>OY728163.1:1498656091-1499329104 GCA_963277665.1 Viscum album | reverse complement strand
ACTGTGTGATTACATTCTTTTCAAATCTATCAGCAATATAAATCATTCTTTGTTCCTCATCCAATGCACATGCTTCAGGGGAAATCAATTGTGGTTCCATGAATCCATATACATATGTCAGCTCATTCCTCTCACAAATTTTATACAGATACCTAATACAAAGTAGACATAAGTATACATTTTTAATAAATATAACACAAGGAAAAGGTGTTAAGACTTACATGATAAAAATTTGCACCACGTTGATGCCCAACTTATCTCCAGTGACAAACTCCATGATATCAGTTTTCATAATCCCCACACTTAGTTCACGTCCACAGACATGAGCTTCCATTGTAAAGTCATAATGATCCCCCAACAAATTTGAATATCTTGACAATTTGTCAAGACTACTAGTATCTGCATCTGATGTCATAGATATCTGTCTTTGTTGTTGTCTATACAGTATTTCTTTACCTTTGAAGTATTCCTGTAAAAATAAATTGAAAAATATATTAGTTTTCAAATGATAAAACATTAATAAAAATATAAAATAAAAGATATAACATCCATACATCTATGGTAATGAGTCGAAGAAGTCTGGATGGCCAAAGTAAAAAATGGCCAATACAATGTCCAACTGTCGTCACCTCATCTGTAGGTAATGGTATCCGAGATGATCTATCTATAATATCATGTACAGTGACCCTCTGATTCTCTACCTCTAACTGTTGATGATGAACTATATCTCCTATACAATATACCATCCCATATGCAACTATATGATGTTGAGGATCATCAAAATACAACTCACAATAAGTAGGTAGATGCGGCGGAGGAGGAGGATCAAAAATGGGGTCCGCAGGCTGAGGTGGGGGAGTGGGAGCTACTGGGAGAGGTGGAGTGGGAGCTGCACCCTGAAATTGTCTTTGCAAGTCTGCAAACATTAACTACACCGATGCTCTAATCTTGTCCTCCATTGTCGCATTAATATTATGGACTTCAGCCTCCAAGGATTCTATTTTTTTTTATAAACTCCCTCAACGTTAGAAGTTGAGGAACGTGGAAACACTTTTTTTACCGATACACCTGCCGGATATCCTCTTACACGGCCAGGATGTTCGGGCTTTACCAATGCCACAGATAAAATATCTTCCCTCCCAGATGGTGTAAATGTCCCCTGTGAACTCTTCTCCTCAAGAGAGTCCTGTAATAATTAATTTAACATTTCTATAATGATTGGAAATATATGACGAAAATAGTAAACTTAAATAAATAAAATAGATATCTTACAATCCTCTCAACTACGAGTCTCGATTCTTCCGAAAGATATTGTCCTTTTTTGCCCTTCCAAGCTCTTTTCCATTTCTCATGTCTAGATGGAGGGGATGGAGGGGCCACCTCTCCAAAGCTTGAAGACTCAGCTCTTAGTTGTTGAAATTTTTCTGCCATCATTTGTTCTTCCAATAATGCATACCCTCCCCGAGATAAACTATGAGGGTATACATTTTTAGATTGGATCTCTTGATGAGCTTTCCTTGTTTGCTGTAAATTAAGAATAAGTAATCATTAACAAAACAATAATAAGATCATTTATATAAGAAAGCTTATAAAAGTTTACATTGCCCTTACCAAAAATGATTCTTTTCTTCTACTTTCAAAAAATTGTCTCCATGTGTCTTCATCTATAAAAGGATATATACGACATGGATTCTCACGACTCCTATGACCATAAATGAAATCATATGAGAGGGTTGATTTGAAATCCCTCCATCTCCTAGCAGCCAATGATAAGCATTTCTTCCTGACTCCTCCAGTGTTAAGAATATCAAATGTCATCTGATAAAAAAGAGGTTAAAAATATTATATATACTAGAAACATTTAAAGAACAGTCAAACAATAGCAAAAGATCTTACCAAAATGGTCTCCCACAGCTGAGAAATTATCGCCTTATCCACACTTCTCCAAACATCATAGAGAATGCTTACTTTTCTCTTAGCCTGAGTTGCTACAAAACCCTTAAAATCTTTAGCATTTGGACCTCTAGGAAGATCATCATCATCAAACTCCACGACTATCCTCTCCTCCTTCGTACGGGCAAGTGATAATTTTGGTAAACGTGTGCACCCACGCTTACCAACCTTTGAACTCTTTTTCGTAATAGGAGCATGTGAATGTTCCTCCCCAGATGTATGACCAATATACTCATCTCTAGAATCATGTGGCTGATCAACTGATTGATCTATCATTTTCCTTCAAATCAAAAAAACAAACATTAGTTCACAAATATACAAATTCAAATATTGTAATACTACTTAATCAGAAAATAGAAAAGTGTACTAAATTACATAATAGTAAACATTGGTAATATGGTAAGCATGTTAAACAATGATAAACATGGTAAACATAGTCTGTTGTACCCCTCTCTCTTGGATTTTAATGATCACAATCACTCTTATTATGTTCTAATTTTTTTTCAAGTGTTTTTGTTGATAGGAAAAAGGTTGCCAAGGAGTTGGCCCAAGAAAGCTAAAAAGTGGACTCACTGAGTCCACCGGTCAGCCGGTGTGAGCTCACCGGCCAGCCGGAGGACCCAGGCAGTAGACTTTCCCACTGCCTGGTGTCACCGGCCGGCCGCTGGCTCACCACCGGCCCGCCGGTGGACCAGACAGAGAGCCTTCCTCTCTGTCTGGACCACCGGCTGGCCGCTGGATCACCACTGGCCGGCCGGTGGACCAGACAGCCTTGCTCTGTCTGGACCACCGGCCGGCCAACCGGTGATCCACCACCGGCCAGCCGGTGTGCCTAGGACTTCTCCACTTTACGGTTTTTATTGTTTTATCATTTTGGTTTGATACATGTTTTAATAAGTAAAAAATGTACAATATCTAACATTATATGAAAAAACTAAATGTAAACAAGAAATAAACATGTGTTACCTGTAATTTTAGGAATGTACAGTTGGATTGTTTTCCCAAATTCCTTCATCGTGGTCGTTCCTTATGGCACAAACCATGTCTTCAACATACTCATTATTATGTTCTGTTAATCTTTCCATGGAAGTAGGGATCTCACATAAATCAGCATCTTCATCAAATTCATCCTCACCAACATATTGTTTTTTCCCTTGTAAAACAACAGCCCACTACATATCTGATTGATCTACTACATAGAAAATTTGTTTGGCATGTGTTGCCATTATAAAAGAATCAGCTGTGTCTTCCAATCTATTCAGATTAACAAGTGTCATTCCAAATTCATCGTGTCTGACACTGTTGTTACTGATAAACCATTTACAGTTAAAAACATGAACTTTAATTTTAAAGTAATCAGCCTCCCATATGTCTTCAATCACTCCATAATATGCACTTGATGCCGAAATTGGGTTTCTGTCCTTAGCACTCGAAAAATGCATTGCTTCTGCAAACACCAATACACCACTATTCTGAACTGCACTTCTATTGTCCTGATCTTTCGTATGAAATGTATAGCCATTAATGTCATAAGCGGAACATGTTATCACATTTAAAGATGGACCACCCACTATCCATTTTAATGTCTCTGATACATCTGATCTACCAAGCAAGGTCTTTTTAAACCATGGCAAAAAAGTTTTGTTGTGCTCATTCAAAATCCACATTTCTTTCTTCTTTGGATGACATTGTTTCAACTCATTAATATGCAATGTGATATACGGTTGAACATCAGCTATGTTATTCAAGATGTATGATTCTAACTTCTTCATCTGTTCAGCTGACAGTGATTTGACTTTCAAGCCACGAATCCCCTTTCCCTCATTATTAACCCGTTCATGGCGAGATGGAGGCAAACCTATGTGTTGCGCCATAGCCAAGTAGCTCGTACAATACTCTTCTACCTCCTCAGAAATATACTTTTCAATAATGGAGGCTTCAGGTCGATATGGATTTTTAACATATCCCTTTAATATTTTCATATAACTTTCAAAAGGATACATCCAACGAAGATATACAGGTCCACAAAGATTTATTTCTCGAACCAGATGAATCATTAAATGCACCATCATATCAAAAAAAGTTGGAGGAAAATACATTTCCAAATGACAAAGTATAAAAATTGCATCCTTTTCCAAAATGTTCAAAGCATTCACATCAATCGCCTTGTTACAAATTGAATTGAAAAAATAACACAACCTCATTATAGTCTTTCTGACACGGATGGGAAATATTCCACGCAGTGCAACTGGTAGAATTTATTGCATCATGACGTGACAATCATGTGATTTCATACCTATCAACTTCAAGCCTTTCAATGAGACAAAATTTTTTACATTTGAAGAATAACCTTGAGGCACTTTGATATCATGAAGACACTGACAGAAGCTACTTTTCTCCCTCTTCGATAATGTATGACAAGCCGGGGGAAGAAATGTTCGTCTTCCTTTAGGAGTGGGAGCTAACTCCAAACGTATTCCCATTGATAGTAGGTCTAACCTTGCATTCAACCCATCTTTTGTCTTTCCTTTAATATCTAACAATGTTCCGATCAAAGAATCACAGATATTCTTCTCCACGTGCATGACATCAATATTATGTTTGACTTCATGATACCTCCAATATGGTAGCTCAAAAAATATTGACCTTTTCTTCCAAATATGTCTATCATTACCAGATTTCTGTGTCTTTCCCAATGTCACATCAAGGTTTTTCACCCTCTCAAAATACAAATCTGGGGATAAAGGTTTTGGAGCAGTATCAAATTCTTGTGAGCCATTGAATGCCTTTTTTAGTCTTCTATAAGGGTGATCCATAGGCAAAAACATTCGATGACCCATGTACACTGTTTTCCTCCCATGATGCAATTGACAATATGACGTCTGTTGTTCGCAAATTAGACATGCTTTATGCCCTTTAACACTGTATCCAGACAAATTTCCATATGCTGGGAAGTCATTTATAGTGAATAGAAGCACTGCATGCAGTTGAAAATATTCCATTTTATAAGAATCATACACCCTAATACCATCAGCCCATAACAGTTTCAAATCATCAATCAGCGGTGATAAGTATACATCAATATCATTGCCGGGTTGCTTTGGACCAGAGATCATGATACTCAAAATGACATATTTGCGCTTCATACAAACTTCAGGAGAGAGGTTGTAAATTACCAATAAAACAGGCCATGAACTATGTGTGCTACTGAGGGTTCGGTATGGATTCATTCCATCTGTGCACAAGCCTAGTCTCAGATTTCTAATTTCATTTCCAAATGTAGGGTACTGGGCATCAATTTTCTTCCATTGTGGACAATCAGCTGGATGACGTATTTTTCCATCACATACCCGCTCATCAGCATGCCATCTTAACCTTTTTGCATCATGTGAATTAGCAAATAAACGTTTGAAACGAGGAATTATAGAAAGATACCAAAATACCTTTGAAGGGAGTGTTGTAATCTCTACATCAGCTTGTGATTTTTCTTTCACCTTATACCGTGATGTCCCACATTTAGGTCACTCTTTCAGAAATTCATATTCCTTCCTATATATAATGCAGTCATTCGGACATGCATGTATTTTCCTGTATCCCAATCCCATCGGGCATAATATTTTTTTGGCCTTATAATGTGAATCTCGAAGATCGTTATCTTTTGGAAGAATGTCTTTCATCAATTGTAGCAGCTCTTTAAAACTTTTGTCACTCCATCCATGTTTCGCCTTTAGGTTAATCAATCTTAACACCGCCGACAAAACCGTAAAATCTGTACAACCAGGATATAATGGTTTTTCGGCATCACCATATAGACGTGCAACTGTCGGTTCTATCTCAATTTGTTCTGCTACAATATCGCGAATCATTTCTTCAATTCCATCAGAGTTACCATCTTGCGATTCATTATCATCAGTGACATTCTGTCCAGTTTCGCCATGCCAAATCCAAGGGTTGTAACTCAGATTGAAACCATGACAAATCAGATGATCTTTTATCTCTCTACTTTTCAACTTCTTCATATTCAGACATTTCAGGCATGGACAGAAAAAAATGTCACTACTTGGAACATTTCGTTTAGCAAATTCCAAAAAGGCATCAACACCTTCCTCATATTCATTGCTCATTCGATGTGCCGTAATCCAACTTCGACTCATTATTACCTATAACAAATAGCAAAAATATATATATTTTTTAGATAAGACAAATATATGTTTATATGAAAAAAATCATAATTTGAATGTAAACAATTTTGAAATATAATACAAATCGATGTGTATTTAAAAAAATATGCTTGAATATTATTTTTTAAACAAAATATAGTAAGATATAACACCCCCCCCCCTGGACACCCCCTGACCCCTCTGGACAGCCCCCCGCCCCTCCTGGACACCACCCCCCACCCCCTACCCCCTTGGACACCCCCCTGGACACCCCCAACCCTCTGGACAGCCCCCCACCCACCCGAACAACCCCAAATACCCTCTGGAGAGGCCGCCACCCACTTGGACAGCCCCCCACATCCATCCACCCCCTTGGACACCCCCCTGGACACCCCACCGACCCCTCTGGACAGGCCGCCACCCCCTTGGACAGCCCCCCACAGCCACCCATCCCCTTGGACACCACCCTGGACACCCCCCGACCCCTCTGGATAGCCCCCGACCCCTCTAGAAAGCACCCCCACCCCTCCTGGACACAACCCCCCACCCCCGACCTGCTTGGACTCCCCCCCTGGACACCCCCCAACCCTCTGGACAGCCCCCCCCCCACCCCTCCTAAACACCACCCCCACCCCCTACCCCCTTGGACACCCCCAACACCCACCCACACCCTTGGATAGCCCCCCACACCCACCCACCCCCTTGTAAACCCCCTGGACACCTCCTGACCCCACTGGACAGCCCCCCGCCCCTCTTGGACACCACCCCCCACCCCCTACCCCCTTGGAAACCCCCCTGGACATCCCCCAACCCTCTGGACAGCCCCCCCACCCACCCGGACAACCCCAAATACCCTCTGGAGAGGCCTCCACCCACTTGGACAGCCCCCCACACCCATCCAACCCCTTGGACACCCCCCTGGACACCCCACCGACCCCTCTGGACAGGCCGCCACCCCCTTGGACAGCCCCCCACACCCACCCATCCCCTTGGACACCACCCTGGACACCCCCCGAACCCTCTAGAAAGCACCCCCACCCCTCCTGGACACAACCCCCCACCCTCGACCTGCTTGGACACCCCCCAACCCTCTGGACAGCCCCCCCCACCCCTCCTAAACACCACCCACCACCCCCTACCCCCTTGGACACCCCCCTGGACACCCCCCAACACCCACCCACACCCTTGGACAGCCCCCACACCCACCCACCCCCTTGTAAACCACCCTGGACACCCCCCGACCCCTCTGGACAGCCCCCCACCCCTCCTGGACACCACCCCCACACCCTACCCCCTTGGACACCCCCCTGGACACCCCCCAACCCTCTTGATAGCCCTCCCACCCCCCTGGAATCACTGAAAATTTACCATAACAAGAAGTTGGGCCATTCAAAGAATGTTTTTAGGTGTGGAGGAAGAACTGAGTTTCAATAGATAGAGAAGGAACTCGACATTAGGTTGTCTATTCCAGGTGTGGATTTGAAGGAGTTAATGTTTGTTCAGTGACCCAAGAGATTGAATCAGAAATTTAGATGTTGTGCCATTTTCTCATGATGAGGATGAATAATTGGTGGGGTTTGACTTTTAAATGGAGAGCTTAGCAGACCATCATATTTTCTATAGATCAGTAAAGGATGTTAGCATCGAACATAAGGCTTATGGGATGCTTTCAGATCAAAATATGTATGTTGATGGATGCAATGGATCTAGTAGAGGTTCTAGAAAGAATGGTGGTTTTATTTGTTTAGGATAAGTAGTGAAGAAAAAACTAGTTAATTTTTTACTTGCTGAAGAGAGGGTATCTAAAATTTTTAACATGCCGAGGGGAAATCTGGCGAGTCCTCCTCGTGGAACTCTGTTTGCAGGGGGTGAAAATGGTGATGTGATCCCAAATCCATGCACCTATCCCATGGTTGTGTGTGAATAAAGTAGTAACAACTGTAAAAGGGCAACCCATCCAAATGGACACGCCCCAACCCTCTCGGGGATTTATAGAAAACGATGAAAAATTAGTGAAATCATAAAATTAGTCAATATTGTAAGTCGAATTATTAGATATATGGATGATAAATAAGATTATGGTGCCAAAACGAGTAAAAAGGGTTCGCAATCGAAGAATCATAGCTAGTTTCAACAAAAAAATCACAACACATATATATATATACTATCCGCGAAAAAAAACGAACGAGTGGGAGGATTACCTGAGTGCTGCGAGTTTAGATGATTGATCCGAGGAGATTAAATATGAGAAACGATGATCGCAAAACGAATCTAAACCAACGAAATGGACGAACCGATTCGGGTTTACGCGCGAGAGAGACGAGTCGCGACTGTCGAAGGTAAACTCGCGAATGACAATCCACGGGTCTGGGTAAATTTTTAAATGAGTTATCACGTCGGTTATTCAATAACCGACGTTATACGTTTTTTAAAAACATTTATAACGTCGGTTATTCAATAACCGATGTAAAAAACTTCCTCCGATTCTTTATTTACATCAGTTATTTTATAACCGACGTTATAAAAGGGCTCAAAATCCGCGTTTTTTACGTCGGTTATTCCATAACCGACGTCAAAAACATCTGCGGATTCTTTTTTTACATCGGTTATTTGATAACCGATGTAAAAAGGCCTTCAAAAACCGCGTGTTTTACGTCGGTTATTGAATAACCGACGTAATAACTCGTACATATGTCGATTTGTTACGTCAGTTATTGAATAACCGACGTAACAAACACCCCCCGCTTCTGTTTTTTACGGCGGTTAATGTATAACCGACGTAAAAAACGAAGCCGCGCGATTAATAACGTCGGTTATTTTTATAACCGACGTTTAAGGTCTACTAAACACAGGTTTTTACGTCGGTTATTAAATAACCGACGTAAAAACCCTCGGTTTACATATTATGACGTCGGTTTTATATAACCGACGTAAAAAATGGTGACGTAAAAAACGTTTTCTGCACTAGTGAACTCACATAACTATCTAAGAGTATCATCTGGTGGTCACTACATCCATGTGCATTCTTATAGGTTTATTTTTTTACACTAATAAAACCACCTTATTATCTTAGTTATGAACCACCCTAGACAACATTATCATCTTCCCTCAGGTTTTACTTGGTGATAAGATCCTAGTTTACTATTTCAAACTTGGTATTAAACCATAAAATGTTCACCCATAATTGAATAGGATTCCAAATCTCCTCCTCAAAAAAATTCGTACATTTTCTGGATCATCAGCCATATAGATAGAAGAAAAGTGTTGAAGCTCAGTAAAATGAGATGTGTAGACCATAAAAGACATAAAATCCTGTTTCAGGTTCATGAACTCCATGGATAAATCATCCCTCAAGGTCTCAGGGGAAAATTATTCATATATGCCATATTTAGAATCCATAAAAATTACTTCTTAGTACTATCCCACCTAATTCAGAATATGACTCCAATGTTTTATGGATACTCAAATAATATACATTGAAATATTCACCTTCCTCTCTTGGGGTGTTTCTAGGTGATCAAAGATAGATAACACCATCTCAAGCCATAACTCTCCTGTATGGGGACCATCATCCCCTAAAAAAAGTAGGTGGATGAAACTTCTAAAACTCTCGTATAAAATCTCCCATATGAGGGAAATGTTATGGAACTTCCTCTATAGTTTTCATAAGGTGAAGAAACTCCCCTCAAAGGAGTAAATCATCACCTACATCAAGGATAATAGGAGGTGTCATAAGTGGAAGTAGTGGAGGTATCACTGGTTTCTCAGGTCCAACCACCACCAGAATATGGTCATCACTACCCTCATGGCGTACAACTAGAGGACATTGTGGTATCATAGCTCTACAAATTCTAATAACATTACTCATTTTTTTTATAATGGAAATGATCTCATAATCAATAATTGGATAGGCAAAATCCTTCCTTTGTAAACATAAAATCCCTCTTCCTTCTCTAAAATCCAGGTCTCAGTGATAGGAACAATCAAGATGAACATGAGATACACTGCCTACTTCCCACAACTGAGGTCAGGTTTGGGTCAATATATTTGTTTCACTATAACAGTCCCAATATATAGACTAGTAATTGATTGTTTTTGAAGAAAAAAACATTTAATTTTCAATTTGATTCCCCATTTAACAATATTCATATTTAAATATTTGATTTATCAAAAATTTCATTTACCTAATATACTGGTTATCAAAATTACCATTTCCAATATATGCAAGTATAGGATTTATAAATTGAAATTGGTAGTTCATATAACTGCATCTAAACCATTACATTTGATAGTATATTTTTATAGAAAATATGAAATGATTTAACTATATTACTCATCATTCTCAATCTATAGAGGCACACACACTCTTTAGATTAAAAATAATAATCATTTATTTCAAATCAACTAATGTTTTAGTCTATGTAACCCCAATTATATAACTCAATCATGTGATAATTGGATAATTAGGGTTCTATAATCAAACTATATGGTAAAACACTTTTTAGGTTGATGAAAAAATTTTAATAACACATTACCTAGTTTTTTTTTATAGACATGTTAGTTTTATAAGATATATATCATTTAACGAATGTAAAACAAGTATCATGAAGTCTAGAAGTGAAACCTGCATGGCATGGCATAATGCATGACAAATTAGTCTTATAAGGTTTCTAAAATGATTCATTGTTAAAGCTTCCTTATCGTATTATGCCAAATATAAAATATAATTAGCGTAATATTAATAATAATAATAAAGCACCACATATTGTGAGAATCAAACAATAATGGAATTAGATCTACTATAGAAAAGATAAACCAAAAAATGATATCTCATCCCAAGAAATTTGGCTTTTTCCTCATAAATGGGTTAGCTACTCATATGCACAGGCTCATTACAAAATTATGAATCATCCTAGTCTTCCTTATACCATATCAAAATTTTATAGAAAATAAAATGAAGCCTATGATACCAATTTCTAACATCCAAACCTGCCATCCACTAAACGGTGCTCTGAGCTAGTGGGTCACATCGTCTCATGCATGTCTCCTCACATAGAAGAGGCTTCTGATTAGAAGAGTGGGTCTAAGATGGTATAGTGGGGAGACTATACCCTTACAATTAGAGTCACATAGTAGTATAAAAAATGGTAACAAAATAGTGGAATCATAATATCAACTAAAAAAGAAAGGTAAATCAACCCTGCATATCATACAAAACAACAATATCCAATATCATATAAAAAATGGTGCAATGTCGTGCCTCTATAAAAATGGAACTAGTAAAAATGGTAGTAAATCAAATATATATAAAGGTATATCAATAAAACCAAAAGACCGAAAATACTATCTCCAGATAGAATCACAATCCATATCTTTTTCGTATTCATTTCTTCACCCATGATATAATCAATCAAGCAAAAAAACTAGGTACTATCTTCTATCCCTACCTGTATCAATTAAATCTTCCCAACTACCATTGGTGGCCCAAAAAGGGTTTGAGATAAACGTAGCATCCACCACCAATGATTTATATAAGTATACAGTCAGTTAATATAATCTGATAAGTGCGAAGATATAATATTGGAATGAGATAATAAAGACTAAAAAGGTGAAGAAAAAGAATGGAAGGCAGGACAGGGAACTATCATTAAGGCGTTGGAGGCATTAAGGGTTTTATTCGGTTAGGGAATACCCTCTAAATTTGAATCTCGAGCTGCTATCAGGTTTGATTCCTACTCCTCATAGTTAATTTTTGCCATAAAAATAGGATTATTTTTGGAGAATAGAGAAGGAGGATGGCACTGACAAGAGGCATTTTTCATCGTTGAGAGCTTTCACTCCTGAAAGAATCATCCGAAAAGTTAAGATTTTTCATGTTAAAGTAGACAAGGATGCTATTAAATATAGGATTAAGATTTTACAACATTAAATTCTTTCCCATAAGATTTTACCATTTGGGGATAAGCTGTTGAGATTGAAATAAATTTTAGATAGACTCTCTATGGTCTGGGGATTCTCTGATTAGCAATGTATTCCTATAGGGAAAGGTTTTTTTCATTTACTCTTCCTGAACAAGGATCTGAAACACAGGGCATGAGGATTTGGATCCATCTCCCTAAAACCTAGAATAGTTACCATTCAATAATAGAATGTACGATTTAACCCATTCTCTATCAAGGATACTAGGGTTTAGGTATGGATCAAAATTCATGGCTTAAACTATATATTTTTTCACCCTTGTATATTGTATGATATTTTATCGAGTGTGGGTATTCCCATTAAAAGGGATAGTTCCACAGAAATAAACAAGTATGGATACTTTACTTGGATTATAGTTGAAATTGATATAAATTATTACTTGGTTGAATAAGTTGTTCTTTCTACATTAGAGGATGATATTAATCTGCATATTAAGTATGAAAAATTACCTCAATTTTGTGTGGAATGTTTTCTTAGAAATTATATCTGTAATGACCCAAACATTCATTAATGGAAATCCCTCTTGATCTAATTAAATGTATCATTATGTAAAATGTTTATATAAAATGTCAACCTCTTCAGTTTTATGTTTTCGGATTTCAAAATATTGTTAAGAATTATGATCGTTGCTAATATAGTCAATGAACAATGATCACATGATTAGTATAAATATAGGGCTTTAAAAAATCCAATTTACTCAGAAAAAGGAAGAAATGGCCTCATCTAGTAGTCATTCCCTATATGAAGCCCATATGTCAGAGTTCAGAAAGGATTTTGCATCTTTGGGCTTCACTCATGACCAAGCCCAAGCCGAGATTGAATATGTTAATCTCGAGTGGGACCGTCTACGAGAGAAGTAGAAGTTGATAGTGATTACCACCCAATCAATGTTATTTTAGCCACCCCAAGAGTGTGTCAACATCGCACACCTTAATCTTCGGTCTTATGTGGGTATTATAAGGGTTTATGTAGAAATACCCTAGTACTATGGTTATGTATATTATTTTAGTATATAATAAAGAAATATACTTTCATTTTATTATTGTTACATTGTAAATAATAATAGTATTTTTATTTAATGTTATATATTGATGAATTAATGTATTTTTAAATTAAATAATATTTTAATAAAATATTATTATTATTATTATTAAATTAATTTTTATTAAATATAAATTATCATATAATTTTAAGAATGCAATTGTAGTTTTTATTAAGGTTTGAAATCCTTTTTTGTCAAAACCCATAAATTTTTGATAAATTTCTGTTTTTACTTTAAAAGTGAAAATTAACATATTTAGAAAATTATTTAGTTAAAATGAATATTATATCTGGAATTAGCATGTCGAAATTATGCAACAGTGAATTTTTCATAATTTTCAGAGACTGTCTAATTTTTGGGTAAAAAATAAATACAGTTTAAATATTTAATGTGTTTTATGACATCATAATGACCCAATAGTGATGTAATATAATACTATAAACTTTATTTTCGTCCAATATAGGTTTTAAAATTAAAATAATGTGATTTTGGGTTTGTTTGATTTATTTTACAAAGCATTAGTGGACCCTTCAAGACTTATTAAAGATTTAGTCTTCTTAAATTGTTTTCCTTGGGAGTGCCACAAACCTCCACAAAAGCAACCCTATTATTTTAAGAAGTTGGGACTTTGGCCTTATAAAACATAATTTTCCACTTCTCTTTTAAAAAACCATGTGCAAAAACCATGGGTTGGTTTGTGGTTCGGATTAGTTTAATGTGAGGGGTCCCAAACCTAAATAATAAATAATTCCCTCACCTTTCCCATATAAAACCAACCAATATCCCACTTCCTCCCCACTCAGAGCCTTTATAGTTAGTCCAAACTCTACCCTACTCTCTTTATAATCATCCCAAGGTGTCCCAGGATCCCAATAAGCCTCTCTCAAGCCTCTCTCAAGCCTTTGGAAGCACACTTCCTAGTAGGGGTTTTTCTTCCTTTCTCATTTTTGTCCAATATTCTTTAAATTGTTTTGCCCATTTAATTTCAATTATAAATGTTGGTGTATGGATTCAAACCTCCCCTATACTGACCTATTTATGTTTTAATGGTGTTATATCCATTTCTATCTCATTAAATTTCTCCCATGTACACACGTTTCTATGCCGAAATTCCTAAAGGAATTTCTCTCTTCTCATTTACATTCAATAAATTATTTTGTATCACGAATCTATATTCCATTAAATTTGTTGGAAAATGTATATATACGACCCCCTTACTTTCCATGTCATGTAAATATGATAAGACACCCCTTTCTCTCTCATCAATCATTTTTATGAGTTCTTATGTCACGCCGTTATGCTGCCAAAATTGCATCGTGCTTTTCCAATCCAAAGTCATTATGTAGTGAATACCATTCCCATTTCTCTATCAAAGGTATTCGACTTTATGAACATTTATTTATTATTTTAAGAGTTTCATGCATGTATTCCTCATTCTTTTATCGTGGAATACAATATTATGTTGAATGATTCAATGTTTTATAATCCAAGTGGCACACTTATGCATGAAATTGAATGTTTAAGAAGGGTGTGCCCTGATAGTGCTACAAGGAATTGGGTAAAGTATAGTATCATGATACGTCATGTTCAATGGGTGTTTACTCATTCTAATTTAATTCCAATAAGGGTTTACTTGTTCTTCATGTGCAATGAGGGTTTACTGATTCTCCATGTACAATGAGCCTTGGCTCATGCTAACTCCATGTTAAGTGTTGTTGTCACATTTACATGTTATGATTATCTTGCATTTATGTTTATGATTCTCTAATGCTCTATTTATATGCCTATTTTCTAACATGTATTGTATTCCTCATTTTCTTCCATGATTATTCCCTTACTGGGCTTTATAGCTCACCCTTTTCTTATTCATGTCCTCATGTTATCCCATGCAATGTTAAGTATGATGGAATGTAGTGGTCATGTAAATTAAGTTTTCAATAAAGATGTTGAATTTCATGTTTTATGTTGTTATGTAATGATCCTAATCCCCAAATACACTAGAACTATCAATCTTCTAAGTTGTATCAAGTGATTTTTATGTAATAAATTATGTTTAATTGTGTAATAAAAAAAAGGGTTGTCATAGTTGGTATCAGAGGATAGGTTTAGTTATTTTGGGGATTAAGATTAGAAAACCCTAGTAAAGCATTAGAGACAAGAAAAAGTATAATAAAAACATCCTTAAGTTTTGGTGAGTATTGAGTATGTTTCTTATCAAGAAAATACATCCCTTTTCTGGATACAAGCAGGTAGAGTCGGCTTTGGCCGAGATGTATCTTAGGGGTAAAACCTGAAAACATCGATTTGAGCTAGACTCGGATGGGAACTGCTACAAAATAATGAGCCTTGATGCACTCTTGGTTACAACACTCCTGTGGGATATGCTTTGGTAAATTAACAAGAATAGTATGAACCATTATTAACTGGAAAAATTTCCCTAAGAATATATGTTAGAATGTAGATAATCGATATCATAGACTGAAGAAAATAGATTCATATGATAAGGAAGTAAAAGTTATTTATATGTCATCATTTTGACCTTTTATTACCCTATATGTATTACCCCTAACATTCCTTTTATTACAGCCAATGGTCGGTAATATGAGGACTCGGGAAAAAAACCGATGTGAAGATCAATGTGACGAGTGTACTAATGAGATGCTCAATCCAAGGGGAGCTAGAATCATGAACTTTTTCATGCTTCTCTCTCAGATAAATCAATCATTTAATAGTAACATGGGTCTAGAGGAATGTTCAACCCCCCCCCCCCTAAGAAATAACAACTCGCTATCAATAGATTCATGATACAAAGGCCTCCAACTTTTAATGGATCATCATATCCCTCAATCATTGAACAATGGATCAACTCCATTGAAAAGATCTTCTCCATCCTTCAATGTTCTGAACAAGAGAAGTTTCTCTTGGAGGGTGAACCTGATCAATGGTGGACGTTGATCAGAAATACAAAGCCTGAGCGGGAGATCGAGGAGTTGGAATGGAAGGATTTCCAGAAGATGTTTCTCGATAAATATTTTCCATGAACCCACTGGCTTAAGATGTAAAGGTAATTCCTTTCCCTCAAGAAAAAAAGATGATGAATCTATTGGATTGTATGAGGAAAACTTCACAAGGCTTTCATGATATGCTTCCATCTTTGTCGTTACCCACGAATGCAAGGTTGATTGTTTCTTTGGAGGGATGAAACCTAGCATGCAGAAAGCGCAGGGGATCTGTGACTTCGACAGCTATAAAGAAATTGTCTGATGTTCCATCAGTGTTGAAATGGAGATCATAGAATCTCAGGGTAATCATGGTGATAAAAAGTACAAGGTGGTCTTCAATGCTGGTGGTCCGATGGATAAATCCAACAGTGCTAAGAAGATCCTACACCCCACTTTCCAAGGGTGTGGAAAGAAGCACCCTAGGAACTGCCTGAAAGGGATGAGTAAATGCTTTAGGTGTTGAAGAGAAGGGCACCTGGCTATTAACTGTCAGCAACAAAGACCTACAACGGTGATAGAGGAGAGGAACGCTTTGTTCGAACATCAATGTGTGGTTCATTGCTACAACTAAAAAGAACTAGGGCTTCTTGAAAATATGTTCCCTAAGCCAAGGGTTTTCAGAGACAACCAACAACCTCCAAGGCAGAAAGGGTGAGCTTTTTCTGTCACTACTGTCTAAGTGAAACCCGAAAACAAAGTGGTGACAGGTACACTAGTTATTCATTCAAGAATAGTGAACGTACTTTTTGATTCAGGTTCGACGCATTATTTTACATCTCAAAATTTTAGTAGAAAAATCCCAACACCACCACAAATCATGGAATTGAATATTTTAGTGAGTATGGACAATGGGGAAATCATTGCATCCCATGAATATAACTCCTCCCCTATCATAATTTGTGGATTGAAATTCCCAAAGAACCTCATCATAATCCCTTTGGTGGAACTTGATGCCATTCTTTGCATGGATTGGATTTCCTTATATAGAGCCAAAATAAATTTTTGTGAGAGGGAAATCACTCTCCATGTGGAGAATCAACCCCCGATTATTTACAAGTGCAAAGAGGAAGATGAATATTCTTCAGATCCATAATCTTAAGCATGGATATTACTTCCCTATGAGAATATGTATCTAGCTCAGATGATTGAGTCTAAGGAGTTAACCATCCTGGAATACATACCTTTTCTGAGGGAATTCATTGAAGTGTGTCCCGAGGAATTTCCCGGTCTTCCTCCTAGAAGAGATGTTTAATTCTTAATTGATATTATACATGGGGTATTGCCAATATCCAATACTCTGTATACAATGTCTTTTGTGGAGCTTGAGGAGTTGAAGAAACAACTATAGGAGAATCTGGATAAATGGTTTATACACCCAAGTGCTTCACCATGGGGTGAACCAGTCCTCTTCGTCAAGAAGAAGGATGGGTCAATGCACCTTTGCATCGATTATCGTGAGCTTAACAAAATCCTGATAAAGACCATGTATCCTCTCCCACGAATTGATGACTTGTTCGATCAACTGCGTGGAGCACAATAATGCTCCAAGGTGGATTTGCGGTCGGGATATTATTAAGTAAGGGTGAAGTAGAAAGATATCCCCAAGACTACTTTTCATACAAGATATGGGCACTAAGAATTCAGAGTAATTCCTTTCAGGCACAATAATGCTCCAGAAATCTTCTTGGACTTGATGAATAATGTATTTAGAGATTACCTCGACAAATTTTTTTTCGTCTTTATAGATGATATTCTGATATACTCTAAAATCAAGGAGGATCATGAGGATCATCTATGAACTGTACTAGATACCTTTCGAAAGGAGAAGCTCTATGAAAAGTACCTCAAGTGTGAGTTCTGGTTGAAGGAGGTCTCATTCTTAGGCCATATCATCACAACCAATGAGATATCTATGGATCCCTAAAAAACAGATGTAATTGAGGGATGGTTGAGGACAACATAGGTAATCGATATCCGTAGCTTCTGGGGGCTAGCTGGATATTATCGATGATTTGTGAGAAATTTCTCACGATTGTCCAACACTCTTACCAAGATAAATCGGAAGGGAGTAAAGATTTCATGGAGTGATGAATGCGAATAAAGCATCAAGGAGTTGAAAATAAGGAATATCACTACGCCTGTTCTCACTTTACCCACAAGTGGTGAACTTTTTGTGGTATTCAGTGATGCTTTGAAGAAGGACCTGGGATGTGTGTTGATGCAAAATGACCAAATCATTGCCCATGCTTCAATGCAACTGAAAGTTCTTGAATAGAACTATCCAACAAATGACCTCGAGTTGGCTAAAGTGATCTTCTCTTTGAAAATTTGGTGGCATTATCTCTTTGGGGAGAAGTTTGAAATATATATGGACCGTAAAAGCCTCATATATATATTCACATAGAAAGAGTTGAACGTGCACCAACAATGATGGTTACAGCTGATCAAAGACTGTGACTTCTCAATCCATTACCACCCTGGGAAAGCGAACAAGGTGGAAGATGATGTAAGTAGAAAGGACCCAACGATTCTATCATTAATGAGAATTGAAATAGATCCAATATTCATAGATTTGATGAAGATGGACATGGGAATCATAAATAATGGAACATCATCAATCCATTCACAAATGATTGCTCAACCATAACTTTTGGAAAGGTTAAAGGATGCTCAAAAGGATGTTGTAGGAATTTAGGAATAAGTGGGAGCTATCAGAAAAGGGAAATCCTCGGAGTTTAGTGTTAATGAAGAAGGAATTATGAGATTTGGGAAAAGATTATGTTTTCTATAATGTCAGGATATGAAGAAGGAACTTTTGGATGATGCACATAGTTCGAATTTATCTATTCACCCAGGAAGCACAAATATGTATCGAGATCTCTATGACCATTATTGTTGGGATAATATGAAGAATGAGATCACTGAATATACATCAAAGTGCCTGGTGAGAAAGCAAGTGAAGGCATAGAGGTAGAAGTATAAGGGGATGATTCAACCATTTCCCATACTAGAATGGAAATGGGAGAACATCAGCATGGACTATGTCACCTGACTTATGAAGACATCCAAAGGCAACAATGGAATCTGGGTTGTTGTGGATCATCTTACAAAGGCTGAACACATCATTTCTATACAGTAGGACTTCTCATTGGATCAACTGGAATGGATATATATCAAGGAATTGGTAAGGCTTCATAGAGTACCACTATCTATTGTGTTTGATTGAGATCCAAGATTCACCTCTATGTTTTGGAAGAGTCTTCAACATGCTCTAAATTTTGAACAGAACTTCAGTACAGCCTATCATCCTAAAAATGATTGGCAATCCGAGCAGACTATCCAAACACTTGAGGACATGGTGAGAGTGTGCTCAATGGACTTTAAAGTACAATGGGATCAGCATCTTCCTCTGGTTGAGTTCACATATAATAATAGTATCCACTCGATCATCCAAATGGAACCATATAAAGCCCTTAATGGGAAAAGTTGTAAAACACTAGCGTGTTGGGATGAGGTCGATGAGCGTAAGCTATTTAGACCAAAAATGGTCAAATAAATAATAGAGAAGGTGAAAACCATTCAGCAACATATCAAGGCATCCTAGAGTCGATAGAAGAGTTATGCATATAACCTCTGATGAGACCTTGTGTTTAAAGTTAGAGACATGGTATTTCTACGCATATCTCTATGGAAAAGGTCATTAGGTTTTGAAAGAGAGGGAAGTTAAGTCCAAGGTACATCGGCCCCTTTGATATTCTTGATCATGTCGGGGTTGTGGCCTATCGACTAGAACTTCCACCTACCATGGCCAAAGTACATGATGTCTTTCATGTTTCCATCTTAAGGAAGTACATACCAGACCCTTCACATTTACCTTCTTCGAGGTGGTACAGTTAGAGGATGATCTTTATTAGGAGTATCAACCAGTGAAGATCTTAGATCATAGAGAAAAATTCCTATGATATAAGACAATTCCCCTCATCAAGGTGTTGGGGAGAAACCAAAAGTTTAAATAAGAAATATTGGAATCAGAGGAAATGATGAAGCAAAGTTACCTAGATCTGTTTTAGTGTGGGAAAAGGAAATTTCAAGGGTGAAATTTCTTAAGGGGGGAAGATTGTAACAACTGTAACATTCATTAATGGAAATCCCTCTTGGTCTAATTAAATGTCTCATTATGTAAAATGTTTATATAAAATGTCAACTTCGTTGGTTTTATGTTTTTGGATTTAAAAATACTATTAAAAATTGTGGTCATTGCAAATATAGTTGTTGAAAAGTGATCACATGATTAGTATAAATATAGGGATTTAAAAAATCCAATTTACTCAAACAAAGGAAGTGATGGCCTCATCTAGTAGATGTGCCCCATACGAATCCCATTTGTCAGATCTTGGAAAGGAGGCTACATCTTTGGGCCCCGCTCTTGACCAAGCCCAAGATGAGCTTGAATATGTTATGCTCGAGAGGGACTGCCTATGAGAGAATTAAAAGTTGATAAATATTACCACCCGAGCAATGTTATCTAAGCCACCCCAAGAGTATGTCCTCATCGCACACCTTACTCTTTGGTCTTATGCAGTTGTTATAAGAGTTTATGTAACAAGACCCTAGTAATATGGTTATGTACATTTTTTTGTATATAATAATGAATATACTTTCATTTTATTATTTTTACCTTGTAAATAGTTTTTAATGCACAAATAGTATTTTTAGTTAATGTTCAACTAAGAAATCTATTTTGATGAATTAATGGATTTTTGAATTAAATAATATTTTTATAAAATATTATTATTATTATTAAATTAATTTTTATTAAATATAAATGATCGTATAATTTTATGAATGCAATTTTAATTTTTATTAAGGGTTAAATCCATTTTGGTCAAAACCCCTGAATTTTTGATAAATGTCTGTTTTTATTTTAAAAGTGAAAATTAACATATTTAGAAAATTATTTAGATAAAATGAATATTATTTTTTGAATCAGGACGTCGAATTATCCAATGGTGAATTTTTCATAATTTTTTGAGACAATCAAATTTTTGGGTAAAAATTAAATACTGTTTAAATATATAATGTGTTTTATGACATCATAATGACCCAATAGTGATGTAATATAATACTATAAACTTTATTTTCGACCAATTCCATGTTACATGACTTAGTTCTATGTTAATTGTTGTTTCCACATTTCCATGTTATGATTATCATGCTTTATCATGCCATTATGTTTATGATTCTTATGTTCTCTATTGATATGCATATTGTCTAACATGTATTGTAATCCTCATGTTATTCCATGATTATTCCCTTACTGGGCTTTATATCTCACCATTTTCTTATTTATTTCCTCAATTTATCCCATGCAATGCTAAGTAAGAGGAAATATAGTGGTCATGTAATGGAAGTTTTCAATAAAGATGTTGTATTTCATGTTTTATGTTGTTATGTAATAATCCTAATCCCTAAATACACTAGACCTATCGATATTATATGTTTTATCAAGTGAAGTTTAACTAATAAATTATGTTTAATTGTGTAATAAAAAGCAGGGTTGTCATAATATCTGCTCTTATTTATATGTTAAGGTTCACAACCAGAATGTATGTAAGAAGCTCTATAAAAGACAGTGCAGAGATGGTGAAGCTCTTCCAACAACTGGAGATTTGTTTGATTCCATTGAAGGTAATTAGTTTGGTACAATCTAGGAGAAAGTTTGTCCAATCTCAACAGGAGGATTGGTGCCTCGCTGAGGAGTCACAACAATCTATGGATGAGTAAAATCTTGTAGAATATTTTACTGATCTAACAATGTGGATGCATGTTGTAAATCGGCATGAGGTCAACTGCCATGTCGTGGAGTTGCTGGGACCTGTTGACAAAAACAATGGGCCTATGACTCCTCTACATGTCCCTTCTACACATGCAGAGTACAAATTAGATGCATTTTTTTGGACTCAACTCGGGATAATGATGATGAAACCCAGATAAGGGATGATGCCTTAACCATTAACCCTGACATGGATGCTTGTAAATCTTCATATGCAGCCTCACAGATTATTGAGGAACTAAACAAGTAGTGGATCTTAATGAATATTGGGGGAAAATGATATAACATATAGAATAATGATTCACCAAAGAAAATTTCATTTCAGAATGTTGTTAAAGGTAAATCAGATGACAATGAAGGCTTTTAGACCAAAATGATGAAGTCCCGACCAAGGAAGGGCTACTCACATATAAATACCACCATGGTGACTAGATCTATCCCCATTGGGAGAAAGTCTCGAGGTAATTATTTTAGTCCCTTGGAAGATGAGTCTGATTAGGATTATGATGATTATAATCCTCATGAATTTGATTATTGATGTCTTTGAGATTTTATGTTTTAGAATGAGGGTAGTCTGTCTTGTCTAACCCCATTCCCGTGATGTTCTATGTTTTGGATTTTATTTTAATAAAGTGTCTTGCCTCACCTTTTCAAAAAAAAATACTAAAAATGGTTTGTGTTAGTTCCAGAAGGACACCAGGCTGACACTACCTACTTTAGCTCATTTCAGAAAAAACCTATGAACAAATTTCATCATTGACATATACATATAAGTGTATATGTATATGTATATATATATACTATATACATATAGATATCTATATCCACATATACAAATAAATAGATCTAGCCTGGACCTGTGGCTTAACTTAGGCATCCAAGTCTATTCACTAGTGTTTCACAAGTTATAAGTGACATCTTTCCCAAGTGTCACATGTATAAGGGATGGCATGCCTATGTATTACAGGTGTAATGGACTCCATGCTTAAAAATCATAGTATAGTGACATCAGACCCTAGTATCTTAGTAAAGGGAAACCATTACCATATCTCATAAACGTAGGGATACCATGCTCATATATCATAGGTGTAAGAGAAGGAATTCCCATATCTTATAAAAGGAGGGAAACCATGTCCTTGTCTTACAGAGGTAAGGGACTCTATGCTCATATCTCATAAAAGTAGGGATTTCATGCTTGTATATCACAAAAGTGGGGGTGTCATACCTGCATATCATAACCATAGTAACTAGTCTACTATTTTAAGAACAACAAATGGATAGTTTATAGTTCATTATAATATTTCCCTTTAGTAAGTTTATAACCATTTTTCTATCTAAGAAAGTGATGTAGTCAAACCAATAACTTTTTATTCAATTAATTAAAGTCCACTCATTTAGGAGTCACACCAAAACCATGTAAAATATAGTTTGCACACTTAAGTAATTATAATAATTAATGATTTCTATAGGCATGCCTCAAGGGGTGGAAACAATTTACAGGGACCTATTCCAGCAATAATAAATGGGCGCAACATTATTTCTATTAAGGATTTTTAATTAAACATGGTTTATGTGTATTTTTAAGGAAACTATTTTATTATATTACTTGTGGCATCACAAAAAATATTATAAAGGAACAACACTTAAGGTATAATTTCTAATCTACCAATATTATGCATGTGGGGGAATAATCATCTAGTATCAATCTTCGGTTTAGTCCATACCAAAATAAAATGACAAAACATATGATTTTTATGAAAGTATAGCATATGAGATCGCCCTAAAATAGAATCATAGATATGAATAAGAATGAAAAAAAATGAACCTAAGGATTGGAAATCTTACTATCACTACTATAATTCAAGGTATTTGCGATCGGTTATTTGCGACGGGATCCTGTCGCAAATAAGCTTTAGCGGCGGGGCCCCGTCGCAAATAGCCTGTCGTGGAAAACACCGTCGCAAAAAATATTATTTGCGACGGGCCCATCACAAGTAATATTTTTTGTAATGGGAAACTTCACCGTCACAAATAAGTATCTTATTATATACTTTATATATTTATAAGCTCTTTTGCGATGGGCCCTTCGCAAATACCTTTTTGCGACGGGCCCATAATCCCGTCACAATTTCTTTTTTAAAATATTTTTTTAGACTGTTTACAATGGGCTCGTCGCAAATAAGTTGTTGCAACGAGCCATTCAAACCCTCTCAAATAGGACAATAAATAACATATTTGCGACGGGGTCCCATCACAAATAGCCCCGTCGCAAATACTGAAAAACAATTTTAAAAATATATATAAAAAAATTAATATCAATCATATAATATTATATTATATTAATATTTATATTTATAATATAAAAAAAATTGTATTATTATAATATTAATAATAAAGAAATATATAAAATAAAATTATGAAATTTTAATATGATAAAATAAGAATAATTTAAATACTATTAATATAAATAATATTATATTATTATTATTAAAATAATCATACATATTTATGAAAAATTAATATTAATATAATTAAAATTATAAAATATTAAAATTCTTAATATTCACAACAAATATATAATTTTAATAAAATATTAGTATGATTATTATTAAAATAAACAGACATTAAAAATAATACTAATAAGCAATAAAATATTAAAAATAAAAAAAAATTAAATTAAGCAATATTCCAACCAATATGGAAAAAAGAAAATTTAAATAGTTAATATTACAATAAGCTATGAACTCAAATGTTTGTTACATGTAAAAAATCACTAGGGGTAGATAATCTGGAGGACCTAAAGGAGATGGTGGAGAAAACTTCATCCCTAAACTATGAGTCAGACGGTGCATGTACTCCATCTGTTCTTGCTGCCACTCCTTTTATCGACGCATCTCCCCATCGTGTTGTTGATGATATCGACGCATCTCCTCATCGTGTTGATCCTTCCATTGTTTTTCCCGCTGACACATCTCCTCCTGCTCCTGATTATTAGTAGTTATTTCTAATTTAGCAATACTTAGGAATACTTATCAAAACTGCTCCTGATTATTACTAATTATTACTAATTTATAAATACATAGAAATAATTAGCAAAATGAAAACTACCTGAGTAATGAAAAAAATTTGGTAATCATCGTTGTGGAGATGATTAAAAAATTTCCCTTCATTATCCAAGCAGTTTTCGTTTACTAATTATAATTATATCTAATTATTACTAATAAGGAAAATTATATTATCAATAATAATGAAAAAACAATATTAATATTATTAAAATAATAAAAAAAATTATAAAATATTAAAATTATCAACATTCTCAATAGGCTTTGCTCTATTCTTAACATGTTTAAATCTCAAAGGGTCGCCAATTTTCAGGTCATGCACAATAAAAATTTTGTGTCAGCCATGTCCAATGTAAACTCTATAATTGTCCTTGCATGGTTGATCACCTCGCAAGTAGTGTTGTAATAGGAAGACCAAAGTAATGATGTTCTTGTCTCTAAGAATCATCTCGCTCCCTTTACATAGATCATTCTTCCTTAAAAATTTTAGGGGACATCAGTATCTTTCCCTTAAATTTTCAAGGAAGAATGGTCTATGTAAAGGGTCATGTGAGATAATTCTTATAGATGATAAGGGAATGACTGGGGTTGTCCTATTGTAATGCTACTTGCAAGGTGATCAACCAAGTAAAGACAATTATATCTAATTATATCTAATTATATCTAATTATTACTAATAATTACTAATTATTACTAATTATTACTAATTATCTCAAATTATTACTAATTATTTCTAATTATATCTAATTATTACTAATTATTACTAATTATTACTAATTATAACTAATTATGTCTAATTATATCTAATTATATATAATTATTCCTAATTATTCCTAATTATTAATAATTGTTGCTAATTATTACTAATTATTTCTAATTATTTCTAATTATTCCTAATAATTGGTAATTATTAATAATTATTGCTAATTATTACTAATTATTGCTAATTATTACTAATTATTGCTAATTATTGCTATTTATTGCTATTTATTTCTAATTATTGCTAATTATTTCTAATTATTGCTAATTATTCCAAATTATAAGTATTTATTACTAATTAATAGTATTTATTAGTATTTATTAGTATTTATTACTAATTATTACAATTTATTATTAATTATTACAATTTATTACTAATTATTAAAATTTATTACTAATTATTTTTAATTATTGCTATTTATTGCTATTTATTACTAATTATTTCTAATTATTATTAATTATTGCTAATTATTTCTAATTATTTCTAATTATTCCTAATTATTACTAATTATTAATATTTAATCCTAATTATTCCTACTTATTATTAATTATTACTAATTATTATTATTTATTACTATTTATTGATATTTATTACGAATTATTATTAATTACTACAAATTAATTATATACATTACTAATTATCGTTAATAATTAATAATCACTACTAATTATTAAAAATTAATACTAAAAATTTCAATTTATTTGTACAAATAAATACAAATGACAAAAGAATTTAAATTTAATTTAATTACAACTAATCAACAAAGAAATATTAACATATAAAAAATGAAATAAATAATAAATTTATAAACATAAATACTTTTAAGACTGATTTTCTATGGATGCAGACAGCTTCACAACTTCTTCGTGAATAAAAAAAATAACTTAGAAAAATTCTCTCTCTAAAATTCGAGTTTAGAGAGATACAAGATCTAAAATTTTAGAGGAATGAGAGGAAAACAGATGGGGGTATATATATATAGGTTAGATTATTTGTGACGGGATTATTTGTGATGGGTATCCCATCGTAAATAGTATCTTTTGTGACGGGACCCGTCGCAAATACCTCCGCCCGCATTAATTACTATCGGCGGTTAAAAAGTTATTTGTGACGGGACCCGTCACAAATAGTTCCTACCGACACACCTTTTGCGAGGGGATGACATCCCGTTGCAAAAAGCTATAAACCGCCCCCGGTTATTTGTGACGGGAGATGAAATCTCGTCGCAAATAACCTCTTGGATGGACCTTTTGCGATGAGATTTATTCCCGTCGCAAAAGGCCCATCGCAAAAAGCTCTTTTTCCCGTAGTGTAGTAAGAATCTAACATAATAGAAGTATGTTGAATTGGAGTCTAGATAGAGGAATAACACAAATTACTAGTTTAGTATTGAGGATAATATCTCAATGGTATAATATGTGAGTACTTGTTTTCTAGAAAATAAAAAAAAATTGGTAGGTGGGATCTTAAACTGAAGGATGTAAAAATACTCATTTCACCCAAGTCTTAAAAAGGATCATAGTTTGGCCACATTTTTGGCCAAACCATGCACCAACCATACACCCATTTTTTACCATGAGTCCCCTTGTATAGGATATGGGAATGGTTTGATTAAAGATGTGCAACCTATACGAAACACCTTTGTCACATTTCTAAGACAAATCTTAAAACCATGCGGCCTAGGATGCATGGTTTGAGAAAATTGTGCATCCCTTTGTTGTAAAGTAAGACACCCACACTGTTTTATATAACCTTATAGACTAGGTTACAAGTTATTTATTAACTATTTGGCTTGGCTATTTCCTTTAAAAGATGGGGCCCCAGGCTCTGGACAAGCCTTTGATACCCTTGTTTCCTCCCCAGCCTTACTAGGCTATCATATTTGGTCAAAATCCTAGAATTAAACTAAAATTTAAAATTTTTGTACCTCATAGAAAATCTATGTTCTTACCATATTAATTCAAATTCATATAATGTCTATTACTAGTCGTAGAGTTAATGTTTGATTATCTCATGTATAAAAAATACATTTCATGAAAAACTATTTTTCAACAAATTTTTCATGTTCAATTTTAAATTATATTTGTACACTTATATGAATTGAATTTTTTAAAATTTAATCTATATTGTGAATCAAAATAATTAATATTATGTAATAGTTTCAACTTAATTTTTTTCAAAGGAATAGTAAAACCAATAAAAAATTTCAATACAGTTAAAGGGTAAATCGTGTTAATTGAGGATGAAACTAAGTGATAAGGCTACAATATTTCATAATAATTATTATATAATTAATTTTTTTCAACCTTTATCATCTTATTTTTGAGATGAAATTAATTATGGGACACTTTTCCATGAAAATGACTAATATAATATTTTAAATAAAGACAAAATGTCAGTTGCTTTCACTTATATATATTTTATTTTTTAAAAATTAGGATAAAAATAAGTTGGGAATGAATATTAATGTTTAATTTGATTATAATGAAATTATTTTCATAATGGTAATTTATTTTTAATTTTTAGTGGTTATATAGTAACATAAAACGCTTAGACAGCGCTAACACAATGCTTGTTTTGAATAATGAAAAACTCACTGTAATTAATTTTGTAAACATTAAGAGTAATGTATTTGGAATGGTTTATGGTTATAGATGAATTTTATAGTTAATAATGATGTCTTATTTTTGTATTACATTCTAAATTTGTTATTATCGTCATGTCATTAAAGTAAAATTAAATGAATTGTGTCAAAAACGACATTAATAATATATTATGTTATAAATATTTTATTAAATTATTTTAAAATCCTAAAAATCATAAAGGAGGAAAATTAGGATGATAAATATCCTATAATTTTATAAATATTCCATTTTTGGTCAAATTTTTATCTTATAAGTAAAATTATAATCCTTTCATTTTGAAAAGGTTGTTACCACGGTTAAGGATAAAACGGGTTTAGTGAGGGATAAACCAATAGATAAGGATCATTTTGAAAATTAAACTTGTATAAATAAAATTTTATTGAAATATTTCAAATAATCTGATCTAAAATTATAATATGTTTCCATTTGGAATTATTATAATTGAATATGACCTTATTAAAATTTTCTTCTTTAATAAATTACACAAGTACCCCTCCCCTCACTTATAAAACAGAGCCCCCTATCCTATCATCTCAAAACATCAAGAACCATTTTTTTAAGAAAATAACTATAAAATTAACTTATTTTAATCCACTTAAATGGATTGGAGTCCTTGGTTTGATCATAAAATAATCTTAGGAAGGCCTTTCATATAAATCTATAATGATTTTCTGAAGATAATTTATTATACTTAACCGAGCATTTTTGTTTTATTTGTTCTTACACATACATAAGATATCATAAAACCCTAATGATATAATAATATTAGTATATACCATATAATTATATGTTTTTATGTTAATTTCTTTCTGTATATCCATCTCCTCTTCCTTCAAATGGGAAATAAAATAGTCGTTCATGTGTACAGTTTGCTACCGCCTCACGAATCGATGTAATTCGTTTTCGATCACCACCACCCATGGATGGTTTTAATGATTTATTTAATATAAATATATATATATATATATATATCTTTGTGTGTGTGTGAAATTATTGATTTATTTATACTCTTGTAAAGATAATATATCAGATAATTTCTTACTTTTCCATTTATTTGAAAATGATAATATTGTTCGTTTGTACATGTGGATTACCACATCCCTAAAGCGATGTGATTTATTTTTCATAATTAAATTACATAAATTACATATATAAGTTTATTTAAATAATTTATATGATATTTCTGTTGTAATTATAATTCTATAAATATAGAATAATACTTATTTTTTTCCATCATGTTCGTTGAAAAATGGAGATGTTATTCATGCGTACATATGACTTACCATCTCCTTGATTGTAACATAATTATTTCTTCATAACCATATTCCATTATTGGTTTAAAATTTATAATTTATGTATAAAAATTATCATTATTTCATGATAATTAGAATTTATATTATGGAATAATTATCTATTTTACAATAGTAAAACTACAGAATTCATTTTGTACATATGAACTGAACATCATCATAACATCAAACGTAACTTAATTGATTTAGTAATTAAGTATAACATGGTATTAAATAAAATTAATGTAATAATAAACATAAAAAATTTATTAATCAATTAAAAAATATATAATCTTATTATTCAGTAAGATAGATAACATATGTGACAAGTCAAACTTGAGGTTTGAAATTTCATCTCAATTTCCTTTCATTGAGGGATATTTTAATATTATGACCCAATTTCTTTTATATGGTGTATATGATTCCATTTTAAATGTTATTTCATGAATTAATAATTATTAATGGTATTATAAGTAACAATTGAAATTATTTCATCCAATTATATTTGACATAATGTTACCAAGTGGTAAGGTGTTTCATAACCCAATTTATTGTCCTTGGTTTATATTATTTCTTCATTGTATTTGATATTCTAAGATTATATGGGTAATTACTTTTGGTTATTATATTTTTTAAATCCACTTTTTTTTATTTTAATTTAAATTTTATATTCATAATCAAATCATTTATTAATTCTCACTTTAATGGTATGGTCTTTTAATGAGATTTATTCACAATTTTCACTCAATTGAGACATATTTGGTATTATGCATATATTTATTTTTTTAAGTTATACCAACTACCCCTTTGATAATTTATATCAGGAATCATTTTATATTAATTTAATTTAATTTTTCATTTTAAGTTATTTCATTTATGGTGGTTATGATTCAAAAGTTACCAAAGTGGTATTAGTTAATTTCACAATATTAGCATTATTCAGAATTATTTATGTTTAACTCTCCAATGGTGGAAATATTTCACCTTTATATCTTAAACCCAAACTATTTTCTTATCATATGATTATTTCATCAAATTATATTTAAAGACCTGGAATTTAAATGCAATTGTTTTTAATTTATGTGAATTTTACGAGTCCGTGAAAATTGATGGCACTTGATTCTGAGGCCCAGAGTGCCCGGAATGAGTTTTTTGAAGTTTATTTTGGGTACGTTCAGTAAACTTGCGAGCGGGTTTTTATAAAATTTGAAACGGTGTTCAGAATTGGAATTTGAGGGCACCGTTGAACTCGCAATGCCGGTATTCGCATAAGGAGACCTTCACCTCGAACGCAGTAAGTCGAGGATGAAAGATAGAATTTGGGTTTTCGTGAAAGAAAGAAATAAAATAAAATTGTGTAACATTTTATTTTATTTGGAACTCCCATGTGGATGTTGAGAGGTGGAGACCACTATAATTAAACCTCTCATGTGAAGTTATGGAGGTGGGGACCACCAGAATTAGCCTCCCATGTGGGTTATGGTGGTGGGGACCACCTGAGGTAAAACCCCCTTGAACTCCCATCTTTATAGGGGAAAAACCTCTTGAACTCCCCCAATTTATATCTCCCACCCCCCTTAATTAATTATACCTACTCAATTAATTAATTAATCTATTTTAAAATTATTCTAACAACCATAATAGATAACACAATCTATTTTTTGGGGCTACCTTTTCATTTTGGTGGAATTGGGAGTGAGAAGCATAGGAGGATTCTTCTCTCCAACGAAGAACGCTCCTCCAACAAAGAACGTTGATGCATGACTTCAACTTCTTCCTCGAAACATCCTCCAATGGTGGACATCTTCAACAACGAATAACCACCTCCATCAAAGAACGTTTATCTGATGAATGATCTCGAGATCAGAGGCATGTGGTGGGCGCGACAAACTTTGAAAACATCGAATTCTCTCATCGACGTCAACAGTAAAATGTGGTAGGGGTTGTTATTGAATTCATTACATTTCTCAATAAAATTAATTTTTCTTTGAATTAATGGTGAACGGGGATCAACCAAAATTATTTGATCCATGATTCATATGAAATTTTAGAGTTTGACGTTCTGGATTCATGATTATGTTGAGCTGCTCGCTACTGCCCTAAAGCGGAGGGTGCGGCCCAAACAAACATGGCCCAACCCCTCTATCATTCTCCATTATTGGTGTGTTCTTCGCGATGGTGATGATGACCGATACCAACGTTTGGCACCTATGGAAGATGAGAACGGCGGCTGGCACCACCATCAGTCGTGACGAAGGCGACAGCGCCGCCCTGCGGCCACTGCTACCCCACCGGCCCACTCGTGGCCCCGTTGCGCCACCCGTGGCCCCGCCGCGCCTCCCCGTTGTGCCTTCCACAGCCCCGCTGCATAGCCCCATGGCTCCGCCACCCGCATCCTCTCCACGCCACACCGCCTGGCGGCCCTCTGTGGCCTCGTAGCCTCCTGCGGCCTCTGTGGCCCCTCGCAGACCCTGCAGCCCTCACGGCCCCCAAGGCCCCTCAAGGCCCCCATGGCCTGCCAGACCGCCCAGGATGGGTCAGTCCGGGTCGACTAAAACTAGGTCGGCCCAAGCTGGGTCGATCCAATCGGGACGGACCGGACCCGGACCTACTACGAACCGTATGCACTTTTGGCCATATCATTGGCACTGGGCATCTATTTGAAAAACCGTCTATAGCGTTGGAAACCTTGGACCAAGAAGATCCTTTGGTATACCACACTAGAGATTTGGATAATGTTGGGGAACAGTCAGGTTGGATCGAGTACAAATCCAACCGGGCCCTCATGACTATAAGGCCAATAACTCACAGACCAAGCGTCTGATTGACACGTCATCTATTGCGTTGAGACCCATATGAGGTGTATGTCCTTTGAGATACTTCGCTATGGGACTATGTGGTAGTTGGAGTATCTACCAGTGGATTAAGGAGAAAACCCTCCTAGATATGAGTAGGCCTATTGTGGGAACACAGTAGCTGGCTCTATAGTGATGAATGAAGAGAGATCAAGTGTGGGTCAGCACCGAGTGATCCTGTTTTGGTCAGCACCTAGTGATCCTATATGGGTGGGCACCAAGTGATCTTGTGTGGGTCAACACTAAGCGATCTTTTTTAGTACAGCACCGAATGCTGCTGTGTGGGTCTTCCTCCTAATAGAGTAAGGTGATTCAGTAGTTACATCTAATCATCTATATTATTGTACCTAAGTTATACTTGGTGGGAGATGAGTCTGTACCTATGTGGTACTTTCCGTTTTGGTAATAACTTGATGGTATTATTTTGTGTGGCATATCTGTGTGGTACTTTCCTTCATGGTTTTCCTTCGTGGAACAATTGATATTTGGGCTTTGAGTTGGACTTTGTGTTTTCCTCATGACTGAGATGGGATTACTTGATAACTTAGGTATATGTATGGGCATATACCTAAGTAGGTTTTTTAGTTGATTTCATGCCTTGTGTTTTATCCATAGTGGATTTTTTGATACCTTGAGGGTCTTGGGGTCCCTACTGAGTATCGTTATACTCACCCCTGCATGGGATATCCCCGCACCATGTTGTGTTTGGTGCAGATATGGACAATGCTGATCGAGGATAAGAGTACCAGGTCTGGACGGTGCTTGGAGGTGGACCATACGGAGTGTCGGTACGCTGAGGAGAAGAGTGGAAGTGGAGTGCTGAGGAGGTGATCTATACCTACCCTTTAGGTAGGAACCTCATAGGATGACCCAGTAGTTGTTTTTCTCTTTCTTTAGTTGTGTTGTATTTCAGTTCTACTTGTACATCCCAATTGGGCTTGTATTCTGGCCCCTTTTTCTTACTGCACTCACTTTTTTTACTGTTTAGTTTACTTGATTTCGTATCTTTTTGTGTGCTTTGTTGCATGTGATTATTGTTTATAAAAGCAATGCCTTCCCAGTTTTAGGGAATACGCCTTCTGTGCTAGTCCCCAGCCCTTGGCCTATGGAAGGCGGGCTAGGGGTAGTCACGGCATGTACCCCGAGGGATGGGTCATGAAAAATTTGTATCTTAGGAGTCGGTTCTACAGTAGAACATAAAATTTTGATCTATCATTTAACCAGAAATAGTGTTACGTGTAGTGAGTGTTGTTATCAGTGTAGGAAATCAAGTGTTGGTGTGGCGGGCGATGTATCCACACACCAGGACCCTGACTTCTGATTTCTGACTCAGTGCATGAAAACACTTATTGTGTGTGTGTTTTCAAGAGTTTTCTTTGTGATCTCATTGAGTCAGCTCACCAAGTATAACTTTTTTACCATGTAACACCTTTTTCTTTTCAAGATGCCTCCACAAAGATAGCTAGCCGGGGTTCTGAGAGTTGTATGCACTGATCGCCCACCGAGCGATGAGGACTTGGTGTAGGGCCCTCTTCCAGAAGAGGCACCAATGGAGGAACCAGCGGTACCACTACCCATTGGGCCACTGATGCCACAAGCCCCAATAGTATATAGTGCACGCCGCTTGAGCGCATCGCATGAGTTCCAGTGCCAGAGGCCACCCAGGTTTAGGGGAGAGACTAACCCACTAGTAGTTGAGGATTGGCTGGAGGTTGTGGTGAGAGTTTTTCAATTAGTAGGCACACCAGCTTATCTAATGGTGTTCTGTGCTGCCAGCCTTCTATAGGTAGCAGAAGGAAGATGGTGGAGCTTGGTGCTTTAGGATCACGATGAGGTGACTCTTATCTGTGCAGATTTTGAGTGCCAGTTTTCGGAAAAGTTTTTCACAGTAACTCTTCGCGCAGTGCGCATACAGGAGCTTCTTCATCTGTAATAGAGCGTTATAATTGTAGCTCAGTACTCATCAAGGTTCACATACCTCTCACACTAATCCATATATATGGTGTGGGACCCATTCTTCCAGGCCCAGACCTTCAAGCAGGGACTCAGGCAGGAGATCAGGGCTTCGATGATCACAATCAATATCCCAACGCAGGTGGGGGTGTTAGAGAGAGACCTTTTAATAGAGAGTTTCCTTGATGAGAAGTCATCAGCAGCGAGACCCACTAACAGTCATCACATAGTAGAGTTTTCTATATCTGTTAGTATATAGATGGCACAGAGTTCTAAGAGGACCATACCTACAGGTGGACGACCGTAGGATTCCAGGTCTGTTGTTCGGGGCACCCGAGGAAGAGATGGTCATGCTAGGATCGGGCAGTGTTATGCATGTAGCAGGCAGGGTCACATGGCTCATGACTGTTCGACCCACCATATGGATGATCAGAAGATGGTTGAAAGGCCACCCATGTAGAGATAAATATTTGATTAAGCTGGTATGTAGGGAGAAGGCAGACAAGGCAGAGGAGTAGGCCATGCAGCTGGCGGTGGGCAACGATTCAAGATGTTTCCACCACCTCCATTAGGAGGTCCACCCCAACCGTAGGGAGCAGGTGGATAGGGGCAAGCTCGGATCCTGGTAGCTAAGGCCTATGGTCATGGCACTCTGGAGATGATACGAGGTATGATATGTGTCTATTCTACCTTATCTCCAGTACTTATAGACCCAGGTTCTAGTCTTTATTTTATTTCCACTACCCTCGTTCCGAGATCGGAGATTGTGATGGAGCTGTTGGGTCGATCCTTAAAGCTAAAGGCTCCTACGGGAGCAGATTTGACAATTACGCACTCGTGATGGTAGTGTGAGCTTACTCTAGGAGGTGAGCACTTCGGCTGGGATCTCCTAGTAGTTGTGTCGAGGCCTTATGATTTCATCTTGGGTATGGACTAGTTATCTACAGTCCATGCTTAGATTGACTATAATACATGCAAAGTACGGTGTTTCTGCATGGATGGGGATAGTTTTACCATCACCGGTGAGAAAGGAGCCTTTACAACACATGATGGACTTACCCGGAGGAGAGTGCTGCTGATCATCATTAGTTGTCTAGCCTTACCCATAGAGCAGTTGATGTGGAGAGTTTGAGTTATCCTGTAGTGGTGGAACAGTACGTGGATGTCTTCCCTGATTATGTTTCAGGTCTACCTCCTCATAGAGAGGTGTACTTTTATATTGACTTTTACCCCGAGATGACACTGATATCTACACCATCATATTGGATAGCTCCCATGGAGCTTCGTGAGTTGCGGGTATAGTTGGAGGACTTGCAAGGGAAGGGATTCATTTGGCCCAGTGTTTCTCCTTGAGAAACCCTGATTTTGTTCTCTATGAAAATGGATGGGATCTTGAGGATTTGTGTTTCTATTGGTGTCTGAACCAGGTGATCGTGATGAACAAGTACCCATTTATGAGGATTGACGACCTCTTTGATTAGTTGAAGGAAGCACGGTGGTTCTCGAAGATAGATCTCATATCAGGTTATCACTATCTCAGAGTACGAGATGAGGATGTACAGAAGACGAATTTCTGACGTCGGTACAACAATTACGAGTTTTTGGTTATGAAATTTGGTGTGACCAATGCTCCAGTAGTGTTCATGGGACTCATGAACAGAATCTTTCAGCCATACCTTGATCGATTTTTTGTAGTCTTCATCGACGACATTCTGATCTACTCTGGTACTGAGGGGGATCATGCCTATCATTTGTAGGTAGTACTGGACACACTTTGAGAGAATGAGGTTTATGGTAATCTCTCGATGTGCCAGTTTTGGATCTGAGTGGTTCACTTTCTAGGACATTTCATATCGGAGGCTGGAGTTATAATAGATCCAATGAAGATTGAGGTGGTAATTGCTTGGGAGCCACCCGGTAGTGTGATGGAGGTACGGAGTTTCCTGGGTTTGGCTGGATACTGCCGAAGGTTTGTTCCATATTTCTCCATAGTTTCAGCACCTCTATCAGTGTAGACGAAGAAGGGGAAACCCTTAGTGTGGTCAGAGAGATGCCAGCATAGTTTTCAGGAGATGAGGTAGAGGCTAACTAGTTCCCCCCATCTTGAGGCTTCCAAAGGAAGGCGTAGGGTACGTAGTCTACTACGACACATCATGGACCGGGCTCGGATGTGTCCTGATTTAGGAGCGAGCAGTGATCGATTATGGTTCTCGACAGCTGATATAGCATGATCAGAACTATGCTACCCATGACCTGGAGTAAACAGAAGTGGTCTTCGCCTTGAAGATGTGGCAACATTACTTGATGGGTGAATGTTTTATAGTGTACTCTGATCACAAGAGTCTCAGGTATATCTTCTCTCAGAAGGAACAAAACCTTAGATAAAGATATTGGCTTCAGTTCCTTTAGTACTATGACTTTGATATAGTCTATAATTCTGGGAAGGGGAACGTTTTAGTATATTCACACAGAAGGAGGTCTGGTATACAGCTACTAGGCGAGACGACGGATCAGCTGGCCGCTTTGTAGATATCCTTTGTGGATCGGGATGGAGAAGCTTTTTTCGGTATCATACAATCACTCTGCCACTTCTTCAGCGAGTCAGGGAGGTGCAGTTTGGGGACACTGACTATGAGACACGACGTGCTCATATATCCATAGGATGGGCACCTGATGGATTTTCTGAAGGGGGAGCATGTCATCCTCTTTAGAGGAAGCACCATGGTACCAGTGTCACTTCAAGAGGTAGTGTTGAGGGAGTTCCACACATCCCCTCTAGTGGTACATCTAGAAGTGGGGAAGATGTACCATGATCTTCTACGAGAACACTGGTGGCTGAGAATGAAGAAAGCAGTAGCAAAGTTTGTCTCTTGGTGCCTCACTTGTCATCAAGTGAATGCAGGTCATCAGGTACCAGCAGGCTTGGTTCAGCCTTTAGAGGTCCCAGAGTGGATGTGGGATGGGATATTCGTGGACGTCATTACAAGACTTCCACATACGTCTAGAATTCATTATTCTGTTTGGGTGATCATCTAATGACTCACCAAGTCACCCCACTTCCAACTGATTAGAGAGCAGGGTTCCGTAGAGAGCTTGGGACACCTCTATGTGTATGATATTCTCCGGTTACATGGAGTACCCTCGACGAGTATCTCCGATCGTGATGCACGTTTTAATTCCAGACTTTGGAAGGAGTTGTAGGAGGATTTCGGGATGCAACTTTGTTTGAGCACCGCCTTCCATCCTCAGACGGATGGCCAGACCGAGTAAACCATTTAGACTCTTGAGTACATGTTGCGTGCTTGGATCCTCGACTTTGGCCACAGCTGGTAGGATATCTTGGCTATAGTGGAGTTTGCATACAACAACAGCTGTCACTCCACTATTTGGATGCCACCTTTTGAGGCATTGTATGGGCGACCTTTAGGTCACCTTTGTTCTAGACTGACCTAGGGGAGTCAGCACTAGTGGGACTGGAGATGGTATGGGCTACCACTGAGAAGGTGCAGATCATCGAGGAGCGGATGAAGACTACATAGAGCAGGAAGAAGTCTTGTGTCGACAGGAGATGGAGACCTCTGGAGTTCGAGGATGGAGACCACATATTTCTACGGGTCTAACCTCGACAAGGTTTGCGGAGATTTGGTCGAGGTGGAAAGTTATCTTCGAAGTTCTTCAGACCTTTTTAGGTCATCATCAGAGTTGGAATGGTGGAATACTGATTATCTCTTCTACCACAGTTGCACAGGGTGCATGAAGTCTTCCACGTATCCCAGCTGAGGAGATATGTGCATGACCATTCTCACATCATCGACCACAGAGAGATGGATGTCGATGATGGGGAGACTTTTATGGAGGTTCTAGTTGAGATTGAGGATCGATAGGATCGGGTCCTTCATGGGCGGTCGATACCTCTGGCTCTCATTCACTGGAATCACGGGAACCTCTAGGAGAGTACATGGGAGCAGGAGGCTTAGATCGTGCTCAATACCCCAACTTGTTTTCCTAGTATCGATTTTTATCTTATGGGGATGTAAATCCCTGAGGTGGGGAGAATGTAATGACCCAAAATTTCCATGTAATTTTCTTAATATATCTGGGAATTTTATGAGTCTACGAAAATTGATGGCGCATGATTCCGAGGCCCATAGTGCCCAGAATGAATTTATGAACATGATTTCGGGTACGTTTAGTAAACGTGCGAGTAGGTTTTTCTATCTTTTGAACAGGTGCTCAGAATTGAAATCTGAGGGCACCGTTGAACTTGTAGCGCCGGTATTTTTTTAAGGAGACCTCCACCTCGACCACAGTAAGTCGATGGTGAAAGATATAATTTGGGTTTTCTTGAAAGAAATAAATAAAATAAAATTGTGTAATATTCTATTTTATTTGGAACTCCCATGTGGATGTTCAGAGGTGGGGACCCCCAGAACTAAACCTCCCATGTGAGGTTATGGAGGTGGGGACCACCAGATTGAACCTCCCATGTGGGTTATGGTGGTGGGGACCACCCAATGGTAAAACCCCCTTGAACTCCCTTCTTTATGGATGAAAAACCACTTGAACTCCCCCATGTTATTTGTGCCACCCCCTTAATTAATTATACCAACTCACTTAATTAATTAAGATATTTTAAAATTATGCCAATAAACATAATAGATAACACAATATATTATTTTGGGATACCTTTTTATTTTGGTGGAATTTTGAGGGAGAAGGTTTCGGGAGTTATTCTCTCCAACGAAGAATGATACTCCAAAGAAGAACACTGACACACGACTTCGACTTCTTCTTCAATACATCCTCCAACGATGGAAATCTTCAACAATGAAGAACCACCTACATTGAAGAGTATTTATCCAATGAACTAGCTCAGGATTGGAGGCGTGTGGCGGGCGTGACGAACGTAGACAACTTCGAATTCTCTCATCGACGTCAACAATCAAATGGGGTAGGGGTTGTTATTCAAATCATGAAATTTCTCGATTAAATTACTCATTCTTGGAATGCATGGTGAATGCGGATCATCAAAATTGAGTGGATCCACAATTAATACAAAATTGTAGAGTTTGACGTTCTTGATTCATGGTTATGTTGAGCAGCTTGCTACCGCCCTAACATGGAGGGTGTGGGACAAAAAAACAAGGCATGACCCCTCTGTCGTTCTCCTTTATTGGTGTGTTCTTTGCAATGGTGATGGTGACCGGTGCCGATGTTAGGCACCAGTGGAACATGAGAATGGCGATTGGCACCACCGTCGGCCTCGACAAATGTGACAATTCATGACGTCGCCCCGCGGACCCTCTGTGCCGCCCCGCGGCCCACCAGTGCCATCTGCAGACCCGCCGCGCCGCCCCGCTGCCGCACTGCACCGCCCCGCGTCCCTTCCTTGCGGCCCCGCATCCATGCCATGCCGCCATGTGGCCTCCCACATCCTCTATGGCCCTCGGCGTCCACATGGCCTCCCACCACCACCTTGGCCCCTCGTGGACCCCATGGCCCCTGCATCCCCCCGCGGCCCCCGTGCCCCTCCGTGTCGTCTCGCTGCCCTCACTGCCAGCCGGAACGCCAAGCACGGGCCTGGACGGACCCATCGGGTCGGTCCAGGTGACCCAAACCAGGTCGGCCCATGTTGGATCGGGCTGGTTCAGACCGGACCTAGACCCACTACAACCCATACGCACTTTCGACCATATCTTTGGCACCAGGCATCTATTTGACGAACTATATGCAGCGTCTGAAACCTTGGAGTGAGATGGTCCCTTTGGTATGCCCCAAAGAAAGATTGGGATAAGGTTTGGGAATGGTCGGGTTGGATCGAATATGAATCCAACCAGGCCCTCAGGATTAAAAGGCTAATAACTCACAGACCGAGCATCCGATTGATGCGCCGTCTGTTGCATTGAGACTCCAACGACGTGGTGGTCCTTTGAGATACTTCTTCATGGGAATACGTGGAAGTTGGAGTATCGACCTGTGACTTTGGGTACAGACCATCAGGGAGACAAGAAAGCCTAGTTCGGAACCCAGTAGGTGGTTGTGACGCGAAGAATGAATAGTGATCCTGTATGGGTCAGCACCGAGTGATCCTGTGTGAGCCATCACCTAGAGATCATGTGTGGGTCAGCACCGAGAGATCCTATGTGGGTTAGCACTGAGCGCTCCTGTGTGGGTTAACACTGAGTGAGCCTGTGTGGGTATACCTATTAACAGAGTAAGATGATTCAGTAGTTACATCTAATCATCTCTACTATTGTACCTAAGTTATTCCTGGTGTGAGCTGAGTTCGTACCTGTGTGGTACTTTCCATTATAGTAATACCTTGGTGGTATTATTCTTTGTGGAGTACCTGTGTGGTAGTTGCCTTCATGGTTTTCCTTTATAGAATAATTGAAAATTGGGATCTGATTTAGACTATGTGTTTTCCTAGTGATTGAGATGGGATTATTTGATAACTTAGATATATGTATGGGCATATACCTAAGTAGGGTTGTTAGTTGATTGCATGCCTTTTGGTTTATCCTTGGTGAATTTTTTGCGAAATTGAGGGTCTCGTGGTCTCCACTGAGTATCGTTATACTCACCCCCGCACAGGCTATTCCCACACCTCATTGTTTTTGGTGCAGATGATAGACAGTGCTGATCGAGGCTGAGAGTACCAGGTATTGACGGTGCTCGGAGGTGGACCAGACGGTGTGTCGGTACTCAGAGGATACAGGAGGATGTGTATTACTGAGGAGGTAATCTATACCTACCCTTCATGTAGGAACCTAGGAGGATGACCCATTAGCTGTCTTTCTCTTTCTTCAATTGTATTTTATTTCAGTTTTACTTGTACTTTCCAGTTGGGATTATATTCTAGCCCCTTTTTATTACTACACTCACTCTGTTTACTATTTAGTTTACTTGAGTTCGTATCTTGATGTGTGCTTGGTTTCATGTGATTACAGGTTATAAAGGCAATTCCTTCCTAGTTTTAGGGAATATGCCTTCAGTGTTAGTCACCAGCCCCTGACCTATGTAAGGCGGGATTGGGGTAGTCATGGAACGGGCCCCGAGGGACTGGTCGTGACATTATTTTTTTCCTTTTACTTTCATTGATTTATATACTCATGTTACCAAAGTAATGTTTTAAAAGAAAACCATCATGTTTTTCTACTCAGTCCTGGATCTTTTTATTTTATATCTATATTTTCCGTAATTTATGATAAATAATATTTTAAATATTATCCAATTATTAATTAAATAATTTGTTTACAATGTTTTACTTTTTAAAAAATGTTTTAAAATGAGTATTCTTTTCATTTCCTAAAAAAACATTATTGAACCTTTACTAAAAATGTTTACGGAATCGTTGTTTTAACATACCAGCATGACTGAAATTTTTCCACCGATATGAACACTCATTAATTTTAATACTACATTACTATATTCCATGATTCTCTTAAAATATAATTTTTTTCTTAATATTGTTTAAATTTTTAGGTTTCAAAAGTGGATTTCAATTTGAAAAGGGTTTTTTTCTCATGAATTCTTGTTTTAATATTTTTATTGTGTTTTTATAAATAAATGATTACATCCCTTTATTTTATTTTTGATCAACCGGGGTTATATTGTAGTAATATCATAATTATTCTTTATTTTGATGGTTTATGATCATTTTGTCCTAGAAAATTATTGAGATTCAGTTTCTTGATTAATTCTGTGACCCTTTACATTCTCTAAAAACATTAAATTTATTATAATCAACATTCATTGGAGATTATATTTATATTAAATATAAATATTCATTTTATCGTGTATATTATTATTTTATAAACTTATTTTAATTTATACATACATTGTTTTACTTTTAATTCTATTTAATTTACTATGGAAAAATTTATATTCTATATTCTTTACTCAATAAATATATTTTTTAATAAGGAGTATTGTTACTAAATTAAACTAATCATTCAATATATGGGGGAATTAATTGAACTTATCTTTTGATAGGTGGGTCCTATAATTATATATTCCCTTGATTTATTGATAGGTCTCATTATGAAAACATGTTTTCTATCATTCTTAAATGAGTTTTTTTTGTGTATTCCTACCCATATTGTTTACTTCCTTTTAACATTGACTCAAATATAAGTTTTAGATGTCCAGGATTATTCATTCCATCATTGTGTAATCAATTAATGATGTTCAAGATATTTTCTTGTTATTTATAATATCCATGGATAAGTTTCAAGATCATACGATTATTTGTATGAAATTATTTGACCATTATTTACTCTCATCGTATTATTCTTCATGACCATGTTATTGATTAAGTGTAATTTTTTCATTTATTTAACTTCCAATATTAATTATACATTTTTTAATCATTATAGATTCTATTGTATGTTACCCTTACTAAGAATCTATGATTAACTTTATTTTTTTTCCTTTCCATGGGATATAAATAAGGAATCTTTGATTAAGTTCAAGGATATAGAATATTTACTCTCACAATGTTTTTTATTTTTTTTTCTTTTAAAATATAATGTGACATTCATGTATGTATCAAGACTACCATGACTACTAAAATTATTGGTACTTGGGGATCAAGTCACATGTATCTAGTGATAATGTAATAAGGAAACCATTAATTCTAGGGTACTTGGGTAAGGGTCTTCACATTAAGTGTGATATCAGAAGGTTTAGTTTTCATCTACCTTGAACATAGTTTTCTTATAGTTATCATATTGAAAATATTTTTTTGATATAACTTTTTCATATTAGATTTTAGAGATATCAGGAATTTAATTCTCTCTGGAGTAATGTTTTCCTGGGTAGAGGGACTTGGGGTTATAACACCAACTAGTCTAGAGGACTATAGTTTAATCTAGAAAGGTGAGTGGTTTGCTATTTATTACTCCATGATTAATCATGTGGTTATTGATGATATCGTATAACTCTATTTCATTATATAGAAATTTTCTTTACCATATGCATGAGAAACATTTATATATGTATAATTTTTTTTATATTATATTGTTTGAGAAATAACATAAACTTATGGGTTGTATAGATAGTTACACAATAATGTTATGTTAACACATTAATTTGGTGGATGAAATGGGGATCCGAAGACAAAATATTTAGTGTATTATATTCAAAAAAAAATAAAACACGAGATAATAATTAAAATGTGAGATGAAATAGGGTTTAATATATATGTGATTTATAATTATTTTGATATTCCTTCCAAAGAGTCGCTTGTTGAGGCCATGATTATTTAGAATAGGTGACCCTGACAGTTAGTTACCTGTGGATTATCTTATGTATAGAAAGAAATTTAAGTGGTTTCACTAACTATTAGGTGTAATTTTCTTAAGACTTTCTTGGGATATAATTATCTTGAAACCCTTAACGGTTTGGATACTAGAGGAATGAAGTTGGTTGAATTAATTTAATAGATTAGAATAAATATTTATCCACTCATATATCCAAAAACTATATATTATATGATTGAAAAGTTGTTTTTACTAGATTTAGTCATGGTTTATTTACATTACATCCTGTGTAAGTCATGATGAAGTAGGTATCGTGTCTCACAAAACATATATGATTTAAAAGGTCACCATTTTTAGTTTGATTAATTTTATTAAATGTCCTCAATTAAAATATATAAAACATGATACTCAATCATATATATTTCTTTGATATAAATTATGGATTACTAAATGATAATCATTTTGAGATCCTTTATAGGTATGAACTACAAAATAGTACTATATTTATTAGGAACCTTATATTCATTACATAAATACTATATCTTATTAGTGTAAAATTAAATTCATATCAATTTAATCCACATCAAAACCATAATGGTTTAGTGTCTTTATAAACATTGATACACAAAAAACTAGTATATAAAACATCTACATCATCTTCCACTTAGTTATTCATAACTATCATCCTTCTTATAAATTTAATAATTAAAACCTTTCATCATAACCTGATGTGTGGAAACATAAGATAGGATTTTATCAGATTCTCAGTAAGGGTAGGCATAAGATATATTAGTTAGTGATCATAAGTAAGCCTAAGATAAGAATAATTGAATGAGAACATGGTCATTAATTACAATAATCATAACTAATAAATCAAATTTATTTATTTATGAATCATTTTATAAGGTTTTATAAATCAAAATAAAAAAGAAAAAATATTCTTGATTCATCAATAATCAATCATTATACAAGAGAACATATCATAAGAATAAGAGATGAGTTTTTTGAATTCACGTTAGCAAAGAAAAAAATTTCCGCTAGGTATCACAACAAAGACTATAATAATATATTAGGTTCACTCCACATTCCATTGTTTCTTTAATCAAGGTTTACTCTAAATATTATCTTATTGGATAAAGACCCTTTATAAAAAAAGTTCACTTTCCATTCTAGTCCTTTTTATCCCATGAGATATCCTTCTTTTCCCAATGCATTAGAGGACTATATAATTCGGATGAAACTCAATAATTAATTAAAATAATACATATGAAGGTTCCATAAGACCATAAACCTCCATCATATCATCAAATTATTACCCTTGTAAAGGATACAGGTTACATAAACACTTCTTCGTAATAATCTTAAAGCATCCAAAGAAAGAATAATAATGGTATCATTGGTTCATATCCATATAAAATGATATTTTAGGAAATTTTGAATGGATTTCTATTTTATATGTAAATTTGACCATAGAGTGAGTGTTGGAACATGTGTAGACTTTGTCATTGAAATAGAAACATGAGATTTCTAATGAGTCTTGACCTTATGAGGTATGGTATGGATATGTAGGAGACCAAGATACATAACTCCGGATTTTTTAGATATGGTTCTTTGGGTTATGTGATAGAAATTCATTAGATCCATGGATGGTAAATACCATATAGGTGGGATGGATGGGTGTGTGTTAAATTTTGGGATTGATGTATGGGAGGTGTAATTGAAATTATAGAAATGGAATGGTTATGCCTTGGGTTTTGTTGAGAAAACCATCTTGAATATTGGCGATGTATAATCAATACATACTTTGAAGGGAATGAACATTTAGGTGATTTATTTTATTGAATTTGGATTTCATTTAATAGTGTGGTGTGTGTGTGGGTAGGTGATCATGACTTGGAATAGTCTCATATGGGGTTTAAGAATGTGGTTGGTTTAATGACCGACTAGTCATAGAGCATAGTCAGTGGTTGTGCATATCATCTTAGTTCTGATGGCATGCACCACATGGGACTGTGAGTCTTGTTTCAGTGTCTGGGATGTACTAAAACATATTTCTGATCATTTCCATGTGATATCAAGGTAGCACAAACTTTTTATTTGTTGGGTCTATTTAAAATGAAACCAGTAACGGTTGTGTGGGATTCGGGGGCCGATGGAAATCAATGAGATGCTTTTGGAATTTATGTGATTTTGTTATTGAAGTAAATTTTAAATGTCCATCAATGTTATAGACATTGGAAATTAATCACATTCCACAGAATGGTCTAACTGAAGGTGAACCTCAATACATATTGTCTGTCAGACAAAATAATGGGGGTTGGCTATAGATAAGCACAATATGTGTGTAATGATCAAAACTAATGATGTTGACCCATAGAGAAATTTAAGGGTGGTGATCCTAATTATAAATTTTAATTCATTAGATATCAAGTATAGTGATTCCATGGGGTAGGAATTGATAGTTAATCAGGTTTTGTGTGGTGGTCTATTATGAATATGTTTGGCAGTGGCCAACCATAATGTCCGGTAATGAATTGGGTTCCATCCATGGTGATTAGATTTTGATCCCTTAGAGTGATAATAAGAAAACTTTTATGGTGGGGATCATCTTATCTGTCACGAGTGATGCGACCCCTTATGGGTAGGTTCATTTCATTGTGAGACAATATGATAAATGGTCCTAATAGTTATTAGTGGAGTATGAGAAAGAGAATTCCATATATAAATTTAGTTTATGTGATGGTTAGGGTCCAATTATTGTATTTGGGCTTAGGGTGAGAGCATAATGGTGTCTTGGAAAAGTTTATTCTTCAAAAAAAATCACTAAATTCAAGTTTAGTCTTTGCTATGGATATTTAGGTAGTCATGGGAAACCTAATGGGATAAATCCATTAGCATCAGGTTGTTTACAGACATATCTGTAGCTAAAGTTGAGTGAATTGAGATAGGTTAGTCTAAGGAGGTATAACTATTTTTTTATATATAATTGGATGTGTTTGAATATTAACTATATCAAACAAATAGATTTGGATAAAGTTAGAGTGTTTCAATAATTTTCCAAAGTGTTTTCAAGGAATGTCGGTGTATCTGGGCCTGTTCATGGATGGTGAATGTGTGTATGTTTTATATTGGAAACCATAAATGATTATTTTTTTTGTAGAAAAGTCATTTTCATTGGTGTTTGGGTTATATAATCATATATATCATTGGGTGCATCATTAGAGTTCTAGTATTATGGTTCAATTTGAAATTCTAGTGATGGAGGGTGTCGTAGCTCAAAATTGGCCTCATTAGCTAGGCCGTATTGTAGAGTGCTTAATGAATCATGTGAACAATTGGATAATGATACCATGAGTTCCTTAAGGTATAAATTTGTGGGAAATAATATTCTTTTTGCATCTATGATTAAATGTAATGGTTTCTTATGTTGAGGTGGTTTGAGAACCTTATGTTGGATTTACTCTTTAGAGGAAAATCAAACATCTTGGAGAAAAATGTAATTGTTTACTTATAAATTGGAAACTCAATAAGTAGATACCAATGATGGGATGTCCCATGAGACTTCTTGGGGAAAATAAATGTTATATTGGGGATTTTTTTTATATCCCTTGTTCATATGGGCATCACAATTCTAGTATGAATTTGAATTATTTGAATTTCAGGATGGGCCGATTTGAGAATTTGGATTTTAATTGGGATTCCATGAGTTTGAATGTATTAATTTCATGTTTTTAATATGGTATGAACCTTTTTAGTTGTCATGGGAGATTATAAGATCCTTGATAGAGCCACTGCTAGCTGCTGCAACCAAAACTGTAGCAAGAAATGGACCAGGTAGTTGGCAGAGTCAGCTAACCGGTGGCCATGGTAGTAGCACCTAAAATGTACAGGTTTCCACCCACAATATAGTGGGATTTAAATATGGTAGAATAAAAATTATACCCCCTCATAATTAATAGGGGTATACCACCTCTTCACTTACTTCTTTCATGAATAAGGGGTTGATCCCCCTTTCATCTCCTCATTCCCCTTTACTAAGGAGAGTACTTGGTGGTGTATTTCCTATGTTTTGAGGTTATAATTTTCATCTATTGAAATAATTTAGTCCTATAATTCTTCTATTATAAATTATTTCTTATTTTAATTAGGGTTTCATTGTTAATTATACTGGATAATAGTGTAATCACCCCTTACTCATAAAGATTTCATAGATCTTACCAAGAGGAGGACCTAGGACATTGTGTGACAATAATTACACATAACATTGATGAATTTATATCACTTTGTCAAATAATTATGGTTATTATATAAAATTAAAAATAATATTTTACAAAATAAATTACATACACTATTACTTTTACTTGGAGAGAATTCAGGTGCATTCTATGGGGTGTTGGCATGTTGTTGGACGCAATTCCAAGGAGATAAGGCTTTTTGGTGATATTTTGAGGGTAATTTAAATTTTAATAAAATTAAATATAATTAAATATAAAAATTTAATTAATTATAGTTTTATTATAATTAAATAACATGGGATGTTGGGTTAGAGTAAGATCAACTTTTAAATTTGTGGTGGTTAGTTGATCTTGGATGGGTCTTAGTAATCCTATGTAGAGCTACTAAACTTATAGTTTAAAATGGAATTGGTTTCACTATGAGGTTGGTGGTCTTCATAATTTACTTATGGAATTTAAGATTAATTAAGAATCATGATATGTGTTGTTACGAAACATATGGAATTATGGTATTTAATTTAATTTTTTTATTAATTGATTTCAATTATCAAATTTAAAGTGAGATACCAAGAGATGAATAAATTAAAAAGGCCTTTGAGGATCTTTGGAACTAGATTTATGCCATGACCACCAATCATCAAGGTGTTGATTATAGTGTTTCCCTAATATAACATGGAATATTTTTTCTCACTAAGGTGGGTTGGGTGAGTACACTGACCTAGGATGACTCTGTACATTAAGATGGGGCTAGAGAAATATCTCTAGACTATTTAATATGAGGTGTACCTTGAGTTTCTAAAGAGTTTATCTTATATTTATGAGGTTTTTGAGGGGTGTTACACCCTTCAATCATTGTAAATTGACCAAGAAACTAGATGGGGACTGAGTTTCCCAAGATGTATTCCTCCACTCTGGTGATGACCTTGGGAAACCTGAGCATGTGCTTATGAATATGGGTAGAGGTGGTTGTGGGTTCCATCATAGAACCTGAACTGATGGTTAATCCATGAGGGTTTGTAATATTGTGTTTGTCCATTGTCACATGATGACCCCTTATTATAATTTATTTTATTTATTTATGGATATTATATGTGATTTCACAAAACACCTTGGAATCATCCATTATGTCTAGGACTTATGATTGCTCAGTATGTTTGGGAATCACTAGCTAAGAGGGTTGAATCCTTGAGATGTTTGGTATGTTTGGGATCTAGTCTCATGGTTTACTGGGGTGGATTTATAGTCTAACTAGTATCATGTGTGAGTATATTTAATGTAGTATTGGATTCCGGGAAGTGGTTCCTAGGATCTAGTAATGATGTCAGTGATGGAATACCTATAGAATTCCCAATATTCCATGGATTACATTGATATAGTGAAACCATTTTGAATTCTTGGGGTGTCATTATTCAAATCAAGATGTGATTAAACAATTAATAATGTTTGGGACCTCACGGATTAGAATGGCGGTATGGGGTTTCAAGTGGGTATATACCTATAATAATGAATGTTGGACATCCAAAGGGAGATTATTGGATCTCCTCAACTGATGTCAATGATACCCCTTAAGATTTGATGGATTCACCAGTGATGGATTGACAGAATATTCATGAGATTAAGATTCACATGTGAGTTGTCAAAAGATATAGGAGGTTATTCCATTCAATTTCCAAGGTTTACTAGAAATAAACCACACTGGTATGTATAGGATTTCCAAGGTCCACCCCCCTCCTAGAAATCAGACGTCTTCATGATTATAACAAGTTCCTAGGTACAACGTTTGTGTTCAATATGAGGGATTAAATATGAGATATGCCTGGAGATGCCCCTTGTTTTTTTAATGATCCTGATGGATGAATTATCATGGTATCCCTAGGGTTTAGACAGAGGTTACCCTGATGTTATTCTCATTCTCAAAGACACCCCCATACTATTTAAAGAAAGTATGGTGGATTTGGGTCATGGGCCTAAGTATCAATGATGTCTAGTGAGATTGGTCTGGTTTATATGTTTATTCCCTTTTAGAGGATGGTATATTATAATTTTCTCTTTCATCATCATGTGATCAAAGAAATTATAACATTAGTATGAATCAGTTATAGTTGGTCTTTTTAATTATTCATTGTATTAGTTATCTACATTATCGGGGCATGTAAGACACACATATTACCACGTTAATGATTATGTATGGAACTATGTTGGTGGTTATCTATTGAGTTTTTTACTAAAATCATTTTTGGGTAGCCATGAGACATGGGTACCTAATCATCTTTACACATATTAAAGGCACAGGTTTGTCCAAGGCCTGGTATTGGCATGATCGAGTAGTAAAACTCATATGGGAGTTTGGAAGTATAGATAAGTTGTAGATATGGGTTATAATAGAGAACTTGTATTTTATTCCTCTAGCCTTTTTATTCTTTTTATTGGCCCAGTGGTTGACCAGTCTTTTATGGACGTATGTAAGCATTTTATTTATTAACTAATTATCAGTTTATTTATTATTTATGTGTACTATAACTTTTATTATGTTTGGTTATTTTTACTTTTATTGTTCAATTTGATATTAGGGGTACAGTCCCCCCATGTTAAAACTATATACGCTCATTTCTTGTCGAAAACCTATAGAATATGGATAGGTGGTCCTAAATTCAAATGTTGGTTTAGTCATGTTAATATTATTAGTGAGTTAGGTTGATTCATTATAAGGGGAGACAACCCGAGGATGAGGAGAGTTGATGGATGAATGAGGATTTGAGTTGTGGTTGATAAGGGGGGATCAATCACCATGACGATGGGAGCATCTATTGGGGTATTATGAAGTGATCGGGAAGATATGTGAGGTGGGGAGTGACCAATGTAAAGGAATATCATAAATTGAATGGGGAAATATTGGGGGGCATGAGGGATGAAATGGGAGAGTGTGGGTATTTATATCGTGAAAACAAAGATACATCGACTTGTAAATGGTGATCTCCTGATTCTTTTGAGATCCCCTCTAAATTTTGTTCATATATTGGTTGTGATCGACCAAGTAATGTGTTTTAGTCAATTTTGGTTGCATGTATAATCTACCGAGGATACTGATCCATAGAATTTGAATCAACCGAAGATCATGCAGGTCAGCTATGCAGAAAAAATGATGAGAATCATAGTTGACCAAATGATCAATTAATTATTATAATGTTAATAATAAATTATCCTAAAGACCTAATGAAGGTTTTGTTTCATTAGTATGAATAGTGTAGGTAAGGGAGATGATTGTCACTTCAAAAATTAGTGTTTCATTATAAGAGAGTTTTGGTGTTTCATACCCTATAATTCTCTATAGGCAGTACTCAATAAAAATTGAGAGGATGAAATTGTTCCAGTTAATAGGATGCTTAAAAACACTTTATAAATCACTAAATCACTACAATAGTAAATTTGGAATCTATTGGCTGATATAACATTACTAAATTAGAGAAACATTATAACTATTTTATGTGAATGGTTCTTAAAATAAAACCATTAGATGGTGTAATATTATTTCATACCTGAAAATAATGTCATTCTATATTGTCATTGGCATGATTATTAGTCATCAAATGCATGTTGGAAACATTATGGTTATTAAATGCATTGAAATATAGGTACATGACCACACTCAAGGCCAAACAATATGAAGTTTTCATGTAGGTTTTGGTTGGTGATCTATAGAATATAGCCCCTTTAGGATAAATGATATATATTGAACTATGATATTTCCATAAAGGAGATGGATTAAGGATTTATGATATAGTTGTTTTTTCATCTATGAATGCATCCTGATTCCTTGAAAGAAATTTATACCAATGTATCAGGCGATGTGTACCATGATATCATCTGTTGCAATTGATGGACATTATGGCATACACAAGGTATGATCATAAGATCCTGGAGAATTTTTTAAATATTAAAATAGTGAAATGAAGGAAAATGTAAGAATGGGGGAGAATAATAGTATTGTAAAATACAAAGATAATCCAAGATACTTTGGGAGATTACTCTCAAACTAATGTCAGAATGGGTAAGAAGCTAAGGATTCTAATCTAAGATAACGGATGAGTCCAAGAGAATAAACTAATGTTTTAGTAGAATCTATGAAAGTCCAAAAGAGTATTTTGGTGGATCATCTAAAGTATTCAACTGAGATTTATTTTCCCTACATTTATTTCGATATTAAGTTATATAGGTAACTCAAACATTAATTAATTATAAATATAGAAAAATTTAATTAAATTATTGGGCATGTTTCTATTAATTAGTTTTTATTATTTATATTAGTTTTTTATCTGAAAATAATTTTTATATGATCAGTCACAAGATATATGAATTTATAGTCTAAGTAAATTACTGATGGTGGAAAATTATACTAAGAATCGTGAGATTAAAAATCCTTCAACCATGGAATGAAAATTACCAATGGAGAATTGGAATCACATAGATCATAGATCAATAGGATTAACCATTCCAACTAAGAATTGTGGTCTTATAGGGATATATGTTCTCCTTTGTAAGTTCGGTGTTTCTTAATAGAGTGTGTATGAACATAGTGATTGTTTCTTAATATCTTCCACATAATTGACTGATGTGTTTAGGCTTCCAAGGGAAGTAATAATTAATTGTAAAATAAATTCATTTCAATGGATATTTATAACCTTAGTAGTTTAATTCTTAGTAATGAACTTTAATCCTTCACTATTTTCTCCCTTATCTTGTGTTACTTATCACCTCACACACATATCATTTTCTTTGTTTTCTTAAAAATCAACCAAAACACAATTATATCTTATATCTTTATCTATTTGAAATTGACCAAGTACTTACCAATTATATTGTTCTACAATTTACCTCATTCACTTTTTGAATAATAAAACACAAATTATGAAAAAAAAATCATGTATGACGTATTATGCTTTCAATTTTTTTAAAAAAATAAATAATTTAATTTTAGAATCAATGAAGCATAAAAAATAAAAAAAAACATAAAATATATATAATCATTAATCATCAATTAATATGTGTTCATGAGACATTTTATTTTTATTTCATTAGTGAAAAATGAAAATGAAAATATAAAAAACAATAAAACATAAAAAATTATATATATACATATATATAAATAAATATTACCAAGGGAACTTTTTTTGATTAAGTTATTCTATAAATATTTGGATACATTATCTAACTTATTGATAAAATCAGTTCAGGTGCATATTATTGTTCCTTTTTATTTATAATTTACTAATATGAACACATATTATTGTAATAAGTTATTAATTATTATTTTATAAATTTAATGATATTGGGGTTGGATCTAATAAGAAACCTAAGATGGTGTACAAGGGTTTGGTATATTCATGTAGATTAAATTCTTTTAATAGCATGTGGTGTTAATGGGAATGGAATATTCCTAATTTGTATACAATAATTTTAATTGGACTAAGAAATGGTCGATTACCATGGAGAAAAATATTGAATTCAAGAGGATAATAATCTATTCACAAATGTATTTAATTTATAGGATCTATAAAGGCACTCAAGAATCAATTCAAATATTAAACACACAATTTGGTCTTGTTTTCAATTAATTGGAGACTTAATACTTATATTTTATTCTGGATGAATAGATATTACCACCACGTCCCAAATATATTAATGAGGATTATATATAATTTATTTTATAGTTTTTTATAGTGGTTCTAAAACTTGAAATTTTTAAAGACCTCAAAAAAATAAATAGTACCTTAATTTATGATACATATTCCATGAAGGATGTGGCATAGAGTAAAAATATTTCAATTAAAATAGTGGAAGCCTGAATTATTTATCCACTCCCACTAGACTTCAAATAGATAATTCATGTTATTAAGAGAAGGTTTATAGATTGATATATTTTCCTAGTAATATGTACCACAAAAGGTGTATATAAGTTTATGTGTTATTTGATTTATATTAGTGAGGCTTGAAATTCAATAAAAAAGTTTTCATTTAAAATAGTGGATGAGTAACCAAAATTTGGTGGTTTCAATCCCAAAATACATCACCACTAAAAAACTATGAATAGTTGTTCGAACTAATCTTGGTTTAATATGATAAATTTTGCACTTCTTGGAAGGAAGCCTATAGAATTTTATAATTTCTTCTTTATTTACTATTTTTTATGTATTTTATTAATTGTATCTCAAATATATTTTTAGAATATGTATCCTATAAATATGATTAAGTTTAAAATTTTTAGGTAACCCTTTGAGATCGATTTGATTAATTTCAACCTCACTCGACACAATGAAGAGTTACATCACCTAAGGGGATTATTATTTCTTTTAATATTTTACTTCTAAATTTATAAAATATTATATAAATAATTATTTTTATTCTTTAATTTTATAATGAATATTGGATTATTAATTTAGCATAAGTGTGGGGAAATGTAATTATGTTGAACACACATCAATTATTCTCATTTATACTTGAGATACATGTTTTAATTATATTTGAAATGATGTCTTGTTTTTTAGAATCATGTTTTATTAAATATAATGAATTAATCATGGAGGGTAATTTTCATTACTTGTTGAATTTTATTAATAATTTATGAATTTGGTGATTTTATAATTTTTTTCAAGTAATTTGTTTCATAATTTTATTTTAATTTTTTAATTAATATGAAAATTACATAGATTTTCATGAGGGTTTAATGAACTCGATTTAAAATTTTCAAACATAAACTATAAATTTAATGTGTATAAAAAGCATTTATTTAAGAAATAATAATAAATAAAATCCACAAATTGATAAATATTTAGTAATCCACTTTATATCCTTCCCCTAACTATGATAAATATGTTATGGGATTATTATTGTTTTAATTATTCATTTTAGTTAATTAGATTTATGTTTTAGAATAATAAATCATTACTTTTCTATTTAAATTTGGACCTTGACTATCACACATATCTTCAATAGGTAATTGATAGTGGGAATTGTGGGTTGCAATAGGTTTGAATCCATAATATGATGAAATGTATATAAAAAAGTGAATAAAAATATTGGTTGAGTGTACACAATTTTAGGATGGAGTGGATGATAAGTTATTTTAATACCTTAAAAAATAATTGTAAGTCCTAAAATCAATGAAATATTTAATTACATAATTATAATATTTATTTTTCAAAATATCATTACTATATATATTTAAGGAGTGTTGAATTGAATAAATTTGATAATTGTTTTATAGAATATTACTACAAACTATAAATTTACTTAAGATTCAAGTAAATGATGATTAATTCATTCATAATACGTTCTTATTTTTCAATAATTTTTAAGATAATATTTTGAGTATGAGAAAGGATTTTGTGTGGGGATATATAATTGGTGTATTTTTGTTCTTAATTTTATTTTTTTATTATTATGTTTATGGGTTTTTATTGGTAAAATACCCCTAAAAATAAATATTTTCTATGTTTTATTTGGATTAGGGGTAAAATTAAAATTTTATGATACTTTTTAATTTTTCATTAAATTTAAAAATTTATAAACTTAAAATAATCCAACTTTGAGATGATTTCATAAACCTCCCCTCTTTCTTTCTGTTGGTATAAAATACACTCACATTATAATAATTATTAAATATATTTTTATATAAATATTTTTTTTTCAATTTTATTACAATAAATTTATATTTATTGAGATGAAAAATATATAAATAAATAAATATTATATATTTATTTGTTTTATTTTTATTTTTTTTCACATTTTTTCTCTTTTAGTTTTAAATTTTTCACTTATTTTTATAGGTGAGTTGTTGTAGGGATTATGAATGTTTTCAAGGGATGTTATAAGGAATTTATAAATCTTAATATTTGATCAACCATATAACCAAGTGGGAGTTTATCGAGACCCTTTTAAATTTTCCATAACCCCCTCTGAAGTTAATCTAGAGTGATCCATGATCAAATGAGAAGTGGTTTGTAGTTTATTTTGGTTGTTTTTATAATCAACAGGGAATTTAATAGTGTGAAATTTAGGTCAAAAATACAAAAAACATTATTTGGTTGAAGGTTGTATGGGTTAATCAAGAAGTTTAAGTTGATAATGATGAACATAATATTTAACCAAAGTATTGAATAAATATCATAGTGTGTTTTTCATTTATTGCTCAATTGGTAGAAGGACTGGAAATATGTGTTTACTATATTATTTTTCTAGTCTGACCAAAGGAGAGTAGGGAAAATAACATCATTTTTTAATTAACATATTTTTTTTGTTTCATTATAAGAGCACATTTTTTGTTCACATACATGTATATGAGTATTCTACAATTATGTGTTTGTTTTTCGAGATGAAAACATCTCAATAATAAAGTTTCTATGATCATTATTCAAGATTATGCCTTCTAGGACCAAAACATAAATCATTATAGAGTTCCATCCAAAAGTAAATAGGTGATTAGATGGGTAACTCATCCAAGATTATATGTTATCTACAACACCTCAATGAAACTGATGTGGTATTTTGATTTGAACCCAATAACCCTCCACTCAAACTAAATTCCACACATTCAGGTCTTCCCATACCTAATAACCCATCAGATCCAAACATTGTTTACAACCATTTTTCTCATCAACATATCGTTATTCATAAAAAAATGTTATCAATAATAATTTCAATACAAGACACCAATATAGAGCCCTATGCTCTAATCAATTCACTGATAATCTATATCACATCTATGATAAACCATTTCTCATATTCTAATTATCATGATCATTCTTCAAACCAAGGAATTATAGGCCCGACTCATAAGACCATCTAAAATTCTATCCTTATTATAATTTCTTATATGAGGAGTATCTCATACAATATAATATATTATCCACCATTACATTAATAAACTAATGTGGGATTTATTTTTTCACCTAATACAATATTGGATCAGTGATTCTTTCAATGTATTGGAAACTAATGTAATAGTTCCATAGTTATAGAAATAAACCACCATATCACAATAGTGGTCATACTAGTATCTACAAATAAAGAAATCATGGTTTTAATGGAAAAAAAATTCTCAACCAGATGTTCTTGTGTCTCAAAAAAATTCCATCATGAAGTACATGATTAATTTGTAGGATAAAATCACGATTTTTATAATTTCACTAACATAAATTTTATAACCACCAATGGACTAGGAAATAATGCAGTACTTGACGATCAAAGTCATGATATGGAATATACCTCGATCAAGTTCCATTCAATCAATGATATAAACTAGAACAAAATCACAAGATCATCCTCAATGATATCAAATATATAGTTGTAATGATTGTTATAATTGGTTAAATATGGAATGGATCCAATTTTTCTATCGTAGGGATTAATATTAATGGTTTCTAAAAATTCGGCCTATACTCAATGATTCATCTGATAAGGTTGATAATTGATTCATTGAAAATCAAATTTGGATACAAAGATGTGCTGAGATTGATGATATGGGATGTCATTTGCATGAGTCAAGATGAATATGTCCCAGAAAAGGGAATAAATGATTATAGGAAAAACCAAATGGAATTAATGGACGATTATTTGGTGGAGTGTATGACTAATATAAATAATACACAATATTTTGGGGGTGTTCAATTAATCATTTCTTCTTTCAGTAAGCTATTTTATGGTGTGCATAAATTAAATAAATCAATGTTAATAGATATAGTAATAATACCAACTACCTAATAATATAAATGGAGGCTAATTTTGTAGTATATATCACTGAAATTAATAATACACCCATGATTTCATGTAACACTGCTGATTATTTTACTTATGTAATTTTCACGATGGTATTTTTAGATAAATCGAATGGAGAGGATGTTGGGCCACTTAAACTTGAAAATCAAGTTCATAGGGTGATGGATTCCCTCAGACATATATTTAACACATTTTCTCTTTCCCTAAATAATGTGGGATAACCCCAAAATCTCCCACTCACACATCGGTCCCTCAGTTGAATCCCCATCAACTAGATCTACCAATATATTTTTGGGAATAGTTGTTACAACCTACACACTAGTACCAATTTTTAGTTGATATTAGGCCTTCTCAATCTCAAAAGTTATCTCATGGGGTGAGGGTTTCCCACACATTTATATTTTAGACATTTTTCCATCCATGGACAATGTGAGATATCACCCCCACCCTCACATTTATATTTTAAAAAATTCCACCTTTCTTAAATGATGGGGTATAACTCAATAGAGAACAAGGTTTCATGATATTATGCATGATATTATACGAAAACACATCTTATTATAATAATAGAAAAATAAATAAATTATTCGCGATGTAAGAAAAAAACTAAATGTTATGATAAAATCAAAATATATTTGGTAAAGTTTTCCATTCCATGTTTTCAAAGTAAATATTTGACAACCAATATTCCACTGAATTTCATATTTATATGCAACATTAAAGTAACAAATATGATGTGTAAAATGAATAAAGAAATTAATGGTGTAGTGAATGAAATAATTTTTACACCCTCAACATTAAAATATAATGTTTTCGAGTTTGAGAAAAGTGTTAATTATTTTCAAAGGAATTGATAAAAAATTAATATTTTTTAAGTAATTTATTAGTGTACTGAAAAGCATTATTTAAGTCCCCTGAATTCCAATTTTAAACAATAAATTTCCACAAAACTAAATTTCGATGCATTATAATCCAGTAAGTGGTGTATTATTTTATTTTTAATTAACATTTTAGGAATGGGATATGTTTAATGATCCCAATATATGTATGTAATTCATATAAAAATATCATGGGACATGCATCTAGATCTCATATATAGAAAGAAAATGGTAGTATAGTGCACACATAGAAATATCATAAGATATTAGAATATTTTTGGAATATAAAAAGTGTAACATGATATTTTTAATATAAATTATGAGAACAAAATGACTTGAAACATATAAATAAAATTTTATAAAAATCATCCTAACACTCTCAAACCAGATGAAATGTCTGGGAATAATCTGAGGACTAATATCATGGATGAAGGAAAACTTATAGGGAATGAATAGAAGATGGAGTAGCATCCACAACAATTAGTATAAGGATTTTAGATGATCACCATGATAATTTTACTTTGAATTATTTTTCCTAATTTTATTTCCATATATGATAGTGTGGTTTGTTAAAAAAATTTCAAATTAAAAATGTAGGGTTAATGAATGAAATTGGTTATTCTATTTCTATTAATTATCTTTTATTGTTGTTTTTTAATTATATTTTTCCTAAAATTTATTATTATTATTTTTACTACTGTATACATTATTTTAGAGTCAATGTGAATTATCGATGATTGAAATTTTTATTCGGCATGATGAAACAATGAAATCATCACCCAATGAGATACAGTTGTTGATAGGAAGTGAAAACACATATATCACACATAAATAGGATTAATCATGATGACTATGAAGTGTAAATAACATAATAAAGAAATATGTTCACATTATGATTTATATCATATTTTTTAATATAATATTTGGTAACACAATAATTTTTTAAAAACACATTAAATGAATTTATTAATAGATTTTTGTTTCTAATTTAATTAATAATTCCTTCTAAATGAAATTCAATTCGGTTAATGTATAATATATTATCAATTTAATCCATTTGTTAAATAATTTATTCCATCGCTATTTTGAATGTTATATAGTGAGACATAACATCCCACTAAAATATAATTTTATTGATTTTTTAAAAAAATAACTAAAATATAAGTGTAACTCAAATACTTGTTCCTCTATATTTTATTTGAAGAAAACTAATTATTTTGTATTTCAATTTAACCCATGCACTGGTAGGGAAGTAGAAAACATTTAAATACACTTTAAAAATTCTTTCTTTAAAATAAGTAAAATATTAACAAAATAAACATTCATTTGAAAATATCTCCCAAATATGAGATTAATTTAAGACATACAAATAAAATTACTGTGATTTAATAATTAGATATCTAATGTTAATTTTTTAATTCTTAGGTCGCCTCTTTTCTAGGTTCATTATATAATAATGGTTTTTGATCAACACACTACCACACCATGTGATGCTCTCGGTTAATCACATTGATTATAAAAAATAAATTCTAAAATTATTTACAATAAAGATTGAAAAATGATTTCATTTTAATATAAGGTTATCACATAACACAGATCATCTTTGGGTTTCACTTGTGACTTCTCTATATCTTCCATATCCCTATAATGCTCAATTTTACATCACACGTTTTTTTAATCTTCACAAAAAAATAAGTTCATATTAAAATAACAATAGTTCCATTAACAATATCATAACACATGGATCATTGTGTTATTAAATGTGTTAATTTAAAATTTTAGAAACACTTTCTAATATATTCCATGAATTTAAAATTTATGTGCTCTAGGATATTTATTAATTACATATGCTTGTTTGATATTAAAAAACGGCCTAAATTATGAATTTTATTATCATAGGGAGGATAATAAAGTTTTAAAGGAAAGGTAAAATGCATGTGAAATTAGCTATTTATATGTGTATAAAATTATGTGCTTGCTTGGTTCCACTAAAACCATGAAATTTGAACATCATTAAAGTGCCCATGCACAAATGAAATGATCAATCAGATCCCAAGTCACCAATAAACTAAACATTAATGAATTTCGTAGGTTCCTTGAAATTAAAACACCATGAAAGGGTCCCCGTGTGAATGACTTGGGCTCTTATATCTCAAGATTCAAAAAAATTACACCCATGGAAAAATATTAGGTGCATCAAATTGAATAACCATGAAAGTAAATTCTAAATAAGTTAAGCCCTCTAAAATGTACCTCTATACCAATTTGCTTTGTGGTGTTATGAGAACCACTTCATGTGTAAGCATTTCTAGGTGCAAGACAGTTTTTCCAAGTACCATTCACTTGTATGCATGGGTATAAAAATGTATCCTCCCATTGTTTCAGTTATTTGAATAGGATAAATGAGTATATATATACCTCAAAATAACAATATTTGGTGGGTGGGTGAATTATTTTTAACCACTTGGGAAATAGTTAAAACTATTTAAGGGAAAAACAACACATTTATACATAAATACTTATGTGTGCATGTATTGAGTAAATATAAAAATTAAATCCCACATACTATAATTTTATAATTCATATAAAAATAAAGGAAACTTTCCAAATTGTACAGTGTGCAGGTTCCTAATATAGGTCATATTATCTAACCCCCCCCCCCCATATTTTATGTTAAAATTTAACACTTATTCATGAAGAACCCAAATATATATGGGCCGATGGACTTATTGAATGCATATATTTGCATAATCTCTACTACATGGGAACACCATAGCATAACTCTCTGGAATGGTTCACAAGTCCCAAAGAATGAGGAAAATCGTAACAAACCCACAAAATATCCATCATATATAAGGACCATGGACGTTTGTGTTTTAACATTAATGGCTTATCATGACTAAGTCCTAACATTCACTTAATAGAGTGAAACATTTTACATTCATGATATTATTTTATATGAAGGGATATTAACCCCCAGGAGGTTTTCACTATGATCATAGATCACGTATGTACTAACCACCCTAGAGAGGTCACCTGCCTCAATAAAGTTCATTTATATTCCATGATACTACAAATTCCTAACTTACTAGTATGTGAAATTCACAAGAAAATCTCAACTAAACTTAGAACTATAGACCAATATTGAGTTATCCACACAATCATGGGAGGAATTAACTCTATAAAACCATTCAACTAACAACATACCTAAATATCAACCATGATATTCATAAAATATAAATTTAATTAAAAAAATGTGGTGTAACACCTGAATATATAATAAAAACTACTTATTTAATTTATTATGATACATATGAATCAATTAGTATAATCAATGCATCCCATAAAAATGTCATCCAAAATACAGATGATGTGAGGATGGATGTAGTAATGATATACCTACTCCACTATTTATCCACCTCATCTATCCATAACATGGTTATATGATCATACATAATTCATTTATAATAATTTGAATTAAAAAATAAGAACTTTATAAATTTTTTCATGCATGGGTGAATATAACAATAATTAGTATGATTGTCTATTGATGCTCCTTTTGTCACAGAGTCTAAACGAAATGAAAAGGAAAATACCTCAAACAAAGAAGATTCATCCTTTGAATAAAGATCAAAAAAAGAGAAAGGGATGAACTAGGAGAACATTTCCCATAGTTCGCGCAAGTTATAGCATGGTCGCACAAGTATACTTGCATGCCGCCCAAATGGTCAGGCAGGTGTCTTGCACGCCCTCTTTGAAAAATGCCCAAGGTCTTCTCTAGCCTATAAATACCCCTAGTGGGCCCCCCATTTGAGGAGTTTTTTCCAGAATTCAGATACAGAGCTTGGAACGCCCAAGTATCTTCTTCAAGTCTTCCGAATACTTCTAAGGTAATTATTTACCTAGAATGGAAGGTATAAACAAGAAGAATAATGTCTAAGTGTTATATTTCACTAACACTTGCATGCCTATGTGTTTTACCCTTAAGGAAAATGGACACACTTGTGCGCCTCCTTACCTACTCATTGAAACTTGCGTGCCAATCTTCTGGAAGTACCTCGAGATAATTCTGAAGGCTTTGGTCAAGGATCGCCCAAGTATTACTCTGCTAGTTAACCTTCACCCAATTATATAGGTGTCGTGCAAGTATACTTGCGTGACCAAGACTTGTGCGCCCATGTAGTACTTGCGCGACCCCCCAGGACTTGCGCACCCTTCTATTTTTGGGTTCCCTTCCTACACATTTCATCTCTCTTATTCCATTCCACCTCTCCTATTCACGATTCAGTCTTCAATACACTCTTCAAAGCCATTTATGGCATGTTATCTTGATTGACATCCTTATCTGAAAGGAATTCCGTGGAAAATCTCTCAAAACCTAGTGATTTACACATCATTGTATCACTAAAGTTAGAGAGTTCATTTATTCAACCTCATCCTTTAGGATGAGAGAATCCTTAACCTGGGCCTCTTTTTCAGGTGTAAGCCTCAGTCCAAGTTCTCATTAATTTGGGAATCCTTTTTAGAAGTATGCCACAAGTCCCCTAATCTGGGCATCCTCTTTAGGAGTAAGCCCCGGTCATAATTCCCTTAATCTGGGATTCATTTTCAGGAGTAAACCCCAGTCTTAAAATTCCCAAATATGGGCATCCTCCTCAGGAGTAAGTCCCAACCATGGTTATCTTAAACTGGGTTTACACTTTAGGAATAAGCCCCAGTCTCAAAGTCACAAGTCCCTAAACCTGGGCCTCCTTCTCAGGATTAAGCTCCAGTCTTAATTTCCCATAACCAGTCTTAATTTACTTTTTGATTCGGGCTTCCTTCTCAGGAGTAAAACCCAATCATAAGTCCCCTCCTAACTTGGACATCTTCCTTAGGAGTAAGCCCCAAGATTAGAGTATCCAAATCTCCATGAAGCACACATATAACATTATGGACCTTGTTCATGGATTTCTTCCCTGAAGTAAATCTTAATCTTGATCTATTTGGGCAGTCATACATACATAATCCCCACATCATTTCTTATTATTGCATCTTTCATGGCACAATTGTCTGGTTTTACCAATACCTCTTGTTTCTCACACCGAGCATGAATCACGTTAGCTTGGAGTGTAAAAGTAATTATGACATCTTTCTTTGAGCCATAAATCATAAACATCATACTCCCTTACTCGAAATATGTGGGTTCTGATTCCTTTTCTAAACAAAGGATACGTAGGTAGCCCATTTGCGGGTATGATCCCAAATCTGAAAAAATCAATGTCCTTCTGAATGACAATAAACTTCAAGTGCCCCACTGAGTGGCCTTAAAACTATTATGTTCATAATAATGACCAAGAAAATTTTTATGTATTTAAGGATACCATTTACTAAGAATCTCTAAAAAATACAAATGATTCTCTATCGATGAAGAACCTCGAATACATATAAAAGATTCTCTAAATTTCCTAAATATTTAATCATTGATTGTCAGATCTCAAGGAAAGCTCATTTTATACTTTGGTAATGTAATAAGGATTCACGAACATAACTTAAATCTATAAAGAGAGTCCTGGAGTAGAAAATAATTCACCTCAAAAAGGTGTGATGAGTCCGACCTCCCATCCTCTTGACCAATGAAAATTACTAAGCCTCATCAGTCCACAAATAATGAGCGCCTACCTTTGGAAAGTAGGTCCAAATGGATATGAAATCATTGGATGTTTCCAGTTCTGCGAACAAACCCATTAGAAACTGCTTGGAATGTTTGAATCTTAAATCAACGAGATCATCCCCAATTCCAAAGGAAACAAAAAATGGTGAACTCGACGTTAATCCTTAAACAAGTTAAAATTATTCTTTTATTATTTGTTAGGCCCCTATTTAAACTCAATAAGAGGGCCAAAAAACCAATCAATAACATATTTCTCATCCAAAACATGTATTGGTCAGACTTATCTTGATTATGTATGTTATATCAAACAGGAACTCTTTTCCATGATCTTCTGCATTTCTAGAACAGCTTCTCTTAAGTTCATATCTGTGAATACCTCTGCTGTGAAAACCTCGGCTGCGAATGCCACAGCTGCAACTCCTGCTGGATCGGCGTCCACTCTGAGGATGACATCACCTACTCAGCATCTTCAACGCTGGGTATGAAATGCATTGGTTAAGGAGTACCATCAACACGGTACCATTACAACTCTGGAGGCTTCTTAACAAGACCTCTAAGTCAATAATTCACCCTAGTCATCCGGACAGCGATGAGCAGCGATCAAGAAGTAGGCGGTGCTAACAACCGTCTCCAACCGATTCGGGTCGTTATCCCCGAAACGCAATCACCATTCACTCCCATACTCTGATGAGGTGAATGACCAGGCCCCTCAGGGCCTTAATTAAAGGAGACATGAGTCCTTCCCCAGGGCTCCCACCAAGTGCACCCTCAACATGACGAGTGTATCGACTCCAGGCGTTCGGCTCAGGTTCCTCGAACCTCAGCAGGAAAGGTGAATTGCCAGAGGAGAAATCCGGTTAACAATGACCAGTTTCTCATATCTTCCATATCTGGAGAAGTCCACCAACCTAACTTAGTGGCAAGCAATGAGTGGGCACATACAACCATCCATTTTAATTCCGTTGTCCAGCAGACTCGTCTGGAACCATCACGCCAATCCCGCCAAGAAATTCCGGCCGAGTACTATAGGCAGGAACATACACCTGTTTCTACATCATCATCTAGTCAGTAGGCTCGTCTGACAACATATGATGGCGCTCATCAACCACATTCAGCGAAGTGCAATCAGCAGGCACATACACCTGCTAGTATTGATCAAGCCTACCAACAGTCTCGCTTGGTAGCACTCGGAGATGTCAGTCGGAATGCTCCGGTGACAAATAGGAGGCAAACTCAACTCTCTGCCCCCACATATGAGTACTGTCAGGATTCATTGATAGGAAAAGTAGGACAAGAGCAGGCACACACACCCACTCCAGGTACGTAATGGATGTATATCCCCGTTCCGATAGCTGACATCACCAAGCACATTTTGTCAATAGTGAAAGAACAGAAGAAAATCTCTGCTCATATTCTAGATGCCTTCCAAGATATTATAACAACTTCAGCAGCACCACAGGGAAAGAAATTCAAATCTATCCCTACCAGTGGAGTGACTCATCAACAGCTCACTCCAGAGAAAATACACACCTCTGTTCCAATCCAAGAGGGTTGTGGGCGTACTCCCCCATATCATATGGACAACCAAGTAAGGAACATACACCTGATTTGAGTGGAGATCATCAGCCTAACCTGGCCATCTCTCCTGATCAGGCAAATAAACTTCCTCATAGTAGCCACTTTCGTCAACAAGTGGTTTCCAAGGCGAGTAAGAAGGCGTCTAAGAAGAAGACCCGCCCATCACAATCATGAAATCAAGGGCCAAAATGTAACAAGGCATTACTCGATGCTGGAGTTCTTGGTGCACTCAGACAACTATCTATTGCAACTCAAGATTTTGCTCTCACAGTTCCCAATAGTGGGAACATTAATTCTGAAGGTTTGCACCAGACACTTCCTCGTGAATGCGTTCTTCATGAAAATTCGGTCGATCTTGAAGTTTCATCTTCAGATGAGAGCCACAGGAACTCTTTGGGTGGCCAAAAGTCCAAGGATCAAGAGATCTCATCTTTTTTTGTAACCCACCATGGTGGTCCTCCCCATGATGATGAATTTCACTTCGAAAGTCCTCTCAGCAATAGTGATGCACATTGCTCGTAAAATGCTCCAGTGGACAATGTAGTTCCGATAAAGCCCTCTTATCTTGAGGCACTTGAAAATGTGAAACCATTCATGTCTGATGCTTCATCGCTAGCAGGTGAAATACTTTCTCAATCAGAAGATAGCCCAGAGTGTAGGTTACTCTCCAAACCACCCCTAATTCATGCATCTTCTAGTTTGATCAGTGATTCCTCTACCGATATTGTTGAATCCAATGAAGCAATAGGGAAGCACTAGATTTGGTCTAATCAGGTAGAAGAATCTTCATTGAATGATAAAGAGGAAATGCTGAACATGATAGAACAACTGGTGAAAGGTGAAGTGCCAGTCATGTTTTGGCCTCTAGCTGACTCTGAGTATGACATTCTAGAGATGTTGATGGAAGATAGAATTCTTGATATTCATCTCAACATATGGAAACCTCTTTTTCAGTTGAAAAAGAAAGTATTATCTTATGATGAATATGGAATTCATGTTAATATAATAGGAGGGCTACAATGTCATATTGATTTGGCATCTCTATCAGTCTCTTGATATCCAAAGGATGAAAAGTAGCAGAGAGCCCTTCAACGTCCATGCCTTGGCGCACTAAAAATATTGTGCCAGTTAATTTCCAATGACCCATCTGGTATTCATGTCAGAGGATGGGGTGTTCATGGAGCACAACATTTCACTGTGCTCTCCAGTCAGTAAAGCCCACCAAAAATGGTCTCATGCAATGTTATTTCCCATGGCTGTCCACAATCAATGGGTTTTTTCTGTAATCAAAATCTTTCTCAAGAACAGGCCTCAACTAGTTCTTCTCAAAATCAAGAATACAATAACAAGTTGTTGAATTACTCATCCACCAAGCAAATGAGAATATTGAACAGGCCTCTCGTATGGATCAAGCACATCATCAAGTGACTGAAGTGTCAGAAATCATCCAACCGTCTTTTGAGCCGGGTGATAAAAGTGGATGTCGATTGATGCATCCAGCTAATTTTCGAACTAAGGTCCGCAAGATCATGAGGGCTTTTAAGTATGTATCAGACATAGCATGTCAAGAGCCACCCCAGCTTTCCAGACCAGGGACTCTTTTAACCCAACCCTCGAAATCAACAAATAGTATTCATGGAGTTTATCAGTTACAGCAGGAAAAAACCCAATCCACTAGACTGGGGACTTTTTTAAATCATCAATCCCCTCCTCAGCAAATGTCAGTCTTCTCTTGATTGGGGAAGAATCCACAAGAGGATTGAAGGGCCAAATTATCAGGAGATTCTCTCCAAATTATGGTTTGATAAGAAGTTCCTGAGGGATCAAATCAGAAAAAGGCAATGTCTTGTCAGGGGCATGGCAGAAGACAATATCGCAGAAATGCATATAGAAGGGATGAAATGCATTATGAATTAATCAATGCCATCAATGTCGTTGTTACGGATCCACCAGATGAGTTTCACTCAGAGGAATTAGATGAAGTGGTTCCTTCTCAAGAATTTGTACGCACAAACACAAATGAAGAAGGTGTGCGTACACAAAATCAAAGGATTACTCAGAACCTAGGTAATCCATCAAGTAACCCACCTCCCGCTCTCCGAACGGTGTCGAATAAGGGGAAAGGAAAGAACCAGGTTACATACCCTTCCTCTGGAGAAGGCCAATCACTCTCACTAGAGCAAATATTTTCACAACAAGAGGAAGAAATGAAGGAATTGAGGAGGTTGAACGCCGAGCTACTTCAAGGTAGTCTTCCTCCTAAGCGTGCTGGAGTCAGTTAGCCAAGGTAGTTTGTTGAAGCTACTGAGATGGATCAAGAATATCCTCCTCTATCAGTACACCCACATAGGTCTAATCCTATGGTTCAAGTGCAACAACAATCCGTGGTCCTACCATCAGTTGCAGTACCAGCCACCATACCTATCCAAGCTCCAGTCATTGCATCTGCCCAAGTCCAAGTTCTACCAGATGTTTCTCAAAAGTTAATAACTACCATTGAGTCATTAACAGCTCGGTTAGAGAATATGGAAGGGAAGTGTGAGCAAGTTCATCAATAAAACAGAGCTTACCCTAAATGGGTATATTCAATCTCACCCCCATCAAGTTTTGGGAACCATGTACTCCTTATTTTCAATGGATCAGGCATTTCTGAACAGTATTTGATGCATTACGTGTCTTGTTGTGATCCTATGATGGGAAATATGGAACAGCAAGAAGCAGTGAAACTCAGATGCTTCATGCGAACCATGCAAGGACCAGCTTTTGTTTGGTATACAAGCCTGCAATCTCGGTCAATTACCGGATGGGAAGATCTCTGTAAAAAAATTCCTTCTCCAATTCAGCTCAATGTTGCCAAAGACAAAGGTTTTTGATATTACAAAATATAAGAAAAGGTAGAATGAAAGGGTCTCAGATTTCATTGCTTGCTAAAAGGTATTAACATATTCCCTAAGATTAGAACTCCCTCAAGAAGAACTGTTGCCAATCTGTGTGGAAAATCTGTGTGACAGATTACGCACGTCGTTGATCCCTGTGAAATACATAGGAGGGTTTCGAGACCTTACTTCAATCGCTCAACATATTGAATATTCTCTTATAAAGACTAAGGATAAATCTCGTATAATTCTATCAGCTCTAGGAAGGAGAATGGCTAAAGCAGAAATTGGTACAGTTATGCTTAAACAAGCACCTGTACCTGCTTCTACTTCAAAACCTTCATCTTCTCGAAGGGATCCACATCCAAAGTGCCAACGACAGAGGTCATTTCATCAAGATGATCAAAGAGATTAAAGAGGAAAACAATTTGAGGATTTGAAAATTAATGTTTACTCTTTCTGAAATGAAAAAGTTCCTCGTTATTTCATTTTGGCTCTGGAAAATAATTTGGTTCAATTTCCAAGGCCTAAGAGGCCAAACAAGGAAGGAGATGAAGATCGTCCCAACTATTTCCCATTTCATCAAATGTTGGGGCATCCCATTCAAGAGTGTTTTGTTTTCAAGGACCTCCTTTAAAAAATGGTCGATTTAGGACAAGTTAAACTAAAAGGTTCTTCAGTTCAGGTAGCATGTGTTACTGCTATAGTTCCAGAGGAGGATGGAGAGTATCAAAAAGTTAAGAACAAAAATGCACAAAAATATGAGGATTGGATGGTTAGAAATATGATCAACCGAACTCATTCTATTTTTCGAACACTATTGAAGAAACCAATTGTGCCTTATTCCATAAAGGCCTCAGCAAAACCCTCTTCATCAGAGGGAAAATACTCAAAGAAACGGCACAATTCCAAGAATGAGGAACAATCAGAAGAAGATAAGTATGTGTCAAAGCCTAAGATGTCTTTGACTCTGGAAGATTTCTTGTCATCTACTTCAAAGCAACGGGCACCGCCCCACCAAACAGTATAGCCTAAATTAGATTATCAGGAAGAGTCTTCATCGGATGAAGAGTTAGTCTTTGGTTCTGTTAATATGATTCATTTAATATATCCTTATGTCAGTCGCAGTTTCGATTTCAATGAGCCTGAATTCCCTATATCAAATAGAGGAATTGGAGGATGTTCCAGGGGTCTGGGATACAAATTAAGACATGGATATCCTAGAATCCACTATTCTAATTCCACCACTGCTAGAACTGTGTATGTAGTAGAAACTCGTGGTAGAGCCCTTCAACGAGCTCAACAAGAAAAAAAAGTTCTTCCACCAATAGCAAATTCAGTCTTGGTACAGTTATTCTGGAGGATCTTTTGGGGGTTCCATCTTCATCCTCTCAACAATTAAATTGATCTAATCGGTCTAATATTCCAAAGCCAGGAATATTACCAACTCCTATCTCGATACAAGATGCAATAAATTCCAAAGCATCGACTTCCAAGACACCTGCTAAACCACATGTTCCTGTTGGGAAATGCAGACCTTTGGATCAAAAGTATGATATATTGAAACACCTGGCCCAAGTACCGGCCAAGTTATCAATTCTAGATGCTTTGAATTTATCAAAGGATCTTCGAGAGGCACTCATCGAGGCTTTGTCAAGTCCTTGGTAGTTTGATATTGAAATTGTTGCAGCTGAAGTCTACCATGTAGAGAATAATCTTGCAGAATTCCATGCAGTGAAATATTTTACTGATGAAGCAGAAGATGATGTCCTGCATGGACATATTAGACCTTTTTACTTATCTGGCACGGTCAATGGCATAAAAATCCGAAGAGCTTTCATTGATAATGGTTTAGGAGTCAACCTCATGCCCATTCGTACACTTCGTCGATTGGGCCTCATGGAATCTGATTTATCTCATTCAACTATGATGTTACAAGGATATGATAAAATTGAACAAGAACAACTGGGTGAAGTTAAACTCAGAATTATGTTTGTAGATCTTGTATCCAATTAAGATTTCATGGTTGTTGATCAAGACTCATCCTTCAACATATTTCTTGGAAGACCCTGGATACATCAACATGCAGCTATCCCTTCATCATACCATCAATGTCTCAAATATTGTTTCGATGGTCAAGTTGGGACATTGTATGGTGATAAGGACTCATTCAAGACATGTGAATCTCAATACATTGAGGTGGAATTCTATCACATGAAGGGAAGGGAGAAATCCATAACAAGGGAGATTACCAAATTTAATGCTCCATATGGTTTGGAAAAGATTCTAGTAAACCCATCAGCACATGTGAGTACAGATTATGTGTTTCCTATAAGTCAAATTGACAGGATAGACCCAAATCAAAAAAATCTTCTAGAAAGATCCATAATGTCAATTACGGAAATAGATCCAGACAACATGGGAGAAATTGGTGATCCACCAAGCAATGATGAGAGCTCAAATGGAGATGTCTTCATTTCATCTGCTGAAATCCAGCAAGTCTATACTTCGCCAACCAGACCAGAAGAAGGTATAGCAATGTTAGAGGGTAACGATGATGTTGATTCTCAATCCATCATCTCCTCTTTATTACCCAATGAAGACCCTTCATCATCAATTGGGTTGGAAATGGAAGCTTCTTCTTCAAGATGTGCAAATTTTAATGTCTCTTCTGATCATGAAAATTCTACTTCATCATCTACTATGCAAGTAGAAACAAAAGAATTAGAACATGTTGAAGAAGAATAGGAAGATCTCAGAGATGCTCCTCCAACATTTGAAGAGGGCATCTCTACCACTATGGATGACCTCAGAGAAATCAATCTGGGTAAAAAAGAAGATCCACACCCCACTTTAATCAGTGCATCCATGACTCTTGAAGAAAAAGAGATGTATATTTACTTTTTAAAGAAAAATCGAGACATATTTGCTTGGAACTATACAGAGATGCCTGGGCTTGATCCTGATGTTTCTACTCATCATTTGGGTTTACCAGAAGAACATTGATGATTTAAGCAAGCCGCAAGAAGAACACACCCAACTTATGCTTTCAAAATTGAAGTTGAAGTGGATAAGCTTATCAAAGATAACTTCATCATAGAAGTTCAATATCCCAACTGGTTGGCTAATATTGTCCTTGTGAAAAAGAAAAATGGACAAATTAGAGTTTTCATTGATTTCAAAGATCTTAATCGGCACTTTCCTAAGGATGATTTTCTAGTTCCGATCACAGAAATTTTAATTGATGCAACATCTATCATTGAAGAAATTTCCTTCATGGATGGATATTTCGGGTATAATCAAATTCGAAATGGCTCCAGAAGATGAATAATATACAGCCTTCAGAGCCCCTAAGGGTGTGTTTTGCTATCGGGTAATTCCCTTTGGCCTAAAGAATGCAGGCGCAACATATCAGTGTTCCATGCATCGTATCTTCAAACCCTTTTTAGTGAAGTTCGTTGAATGTTATGTGGACGATTTGGTGGTCAAATCCAGGCAACGTTATAATCACTTGGCTGATTTGGAAGTCATATTCTTCAATCTTCGACAACATAATTTTAAGATGAACCCCTTAAAATGTGCTTTTGGGGTAACCTCAGGAAACTTTCTCGGCTTTGTTGTACACCATCATGGTATTGAAGTCGATCCTGAGAAGACCAAGTCAATCCTTGGTATATCACCTCCTCTAAATTTGAAAGAATGAAGAGGAATTCAAGGACACTTAGCCTATATTCGGCATTTCATTGCCAATTTGGCAGGAAAAAGTTTACCCTTTACCAAATTGATGAAAAATGGATTCACTTACCAGTGGACTAAAGAATGTCAAGAAGCATTCGATATTCTCAAGAAGTATCTCTTGAGTCCACCGATGTTAATGACACCTGTTGAAGGAAGACCACTTATCCTCTATGTTATAGCTTTAGAGAAATCATTGGGTGCCTTTCTTGCCCAGAAGAATGATGCTGGGAATGAGAATAGCCTCTACTATCTCAATCATACTATGCTTGAGGCAGAAACCCGATAATCAAATATTTAGAAGTGATTCCTAGCATTAATCTTTGAAGATCAGAAGTTGAGTCACTACCTGCAACATCACGAGGTCCAATTGATATCTCACAATAACCTGCTCAAATTCATCCTTAGTCGTCCAATGCTTACAGGATGTCTGGCAAGGTGGGAATTTATTTTGCAGCAGTTCAACATTCATTATGTGTCTCAAAAGTCAATAGAGGGCCAAGCTCTAGCTGATTTCCTTGTTGAACATCCTTCAGTAGAAGATACATCTTTAGATATTGAACTTCCTAATGAGGAAGTATTATTTATTCAAGATAGTCTTCAAACATGGGAAATGTACATTGATGGTGCTTCCAGACGTCCAACAGGGAGGAAAATGGAGGATCATAAGTTCAACAAAGTTGGGTTAGGAGTTGTACTCATTTCCCCAAAAAAGGCATTGCTACCTTATTCCTTCTCATTATTAGGAGGCGGTACAAATAATGAAGCAGAATACCAAGCTCTTATCGCAGGATTGGAGTTGGCACTTCAAGCACAATTGATACACTTAAAGGTGAAAGGTGATTCAGACCTGGTAATCAAACAAGTCAATGGGGATTATGCAATCAGAAAAGAAGAAATAATCCCTTTGTATGATTACGTTAGAGAGTTAATGGCGGAGTTTCCTTCAGAACCGAAATTTTTTTATGTCCCAAGATCAAAAAATGCCCAAGCTGATGCATTGGTTAATATAGCCACAACTCTGGTAGATCCAAATCGGGATGAGACAACCATCAGTATTTCCCATCATCGTACAATTTCACATTATGTTCAAGTTAGAATAGAGGAAATCAATGAAATTAGTCCCATTCCTGAACCATATGGTCATACTACAGGATGGATGACACCTATCAAGGAATACCTTCAAAATAGAACACTTCCACCTGATAGAGCCGAGAAAGAACAAATCTGGCGATGTGTGGTCAATTTTGCTCTTTATGATGGCCCAGATCACCTGGAGAAAATTCTCTACAAGCATGGTTTTGATGGAGTTATCTTCATATGCCTTGATGGTGAAGATACAATTGCTGTCTTGAAATAAGGGCATGCTGGAGTTTGTGGTGCCCATCAATCTGGACATAGATTATCTGATCAGATTCGAAGGCTTGGATACTTTTGGCCTTCAATAATACAAGATTGTGCTGATTTCACAAATAAGTGTCATTCATGCCAAGTACATGCCAACTTCATTCATCAACCTCCAGAATTGCTTCATACAGATAAATACTCGTGGCCATTTTCTACGTGGGGAATGGATGTGGTGGGACCCTATCCTTCAGCTACAGCCAAGTAGTTTAAGTATATTCTTACTGCTACTGACTTCTTCTCTAAATGGGCAGAGAAAATACCCCTTAATGAAGTCAGTTCTAAATGCATTGTTAGCTTCATCAAGTCTAACATCATTACCATATTTGGTGCCCCTCATACCATATTGATAGAAAATGGCACCAACTTCTGTTCATCTGAGGTGAAGAAGTTGTATCAAGAATACAACATCAAGTCCAACCATTCATCTCGGTATCATTCAGCGGCCAATGGCCACATAGAAGCCTTCAACAAGACTCTACCAAATATACTGCAAAAGATGGTGGATAAAGATAAGAATTCATGGCCTGATAAACTCTTTCATTCTTTATGGTCTTATCGAACCACCACCCGCACTCCAACACGGTCAACTCCATATTCACTGGTATATGGAACGGAAGCAATTTTGCCCATTGAAGTTCAACTACCCTCACTCAGAGTAGCCATTTGTGGTCAGTCATCTACAGATGAACAATATCAAAAGCAATTGGATGAATTGGAATGGTTAGATGAAAAAATATTGTGCACCCTGTACCACTTGGAAGTCTATCAGAATCGAATAGCACGAGCTTTCAACAAAAAAGTTCATCTTTGTTCATCGTTCATGGAGAATTGGTATTAGTTCTCAGAACTCCAATGATACTAGGAAAGAGACCTCTCAAGCTTGAACTAAATTGGGAAGGACCTTATTCAATACATAAGGTCTATTCCAATGGAGCTTATTCTTTAATCTAAACGGATAGAGAACTCATCACTACTCCAACCAATGCCATTTTTCTGAAGAAGTGTTTTGTATAAATAGAAAATACATTGTCGTGGTCCATACATATGACCTTAAACTATTTGTATTGCTTTCGTCCCACACGACATTAAACTGTGACGTCCTAAGTACATGATGCTAAACTGTACATATGTCCCTTACATCCAGCATGATGTTAAACTGCACCGTCAACAGTCCATACATATGACCTTAAACTATTTAAATTACTATCATCCCACACGATGTTAAACTGTGACGTCCTAAATAATGTTGCTAAACTGTATAGAAATCTCTTATGTTCAGCAAGACGTTAAACTGCATCATCTACGGTCCATGCATATGACCTTAAACTGTTTACATGTCCCTTACATCCAGCAACATGTTAAACTACATAATCTACGGTCCATACATATGACCTTAAACTATTTTTATTACTATCATCCCACATGACATAAAACTATGACGTCCTAACTACATGATGCTAAATTGTATAGAAATTTCTTATGTCCATCAAGATGTTAAACTACACCATCTACGGTCCATGCATATGACCTTAAACTATTTGCATATCCCTTACGTCCAGCAAGACATTAAAATGAATAATCTACGGTCCATGCATATGACCTTAAAATGTTTGCATGTCCCTTATGTCCAGCAAGACGTTAAACTGCATAACCAACGGTCCATGAATATGACCTTAAACTATTTGAATTTTCATCCAACATGATGCTAGACTGTGAAAATGTCCCTAATACGTCCAACATGACGTTAAAATGTGTCCTCTTTTTTCTTTACTGCATGACATTAAACTGCACAGTCCTCTTTTTTCCAACATGAAATTAAACTGTATTGTCCCCATCGTCCTAAATACATGATGCTAAACTGTATAGAAATACCTTAATACGTCCTACATGCCGTTAAGTTGTATTTTGTCCCTACTACATGACACTAAAATGTGCAGTACCAATAGTCCTAACTGTAGGAATTTAAACTGCATAGTCCCTTCATATGTCCTACATGGCATTAAACTGTGCATCATTAAGGTTGTTGTTACCTCTTGTTTGTCAAACTGAGTATGAATCACGTGATCTTAGATCAAACTTAAACCATAACACTCTCTCTGGGCTACTAACCATGTGTAAGTCCTAACACTATTTTTTAGGTCGTTGTCCCCAAGAATAATTTGATCACTAATTCATTTTTTTATGAACTACGCGGACTTTGATCCTTGACTTCTAGGCTAGGTACGTAGGCAACCTCTTGAGGTTCAAGCCCAAAACCAATCTCTTCACATCGGTTCACCTCCAGCTCGTATGATGTTGATTCCAGAAACCGCCCCCAGAATCAATATCTTTACATTGGTTCACTTTCGTCCTTGCTATATGACGTCAAACAGTACAGCACTTTTTGTCCAGTATGACAATAAACTATAACATTCTTTGATACCCTCACCTAAGAAGTAATCATTATTTACATTGATTTTCAATCATGTTTCATTCTAAAGTCTACATGCATACATGGAAATGCCTGAACCTTTTATCTTGGGTTAAACAATCATTGCACTAAATATCCCTTTTACCCTTCACATGTACGAACCAAATTTCTATAGAGGGTATTTCTAGAACTACATGGTCTTGATTCTCATCCTTATGGGATATGTAAGAATGTTCGTGTGTCCCTCGAATCCATCCCCAAATATTTTTGGCCTAACCCTAAATTCCACTTTCAGTCCCTTGACTAAAAAGTCCTCATGAAAACAAACATTTTGTATTTCTTATAATGGTCCGAGCTCTATAACCCTAAACTAAGATCTCCCATACTCTAGTCCCATATGAAATTAAACTGTATTTCAAGAACTATGAATGTCTTGATTCTCATCCTTATGGGATATGTAGTGAAGTCCATTATTTCAATTCAGGACCCAACCACAACATGATTATGGTTAGCATTGATTTTTGTATCTCTGTATACATTGGAAAATACCCATATTTATGTGTCATAATCCTAACCTTAAATATTTTCAGATCTTCATAACTCTTTTCTTGAATTCTGGTCACAAAATGTCCAATTTCTAATAGTTATTTTGCTTGACTATGAAGCACGTTCCCTTAGGCGGCCTTGCAAAACAGTCTACATAACAGACTTTTCAGCCAAAAGATACTATTATTTGACTATGCATCCAATTCCCTTAGGCGGCCCTGTATAATTCAACCCCCTAACGGGTTATTAAATAATGGTAACTTAATTCTTGGGAATAAAACCTCTTCTGTCCTTATTATCAAAAAATATGTAAGGATCCGCAAAAAAATAGCCATCCTTAACATATTTGTTTCATGTCCATTTTCATGATCTAAAAGTATTCAAGTCTACGGTTTATATTTCTCTTCCCTACGTTTGGGTCAGACCTTCGTAGGAGTGACATTCATCCAGTTCTTGGATAATCTTGTTTGGAAATATCTTCTCCATATTCATGTACCTCTCTCCATACAGCAAACACTATTCTTTGGAAAATTTGAATCCTCATAAACTTCCACTGGATTTTTAGCAGTAGAAAAATAAATTTCGGAGAGTTCTTTTTCCTGACTATGCAACACGTTCCCTTAGGCAGCCTTGTATAAACAGTCTACATAACAGACTTGTCAGCCAAAAGATACTATTATTTTACTATGCACCCAATGCCCTTAGGCGGCCTTGAACAATTCAACCCCCTAACGGGTTTGTTAAATAATGGTAACTTCATTTTGGGGAACTACTTCTTCTAATTCCTTTTAGATCTTTTTCGTATCATTCCTCAGATTCGAAATTTCTTAAGTCATAGTTTACATGTTTTCCTTCATACATGAATTTGGTAATATGTTTTCAGATAAATTTTCAAGGAATTGAGTCAATTTTAACCCATTCGGTCAAAGCTATTTCGACCTTAAACATTAGCCTTTTTATGTTGGTCATGCATGACTTTAAAATGCCCACAAAATACAAGGGAACTCTGAACAAAAGACAAGTTCCAGCTCACTAAACATACATTTTGTATGATTTAGGTAATATTGATCAATTAAAAGATTCAGAGTTTGTAGGGTTATTTATAATAATCCTAGTAAAAATTAATCTATGATTACTAGGCCCATTGTCTTAGGTAAAAATTTAAAGTAGGTATCAAAGTAAAATGCAAGCACAGATAATTAAAAATTAAATAATTCATCCATTTGATGCACAAGAATTAGAAGGACGTCTAAAGATTGGAGTCTCTTCACTTTTCCAAGAAATTACAATAGGCTATCAATATAAGTATTTACTTGATGTACAACATACCGAGCTTCATCAGCAGCCACTTGAAGCTCATTCACTTGACCAAATTCACTCTTTTTAGCCTAATGGAGAGCTTTATTGGCATCCACAATGGCTTTTATACCATTCGTTTGAGCTCCCTCTAGTGAATTATTGAGTTGTTCGAGTTCCCCAGTAACAACATATAACTGTTGCTGGAGGTGCATCTGCTGGACGAATTTGTCTTTGATCTTATGCTTCAGCTCCTTCATCTTGGCAGCATAGTCAGCTTCATCTCGGGATACTGCAGTCTCAAATTCACCGATATTTACTGACAACTTCATCCTGGTCAGATCTTCATGGCACTTTTTCTCCTTCTCCCTTCTTAAAATGACCTGTTTCACCGCAGCATGGATCTTTTCATATCCAAAACCACCAAGTCCTAGCATGATGAACAAGGATGAAAATCGGGAAATCATTGATGGTAGCTCTTCAAGAGGCACTTCAGATATCATTTTCAATATGTTGTTCCATTCCTTGAATTGTGAAAATATGATCACCTTAAGCACCTCTGGGTCTGATTCGACATCATCGTCCCAGGGGGGCATGTAATCTGGGATTAATGCACTTAAGGAAGTGCCTTGTTCTGCTCCTTCCCCTCTGACCCTGGTTTCTTTTCCTTCTACTGTTGTTTGGGCGGAAATTGAGATTTCACCTCCAGATCTAGCCATTGAAGTTGATAGCCCTATTTAATCAATTAAAAGAACGGTTAGTTTCATAGAACAATGAAATAAGGTTTTTTATCTTGAAAACTTAGTATAATCATTACCTAACAGTAGATCAACAGCTTGAGAAGACTCATCCCCATCTTTCCTAGTTTCAACAGGATCTTCAAGATGGGTCTCAGGAGGGTTTACTGGGTTTTTCTCAACTTGAGCTAATGTTTTTGCAATGGTAGGGTTGACATCAATGTCCACACCCTCTTCATGAATTGTCAGTTCAGTAGCTTCTTTGGATGGAACTGCATATTATTTTTATTCATGATTAGAAGTGTAAATTATAAGAAAAATTTGCCGGAAGAAGGATAACACTCACGCTTAAGATCTTCTAAATCACATGATAACTTAGCATGATCAAAAAATTATTCAAAAGACATACCAAGACTCATCATTTAATCCAATCATATTTTAGAATCCTGGTTACTCTCACCAGTGGAAGCATTTGATGTGTCTTCTTGGAGACCCTCATTCTACGGCCCCTGACCCTAGACAGCTTCTTCAGGAAGGATGGTAGATTCAGTTGTCGTGGCCACCAATGATTCTGGTGTAGGTTTTATACCTAAAATATCACAAAATAGAATTCAGTCGATGTTTAATTCAAAATTTTATGAAGCATTGTTAACTTACCAGAAGTAGGTTCTTCCTTTCTTGAAATAGTTACAGGAGGGATACTGGGAACAGATATTGGATCTTCTCTAGGAGCAGCCAAGTCGGTCTGAATTTGCGACTGTTCCACAGAACCCTCCGTGGTCCTCAAAGTAGGATCAATCCCCTCCCTCATAGGGGAAATTGAAGAAGCCCCTATAATCCCACGGAAAATGAGCAATCATTCTCATGGTCTAAGACTCGTGATTACCCGAAGGACTTACCACTACTAATGAAGCGTTTAGTTGTGGACTTCTTCCTTCGATGCCTTTATCTCTTTTGATTTTTGGGAGTGTCGGCAGTCTCCATTGTTGGAACTTGAATTGGGGAATGGAAGGCCATGTCCAACTCCTCATTCATGGCATGCTGACCTGGAGATATCTCGCCCGACTCGTGAGCAGATTCAGCAGCAGCCCCGATGGCAGTACCACCAAGGCTATACTATGATGAAGGAACTTCATTAGTTCTGTTCCTTGCAAGATGTAAGATAAAGAAATTAATTTCCTTGAGTAACAAAGCTTTTACTGAAATCGATTTGCAAAGTAAATAAGTGAAGAAAACTTACATCTTTAGGAGCCACGTACTCATGCCACTCCACATCAATGGCACCATGATCCATCATTTCCTTCACCTGCTTGGTGATAGGGATAGAATAATCGGTGGCATGTATATAGGTCCTCAAATCATTGACATAGGCTCTTACTTCATTAGTTTTATTCTTAAAATGAATATTTGAAGGAGCCTGAAGAGTCCCTATTCCAGGAAGATGTAGCCCTTCACATGGCTCCAGCCAGATAGTTTCAGTATCGCAGTATACATCCCCCCATGTCTGGACAGCCTCTGGTCGTATATATGCATGTGTACTAGAATCCTGCAAAGAGGGTCCTACAACCTTGGATTTTAATTTCATTCTAGATCCTGCATCTATAAAAAGAGAATGAAAACTTGTTACTCTATAAAGTTACTAGCAATTAAATTTCCTAAATAAAGTAACTCACCAGGATTTGATGGAGTGGCTCTCTTGATTCTGACAGGAGGATTATATATGGCACATGGCCGCTTTGACACATGTTGTATTTCATGCAAATCTGATAAATCAGCATCAGTTGAAGAACTCGGTGAACCAACTTCATGAGTGTAAGAATCACCTGCCACCTGAATTGTTTCTTTCGCAATGGTTCTCTTCTTCTTCCTCACCCGATAAACAGGTTTATTCAATATTGCCTTAGGATATGACACTATCTAGTTTTTAGCATACCATATGGTTAAATTTCTTACTGCTTCAGCATCTGGTAAGTCAAAAATTACCCCGGTCCTTTCCATAGCCATTAGCAACCATAGTTGTCGGGAAACAATTGGATGCTGCTCTGACCTGACGTGCACTAGAGGAGATACTATAGTTGTCTGCAGACACTTGAATTGGCATGCAAATCGATATGGATCATAGGCCTCACAAATAATTTCCCCATCAATTCTGGTGACCAGTACACCATCTCTGCAGGCCAGTATGTAAGACCTTTGTTCCAAGTTGGCTGATCCATCATCAACAGATCACCCTGTCAGCAAATTTCCATAGGGAAAGAAGTGTAATTACTTATGCATACCCATCCTTGGACTAATATCATAGGCATTGAGGGAAAAAGGACAGAAAACCTGAAAGAACTTCCAGGAATCTGTATTCCGTTCTGAATAGCATATGTTTGGAAGTGAGTGGCAATCCATCCCCATAAAACTTAGAATGGTCCCACTAATCTCAAAGTATAATTACCCATATAAACATGGAGTAATATCATGTGAATCTTTTCCAAAACTGGGGTAGCCAACCCCACCATCTTCCTCTCATCCAACATGGCTGCAATAACCAAGGTCCCTGGCCTGATGTCTCCCTTCGAATATCTGACTGGAAAAAGATAGACACTGATCCATAAGGATAAAAATCCTGCCATACAGGTCTTCTCTAGGATTTTATGATTCACTTCATACCCCCATTTCTCAAACTCTCCGGCTTCCAGAGACGCCCAGAATGTACCAGGATCACCTCTCTTATATGCTCCAGGGCATCTAGTAGGATGAGTACAGGTGGTCCCCTTTTCCCTCTTCTTTTTGAGAAACACATCCATCCATTCCTCTAGATTAATATCCCTTCTAGAATGAGTCATTGATGTCTTTAATATTTTGAGCTTATGATAAATCTTCAATAACTCTCGATCCAAATATGGAGTCTTCTCCGGATCATTCAAGGATTCCTTTGGAGGGATGAATTTTTCATACATATCACCCAAAATTGGAACCCCTGAGATCTTGTAGACATCCCACAAACTAATGCCTACTTCTCCATGGGTCAGATGGAAAGAATTAGTTTCTGGGCTCCAACGGCTAAGAAACTCCGGTGAAAAATTATTATTCCTATAAACATACGTCTGCCCAGCCTAGACAGCTTCGTAAATTGCAACTCCCTTCAGATCCTTGATAAAATCTTCACAATTTTTTCGCACCCAATAATCCCACATCCAAGTTGTCTTCACCCCTCCTCCAGAACAGAATTCACATTTCTCCTTCCAGCCTTTGTATTGATCCATCTGAGAATTTCAAAAGATTGAAGGATAACTATGTGGTTGCATCTCAGGTTTGGGAGGTTCCAGATCTGGTGTAAATGAGCTATGATGCATTATATAGGGTTTCTTTACTATTTCATCATTAGAAAATTTTCCTGCGATTGAGACATTTGTTGAAGAAAAGTTGGTATATGACTGAGACCCGGAATGCGGGAGATAGTTCTTTTCCTCTGGAATATTGACATCTTGAAGATGACCATGGCCATACAGAGGTAGATAGATGCTATGCGGAAAATTAATATGATGATTCCTCAAATACTTGGATAATTCTTGGAGAGTACTTTCATAGATGGAAGAGTAATCATGGCCAACGATGTCCATCATATCATCAATTCTTTTTCTTGACAGTTCATCAACCGTTCTGATTTTCTGGGGAACCATTGGATCTGCAAAAAAGTTGAATAGTTAACTCTTAAAGTAAGTTAATTTTTAATAAAATTTGTGAATGAATTTGAAAAATTGGCTAAGGAATTTAGGCACACAAGTCCCATAGTTGGCGCGCAAGTCTCCTTCAGTCACATAAGTATTAGGCGCGCAGGAATCACCGACCAAGTCCAAATACCTTAACAGAAGCACGATGCAAGAAAAAAGAAGCGTGGACGAGAGAAAGTCGGGAGTCCACTTGCGCACCGAGAGAAAAAACAGGCGAGAGCCGGGTGCTTTGTGCAATGTGAGGCCATCTTTTATAGACGAGGTCGTACCCCTGCACGCCGGACCTTGCGCGCCCGAAGCCCATTTGTGCGCCAAACCCTACATGTCCTAATTTCTTATTGTTTCTCGTCTTCCTTAGAGTCAAATCCTCATTACTTTTTGGACCCAACTCTGAGGGGGGACTTTTTTTATTCTCCTTTCATCACTGAGTCTAAATGAAATGAAAGGGAAATACCTCAAACAAAGAAGATTCATCCTTTGAATAAACATCAAAAAAAGAGAAAGGGATGAACAAGGAGAACATTTCCCATAGGTCGTGCAAGTTCCAGCATGGTCACGCAAGTATACTTGCATGCCGCCCAAATGGTCATGCAGGTGACTTGCGCGCCCTCTTTGAAAACCGCCCAGGGTCTTCTCCAGCCTATAAATACCCCCGGTGGGCCCCACATTTGAGGAGGATTTTTTTCCGAGAATTCAGATACAGAGCTCTGAACGCCCAAGTATCTTATTCAAGTCTTCTGAATACCTCTAAGGTAATTATTTATGTAGAATTGAAAGTCTAAAAAATAAGAATAAGGTCTAAGTGTTAGACTTCACTAATACTTGCACGCCTAAGTGTTTTACCCTTAATGGAAATGGACACACTTGCGCGCCTCCTTACCTACTCATTGAAACATGCGCGCCAATCTTCTGGAAGTGCATCGAGATAATTCTAAAGGCTTTGGTCAAGGATCTCCCAAGTATTACCCTACTGGTTATCCATCTCCCAAGTATATAGGTTTCGCGCAAGTATACTTGGGCGACCAAGAATTGCGCGCCCATGCAGTACTTGCACGACCCCCCAGGACTTGCCCGCCCTTCTATTTTTGGGTTCCCTTCCTGCCCATTTCATCTCTCTTATGCCATTCCACCTCTCCTATTCAAGATTCAGTCTTCAAGACACTCTTCAAATCCATTTATTGCATGTTTTCTTGACTGAAATCTTTATCTGAAAGGAATTCCAGGGAACATCACTCAAAACCTAGTGATTTACACATCTTTATGTCACTAAAGTTAGAGAGTTCATTCATTAAACCTCATCCTTTTAGATGATAGAATCCTCATCCTGGGCCTCCTTTTCAAGATTAAGCCCCAGTCCAAGTCCTCATTAATTTGGGCCTCCTTTTCAGGAGTAAGCCCCAAGTCCCTTAATCTGGGCATCCTCTTTAGGAGTAAGCCCCAGTCACAATTCCCTTAACCTGGGCTTCCTTTTCAGGAGTAAACCCCTATCTTAAAATTCCGAAATATGGGCATCCTCCTCAGGAGTAAGTCCCAACCATGGTTCTATTAACCTGGGTTTCTTTTTTAGGAATAAGCCCCAGTCTCAAAGTCACATGTCCCTTAACCTGGGCCTCCTTCTCAGGAGTAAGCCCTAGTCTTAATTTCTCTTAACCCGTCTTAATTTACTTTTTTGATTTGGGCTTCCTTCTCAGAAGTAAAACCCAATCATAATTCCCCTCTTAAATTGGGAATCTTCCTTAGGATTAATCCCCAAGATTAGAGTATCCAAATCTCCATGAAGCACATATACCTTTATGGACCCTGTTCCTGGATTTCTTCCCTGAAGTAAATCTTAATCTTCATCTGTTTGGGAAGTCATGCATACATAAGCCCCACATCATTTCTTATGATTGAATATTTCAGGGCATAATTGTCTGGTTTTACCAATACCTCTTGTTTCTCACACCGAGCATGACTCACGTGAGCTTAGAGTGTAAAAGTAATCATGACATCTTTCTTTGAGCCATCAATCATAAACATCATACTCCCTTACTCGAACTACATGGGTTCTGATTCCTTTTCTAAAAAAAGGATACGTAGGTAGCCCATTTGTGGGTACGATCCCAACTCTAAAATAATCCATGTCCTTCTGAATGACAATAAACATCAAGTGCCCCACTGAGTGGCTTTAAAACCATTATGGTCATTATAATGACCAAGAAACTTTTTATGTACTTAAGGATACCATTGACTAAAAATCTCTAACAAATACAGATGATTATCTATTGATGAAGAACCTATAATACATATAAAAGATTCTCTAAATTTCCTACATATTTAATCATTGATTTTCATATCTTAAGGAGATCTCATTTTATACTTGGTAATGTAATAAGGATTCACGAACATAACATAAATCTATAAACAGTGTCCCAGAGTAGACAATAATTCCCCTCAAAAAGGTGTGATGAGTCCGAACTCCCATCCTCTCGACCAATGAAAATTCCTAAGCCTCATCAGTCCACAACTAATGAGCACCTACCATTGAAAAGTAGGTCCAAATGGATATGGAATCATTGGATATTTCCGGTTCTGCGAACAAACCCGTTAGAAACTGCTTGGAATGTTTGAATCTTAAATCAATGAGATCATCCCCAATTCTAGAGGAAACATTGTCCCAAGTAGTGATTTGAACAATAAAAATCTAGTGTATACATACATTAATATAAAGTATAGTGTAAAAAACCCATAATCACTTAAGATAATCATCAGAAAAAAATCCTTATTAATATCCCACGGATAACTTCTATAGAAGTCACTAAATAATAATTTTTACTTATATTAATTGATTAATTAATAATATATTGAAACCATTTATGAATTTACCATTATATAATTCACCATAGATACTCCAATCATGATATGGTAGAGGAAATACATGTCTCCCCATATATTGGGATAATTGCAGGAAATACCCATCTTCAAAGTTAATAGTTGAACACATTTCTATAAACTAGAGAAAATACACATCTCAAGGTTTAAATATATATTCATGGGAGCTCGATAAAATAAATATCTCAATTACTAAAATTGTATATTAATTATCGTATATCCTAATCTTGTGGGTATAATGAGAGATATTATATAGTATATCATTCACTCTAATCCTAGATTTATGGGAGATAATAGTACCACCAATAAGGTAACTGATCATCTATTTTGTTCATGTAATTGAAGGTATTACCTATAACTTTTTAAACTCAATAATATATGTTGTAGGAATTACCCATATCCACATATAACCGAATAACATATCATCTAAATCAAATCTGAGTTATGGGTGGGAAGAGGAAGATATGTGAATAAGTGATCACCAGTCTCAACCCAGAGTAGTGTGTGATAAAGGTAAGGAAGCTGTTGTCTCACTCTATACCTAGTCAGGATGTAAATGTTAGTAATATCACTAAAACATCCTATTTTTTCTATATCTATTCATCATAGGTTTATTCACATTACACTTGTAATTGAATACATTAATAACCATTTCATGCACAATTATATATTCTTCTATCAGCCACATAGTACATCTCACATAGTAATCCGTTCATTGTTTCATCATTTATAGATTTCTACTTTCTAAACCCATAAAAATTAAATGATAATTAAAAAATTAATAAAATTTAATTATTGAATTATTTATCTAGACACATAATAACACAGAATATATCACTTTTCTCTTTGTATTTAACATTCATATTGTCATAAGTAACTCAAGGTGCTTCCCCAATATTCCGGAGCCAAAAAAACTATATGAAACTTTATGGTAATGGTTATACCATTTTATTATTTAAATAATATACCAATATTCCTCATTTTAAACCCATTAATCATATAATTCATAGGGAACATCTCGTACCTTAAAGGTTTTTTGTTATTATAGGAAATAGTTCATCATTAGTGATATTTCACCACTTTATCCCTCTTTGGGATTTACTACATTAACCATAATATCAAACCTTTATCATTAAGTATTAACATTTTTTAATCAAAATATGAATATACCAATGGATATTGGATGTATTGTTTGTTATTAATTATGTCAATATGTGTGTTGGGTGATAGAGGAAGATCCCAATAATGATAAGAGAGAATATCTCATTGTATATAATATAAAGATCCACTCTTATATTACCAAGGAATTTTCCTTTAAGATACTTATTTGTGAGTATTATATATATGATGATTGGAGAGATTTATTGTAAATAGCCAAATGAATATGATACTACAAAGATATTGGTACTATATACTATTATTTTATAAATTTAGAGCATGTTAGTTTATTATAACTACTTGTAGAGCTATAAATAAAAGAGAAAAGAGTTCAATAAATATAGAAAACCCATCTAAGGGTTAGTGAGAATGAATTTTGTTGTAATCAATGAAAAATATATCTTGGTTTATGGTTTGAAGAAGATGAATTTGAATAAGTAGTATTGAAGAAGTGGTGATATATACAAATTCCCAAAATTGAGTATTTATATATTATAAAAATTTCAAATTGAAGCGTAAGAGGTTTTAAATAATCTAGTAGTTTTCGAAGTCATTTAATATGTTTTAGATTTTCTAGATAATCCTTGAGAAGTTCTATAATTGATTTTATCACCCTTTATTTCAGTTCAAGAAATCTCAGTTTTTAGAGAAAATGAATATGTATTGAGTATCACTACAATCTATATGGGTCATATCAGCCTATTTAAGTGTCACTTTGATACACAGTGTTGAATATTCATAGTGTATTTGAATCTTAATATATACATATTTTTAACTATGAAGTGTATATAAAATATTTCTTAAAGGAATTATAATGTTAGATTCGTTCCTATTTTTTGTTTTAAAGGTTGGGGCTGAAGCCTCATTTATTATTAAAGTAAAGAAATGACCTCTTTAACTAGGTAGAGGGAGACCCATTACATAGACCAAAGGCCTGGTGGGAATTTAGCCCATTACATGGCCCATATGCCCATTTTTTGGCCAAATTCCCATTCTGTGAATAGTACTGCTACAGTACCTGTGCTTCTACAGTACTGCACAGTACCCGTCGCTGCTACAGTACCCTACCACTGCTATAGTGCCCTGCCGCCACTACAGTTCCCGCACTCCATTGATACAGTGTCACAACTGCTACAGTACACTATAGTACTACTACAATGCCTGCACCCAATGGGTTTTGAACCCCACATTTTTCAAGTAGAATTAAGGCGTTCTTACCACTAAGCCAATCCCCCATTTTAGATTCGTTCTTACTATACACATATATATTTGGTAATGGAAAAAATCATAACGGTGATTTTTTGGATTTTAACTGTCATTTGACATTTCCTAAGAGATATAAATCTAAGAAACCTAAATTTAATAATGGAATGAATGAATACCATGTATGTGTATGGGTCATTTGAATAATTTATAATAGTTCTTTAGGGTGTGTACACAATAAATTTAACAAAGGTAAGAATGTGTAAGAGTCATTCAGAGTGTGCACACCATAAATTTGGAAAATGGAATAATGTGTAAGAGTCAACTGGAGAAAACATAAGAGTAAAAAATTATCTCATAATAGTCATTTTTAGATGATAATTTCAAAAATGTCATGAGAGTCATAATTCCATATAAGTGTAACTTACTATCAAGTAAAAGTAGATAAATGAAAATGTAAGATTCATTAGTTGGTATAATTCATGAAAATGTAATTATGAAGGATATTTCTAAAAATGTTCTCTTTTGATACTCAAACATTACTTCAATTAAATTAATATCATAATTTATATTGTTATTATTGAAAAGGATTTAGTAGATGATCATCACACAAATAATAATATGATCATTACAAAAAAAATGTAAATGAAATTCAATCTAAATATTATTATTGAATTTTATATACTACCTATCCATGAAGAGAACATCCATGTCAAAAATTAATTCATTATTTTATTATTTTTATAGAGTTTCAATGATTATTTTTTCATGGTTTTATGGAAATATTTTTTGAATTAGAACCTCAAGTTTGTGGATAGAATTAAATAGAGTTTAATTATAATATAATATAATAAATAAATTAGAAAAATTGTATTAATGGAATACCATTAGAGAATAGCAGTTATGAGAGTGGAATATTATTTAAATTATGGGATAAATCCCACACGATTTGGTTGAGAAAATTATATTTAGAGCACAAAACTATGTCTATTAATGAATTTTATATATTTATTATATAGAAAATATATTCCAGTTATTCTCAATATAAAAAGTTAAATTAATATAGGGTAATTATATCTATGTATTGATAAGGAATATAATACTATATTAAGATAGAAGAACTTTATAGTAATTGAGGAACAATAAAATTTAATGATAATATGATATAAGATCATGTTCATCAAGGAAAAATGGAAAGAATAAGAGAAGAATAAGGATAAGTATACACCATGAATTATCCTCTGTTATCCCAATATCATGGAAGATAAAAAAGAAGAAATAATAAGAATATTTTCATATCGAGTTTGAAAATTGAATCTATTGTCTATTTACTATGTTGTGATTTTTTTAGGATCTATTGTATTTTTAAGATGATGATAGGCATAAGAGTTTATAAAGTAATGTGATACAAGTTCTTTGTATGATCATTTTTCTTGGTTCTTTTCTAAAAAATATTTTTATATATTGCTATAGAACATATAAAAGTAATCAACGACTTTGATTTAGAATGAGAAAGTATGATCACTAAGATGTAGTGATATCAATTTCATATTTTTGATCTTCATCAATAGATTAGGAAAAAGTATCATAAACTATTGGGATCTAGTAAAATATTTTAATACCAACTGAAATATAAAATATCATTCAATAGATAACTTTTATTAAGATTATACCTACATACACCACATATAATTTATAATTGACTCTAGAGGAAAATATGTTTTGTGGATGATCCAGAACATATCATGGAGGTAGTTTCCCATAATGAGGGGTGAACCCTAAAAACATATCATGTTTAATTCATTACTATATTTTTTTTATTTCATATGGTATTTTTGAACTATGTAAACAAAAATAAATCAACAATTTTCATAATATATAGAAGGGGTTTTAATATTGAGAGTTCTTAACTCTTAGAGGGAAAAAGAATTTACATAGCCATAGTGATTCACCCCCCCCCCAGGTGACTATAAGGTCCATTGGGTATTTTAAGCGGTATCAAAGATAACAATCTTTCCTCTGGTCATATTTTTTATTTAGTACTATTTAATTTTTATAAAATTAAATGATGTTCATATTTAAGGGGAATTCAGAAGTGCCTCATTTAAAAAATTCAGTTCTTCATTCCTTATAATATAAAAATGGATATTTGATCCACCACCCTTAGAAATTATAGGAAAATAGTGGTAATGAGATTGTTGAAAATCTAATATGATAAATTGGAAAAAACACTAGTAAAAGGTAGTAGAAGTGGTAAGTTTTCACATTTTATGTCTATTGAATATGATTCGTATGATAAATTAATTTCCATTTCTTATGGGTTTATGGATAGAGAAGTGCTTAGTGTTTTTTATTATGATATTAAAGATTACTTTAAGGTTTTTTCCAATTGATTTTATTTCATACATATTATTTTTAAAGGGTTTACAAGATAAAATATCATATTTATAGTTAGAATCAAATTTTATGGATAAGTTTATAATTCATAAGGTGTACATGTGAAAAAATATCATCAAGGATTTAATGGTTAAAGAAAAACTCCTATTTTTTACAAATAAAAAGGAACATTGGTTGAAAAAACATTCAACTAAAAATTTATGAGAATTTTAATGTTATAAAAATTATTGTGGATACGACTTGTGATATAAAAGAAAATTATAATGTTGTAATATATTTCATGAATTCTCCATTTAAGATTAAATTTAATAGTGTTAAATAGATAGAAAATTATTTATAAGATGTAGTAAATAATCAGAAAAAAAAAATTATTGATGAAAATTGATGAGTTTTAAGATTGGTTTAAAATGGTTGAAGGTTAGAAAAACTCTCTATATATGATTTTTGACGCTCCATTCATAACAGAATCTAAAGATTGGAAAAGGGGAATATCTGAGCTCAAAGTGATCAACCTTTGGACAAATATCAAAAAAATTGACATAGGAAGGAATAAAAACAATGTTGCACAAGTGTCGTGCAAGTTCTACAATGGTCGCACAAGTGCACTTGCATGACCCCTAATGGTCATTCAAGTGACTTGCACACCAAAAAGGATAACCACCTGGGTCTTATCCAGCCTATAAATAGACCCTATGGGCCCCCCATGAAAAAGGAGGATTTTTTTTTCAGAAACTCAGATTTAATCTCTCGACGCCCTAGTCTCTTCTCAAAGCTTCCAAAACACTTCTAAGGTAATTTCTTACCTAGAACGGAAGATCTAAAGAGGGGGAGGAAGGCCTAAGTGTTGAAACTCATCAACACTTGTGCGCCTGAGTAGCCAGCCCTTAAGGGAAATGGTCACACTTGCGCGCCGCATTACTCCTTCAATAAAACTTGTGCGCCCCTCTTCTGGAAGAACCTCAAGGAGATTCTAAAAGATTTAACAAAGAGTCTCTCAATTATTACCCTACTGGTTAACCATTGCGCAAGTACCCATGTGTCGCGCAGGTATACCTACGCGACCAGGACTTGCACGCCCACGCAGTACTTGCGTGCCTGGCAGGACTTGCGCGCCCCTGCCTTTTTGGGTGCCATTCTTGCCCATTTCACCCCTCTTAAGCCATTCCACCTCTCCTATTCGAGATTCAATCTTCAAGACACTCTTCAAAGCCATTTATGGCATTATTTCTTGATTTGACTTCCTTATATAAAAGGAATTATGTGGAATATCTCTCAAAACCTATTGATTTACACATCTTTATGTCAGCAAAGATTGAGATTTCATTCATTCAACCTTATAATTTAAGATGAGAGAACTCATTAACCTGGGCCTCCTTTTTAGGAATAAGCACCAGTCATAATTCTCAAATTTGGGCATCCTCCTTAGGAGTAAGCCCCAAGTCCTCATTAACCTGGGCCTCCTTTTTAGGAATAATCCCCAGTCATAATTATCAAATCTGGCATCCTCCTCAGGAGTAAGTCCCAACCATAATTCTCTTAACCCGGGCCTCCTTTACAGGAGTAATCTCCAGTCCCCTAATTTGGGAATCCTCCTCAGTAGTAAGTCCCAACCATAATTCTCTTAACCTGGGCCTCCTTTTTAGGAGTAAGCCCCAGTCTCAAATATGGGCATCCTCTTCAAGAGTAATCCCCAAGTCCCTTAATTTTTCAAGTCTGTTAACCTGGGCCTCCTTTTTAGGAGTAAGCCCCAGTCTTAATTCCCCTTAACCAGTCCTAATTTACCTTTGATCTAGGATTCCTTCTCAGGAGTAAAAACCCAATCATAAGTCCTCTCCAAATTTGGGCGTCCTTTTCAGGAGTAATCCTCAAGTTATAGTATTCAAATCTCCGTGAAGCACATATACCTTTATATACACTGTTCCTAGATTTCTTCCCTGAAGTAAATCCAACTCTTAATTTATCTGGGCAGTCATATATACATAAGTCCCACTTTATTTCTTATGATTGCATATTTCATGGCACTATTGTCTGATTTTTACCAATACCTCTTGTTTCTCACACCGAGCATGACTCACGTGAGCTTAGAGTGTAAAATTAATTATGACATCCTTCTTTGAGCCATCAATCATAAACATCATACTCCCTTACTCGAACTACATGGGTTATGATTCCTTTTCTAAAAAAAGGATATGTAGGTAGCCCATCTTCGGGTTCTATACCAACTCTGAAATAATCCATGTCCTTCTAAATGACAATAAACTTCAAGTGGCCCACTGAGTGGCTTTAAAACCAGTATGGTCATCATAATGACCAAGACACTTTTACGTATCAAAGGATACCATTGACTAAGAATCTATAACAAATACAGATGATTTTCTATCAATGAAGAACCTCGAATACATATAAAATATTCTCTGTGTTTCCTACATATCGATCATTGATTGTTATATCTAAAGGAAAGCTCATTTTATACTTGGTAATGTAATAAGGATTCACGAACATAACTTAAATCTATAAAGAGAGGTCCGAAGTAGACAATAATTCCCCTAAAAAAGGTGTGATGAGTCCGACCTCCCATCCTCTCGACCAATGCAAATTCCTAAGCCTCATCAGTCCACAAACTAATGAGAACCTACATTTGGAAAGTAGGTCCAAATGGATGTGGAATCATTGGATGTCTCCGGTTCTAGGAACAAACCCATTAGAAACCGATTGGAATGTTTGAATCTTCAATCAAGGAGGTCATCCCCGAATTCCGAGGGAAACAAAAAATGTTGAACCCAACGTGAATCCTTAACAAATTTAAAATGATGTTTTACGTATTTGTTAGGCCCCTATTTAAAACTCAATAAGAGGTCCATCAAAAACAATCATTGGCATATGCGCTCATCCAAAAGATGTAGTGGATGAATTTATCTATATTACGCCTGTTATATCAAATAGGCACTCTTTTCCAAGATCTTTTGCATTTTCAGAATGGATGCTCTCAAGTTTATACATGTGAATACTGCTGCCGCAAATGCCACTGTTGCTACTCCTGCTGGATCATTGTCCGCTCTGAGGATGACATCACCTACTCAGCGTCTTCAACGCTGGGTATCAAATGTGCTGGTTAAGGAGTACCATCAACATGGTACCATCCCAACTCTGGAGGCTGCCGGACAAGCCCTCCAAGTGAACAACTCACACCGGTCATCTGGACAACGACGACCAGTGATCAATAAGCAGGTGGTTCTGACTACCGTATCCAACCATTTTGGGTCATTATCCCCAGAACGCAATCACCATTCACTCCCATATTATGGGGAGGTGAATGATCATGTCCCTCGGGGCCTTAATTCAAATAAGCAGGAGTCCTTCCTGAGGGCTCCTATCAACAATAGCTGCCAGACTCGGGCGGAAGTGCGCCCTCAACATGATGAGGGTACCGACTCCAGGCATTCGGCTTAGGTTCCTCGAACCCAAGCAGGAATGATGAACTGCCAGAGGCGGAATCTGGTCAACAGTGAGAAGGTTCTCATCTCTGCCATCTCCGGAGAAGTCCACCAACCTAACTTTGTGGCAAGCAATGAGCAGGCACACACGCCTGCCCTTTTTAATTCCTCCTTCCAGCAGACTCGTCTGGCAGCAGCACGCCAATCCCGCCAGGCAATTCCGGCAGACTATTATTGACAGGAACATACACCTATTTATACATCATCAACTAGTCAGCAGGCTCATCTGACTACATATGATAGAGCTCGTCAACCACGTTCGGTGAAGTGAAATCAGTAGGCATACACACCTGCTAGTATTAATCAAGCCTACCAATAGTCTCACTTGGTAGAATTCTGAGAAGTCAGTCAGAAATCCCCGATGACAAACAGGAGGCAGACTCAACTCTCTGCCCCTACACTTGAGTACTGTCAAGATGCACTGATAGGAAAAGGAGGACAAGAGCAGGCACACACACCTACTCCAAGCATGGAATGGAGATCTATCCCTGTTTCGGTAGCTGAAGTCACCAAGCATATTTTATCAATGGTGAAAGAGAGGAAGCAAATCCCTGGTCATATTCTGGACGCTTTCCAGGATATTATAACAACTTTAGCGGCATCTCAGGGAAATACACATAAATCTATCCCTACCATTGGAGTGACACATCAACAATTCTCCCCGGAACAGACACACACATCTGTTCCAGTCGAAGAGGGTTGTGGGGCATACTCTCCCATATCATACGGACAACCAAGTCAGGCACATACACCTAATTTGAGTGGAGATCGTCAGCCTAACTTGGCCATCTTTCCTGATCATGCACATACACCTGCTCAGAGCTGCCACTTTTGTCAACAAGTGGTTTCCAAGGCGAGTAAGAAGGTGTCTAAGAAAAAGACCCTCCCAGCATAGTCAAGAGATCAAGATCCAATCTGTAACAAGGCCTTGCTCAATTATAGAGTTCTTTAATCCCTCAAACAGTTATCTATTGGAATTCAGGATTCTACTCCCTCATTTCCCAATAGTGGGAACATTAATTCCAAAGGTCTTCAACAGACACTTCCTCATGAAGGCTTTCTTCATGACAATTCGGTCAATCTCAAAGTTTCATCTTCAAATGAGAGCCATAGGAACCCTCTGTGTGGTCAGAAGACCAAGGAGCAAGCGATCTCATCTTTTTCTGTAACCCACCATGGTGGTCCTCCCCATGATGATGAATTTCTCTGCAAAAGTCCTCTCCACAGTAGTGCTTCACATTGCCTGTAAAATGCTCTAGTGGACAATGTAGTGCCGAGAAAGCCCTCTTATCTTGAGGCACTTGCAAATGCGAAACCAGTCATGTATGATGCTTCATCGCTAGCAGGTGAAATACTTTCTCAATCAAAAGATAGCCCAGGGTGTAGGTCATTCTCTGAACCACCCCTAAGTCATGCATCTTCTAGTTTGATCAGTGATTTCTCTACAAATCCTATTGAATCCAATGAACCAACAAGGAAGACCCAGATCTGGTCAAAATGGGTAGAAGAATCTTCATCAAATGGTAAAGAGAAAATGCTGAACATGAGAAAACAACTGGCGAAAGGTGAAGTGCCAGTCATGTTTTGGCCTCTGGATAACTCTCAGTATGACATTCCAAAAATGTTGACAGAAGATGGAATTCATGATATTTGTCTCAACATATGGAAAACTCTTTGTCATTTGAAAAATAAAGTATTATCTTATGATGAATATGAAAATCATCTAATAATAATATAAGTGTTACAACGTCATATTGATTTGGCATCTCTATCAGTCTCTCAATATCCGAAGGCTGAAAAGAAGCAGAGAGCCCTTCAATGTTCATGCCTTGGCGCACTAAGAAGATTGTGTCAGTTAGTTTCCAATGCCACATCTGGTATTAGTGTCAGAGGATGGGGTGATCATGGAGCACTACATTTCACGGTGCTCTCCAGTTAGAAAAGCCCTCCTAAAATGGTCTCATGCAATGTTATTAACCATGGCTGGTCACAGTCAATGGGCTTTGTTTGTAATCAAAAGCATTCCCAAGAATAGGCCTCAACTAGTACCTCTCATAATCGTGAATACAAAGAACAAGTTGTTGAATTACTCCTGAATCAAGCAAACAAAAATATTGAACAGGCCTCTCGGACGGAGCAAGCACATCATCAAGTGACAGAAGTGTCAGAAATCATCCAACAGTCTTTTGAACCAGGTGATAAAATTGGATACAGATTAATGCATCCAGCTAATTTCTGGACCAAGGTTCGCAAGATCTGGAGATATTTTAAGAAAGTCTCATACATAGCATGTCAAGAGCCATCCCATCTTTCTAGACTGGGGACTCTTTTAAACCAACCCTCATAATCAACAAATACGATTCGAGGAGTTGAGCGAGAACAACAGGAACAGCCCCAGTCCACCGGATTTGGGACTTTTTCATATCATCAATCCCCTCCTCATATAAAGTCGGTCTTTTCTCGATTGGGGAAGAAGCCTCAAGAGGAACTAAGAGCCAAATTATCAAGAGATTCCCTCCAAATTACGATTCGTCAAGAAGTTCTTGAGGGATCGAATCAACAAAAGGAAATGTCTCATCAAAGACATGGAAGAAGAAAATATCACAGAAATGCTGATAGAATGGATGAGATGTGTTATGAATCAATCAATGTCTTCAATGTCGTTGTTGATGATCCACCAGATGAGGCTCACTCAGGGGACTCATATGAAGAGGTTCCTGCTCAAGAAGATGTACGCACCGACACAAATGAAGAAGGTGTGCGTACACGAAATCAAAGGGTTTCTTAGAACCTAGGTAATCCTTCAAGTAACCCACTTACCCCTCTCCGAAAAGGATCTAACAAAGGGAGGAGAAATAATTAGGTTACATATCCCTCCTCTAGAGAAGGCCAATCTCTCTCACTAGAGAAAAGTTTTTCACAACAGGAGGAAGAAATGAAGGAATTAAGAAGGATGAATGAAAAACTATTTCAGAGTAGTCTTCTTCTTAAGTGTGATAGAGTCAGTCAGCCAAAGGAATTTATTGCAGCTATTGAGATTGATCAAGAATATCCTCCTCTATCAGTACACCCTCATAGGTCTAATCCTACGGGTCAAGTGCAACAACAGTTGGCAGTGCTACCATCAGTTGCAGCACCAACTACCACATCTTTCCAATCTCCAGTCATTGCACCTACCCAATTCCAAGTTCAACCGGATGTTTCTCAAAAGTTAATAACTACTATTGAGTCATTAATAGCTCGGTTAGAAACTATGGAAGGGAAACGTGCGCAGGTTCAACCAGAAAAGAAAGTTTACCCTGAATTGGTAGATTCAATCTCTCCTCCATCTAGTTTTGGAAACCCTTTATTCCCTATTTTCAATGGATCAAGCGACCCTAAATAGTATTTGACGCATTACGTGTCTTGTTGTGATCCTATGATGGGAACTCCGGAGCAGCAAGAAGTAGTAAAACTTAGATGCTTCATATGGACCTTTCAAGGACCAGCCTTTGTCTGGTATACAAGCTTGCAATCCCGGTCAATTACTGGATGGGAAGATCTCTGTCAACAATTCCTTCTTCAGTTCATCTCAACTTTGTCAAAGAAAACAGTTTTTGATCTTACAAACTGTAAGAAAAGGGAGAATGAAAGGGTCTCAGATTTCATTGCTCGCTGGAAGGGATTAACATATTCCCTAAGATTAGCACTCCCTCAAGAAGAATTGATTCCAATCTGTGTGCCAAATCTATGTGAAGAATTACACACGCCATTAATCCTTTTGAAATACACAGGAGGGTTTCGAGACCTTATTTCAATCGCTCATTAGATCTAATACTCCCTTATATAGGCTAAGGCTAAATCTCGTGTAATTCCATCAGCTCTAGGAAGGAGAATGGGTAAAGCAGAAACTGCTACAGTTATGCTTAAACAAGCACCTGTACCTATTTCTACCACAAAAGCTTCATCTTCTCGAAGGGCTACACCTCCTAAGTGCCAACAACAAATACCATTTCATCCAGATGATCAAAGAGATCAAAGACGAAAACAATTTGGGGATCTAAAGAGCAAAACATACTCTTTCCGAAATGAAAAAGTTCCAGGTTACTTCATTTCGACCATAGAGAATAATTTGGTTCAGCTGAAAAAGCCCAAGAGGCCAAACAAGGAAGGAGTTTAAGACCGTCCCAATTATTTCTCCTTTTATCAAATGTTGGTACATCCCATCCAAGAGTGTTTTGTCTTCAAAGAACTCCTACAAAAGATGGTGGATTCGGGACAAGTCTAACTGAAAGGCTCTTCAGCCCAGGTAGCATGTGTCACTGCTACAGTTCCAGAGGAGGAAGGCGAATGGCAAGAAGTCAAAAGCAAAAATGCACAAAAGTATGATGATTGGATGGCCAGAAAGACAATCAATCAAACTCATGCTATTTTGCGAACACAATTAAAGAAATAGATTGTGTCTTCTTCCATGAATTTTGCGGAAAAATCCTCTTCATCAGAGGGAAAGTCCTCAAAGAAACGGCATGATTCAAAGAAAGAAAAAGAATCAGAAGAAGATGAATATGTGTCAAAGCCTAAATTGTCTTTGACTTTGGCAGACTTCATGCCATCTACTTCAAAGCCACGGGCACCGCCCCACCAAACAGAACAGCCTATACAGGCTAATGAGGCAGAGTCTTCATCAGACGAAGAGATAATCTTTGATTCTGATAATATGATTCAATTAACACATCAATGGTACAGTGTGACCTTAAACTGCAACTTGGTCCTGTATGACCTTAAACTACATCCATGGTCCGGTATGACCTTAAACTGCACAACCGTCCAGCAAGATGTTAAACTGTACAACAATGGTCCATACATTTGACCTTAAACTATTTGTACTTTCATCCCGCACGACATTAAATTGTGTCCCCTTCATCGTCCTTGCTATATGACATTAAACTGTACAGCAATAGTCCATACATATGACCTTAAACTATTTGTACTTTCGTCCCACACGACATTAAACTGTGTCCCCTTCATCGTCCTTTCTATATGACATTAAACTATACAGCAACGGTCCATACATATGACCTTAAACTATTTGTACTTTCATCCCACACGACGTTAAACTGTGAAAAAGTTCCCTAAATGGTTCAGTATGACCTTAAACTGTAACTAGGTCTTGTATGACCTTAAACTACATCATCAACGGTCCATACATATGACCTTAAACTATTTTTACTTTCGTCCCACATGACATTAAACTGTGAAAAAGTTCCCTAAATTGTCCATTATGACCTAAAACTGCAACTAGGTCCTGTATGACCTTAAACTACATCATCAATGGTCCATGCATATGACCCTAAACTATTTGCAAGTCCCTTATGTCCAGCAAGATGTTAAACTGTGACGTCTTAACTATATGACACTAAACTGTATAAAAGTCCCTTACATCCAAAAAGATGTTAAACTACATAATCATCAAAGGTCCTGTATGACCTTAAACTACACCACCGTCCAGCATGACATTAAACTACACCATCCACGGTCCATGCATATGACCTTAAACTATTTTCACTTTCGTCCAAAATGACGCTAAACTGTATCATCCCTTTTTCGTCCAACATGATGTTAAACTATGGAAAAAAAGTCCCCAATGTGTCCAACATGACGTTAAATGGTGTACTCTTTTGTCCTCACTGCATGACATTAAACTGCAAAGTCCCCTTTCGTCCAACATGACGTTAAACTATATTGTCCCCATTGTCCTAACTACATGACGCTAAACTATACAAAAAGTCCTTGATACGTCCTACATGACATTAAACTGTACTTTTCCCCTGCTACATGACACTAAACTGTGCAACACCAGTAGTCCTAACTGGAAGAATTTAAACTGCATTGTCCCTTTATATGTCCTACATGAAATTAAACTATGCATCGTTAAGGTTGTTGTTACCTCTTGTTTCTCACACTGAGTATGGCTCACATGATCTTAGAGAAAACCTCAACCACAACACTCTCTCTAGGCTACTAACCATGTGTAAGTCCCAACAACATCATTTTTTAGGTCGTTGTCCCCAAGAACAACTTGATCGTTAATTAATTCTTTAATTGAACTATGCGGACTTTGATCTTTGCCTTCTAGGCTGGGTACGTAGGCAAACTCCCAAGGTTCAAGCCCAAAACCAATCTCTTCACATCGGTTCACCTCCATCTCATACGATGTTGATTCATGGAACCGCCCCTAGAATCAATATCTTTACATTGGTTTACTTTCGTCCTTAGTATATGACATTAAACTATACAACACTTTTGACCAGTATGACAATAAACTACAATATTCTTTGATACCCTCACCTAATAGGGAACCATTATTTACATTTATTTTTCAATCATGTTTCATTTCAAAGACTACATGCATACATGGCAATGCCCAAACCTTTTATCTTGGGTTAAACCATCATTGTACTAAAGTCCCCTTTCACCCTTCACATGTACGAACCAAATTTGTACATAGGGTATTTCTAGAACTACGTGGGCTTGATTTCCACCCTTATGGGATATGTAGGAACGTTCGAGTGTCCCTCAAATCCAGCCCCAAGTCTTTGGGCCTAATCCCAAATTCCACTTTCAATCCTTTGACTGAAAAGTCCCCATGAAAACACACACTGTGTATTTCTTATAATGGTCCAAGATCTATGACCCTAAACTAAGATCTCTAATCCTTTTGTCCCACACGACGTTAAACTATAGTTTAAGAACTACGTATGGATTGATTATCATCCTTATGGGATACGTAGTGAAGTCCAACATTTCAATTCAGGACCCAGCCACAACATGATTATGGTTAGCATTGATCTGTGCATCTCTGTATAAATTGGACAATACCCATCTTTATGTGTCATAATCCTAACCTTAAATATTTTCTGATCATCATAACCCTTTTCATGACTTCTAGTCAAAAAAATGTCCAACATATGAGAATTATTTTTCATGACTATGTAGCACGTGCCCTTAGGTGGCCTTTCATAAACAGTCTACATAATGGACTTTTTAGCCAAAAGATACTATTTTATTTAACTATGCATCCAATGCCCTTAGGTGGCCATGCATAATTCAACCCTCTAACGGGTTTGTTAAATAATGGTAACTTCATTCTTGAGAAGAAGGCCTCTATTGTCCTTATTGGTCTTAAATGACAGTATGTAGGGATCCGAAAAAATAGGCATCCTTAACATATTTGTCTCATATCCTTTTTCATGGTCTGAAAGTATTCAAGTTTATGGTTTATATTCTCCTTCCCTACATTTGGGTCAGACCTTCATAGGAGTAAGACCATCCAGTTCTTTGATAATCTTGTTTTTAAATATCTTCTCCATATTCAAGTACCCCTTTCCATATAGAAAACTCTGTACTTTGGAAAATTTGAATCTCAATAAACTTTCACTGGATTTTAGCACTAGGAAAGTAAATTTCTGAGAGTTCTTTTTCCTGACTATGCAGCATGTGCCCATAGGCGGCCTTGCATAAACAGTCTACATAACAGACTTGTTAGACAAAAGATATTATTTATTTAACTATGCAGCCAATGCCCTTTGGTGGCCCTGTATAATTCAACCCCCTAACGGGGTTGTTAAATAATGGTAACTTCATTCTTGGGAACTACTTATTCTAATGTCTTTTCGATCTTTTTTATATCATTACTCAGATTCAAATATTCTTAAGTCATAGTTTACATATTTTTCCCTCGTACTTGAGTATGGTAGTATGTTTTCAGATGAATTATCAAGGAATTGAGTCAATTCTAATTCATTCGGTCAAAGCTATTTCGACCTTAAACATTAGCCTTTTTATGTCCGACGTTAATGACTTTAAACTGCCCACAAAAGACAAAGGAACTCGGAATAAAAGTCAAGTTCCAAGCTCACTAAACATACGTTTTGTATGATTTAGGTAATATTGACCAATTAAAAGGTTCAAAGTTTGTAAGGTTATTTACATTAATCCTAGTAAAAATCAAACTATGCTTACTAGGCCCATTGTCTTAGGTAAAATTTAAAGCAGATAGCAAAAGAGAATGCAGGTACAAATGATTGAAGGTGAAATTGTTTTTCATTGATGCACAAGAGTTAGAAGGACATCCACAGACTCAAGTCTCTTCTCTTTTTCAGGAATTACAAAAGACTTTCAAAATAACTCTTCATTTGATTTACGGAATCCCGAGATTCATCAGTAGCCACCTGGAATTCATTCATTCAACTAAATACCATAAGAGATGCAGTGATACCAGCTCTTCTTGGAACAATTGTATGAGAATGTTCTTGAGTGCGGTTTGAGAAAATCTTCTGATGATCAAACAGTGACTCTTTTTCAATCCAAGAGACTTGGAAAATGGATACATGGATTTGAGAATGAGGCATTGGAAGTAAAGAGCCATTTGAAGAGAGTACTCTTTTCAGATATTGCTCTAATGCCATGTTTTTCTTCTCTCCACCAACCGACAGTGGAAAACAATTCAGCCCATGGGTTTTCCATTTTCATATCTGCAAGGAAATTACATGGAGGAAGAATTTGGAAGTTCACACCATTGTTATTTCTCTTAATGCACAGCATAACCGAAATAGAGGAGTAGCAGTGCAGCTGCATTTCAGGCGTATAATTCTTTGCATCAGGAACATTGACTCCTTGTAGATGACCATGACCATACAGGGACAGGTAGATTCTCTTTGTGAAATTAAGATGATATTTCCTCAAGTACTTAGCCAAATCTGGGAGAGTGTTGTCACAGATATCATAGTAATCATGGAAAACAATGTTCATCATGTCATCAATCTGATTTCTTGCAAGTTCATCAGCTGTTCCAATTCTCTTGGGAGCCATTTAATCTGCACAAAAGTTGAATAAATTAACTCTTAAGTATGTTTATTTTTCTTAAAATTTGTGAAAGAATTCTAAAAAATGGATAAGGAATTAAGGCGCGCAAGTCCACAACTTGGCACACAAGTATGGATGTGTCGCGCAAGTATTTGGCGTTCAAGTATCACCGAGCAGGTCCAGATACCTTAACAGCAGCGCGACATCAAGGAAACAGTGGGAAATAGAGCAACTTGTGCGGCAAATGCAACTTGCGCGGTGAGAGCTTGAATGTTTCAAATACATATGATTTGTATGAAAGTGAGGCCCTCTATTTATAGATGCGGCCAGAGCCCTACGTGCTATACCCTACGTGACTAAAGGTTGTACCCCTGCGCACCAGACCCTGCGCACTCGAAGCTCATTTGTGTGCGCAGACTTGCGCGCCGCCTTTCCTTTGGTTTTCTTCTTTTCTTCAGAGTCAAATCCTAATTTCTCTGTAGATCCAACTCTGAGGGGGGACTTTTGTTAATGATCCTTTCATCAAAGAATCTAAATATTGGAACAGGGGAATATCTGAGCTCAAAGTGATTCAACCTTTGAACAAATATCAAAAAATTTGACAAAGGAAGGAATAGGAAGAATGTTGCACAAGTGTCACGCAAGTTCTACAATGTTCGTGCAAGTGCACTTGCGCGACGCCTAATGGTCACGAAAATGACTTGTGTGTCCTAAAGGATAACCGCCCGGGTCTTCTCTAGCCTATAAATAGACCCTGTGGGCACCCATGAAAACGAAGGATTTTTTTCCAGAAACTCAGATTTAAGCTCCCGGCACCCTATTCTCTTCTCAAAGCTTCTGAAACACTTATAAGGTAATTTCTATCCTAGAACGGAAGATCTAAAGATGGGGAGGAAGGAATAAGTGTTGAAACTCTTCAACACTTGCGCGCCTGATTGGCCAGCCCTTAAGGGAAATGGCCACACTTGTGAACCGCCTTACTCCTTCAATAGAACTTGTGTGCCCCTCTTCTGGAAGAACCTCAAGAGGATTATAAAGGCTTTAACCAAGAGTCTCTCAAGTATTACCCTGCTGGTTAACCATCGCACAAGTACCCATGTGTCGCACAGGTATACCTGCGCGACCAAGACTTGCGCGCCCACGCAGTACCTGCGCGCCTTCCACGACTTGCGTGCCCCTTCCTTTTTGGGTGCCCTTCTTGCCCATTTAACCTCTCTTAAGCCATTCCACCTCTCCTATTAGAGATTCAATCTTCAATACACTCTTAAAATCTATTTATGGCATGATTTCTTGATTTTACTTCCTTATATGAAAGGAATTCTGGGGAATATCTCTCAAAACCTTGTGATTTACACATCTTTATGTCACTAAAGATTGAGATTTCATTCATTCAACCCCATCCTTTAAGATGAGAGAACTCATTAACCTGGGACTCCTTTTCAGGAATAAGCCCCATTCATAATTCTCAAATCTGGGAATCCTCCTTAAGAGTAAGCCCCAAGTCCTCATTAACCTGGGCCTCCTTTTCAGGAATAAGCCCCAGTCATAGTTCTCAAATCTGGGCATCCTCCTCAGAAGTAAGTCCCAACCATAATTCTCTTAACCAGGGCCTCCTTTTCAGGTGTAATCCCCAGTCCCCTAATTTGGGCATCCTCATCAGAAGTAAGTCTCAACTATAATTCTCTTAACCTAGGCCTCCTTTTCAGGAGTAAGCCCCAGTCTCAAATATGGGCATCCTCTTCAGGAGTAAGTCCCAAGTCCCTTAATTTTTCAAGTCTGTTAACCTGGGCCTCCTTTTCAGGAGTAAGCCGCAGTCTTAATTCCTCTTAACTAGTCCTAATTTACGTTTGATATAGGATTCATTCTTAGGAGTAAAAAACCAATAATAAGTCCTCTCCTAATTTGGGCCTCCTTTTCAGGAGTAAGCCCCAAGTTAGATTATTCAAATCTCTGTGAAGCACATATACCTTTATGGACCCTATTCCTAGAGTTCTTCCCGGATGTAAATCAAAATCTTCATTTATTTGGGCAGTCATACATACATAAGTCCCACCTTATTTCTTATGATTACATCTTTCATGGCACAATTGTCTGACTTTTGCCAATACCTCTTGTTTCTCACACTGAGCGTGACTCACGTGATCTTAGAGTGTAAAAGTAATTATGACATCCTTCTTTGATCCATAAATCATAAACATCATACTCTCTTACTCGAACTACGTGGTTTCTAATTCCTTTTCTAAACAAAGGATACATAGGTAGCCCATCTGCGGGTTCGATCCCAACTCTGAAATAATCCATTTCCTTCTGAATGAAAATAATCTTCAAGTGCCCCACTGAGTGGATTTAAAACCAGTATGGTCATCATAATGACCAAGAGACTTTTACGTATCAAAGGACACCATTGACTAAGAATCTCTAACAAATACATATGATTCTCTATCAATGAAGAACCTCAAATACATATAAAAGATTCTCTAAATTTCCTACATATCGATCATTGATTGTCGGATCTAAAGGAAAGCTCATTTTATACTTGGTAATGTAATAAGGATTCACGAACATAACTTAAATCTATAAAGAGAGTCCCGTAGTAGAAAATAATTCCCCTAAAAAGGTGTGATGAGTCCGACCTCCCATTGTCTCGACCAATGAAAATTCCTAAGCCTCATCAGTCCACAAACTAATAAGCACCTACCTTTGGAAAGTAGGTCCAAATGGATGTGGAATCATTGGATGTTTCCGGTTCTACGAACAAACCCGTTAGAAACATATTAGAATGTTTGAATCTTCAATCAAGGAGGTCATCCCCGAATTCCAAGGGAAACAATGATATGTCATGAAATATAGGTTATGTTTAGAAATATGAAAATCACCCAAGAATAATATTCAAAAAATAATGAATGAAGAAATGTTTCAACACAAATTTATTGAAATACTTTTTCATAAAAAAGACCCATTTTAGTTGGATAACACATTTGAGATCATCCATTGATCTGCCCATAATATTATCTTAGAATAAGGTATTTTAATATTCATAAAATTCCATTTTAACTCATGTTACTTCATTTATTAGTGAAAATATCAATTTTAATTTTGAAAATATATTGGTAGTAATAAATGTTGAAAACTCCACCACCATATCACAGGTATATATTACAATTAGTAAAAATAGAAAACACAAAATGGTGCTCAAAAAAATTGAATGTTTTTCCAAAAATAACATGATTATAATTCTGGCCATATTTCATCTAATGGAAAGAGAAAAAGATTCGTAGGAAATTTTTTGATGTTGTTATAGGTTTGGTCATATACATATTTAATGTTGGCACAATATTTACATTTACAGAAATCATAGATGTTATGGATTTACGGGATCATACCTAAAATAAAATAATGTTATGAAAAATAAATCTTTATAGGACAAGTTGAATCTATCTATAATGAATGATTTGTAACTCTTAATAAATTATTTGATTATTACAACCAAGGTAGATATGGGTAATAAAATTGTTAGTATACACCAAAGAAGACTAATTCATATATTAATGAGAAGATACGACCATAGAATAATATAAATAATGAAGTGATAAATATGATAATTCTATCTTAGAATGTAAAATGATAAATAACAGTTTAAAATAAAACATTCCCAATAAGAAAAATTAGAAGGTATTTGTAACACCCCATGGTTTTAAAAATAAATTGTAATTCCTAATTTTTTATTTCAAAAGGATAGTTATGTATAGACTTTAAGAAATTATAATTCTATGATTTGAATTTCAAAAAACGGTTATCTATGGTTGTGATTAGTAAGTTCTTTAGACTCTGATAGAACCAACTTATTTTTTTTTGAATAGTAACATACACTTATGAATAGTAATTTTAATAGTAATATGAACCTTATAATTATTAAATAATAATATTATTTAATTTTCTTAAGGTTATAAGATAATGAGATATTGGTTAATTTTTTATGGTGTTAAAAAATTAGTTGTAATTTTAAAATTGTTATTTTTGAATAAATTATGATTTTATTTAAAAATTAAAATAATAAAATTTAGCAAATTATTTTCAAAAAATTTAATTTAGTTTCATAATTATACACGTCAACAAATGGTTAGGGTGAATTTGTGGTATTTTTCAGAAATTCTTGAATTTTTGATGAATAGAGAAATACGGTAAAATACCATATATACAAATTATCAGTTATGTACAGTATTTATGACATCATGACTGATGTAAGACCACTGGTTTTTAAGTCACATGCCTTATTTACTATTTTTATCACAATAATGAAGACTATTCATAGTCTTGGACAAAAATATTAAAATAATTATTTAAGTAATGTAAACCCCATCTTATCCTCCACTATGAAAACCACCCTAATTCCCCTCTTCCTATCAAACCTATAAAAGCTTGATCATTATCTAGGTTCTTCCAAATACCCTCACTGAGGCTATTCCCCATGTCCAAGAGCTACTGGTCTCACCAAAAATCCAAAATCGAAGTCATTAAGGAGGATATCAAGGAGAAGAGATCAAGATGTAAGAATCCTCTTTCATTTTAATGTCTTTTCTTTTCATTACCATTATTTTCTTATACTCTCTTCACCTCCCCTTATCCAAGAGGCATGAAAGCTCCAGTATGATATATAAGATATATTTTTATCAGAATTATGGAAATATTCATCATCATTATTCATCTTCTCTTCCTCATAATCTAAAGATAAAAACATCGTCTATGATGTGCCGATTTAACAATATCATCAACGGTGTGTTTACAATTTCCATTAATTCATTCAAAACTGGTAATAAAACGATATTAATGGTTGAAAAATAATTTAAGTTCTATTATATATCCTCTTTCATGCCTTGGATTTAACATATATACATAGTATTATGTTATATAATGAAACTAGTTCGTGATTATCGAAGAACCGCAAAAATGATCTAAAAAGATATCACTAAAGATTTATCCAATAATTCAGCCTCATACTCTATAACCAAAATATGTTATGGGGTCATTTAATATTTCCAGTCTGACAAGGACAAATACCCTAAGAGGGGGTGAATTAGGGTATGACATGTTTAAACCTCTTCCCCTTCTGATCTTGTTTTTCTATTAAGCAAAACTCTCTTCTCTCTCTTTCCTGTAGCAAAGTATAAACATAAATTAAATAATGCATAGGACAAAAAAAATTTACATGTTTCACCCTCACTGGTCTACGTCCAAAGAGCCTACACCAGAAATGTTTTGATGTACCAAATTCACTGTAAGTTCCCTATTTTTTACAATGTTCAGTGCAGACTCACTGTCCATCCTGGTTTACAACCAATCACAATATGAAAACTTACTACTCTCCAAACTGAATTGTGCTCACTAATTCTTCAGAAGATTCACTCATAGTTTATAAACCTATATGTATTTTTAATTGAATGAATATCTATATCCTCAAATTTAAGTATATTCTCTATTGAAGTCCAACTAGTATCCATAGATGAATATCGCTTTACCACAGAATTGAACTGGGAAACCTCAAATTGTATATGTAGCCCTTACTGCACCTTGTGCATAATTACATTGGATTGCGTGAAAATTCACTCTTTATGCGCACAATCCCATGTCCAATTTTCACACAACATCAACAATTATGTGCACCATCCATTTGTGCACGACATCTAATTTTATGCACAACTTTCACTTTTTTGCGCAACTCCCTTTTCATGTCACTTTTCCATGTGTCAGAGCTCGGATCTTCTGTAAGTCTTGAGCTCCATCAAATTAGGGGAATCACCTCTTATTTATAGCTTTTTTCAACCCCTACACGTAAAACCCACCATTTCTGGAAAAAAAATCACATTCTACGCACAATTATTTATGTACAAGAACCATTTTTCTCGCACATCTCCATATTTTTTGGGCACCTCATGTCTTTTCCATTTTCCGGTGTTCTAATTCTGTAACACCTTTTTTATGAAAAAATTTCAACCTCATTTCACTATTGCAACCAAAACCAATTTAGTGTACATTACATGTTTTTCACACACCGATCCAATAATTCACACACATTCCTTTTCCAAAAACACATATCTCCATTTTCCAATTTTTAGGCCCCAAAATTTGGAAAACACTTGAAAATGGCACCACCTTTTATCTGCTCTTTTTGTACCACCTCCAGATCATCCATTACTTTGTTGAAGTTATTCTATCAATCATAGATTTTCAAATACATCTCTTGAACTAGAAAACTCCCCATGTAATCCTTCATTTTTAACAAATTGAAAATTGTGATCTACTTTGTCAAAAAAACACAACATGGAGGCCCTCTTGGTCAAGAAACACAATCACTGCAAAAATGATTCAATGAATCCTTGAAGAATTTTTTCACAAAAATATATTCCTTAGGGTTTGTTAACAATAATTTAATAATTAAATACCTCATTAATGCTTATACCATTGTCAACCACCATTCACCAATTTTGATTCAGATAACAATCAAATATTTACTCAACACAAACTCTAAGCCCACATTAGCAATGCTCGACATAAGAAATAAGAGTAGTATGCAAAGTTAATAAAAGAATCACAACATTCCTAAAACAAATTGTGGACACTATACTTATACTAATGAACTAATTTCATCATGAACCTCAATATTCGCGATATATTTTCTTTTATCGATCACTTCAAGCATTGTCAGATTTTATACAGGTTGCAGAAATTTGGGCAAAGGCCCTACATAAATATGTGTAAACTTCAATATCATCAAGAATAAACTTCATCCACAATAATTGTGTGTATACTTGAGTGGCTGCAATATACTAATCTTCTGAAGTACTCAATGAAATGAAATCTTTCTTGTTTCTTAGAAAAGAAATACACAATCCACCATGATAGAAATCACCTCACAGTGTTGATTTTCTATTATCAGCTGAACCGGCCCAATCTGCATCTGTATATCCCAATAGCTATGGCTATGATTTTTCATTATACATCAAATTGAAATCCATAGTTCTATTTATATACCAAACTATTCTTTTAACTAAGAGAATGTGGCTTTCCTTGGGATTGCATTGATATCGCACTACTTGGCATGTAGCAAAAACAATATCAGGTCTTGTCGCTATTAGGTGTAGTAAATTTCCAATAATATGCCTGTATTTTTTGATACCAACAAAGTTTCCATAATTATATTTTGATAATTTCATCTTGGTATAAATTGGAGTCTTTATCACCTTGTAATTTTCCATTCCAAATCTTCTCAGAACCTCCTTGTAATATTTGGATTGATAAATGAAAGTGTCATTCCATCCTGGTGTCACTTGTAAACCAAGGAAGAATTTCATCTCACCAATAATTGATATTTTGAACTCACTTTTCATGAATTTAGAAAATTTTCTACAATAAGTTTCATCTGATCTGCCAAATATTATGGTATCGACATAAACCAGCACAATCATCCTTTGATTACCATTACTGTTGAAATATAGATTGTAATCAACTCCACCATGTAGCCAGAAAATTTTCTTCAAATACTGATCAAGCCTCGAGTACCATGCTCTTGGTTCTTGTTTCATCCCATATAGTACATTATTCAGTTGGTACATTTTTTTCTCATCTTCAGGAATGTGAAAAACGTCTTACTTCTTAAAATAAAATTCTTCTTCTATGACCCCATTCAAAAATATAGATTTGATGTCTATTTGGAAAACATTGAACTTCTATTGCACGAAAATGGGCAAGAATAATCTGATTATCGCTATCCATTCAACAGTTTAAAATGTTTCATCAGCATAAATACCCTTTATCCGAGAGTATCCTTTTCACACTAATCATGCTTTGTTTCAAATCAATGTGTCATCTTCATTCATCTTAGTGCGAAAGACCCATTTTTTCCCTATTGAATTCTTATCGGTTAGCCTCGAAACAATCTCCCATGTATGATTCTTATCAATCTTTTCTAGCTCTTCATCCATAGCGTGGATCCAGTTTTCATCTTCATCTACGTTGGAAAAAAAATTCAGCTCTACCTAAGATAAGAACTATAAATGTTGTAGTGACTTCATCCTTTTTTTTTGAACAGGAACATTCTGGTCACCAATGATATTTTTCCTCTCAATTTCATCTTGACTCTTTAGTTTCTTTACAAATATAGTTTTACTTCCTCTATCTCATCATCAGTATCCTCTTATGAATCAACATCTTCCACCTCTTCTCCCCCTATGTTTCTTACCTCCTCATCACATTCATCAAGAAATTGTTCAATGTGTTGTTGAATATTCTCTTCATTTTCCACAACAGTGACATTATTGCTCTAAACTACTTTTCCCAGCCTCTTTTAAAAGAGTTTTTATCGTTTTATTTTTCCTGAGTAATCAATGAATATCCCCTCATCTCCACATGACTCAAATTTCTTATTTTTTTCTTTTTTTGAGAATGAAGAGCTTACTTCCAAAGATTCAAAATTATTTCATTTTTGGTTTCTTTCCATACCACATCTCATACAGAGTATTTCCTTACTTCAGACACAAAATATCCATTTTAGATATATAGATGGATGTCAACACTATTTTCTTCCAAAATTTAAATAGTAGGCCTTTTTCTATAAGTATAATTAGGGACATATTTTAGATGATTTGATTTCTCATTTCAACTACTCCATTTTGTTAGGGATTTCTTAATAAAGAAACTTAATGCCTTATCCCATGTTTCTTGAGATAGTGTTCCCCCTTATTATTTTTGAATTTTAAACCATTGTTAGTAAAAAAGATCAGAATTTTCTACCCAAGTATCCTTTGAGATTCTTTTTGATACTTTTTTAGGCAACTGACCACATTGGAATTATGGGAAATGACGAATACCCATGTTATTCTGATATAATCATCAATGAAAAGAACATAATACCTCTTCCTGTCAATGGATCTTGGTGACATAGGTCCACCGACATCTGCATGCACCGATTAGAGCACTCTTGTTAACTTCTTTTAATTTTCTTTTTACTTATTTCTAATGATCTTCCCTTGTTGAAACGAATCACATGTATGTGTATGATCACATGATAGCTTAGGATGGTCTCTTGCTACTTTACATTTTACCAGATCTTCCAGGGATGGTTGGCATAAAAGACCAAGTTTTTTGTGCCACATCTTGTTTTCTTATTCTCTAGATGAAAATCACAAATCTTCATCACCACTTACAAGGTAAAGATTTCCCTTTTTCCTTTTTCCCTGTAGAATCACTACACCATCTCTCCCTTTGATGATACACATCTTCTTTGTAAACCTTATAGAGTGACCTGAGTCACATAGTTGATTGATGCTAAGAAAATTGTGACTGAGACCTTCTACTACTAAGACATCATCACATCATATTTTTCCCCCCCAAATATGGCCATCCTTGAGCCAATTTTCTTCATACATTCATCATTTCCAAACTTGACAACTCCTTCTTTGTCATATTTTATTCCTTTAACAATATCCTTATTTCCTTTCATATAGGATGTGAAACCACTGTTAAGGATCCATAAACTAGAACGGTCTGATGCTTTAAGGGAAATTTCGTCCACCACTACCTTCTCATCCTTTTTCTTTTTGATCCATATCTCTCACCTCACACACATTATAGTTTGAATATATTTATCTTCCTTTTAGTGAAATGATCTAGAATTATCCTACAGAGCAGAAAATCAATTTATTATTTTCAACTCACCTATTGGTTTGTTGATTTTCTTCTTTTGGATAACTTTATTATATCTTGGCACATTCTTTTGCATGGTTTATTTGCCATATCAAGCCATGTGCTGAAATTCATTTCACCAAAATCAATGACCCTAAAATAATGTTCTATAATATTGAGATCTGTTTGGTTTCTACTATTGTTCTTCTGCCCTTCCATAATCACTTATATATGGAACACAAATAATGTGAATTTCCCATACTTCCACAACAATAACACCTAATATAGGGTGAATTCATTCATGTCACTTCTATACTACTATTTTCCCCTTGGGATCCTTGAATACTCTGATTATTCTTTATGCACAAATCAACTTTCAATCATGGAATGGGTGATTATGGTCTAACATCAAATTTCATAGCTTTTTGTTTTTGGTAAAGCCCCTTCTTAGCCTTAGAATTTTAAAATAATTGATGCTTCCTTTCTATAGAATCATTGTACTCTACATTCAACTTATCAGATTGTTGAGTGAACTTCTTTCCTAATGTCACAACATGAGTCAAATGTTTTATTTGATCCTTAACCATTTTTCCAAAATTTTCAAGTTCTCCTTCAAGTTATTCGATATGCTTGATTTGATCTTCTATTGTGTTATTCAAGCCATTGATCTCCATTTTCTATTATTCAACCTTGATTTTATACTCACTAACGGATTCTGAGTCCTCTATTGTTGATGACTTGAGTTTCTCAATTTCTTCAATCAACTCAGACTTCTTATATTCTTACTACTACATATAGATATTGGTGTCATGAACTATTTTGTTGTATTTCTTCTTTTTGACTCTCTAAGCATCTATCTCTTAAATTGAAACCTCTAACTCATCTTTCATATCAACTCTTACTTCAACTTTTTCTTCTTCCTCAATGTTAGTTTCTTCCTTTTTTGAGTACTTCCAACAACTTCCACCATAGCATTTCTCCTCGATCTTTGAATTTTTCTATATCTTCAACCTCCTCGACCTTAGTCACACTTAAACCGTCACATTATTTTGAAATAAGATTTCTCTTCTTGAAGAAATTTCTCTTGAACAGTTCCTTGCCTTTCACATAGGCTAATTAATTCTTCTTCGGATTTCAGCTTTATCGACATTATTATCTTCTTGGAACATTTTGGGGAACCTTATTGCAAGATGAAAAACCTTTCCACATCTAAAGCAGGAAACTGGAAGTTTCCCTTTCAACATAACTTTTCCTATTTAAATATTTGATGAAAGGAATTATGTCACATCATCTGTTGCTTTTTCTTTTTGAGAATCTTTAATAGTGAGATTCTTCATGGATTCAAATGAAACCTCTTTGGATTTACCATTTTCAACTACATCATTATCATCATTCTGCATGTCATATGCTATATGGTTACTTTGCAAGTAATCTGGTGTCAGCTCTTTCGGATCCTTGTATTCTAATATTGAAACCTTCATATTGAAGTGGGGTGGAAGTTTCCTCAGGATCCTCTTCACAATCTTTATGTCTTCAATGACTTCACCAAGAGCTTTCATGTTTTATACTTCAACATTTACCCTTTCAAATAATGCATCAAAATACTCATTTGGGTTCATTCTCATATCTTCATACTTGTTCCACAACACTTGAAACTTTTCTTCTCTAACCTTTGAATATTCTTCATATATGATCAAAAAAAATCCCACATGGGATGTGATGTTTTTTATGACATCATCATTGTATAGATAGAATTGGATAGGGCTCCCCCTAAAGCATTTATTCCCTTTACGTTAGCATCCAATTCTCATCATTTGGATTCATATAAAGCACCACTACTAATATTGGTTGTTATACCATGAAATGTTATTGTAAATACATCCATTCCCAAAGATCAGAAGTAGTTTTGCATCCAATTCTTCCATAAATAAAAGTTGTCCCAATTAAAGATCAATTTCCTTTATGATTGGTGACCTTCATTGAGAGAGAAACACAGATATCAACCTTTCCATTTGATACCAATTGTTAGTCCCACAAGGAAAAATACCCTGAGAGGGGGGGTGAATCAGGGTATGATAGATTTAAACCTCTTTCCATTCAGATCTTGTTTCGCTATTAAGAAAAACACTATTCTCTATATTTTTCAATAGAAAAGTATAAACAAAAATTAACTCATGCACATGACACAAAAAATTTTACTTGGTTTACCATCACTGGGATACATCCAAGGAGCACACACTAGTGATGTTTAGATGTGTAAAATTCACTATAAGCACACTGGTATTTATTATATTCAGTGCGAACTCACTTTCCCTCCTGGTTTACAACCTATCACTATATGAAAGCCCAATACTCTCTTAACTGAAGTGTGCTCACTGATTTTTTAGAAGATCAACTCACAGTTTATAGACTTCTAGTTCTATTCAATAGAATGACTACCTAAATTCAAAATTGTATTTAGATTCTCTATTAAATTTTTACTTTCATTCATAGTTGAATACTTCTTTACCACAAAATTGAACTGGGAAGCCTCAAATTTTACTCGTAGCACTTACTGCGCCTTGCATGTTATTCCCTTGGCTTGCCTAAAAATTCTATCTTTTTGTGCACAATCCCAACTCACCTTTTAACTCAACCTCATGAATTCTGTGTAGCCTCAATTTCTGCACAATTTCCAATTTTACACACAACTTTCACATTTTTTCACAACTCCCTTTTTGAGAAACTTTTTTGCACATCAAAGCTTTGATCTTCTCTATGTCTTGAGCATCATCAGATTAGGGGGTCACCTATTATATATAGGTGTCACCAACCCCTGCATGAGAAACCCATTATGTCACACAAAAACACCCATTCTATGCATAATGAATTATACGCAAGAACCATTTTTCATTCACATCCCATGATTTTTCACGCACCTCATGCGTTTTCCATTTTTCGGAGTTCTTATCCTAAAACACCTTTTCTGCAAAAATTTAATATTTCTTTAACCATTTCTTACAAAACCAATTTAGAAAACATTCCATGTTTTTTTCACACCACTCTAATATTTTTCACACCTTCATTTTCAAAAAACACATCTCTCCATTTCCCAATTTTCAGGACAAAAAATTTATCACACTGGAAAATCACGCCACCTTGTATCTATTCTTATTGTAATGCCTCCAGATCATCCATTCCTTTTTCGAGGTTATTTTTTCAATCATGGATTGTCAAAAACATCTCATTAAATAGAAAATTCACCATGAAAACCCCATTTTCAATAAATTGAACATCATAATCTTCTTTTCCAACAAACACAACATGGAAACCCACTTTATCAACAAACACAATCACATAAAAAATGCTTCAATGAATTCTTAAGGGATTTTTTCACCAAAATCTATCCATTTTGGTTTTTTGAAAACACATTTATAATATGATACCTCATTAAATCTCATACCATCTTCAAACACCATTCGCCACTTGCTATTCAGATAGCAATCAAATATTTACTCAACACATACTCTAAGACCACATGATCAATGATTAGCATGAGAAAAAAGAGTATTATGAAACATTCATCAAAGAATCACATCATTCCTGAAACCAATTTCTGACACAAAAATGATAAAAATTGAATAATTTCATCCTGAACCTTGGCTGTATTGATGGATCTTCTTTGATCAATCACAACAAGCATCGTCAGATTTAATACACTCAATGTATTCTTACTGCTTCAACTCCTCTTTAGGTACAACACCTTTTTAGTACTATTTTCAGTGTTCTCCAAGCTAAGTACTAGACGAACACTTCAATTATCGTCATGTTTCTCCTCCTACCTACTTCAAATCATCTTCATCTTTCAACTCCCCCTATATCGCTACTCCACTTTTCATCTTCTCTCCATATCGTTCATGATTTCTAAAATAGACACTCTATTTTCCCATTGAACAATCACTTTTTTATCCTCCTTTCTCAAAAAACTCAAAGATCACTCCTTTATAGTCTGTAACAGGGTAAAAATATATTAGTAAATTAGGTAAAAACACATAATACCTCAGAGAGAGGGGAAATCCCACATCCACATTTTTTCAAGTGTGGGGAGATAAATAAACTCCCAAAGCCATTCGATGCCTCTCAAATTCTTCTTTGGGTAATGCCTCTATCAGAATGTCTGCAACCTATAGTTATATAGGCACATACTCCAACTTCAAAAGCCCTTGATCCACATTTTCCTTTATAAAATGATATTTAATTTCAATGTTCATAGTCCTTGAGTGATGGATTGGATTTTGTCTAACTTTAATAGAACTTGAATTATCTCACTGGATTCAGATCAGAGATTTCACTTCCACTCTCATATCATTAAGCTGCTACTTCATCCACAGAAATTGTGTGATTTGTTGAGTGTCTACAATATACTAATCTTTTTTAGTACTCAATGCAATGAAATATTTTTTCTTGATTAGCCAAGAAAAAAACAATCCACCATGATCAAAAGCACCACCTGACATTGATTTCATGTTATCTATTGAATCGGCCCAATCTACATATGTATATCCCAACAACTTTGATTGAGATTTTTTATTATACATCAAACTAATATAAATAGTTACTTTGATATACAAAAATATTCTTTTCACTGTGATCATGTGGCTTTCTCTGGGATTACATTGATATCACACTGCTTGGCATGTAGAAAAAACAATATAAGGTCTTATCCCTATTAGGTATAGTAAACTTCCAATAATCTACCTGTATTATTTGATACCAATTTCTTCGCCATCATTATCTTTTGATTATTTTATTTAGGTAGAAGCCGGATTCTTTATCTACTTGGAATTTTAAATTCCAAATCTTCTTAGTACCTACTTGGAATATTTGGATTGAGAAATGAAAATTTTATTCCTTGTGTCACCTGTAAACTAAGGAAGAATGTCAGTTCATCAATCATTGACATTTAAAAATCACTTTTCATGAATTAAAAAAATTGTCTACACTGTGTTTCATCTGATCTGCCAAATATTATTTCATCGACATAAATTATCACTGTCATCCTTTGATTACTTTTGTTGTTGTAGTAGGTATTGTAATCAAATATACCACACTGAAATCCAAGCTTCTTCAAATACTGATCAAGCCTCGAGTAACATGATCTTGGAGCTCGTTTTAGCCCATATAATGATTTCCTCAGTCGACACACTTTTCTCTCATCTTCAGGAATGAGAAAACTATCTGGTTGGTCAATATAAAATTCTTAATTCAGGGCCCCATTCAAGAATGTAGATTTGATGTCCATTTAGAAAACATTGAACTTTTGTTGTACTATAATGGTCAAGTATAATATGATTGTTTCTAGCCTTACAACATGTGAAAATGTTTCATTGAAATCAATACCCTCTATCTGGGAGAATCATTTTCACACTAATTGTGATTTTTTTCAAATCACTATGCCATCTTCATTCATATTATTTCAAAAGACCAATTTTGTTCTAATTAAATTCTTATCTACTGGCCTCAAAACAATCTACCATGTCTGATTCTTCTCATTCTCGTCTAGCTCTTAATTCATAGCCTATAACCAATGTTCATCTTCAGCTATGTTGGTAAAACATTTCAGCTCTACGTGAGATAAGAAAGATTCCTTCTATAATAACCTCAGCCTTCTTGTTTGAATAGGGGTGGTCTGGTCATCAATGATATTTTTCCTATCAATTTCAGCTCGACACTTTGGTTTCTTCACAAATATAGATTTGAATTCCTCTTACTAATCATTGGTATCCTCTTCTGAATCAGTATCTTCCACCTCTACCCCCCCCCCATATGTTTCTTACCACCTCATCACTTCCATCAAGAAACTATTCAATGTGATATTGAGTATTTTATTCATTTTCCACAACAGTTACATCATTTCTATCAACTAATTTTCCTAGCCTCTTGTTAATGAATTTTTATGCTATTCTTTTCCCTGAGTAGTAAAGAAATATCCCCTCATCTCTACATGACTCTAATTTCCTATGTTTTTTTTTGATAATAAATCACTTACTTCCAAAGCGTAGAAAGTATTTCACTGTTTTATTCTTTCCATACCATATCTAATACGTAGTCCTTCCTTCCTTCAGACACAAGAGTTCCCTATTAGATATGTATACTAATGTCAACACTTCTTGCTTCCAAAATATCTATGGTAGGTCTTTTTTATAAGCATTGTTCTGTCCATGTTGTTGATGATCTGATTTCTCTATTCAACCACTCAATTATATTGGGAAGTTCTTACTGATGAAACATTATTGCTTATCTCATGTTTATCAAGATAGTATTCCAGCTGACTGTTTGTGAATTCCATACCATTTTCAGTACAAAACGTCAGATTTTTTTGCCCAAACATCCTTTCATATTCCCTCCAATAATGTTTTAGGCAACTGAACACATCGTACTTCTGGAAATTGAGGAATACCCATGCCACTCTACTATATTCATCAATGAAAATAACATAATACTTCTTCCCTATAATGGATCTTGGTGAGATAGGTCCACAGACATCTGCATGCACCAATTCAATCACTCTTGTTGACGTGTTTTCCTTTTATTTGAACATATTTATAATGATATTCTATTGTTGATAGGAATCACATGTTTTTATATGATCTTATGATAGATTAGGGAGGTCTCTTACTACTTCCCACTTTTCCAGATCATCCAGGGATAGTTGGAATAAATGACAAGGTTGTTTTTGCCACAGATTGTTTTCTTCCTCTCAGGATTAAAAGAACAGATCTTCATCACTAGTTACAAGGTAAAGATTTACCTTTGCCTTTTTCCCTATAGAATCACTACACCATCTCTTACTTTGATCATATATTTCTTCTTAGAAAACCTTATAGAGTGACCTGAGTCACACTGTTGACTAACACTGAGCAAATTGTGAATGAGACCTTCTACTACTAAGACATCATCACGTCTTATTTATTTTTCCCCAAACATGGCTTTCACTAAACCAATTATCTTTAGAACTTCATAGTTTTCAAAATTCAAAACTTCTCATTTGTCATATTTTATTCCTATAACCAGATCCTTATTTCTTATCCTAGGGGTTGTGAAACCACTACCAAGGATCCATGCACCATAATGGTCTGATGCTTTTAGGGAAATTTGTACCACCACTTCCTTATTATCCTTTTTCTTGTTGTTAATCCTCATTTTAAGTTCATAATTTTTTCCTGAAAAGGGATCATACAGTATGAGTAGACAATAGTATTGAAGGTGGAATAATTTCCCCGTGTTTTCCAAATTTTTGGGCCTAAAAATCAGAAAATGGAGAAATGTGTGTTTGGAAAAAGGAAGTTGTGTGCAAGATTGTAGGTGTTTTGTAAACATTCATGGAAATAATTTTTCTATATCAGAATTTAAAAAAATGGAAAAGGCATGATCTGCGCAAAAAACATGGAGTTGTGTGTAGAAAATGGTTCCGGCAGGAAAATCATTGCGCATAGAATGATAGGTTTTGCGTGACACGGAGGGTGTTCTGCATGGGGGTCAATGATGCCAATAAATAAGATTGTATCCCCTCATTTATTATAGCTTAAGACTTAGTGAAGATATGAGTTCAGAAGTGTGTAAAAGTTTCACGAAAAGGGAGTTGCGCAGAAAAGCTAAAGTTGCACACAAAAGATAAATTTTCATGTAAAGATTGTAGTTGCACAAAATATTTTCCATGAAAAAAAGTAAATCATGCATGAAAAGGTATGATCTTGAACACATAGGGTAGGTGTTTCATGAAATTTTCAGTCTAGGCTGATTACATGTTCTGAATATCTGGTTCAGTGGCTCAGTGCTTACAAGGGCATTAATAAAGGACTTCGATGCAAGCATTGTCACGTGCTGAATAGAGACAAAACATAAATTCAAATATATTGAAGGGACCTTCATGTCTATAAACTGAGTGTGAATTCACCCAGAGTAGTGAGCCAGGGGGAGTCCAAGAAAGTGATCTGAGAGAAGCAGTGAGGTATCCCTGAACTTTTGTAAAGGCAGTGTGCCTAGGACAGAGTGACTATTCCCAAACCTTGTAATCCAATGCTAGTGATGTTTAGTAGAATTAGGTACAACTATAAACCTTTCAAAGTATTCTCCTTGGATATAGACCTTATTGGTGAACCATGTAAAAGTGATGTGTGGTCTCAATGCATGTGATTCTTTTGCTTTTTGTTCCCATCAGTCTTACAGGTTTAACGAGTTCCTACCAGCATGGGAACAAGATCCTTGTTTTAAAATAAAATTTTGACAAACTCATTAACCCCTCCCTTCTCATGGTTTCCCGAGGTTATACAAGTGGTATCAGTGGGTAAAGGTTACTAGTGTTTGATCTATCTTTTGCTATCATGGAGAATGTAGCCAATGCTTGGGGAATCCCTCTCTTCGATGGAAGTAATTTTCATATTTGGAAGAATAGAATGAGATCTCATCTAAGATATCTTGGAATGGATGTCCTCTTTGCTACTATTCAAGGAATTCATGTTACTAATCCAATAGGGATTTCTATTACTCATATAGACAGGAATGTTCTTGATGTGTATGAAAAAGATTAGAATGTTATCACTACGGATCTTTCTGATCAGATCTATCTTATGGTGGCTAGTTGAACCTCAGAAAAATATATGCCAAATAAACTTCAAAATATTTATGAAGTATATAGAAAAATTAAGGTGTAAATACTACATGTGCTTCCCAACAGGTTCGATGATCTGACGATGCATCCTGATGAGAAGGCAGATTTCTTATTCAATCAGATTACTGAAGTAATGGGATCAGTTCGAGGTCTTGGAGAGGAAATAAAAAACATTGAAATCATAAAGAAAATATTAAGAAGACTTATGCATATGTACAATGAAATGGTGTCAGTACTTGAATAATGAGATATCTGTAAACTATCTCTGGACTATATTCTATTGTGTCTAGTGGCATATGAAATGAGAGTCAGACTAGAAGATTCTACGACTCGTGTTAGAAAATAAATGGAATTCAAAGCCATGGAAAAACTAAAAATTTAGGAGAAAGTGGTGGTGAATATTATGAGAAAAAATAAGTAATTTCTCTTATTTACATGAAGCCCAAGAATGGAAATGGTTAATTTAAAGTTAAGTTACCTCTGGCATGTTTTCGTTGTGAAAGAGTTGGGAACATTGCCTCTCAGTTCCAAATAATGTTTGATGATGAAGAGATCCATCAGAAGACATTTAGAAGCCTCATAAAAGGTTTTTCAGAAAGGGTGACTTCAAATTTGGAATGAAAGTACAGAATAAGTGTTTTTTCTGTGAAGTGGGAGATGATGATATTGAATTCTGTGAAGAAGAATAACATGAATTTAAAACTAGAAACCATGATTCCATAATGGCTATCATTGAAAAGTTAGAACCCTAGATCAATAAAGCCAGAGATAATCATATGACTCCTAATGGTGATCCCATGTTCAAAATTAAGGATACCTTTTCCAAGATTGAGAATAAGTGTAAGAGATGAAATAAATGGAAGGAAATGGTGGATGGTGGTGTCATTTACCAGTGTTTGCAAAAATTTTGGGTCTGATAATCAAAAAATGAAAAAAATGTGTGTTTGTAAAAGGAAATTGCGCCAAATATTGTAGGTGTTTTGTAAACATGAATTCAAGAAATGTTTCAGGATCTGAACATTGAAAAATGGAAAAGGAATGAACTACGGAAAAAATATGGAGTTTTGTATTGAAAATGGTTCCAACGTGAAATGAATTGCACGTAGAATGAGAGGTTTTTCACGACACATTGGGTTTTTTGCGCGGGGGTCAACATTGCCTAAAATAAGCGGTGAACCTCCTCATTTGGTATGACTAAATACTTAGATAATATCTGAGTTCTGATGAAATTAAAAGTTACACAAAAAGGGAGTTGTGACGAAAAATTGAAGTTTCACGCAAAAGTTAAATTTGTGTGTAAAGGATGTAGTTGTGTGAAATATTTTCCACACAAAATGTAAATCTTGTGCGAAAAATTAAGACCTTTTTCATATAGGGTAGGTGTTGCGTGCAATTTTTAGTGTAGGTTGATTACATGTTCTGAATATCTGGTTCAGTGGTTAAGTTATTTCAAGTGCATCAATCTTGGAATTCAATGCAAGCAGTGTCACATGCTGGACAGAAATAAGGACTTAAATGAAAATCTATTGAAGGGACCTTCACATTCATAAGCTGAGAGTGACTTCACCCAAGGTAGTGAGCTAGGGGAAGTCAACAGAAGTAATCCATGGGAAGCAGCGAGCTATCCCTAAACTTTTGTAAAGGAAGTGTGTCTGGGATAGAGTGACTGTACCCGAACCTTGTAATCTACAACTAGTGAAATTTAGTGGAATTAGGCATGAACAACAACCTGTAAGTGTATTCTCCTTGGAAGTATCCCATATAAAATTATTTTCAAAAAAAATGGTGTTCATTTTTGAATTCTACACATCAAAAAATGGTTCTGGTGATGTTTTTTATTTTTCTGAAATACTTGAATTTTTTACGAATAGTCAAATGCAGTAAAATACCGTATATACAAATTATCAATTAAATACACTATTTATGACATCATGAATAATTTAATACCACTTGTTTTGAACTTTAATCCTCTATTTACTATTTTTATCACTAGAATAAAGACTATTTATAGTCTTGGACCAAAATATTAAAATAACTATTTAAATAATGTAAAACACATCCTCTCCACGAGTAAAAATACAACCCGCATTCCCCTCTTCCTATCACACCTCTCAAGATTTAAGAATTGTTTAATTTATATACAATACCATCCCCAAATCTCTAACCCACGTCCAAGACCTAATGGTCTCACCAAAAGTCCCAAAAAAAGGCCTTAATGGGGGTCTCAAGGAGAAGATATCAAGTGGTAAGAATCCTCTTTCATTTTCATGTGTTTTCTTTTTAATTCATTAAATTTCTTATAGTATGTTAACCTACCCTTATAAAAGAGGAATGAAAGCTCTTCTATGATATATATTCTATATTTTTATCATTTTATGGAAAGATTATTTATCATTATTCCTCTCATATTCCACGTAATTTGAAAATAAAAACACCATCTGTGTTCTGCTGATTTACCAAAATCGTGGACGATGTGTTTACAATTTCTATGGCATCCTTTAAAACTGGTTATAAAACCATTTTAATGGTTGAGACATAATTTAAATTTTAGAATATATCCTCTTTCATGTTATGGAGTTAACATATATTCATAATATTATGTGATGCAGTGAAACTAGTTCATGATTATCAAAGAACCTCAAAAATGATCTAAACAGATATCACTAAAGATTTATCTAATGATTCACCCTCATACCATATAACAAAAATGATTTATGGAATAATTTAAAATTATATAAACAAATGAATACCATTTCAATACACTTCTGTAATTTCATTTCCTTATGACAATAAAGTCAAATACAAACTGGCCATGGAAATCATGTAAAGAACACACCGAAAACAATGGAAAAAACAAAATAATAATAATTAATGGAAAAAATGATGTTATTAAATGATCATATAAGGTGTTATAAATATGAATATGTTTCTTTAATATATTAATAAAACTATTTTAACCTTTATAAAATAGTTTTAAACATGTTTGATGTAAGACGAACCCGACATAAGGGAATTCTTAACTGAATTTTTAATCTTTTGGTTAACCTTATACTTTATAAATTATGGGGTATTAAGATTAGCTGTGTGATGAATTTTTTTATATTATGTTGTATTATTTTTATTTATAGTTAATACACATATCCATTACATTCCATTAATTCTCACTCTAATTATATTTTTAAGGGACTTTCCTTTTCAAATCATTTTAAAAGTCTCTTTAATAAAATTCAGAAAGATTATTTTATATATATATATATATGGAATGAGTGTTTTCTCCTGATTTCATGATACTTTATTACCATGATATTTTCCTTGGACATATTTATGTTGGTTTTAGCCCATTATAGCTCAATATATGATGGATTTATCTCCCTTTAATAGTAGAGGAGGAGTGATATTCTTATCAATATGAAAAAGGAAAACACTGTTGAGAGGCCTCCCTTACATCATGTACCTCCAATAATTTTCCATTTTCTATAAAATAGGGTAATTGGACGAAATATTTCTATAAAATGGATTTTGTATATATTTTTAGGTTATTATTTATTTCAATATTAAAGTTTAACAATTAAGTAAATATGTTTTTACCTTAATCGATGTAATTAATTTTAATTAATTTAACTAATATTTTGGGTAAAAATTTAATTTCACCTTATTATTGATTATAAATTATGATTATTAAAAATATTGAATCCATTTTTTCATATTCTAATCATATAAGTTTTAGAAATTAATTTAAAATTTATCCTACCGATGTTTCCTAACAATGAGTTTTTTATGCGAAAGTGTTCAAATGTTCGAAGTGTTTCTATATCTAATTTCAAAATGAAATTTTTTATAAGAACATAAATTGTATTAAGCTATGTAAAATTTATAAATTTAAAGTATAAACCCAAATTAAAATATTATTTACCAATATAAATAAATTATATGAAACAACATTTTTTAATTTAAATTCGATATTTTCACTATTCACCCAAAAATGAAGTTTTCCTAAAAAACACACAAAAAACCACCCTAAGATAATTTTGGAATTATGAATTCAAAAATTATGTTTAATTTATTAAATATTGTTTATAAATGTTTCTAAAATTAATTTTAATATTTTTCAGAGAAGGACATAAAATGTAGTTCATTTGAGAAAATAGTGTTTTCAAACAAATAAATACTTTAGAAAAAATATGTTCTATTTATATAAAAACATTATAAATAATATTTTAAAAAAATAGTTATTAATATTAATATTACTAATTTTAACATCTATGATATAAATATTTCATTTAAATAATTATTACAATGAAATTTTATTTTGTAGAAACTTAGTGTTTCGAGTAATGTAATCCAAATCGTTGTTGTGTGTAGTGAAAGATTATCTTGTTATAGCATATAATTAAAGCTTTAATTGGGGAATCATGGAATAAAAGTCATCAAAGACAATTAATTTATTATAAAAAATGTTCATAAAAACATAGGATGTGACATTCTACCCCCTTAAAATGAATTCCACCCTCAAAATTTTCCATTTTGATACAAAAAAATGAGGATAATTATACCTCATCATATACTAAAGTTTCCAAATAGGTTCATATAACTATTTATTTATCCAAAAAACATTAACCAGATGAGTGGATATGTTTCATAGATTTTTTCTATATGATAAGTAATTTTAAATAGTTGTTCCTTATAAGAAATATCCTACTTTAGTGGTATGACCTATAAGTTCAGTGCATATGATCAGTTGAGTATGTACTTCCTTAGAAGAGATATATGGAACCCATCATGTACGTGGGATAGATTTGAAGGAATTTACATGTGACGGGATACCATCCTGATATGATCAATAATTTCGAAGGAACTGATATACTTAGGGCTCAGTTTCCTTTTCTTCTTGAATCACATGACCTTCTTGGGAGAGATTCATAGAAATGCCTTTTTGAAAAATCGAAATTATATATCATGTTTATATTTATCATTATTACTTTTCTGGAAACTTTTATCTACCTTGATATTTTGTCGAATGGTTCTAAACATATCGATCATTTCATCAGTGATCTAGGGTCCCAATATCATTCGTTATATATCTTCATCCCGGTATATTAGAGATCTACATTTATTCCTATATAGGGATTCATAAGGAGCGATATGAATTGCTCATGGAAATCAATTATTATCATAAAATACAAGTAGATAAATGTTTTAATCCCAACAACCTTTGAAATCTAGTGAACAAGATCTGAACAAATTTTCTAAGGTTTGAATTTTTCTTTTAGATTGAACATACATATAAATATGATAAGTAGTGATGAAACTCAATTTTGTATCACGTGATTATTTGAGATATCACCAAAAAAATTAGGTATACATTGGATCCCAATCAGGTACAATTGAATGTTGTACTCCATACAACCTTATCACATCATTAATTTATATCCTAGCAAGATGATCTATAGAAAAGTATTCTACGATAGTAATGAATTTTGGGGACATAGTAAGGAGATCAACTACCACCCATAAAACATTAAAACCTTTATAGATTTTGTAGAGTACAAAAAAACAATCCATATTGATGGTATCACATTTTCATTCTGCTATGTGTAATGGATGAATCATACCTTTATACTTTTTAAATTTAACCATAACTTGTTGTTATACTAAGAACTGAGATAAAAACTATGTGATATCTGTCATTTTCTCATCCCACCAGAAGTATTATTTAATGTCTCTATACATCTTTATACTTCCTGGATAAATAGAGAATAATATACTATGAGCTTCTTCTAGTACCTCCTCATTAAAATCTTGTAAGGATGGAACAAGAACATAGTTCCTAAACCTTACCAATACATCATGATCAATGTTAAACTTAGGAACATTTGTAACCTTCTTTTTTAGTTGTATATCTTCCTTATTCGCCTCTTTAATATTCACTTTGATAGAAGGTTGAACATTCAATTGAGAAAGATAATATTTTATCCTTCCTTCAAGATATTCATATCCATGCTACTTAAATCCAGAAATATTAGATATTTTTCAATCCCAATCATGGATAATCTAGCATGATCCTTTCGACTTAAATAATTTTCCACATTGTTAGCTTCCTAGGGTGGTAATTTATTGGGTAGATAAAATCCTTTAATAGCTCTAACCATTTTCTCTAGCACATGTTTAACTCTATCTATGTGGATATATATTTTAATATTTTATGATTGGTATATATGTTAAAATTTTCTCCATAAATATAATTCCTTGATATCATTAATTCAAAAAATTTGGTATCTAACTCCAAATCATGAGTTTGTTAATTTTTCCTATGAATCTTCAATTTTCATGATGCATGGGCTATAAAAATGCTATCATTCATAATAACACATCCTAATACCTTAGTGGATGCATTATTATATATTTAAAACCCTTATATACTATAGGTTAATGTGTGAATATGTGGGATGACAACCTTATATTCAGTTCCTTGAAATTTTCCTCACATTATTCTATATAGAGGAACTTGGCACCCTTTTGAGTTAACTTGTTTAAAATATTTTATAGTAGTGAGAAAATATCCACAAATAATTAATAATATCAATCAAAACCATGAAAACTACTTATCTCTAACACCATGGTTAGGCAAGGAAAACATTCAATGGATTCTATCTCTGCTGAATCTACTATTATGCACTCTTGAGATAAAATTACCCAAAAATGAAACCTTTTGCAGACAAAATTTACACTTCATAAATTTTTCATATAGTTTCTCCTTTTTAGGGTCTTTAGTAAATTTCTCATGTGTCCTTCATGCACTTAAATTCTCTTTAAATAGATAATAATATCAATTATACATACTACAAAAAATTGATCGAGGCAATCTCTATATACACTATTAATCAAAACTATGAGGATAGTAGGGTCATTAGTAAGACCAAAAGGAATCACTATATATTCACGATGTCTATAAATTGTATGGAGTGTTTTCATGGTTATATGCTCCTTCTTGACACTAAATTTTTTATATCTAAAATGATGGTTAATCCTGAAAAAGTATTGATATTTGAACAATTGATCAAACAAGTCATCAGTATGAGGAAGAGGGTACTTCTTCTTGATCATGATCTTGTTCAACTTCTGATCATCAATGTAGATTCACATTAATCCATATTTTTTTTACAAAAAGAATATGTGGACCCCAAGGTTACACACTAGGAGGAATGAATCCCCTATCAAGTATTTCTTAGAGTGGCTTATTCAATTTTTGTAACTCAATTAAGGACATTCTATAGGGAGTCACTGATATTGGTGTGGAACTAGGTATGATCTCTATCAAGAAATCAAATTTATGTTTGGGTGGAATCCTAGGAAAATATTTGAAAAAGACAACCAAAAAATCCTAAACAATATTCATATCATCAATGTCAATTTTCTCCCCAGCCATTTGGGATAAACAACCATTATGAGTTGTAATTATGACCCATACACTGCAAGTAATCTCCATTGTAAGTTCATACTTATCATCACATTGATAGACGGTCATATTTTGGTTTGAAATATCAAATGTAACTTCTTTTCCTCAAAAATTTATGTGGGGTTTAGGAAGAGAAATCCAATCCATGACTAAGATGACATCAAATTCAACCAGAGGAGGAATGAAAAGATTTATAGGAAGTAAATTCCCACAAGAAATCAACTAAAGAGGAATCATACTGTAAAGATATATTCATTGTACCATTAGTGTATTGCACCACTAATTCAACATCTAAAATTTTCAGTGGAATCATAATACCCTTAGAAAATTCTATTGATATGAAAGAGTTGGTTGATTCAAAATCAAATAATATATTAGCATCTCTAGAGTGGATGGTAAGTGTACCTTAAACCACATATTTATCACAAACCTCATAAAAAACATTGATCACATGATATTTCTACTTTCCCTCATCTTAAGAGGTTTCTGATATTGATCGTTATCATTAATCTTCTAGTTTGGGCGCTGGTTAGAATAATTCATATTCTCCTTACACTTGTAGTGCTGATGAGGGGGAGGTGAATTATGTGTAACTTTCTATCCATTCACATTTTTGGATAACTTCTTCACATAAATTCAGTAATAAATTTTCTGATGAACATACCTTCCACACATAAAACATTTATTAGATCCCTTATGAAAATTTCCTCTACGCCTCTTTCCACACTTAGAGCATAAAATAAATCTCATCTTCTTCTCTTCATGTTTTTTAGATATTCATTTGAACTCTATGTTTTATTCCTTGTAAAAACCATGGGATTGATTCATAACTCCAACCTTTATTTCAACCAAAATTTCATGAATCAAAATCTCTTCATAGCTACTAAAGTCTCTTATGGCTATCACCCATCTAAGATTTGGATTTGAGCCACTAAAGAAACTATCAACTTTACTTTCAGGTTGGATGATAATACCAAAAGAGTACCCCACAAGTCTTGTAAAATAATCCACATAGGTACCGAATGATTCATCATCCCTCTTCATTAACTCAATGAACTATTTCTCCATATTTGTATGAAAAATATGAGGAAAGTAATTATTGAAAAATATCTTCTTGAACTTGTCACAATCAATGGATTCAATTTCATCTTTCTATCTTTTATTATTGATTAGAGTCCACCACTGGTCTGAATTTACTTATAAATGATAAATAGAAAAAATTGAATTCCTCATGATATGGACACTATATAACATAGAATACCTTTTCAGTGGTATTGATCCATTGTTCAGTAACAATTGGATCAGAATACCCACTGAAATAATGTGGATGCTATTTCATGACGGTCTAAATGTAATATTGTTCCCTCCTTTTCTCATTTGGAAGTATGACATGATTCATAGCTTGATAATGTTGGGTGAGCATAAAAGTGAGATGTTTTATTCCATATCCCATATAATTAGGATGCTCGAGAGAATAATAATTTCATTATCTATCACATTCATCATTGAAGTAGTTCCTTTGGGTTCCATCCATTGACTAAAACCAAAAAACCATAGAGTACGAAACAATAATCAAAGTAGGGGAACCACATAATAATGAAATCCACTTATAGGACGTCTAAATTATGACATTGTCTTTAATCTATAACAGCATAGGTTTATTCTAGGTTTTTCATTGCCAACATCTATTTAAATTTTTCATGATGTTTTGTGATGAGTTTTTTACTTTACAAAGCATATCCCCTAGGAGTGTAAAAACAGGTGTGCATCAAGACCCATTGTCATTCACTAGTTCATGATTATGCCTATATCAATACATTGTTTTCATGGTTTTTACCCCTATATATATCTATCCCAAATACACATCCAATTTTAGTATCCATATAGTGATTTTTTTCAATGAAACCACTCACTCTATCATTTACCAAATATTCCAGGACATTTTCCTATCATTTTCCTCACCCATACACTTATCCTTAATCATTTATTTAGGGTTCTTAAAATGGTTTTCACATACTAGTTTCCAAAGGTTAAATAAAATTTTTCTTTTATAAAAAATATAGATATCCTTACTTAACACACATTAACATTAAAATTTTTTTATGGAATAATTAATACATTACACAAATAAACACCCAAAGACTGTGTTAGTTTAGTTACTTTGGAAACAAGGAAACATAAAATCAATTACATAAGTGAGCTATATTATCTCCCACTGGATTTTTCATGAATATTTCCATTATTAGATACATCATACATAATACATATCTTCATAACCTATGGAAATTAAACATAAAAATGGGTGAGCTCAGATGATCAGTGAGGGTAAATAAGGGAGATATGTAATTATAAACATGCTCACAAGGTTATGCGGACAAGATCATAACATTTTAATATAACACCATGCATATAAAAGATCATAAACATGAATCATGGAAGAAATATTGGAATTTTATAAGACATGAATCATAATTTAATCAATATAATAATCCATGAAATCATAACATAGGAATAATACATGGAATTGGGGGAGACACATAAGAATATTAAATGATTTACATAAAAATAATGTATTATTTCCAAGTCCATCTTAGTTGTATGGGTTCACTCCCAATACTATCTTGGTAGTCATGGATCACTCCCATGATCACCATAGAAGTCAATGCTCCGTACCAAGACCATATTAACTAACAAATTACTTTACTAAACTGAGTTAACTACCTGTTCCAACCATTTGTATCTTATGAGATATAAATATTTACCCAATTAATTGTATATATATTTATGTACCACCCATCTTATAATTAAATCATACATATTTATTCTAGTATATCATAAGATTTCATCATATAATAACCCATGAAATGAAATGGGTATCATAAACATGTAATATATGATAACCTAATAAAAAGAGATACGTTTTGTAATACTTTCATCAAAGCATAACCCATGAAGATATGCTAGTTTTATAAACATATAACCTATTAAAAATAAATGGTTTTCAAAAACATCATTCCATCAAAACATAAAACATTAAGAGAAAGAATATGAATATACCATATGGATCATTTACTTGAAAGGAATGAGTAATACCAATGTGTGTCATCATGGTTGGAAAATAATTTTGAAATATCTTTTAAAAACATTTCTTAATGAAAAATATATTTCTTCTTTGAAAAACTATTTTTGAAATATAAAACATTTAAACAAAATCTTGGAAAATATATTTAAAATAATATAAATTTTTTTTAAAACCATAAAAAAAATTTAAAATCCATTTTACTTGAAAATAATCCTAACAGATCATTTTAAAAACATTTTTTAAAACCTAATTGTTTGAATAAAATAGATTTCTGATTAAAGATTGAAATAGTTTCAAATTTTATTGAAAACATTTTATTAATTATATTAAGTAACAAAGAGTGGGAAAATGGTACTAATTCATGAATATATATTTAATAAATAGATGATAAGTAAATTCATGAGTTTTCATGTGATATGGATCATAATATTTCATCAATGGAATTATAATCTTAAACAATCCGGGTAAACGATGAGACTGTTGAAATAAGATCATACAACTTTTGTAACATTAAATAAATCTTCCCACGTAATTAAAAAAATTACATGAAATATAAGATCATGAAATTAATTATGTTCATGAAATTAAAGGAAAAATGGAGGTTTATACACATCTCAAAATAATATAGGTTCATAACAAAACTTGTGTCTCAAAGAAGGATAATTGAGACAAAACTACCTTACTAATTTGGTAACTTTTGAAATGTAAAACCCCATTAAATTGAGATCATTTAATGGGATTGTAAATATCCATAAATTCAAGGATAATAATAAAATAATATATTCATGGGTATTATATACACCACACAAAATAAATGGCTTGTGAATAAGGTATAAATCTCACAAAAATAAAAGTGAGGTGAGAAAACTCTTACCTTTTGTCTTGACTCTCTTCATACTCATTAAAACCTCCTATATAATAAATATTTTTTTATTATACATCTATCACATAACCATATTAATTTATATAATAACATGTATTATTTACTTAAGACTTTGTATTACCCCTTCATTAACAATTCTATGTTAAAGTTACGTTTTGGGTAATAACCACTTTATTTTTCACACGGGTTTTGATTTTTTATATTTTTTGTCCCCATACATGTATCATGAAATACAGAATGTAAACCATGATATAAATATCATATATATTCATTATATATGTATTTATAATAATCAATAAATTATATAAATATAAAATTAAATACTTCATTTATGGATACCGAAGGTCGTACGTTTTCATGAACGTTGTTTCCATTTCATGTATTATTGAAATAAAGTAAGTAAATTAAATATATATATATATATATATTATCATTACAATATAATTATTATGTAATATATATCGTATAATTTTACTAATCCCATCACTACTGGAAAATAGGTCTATACCCACGGTTTTTCACGAAACCGTGGGTATATGGTTAGTATGTGAACCTATAACCACGGTTTTCCAAAACCATGGGTATAGGATACCTATACCCACGGTTGTGCCAAAAACCTTGGTTATAGTTTTCTTTTAAGACCTATACCCACAGTTTTGGAGAAAATTGTGGGTATAGGGTATTTTCTGAAGACCTATACTGACGGTTCTTCAAAACCGTAGGTATTGCGGGTTTTTTTGGAAGACCTATACCCACAGTTCTCCAGAACCATGGGTATAGCTTTCCCGTGTTATGGTGGGGAAATACAATTGGGTGGGATACGGAAAAAATTTGGCGGGAAGACATTTTTTCACGGTTTAGATTAATATATTTATATACATATAAATATATATTTTCAAAAGTTTTTTAGCTCGGTTGGTAAAGCCTTCTCTGCGGGTGTTGTAGGTCTTCAGTTCAATCTTCATAGTTTAAATTTTTTGAAACATGGATCATATTAATATATATACATAGATTAATGTATATATATCAAATAAAAATGATAGCTCGGTTGGTCTCTTAGGAATACGCGGCCTTGAGGCGCATTGGGAGACTCCGGTTCGAATCCCCCTCCCTGCATTTTTTGAATTTAAATACCACGTGTGGATCATATTGATATATATACACAGATGTATGTTTATACAACAAATAAAAATCACATCTCGGTTGGTTTGTTGGTGGGGCATGGCTGCAAGGCGTAATGCGAGGTGCGGGTTCGAAACCCCCCGGGCATGTATTTTTGAATTTAAATACCCCATAGTTTGAAAACCGTGGGGTTTGTTGTGTGCCACGCTAGAACAGTGGTGTGCCACATTTTACTCCCATGTACCCACGGTTCTCCAGAACCATGGGTATAGGCTAAGACCTCTATACCAACGCCTTTCCAACCCATGGTTCCCAAAACCGTGGGTGTATCCTATACCCACGGTTTTGGGGGCTATACCCATGGTTTTGAACCGTGGGTATAGGTCATTTTTCTAGTAGTGCATCTTTAATACATTCCATGTAAATTGTGAATGAATCACATTGCTTTGAGGAGGTGTTAGTCTACACATCCACAAAAAAATTTATCATATTTACAAAAATGGAAAGAATGAAGGTATGTGTTATATAATAATTAAAGAAGATTAAATATATCATAAATATTATATATATCAAGAAATATATAAAATAAATCATTATTCCCATCATTTAAAGGTAGAAATAGAAAAATGGACAACATCATTTCATGAGGTGGTAGTCCGCCATACACGTGATTGATGATTTTGTATACTATTTGATAGAAGTGTGTGTGTGTAGGCCAAATCCTTAATATAAAAACACCTCAGTATATTTATGAAACTATTTTTATAATATAATGTTTTAATAATAATATTATAGGGGTGTAGAATTAAAATAAAACAAAAAATCTTGTGGAAGTATGTTACCTTTTCTTTGGGTAACTCTATTTGGTTTAACCAAATAAGCTTCCTAGGATGGATTTCTATCCAAAGGGAGGATTATAGTATGAGTATAATCAATTTTTTATGATATTTAGGTAGGTTTTTGATGAGTAAAATGGCTTGATATGTTTGAACAATTGAGGGGGTTAGTAGAATTTTATAGTGGAGGAGGAGTGGTATTCTTATAAATATAAAAGGAATCAATGAGGTAAATCTTTTATATTAGGAAATTCACTTCATTCTTGTTATAAAATTTATTTGGTGTATACCCTAATTAATATTTCTAAGGAAATATCTAAATGTTATTGGGTTTATTGGATTTCACATTATATTGCTTAATTCCTTCAATGACATTCTTCATTTCACATCTGAAAATGAATACTATCGATTCTGGGAGAGGATATCATGGGTTTTTTATGGTTTCATGATGAAAGTTCTGAAACAGACTCTAGATTTTGATTGTGATATTGAATCTCTTATTTTCTCCCATTATCTTGGTTTCCCTAGTTTACTAATCCATATCTTTAATAAAGTTTCCCTATTTTCGATAGATAGTCTTATTGGATATCTGTTGAAGTTGTAAATTGCAACAAGAAAACTTTTATGACCATCGGTTTCTAGAATTTGAACTGAGATTGATGTGTCTAAACCTCTTCCAAGACAGATCTAGATTCAAAATGGCAGATGTGGTTTCTTTCAAGAGGTGATTTATGAAATATATCCTAATTATTGTAGGGACTTTTTTAAAATCGGACTTTCATCTATTTCGTGTGGTAAGATAGTATGGAAACCTTCTCATAAGTTAACTTGGGTTGAGGAGGGCATGCTAAAGGTAGACCTTGAAACTTGCACTAGAGATATTAAAGAAGCGATGGATCTTGATGGACCCTATGGAACAAAGGACTCCCTGAATGGGAAAAAAGATGTTGTTGAAATGTCTATTGATGCTCAGCCACAAGTCATTTACAATATTTAGAGTGGATCTCAATATAAAATCTTCTATGGTCTTGTTTATACTATCCAAGGTTCTCATAATGATCCAACTAAGGAGGGGGATTGAAATGATATTGGTGGCTCTCCTAAAGCCTCGAAGGATGTACATGATACTGACCTCTCTAACCCTAGTCAAATGGATTAGGATCAATATTGTCAAATTGATGAAGAATACTTTAATTCACATACTAGTAAAAAAAATAAACCAATGGTGGATGATGATGGGTACATTACACCAAACCCCAAAAACTAGGAAATGTAGAGACTACTCTACTCTTGAAAGAAATATAGTTACAAGGTCTTTTGATTCTTCTAGGAAGGTATAACATCCAATGACCCAAAATATGGAGGACCATTCAAATGTGGTCATGGAGAGTGAGGAGGAAGATGTTGAAAGAAAAAATAACCATGTTTTCAGAAAATCATACTTTATTGAAGAGCTTGTGGGAGAAGAAGTAGATTCTTGGATGGATAAGCAAGATAAAATTTCACACCAAAAATACTATAATAATAAAATTTATGAGGATAAATCTCTTGAAATTATAAAATAAATTTTCATGAGAATGGTGTAATAATACAAGAAAAATACTAACTTCAATTTTAGGGATATTCCCTAGGAATGATCTTTTCTTTTACTCATTTTCTCTATTTGAGGTTGTTTGAAAATTTTATGGTTTCTTATGATGGATCATTGAGAGAAGTAATGTTTAGAAGACTTTGATTCCATAGGTGGTGTACCCATGGATAGTACATCTTTTTTATATTTGGAGACCATGTACTAGTTGATAACAGCTTTGGTTTTGTAGCTCAGTGTTCTTCTCTGATGGATCATTTGGTGTGGAAAGTCTTCCTCTGTTGGGTTCTGTTTTTTGAGATGGATATTGACTGAGATTTTTGGAATCACTAACCCGAACCACAAGTGGTTTATGTAGTTGGTGTTCCTAACACTACTTATGTTAGTGATTGATCCCTTGGGCTATACGGGTTATGTCACTGATTAGGTCATTTTTTCTTTTTCTTTTTGTAAAAATTTCAGAATTCAGCAACAAGAACAGAACACTGGTTCTCCAGTACTCTATAATATTTGAGAAGGAAATTGAATATAGTGGTAGTTACATTAAACTTCACTCTAGATAGGATGAGTGAAGGAAAAGCTGGATTATTTAATCTTGCAGCTAGAAAATGACCATGTGATCCAAATGACAAAGTATCCAGATAGCAATGAAGATCAGTAAAGGAGGCTGGAGGTCTCCGTGCATGAGCAGTGATATGATAGGGGAGTCTGATTTTATGGATTTTAATGACAAGTAATTAGTGGTTTTATCGGGTGAACTCATGTTGGGAGGCCCTCAATTTTTCAAATAATTCATGGGAGTCTCGATCTTCCTATTACTTATGAGACTACTCTTGAAGGCGCTCACTGATGGCATTTTTCTTTTGCGTGTTTCACTCCTCTAAATCTTTGCTTGTATTTCCCTAAATCCTTACTGGTATAAGATCTTCACACCTCGTGTTTGTATTTTTTAGTTTGAATTTAATAAATTCCTTTTGGGGAAATAATTTGGAGACCAATTCATGTCCCCTCCTTTATAATAAAACAAAATATATAAATAAATTTAAAAGGGAAAAAATATTGAGGTTCCTCCCTTTCATCAAATGCCTCCAATTATTTCAATGTTTAAAGAAAAGAGTTTTAGGGTTTAAATATATCTATAAAATGGATTTTGTACTCGTTTCTGGGTTATTTGGCCGTTTAATATTAATGTTTAACCATTTAGTAAACAAATTTTTTCCTTAATCACGGTAATTAAATATAATTACATTTACTAATAATTTTTGTAAAAAACTAAATTGAACTTATTAAAAATTATAAATTATTATTATTTTTAATATAGAATCCATTTTTGAAAATTTAAATCACTAAATTGTAATAAATAAAATTAAAATTAATCATGCAGATGTGTCACAAAACTGGTATTTCAAAATTATTTTTTAAAATATAGAAGGGTTCTTATATCCAATTTCAATATCAAATTGGTTATAATGACCTAAATTGTGTTAATTCATGTAAAATTTATCTAATTACTCTTTAATACCAAATTAAAAAATAATTTACCAATGATAAAAAATTAGATGAAAAAGAAGTTTTGAATTAAAATTGGGTATTTTTCACTATTTATCAGGAAATGGTGTTTTTCAGGAAAACACCCCAAAAATCAACCTAAGAAAATTTTGAAATTTTGAATTCAAAATTAAATATTATTTTATTAAATTAAAATTATAAAATTATTTAAAATTAATTTTATTATTGTTCATAGAAAAACAGAAAAAGCATCTCATTGGAGAAAATAGTGTTTTCAAATATAAAAAGACTTTACCAAAATTATGATTTATTAATATAAAACCATTAAAAATAACATTTAAAAATATTATTTATCAACTTTCTTAATACATAGATTAATGGTTATATTGTAACTATTTCATTTAAATAATTATATAAAATAAAATGTCTTTTCATAGAAACTCATTGTTACGTGTAAAGCAGGCCAAGTCAATGTTGCATATAGTGCAAGATTATCTTGGTGTAGTATATAATGAAATAATAAAATGGTGTTTCATATAATGCTGAGCATAAAAAGAAAATTTTTTATTATAAAAAAATAATAAAAATTTGGGTTGTTACAAACTATAAAAATCCAATTCCATCTTTCATGACCAAAAAATTGATGATCATGTTAAACCTACTCAAGAAAAATAAGAACCTTCCACCATTTTCCATATTGAATCATAAAAACAAATGGATCCACCTATATTTACATCATTTAAAGTGAAGAATAAATCAAATAAGTATTTTAATATGATTAATACATGATTACAACTCTAAGAACTCATCTCCAAGAGACACTTCCAAATGAAAAGAAGATAAAAGATGAGGAAAACCATGGAGACATATGAATTTTAAGATCATTTTATTTTTAAATTACTTGAATCAAAATGTAAATATAATTTCCCTTTATATTAAATTATATACTCATCATATCATTGGAGTATTCTATATAGTTAATCTGAAAAATAATGATCCACTTTGGTAGCAATCGTAATTTTCAAAGGTTGGATCATATCACCTGATTAGGCATCTCAAGGATGGTTCTAGGAGGCCTAACATCCAAAGGAGGAAATAAAAGCTAAACTTCATAATGGAGATAAATTTTCTAAGAATATATTACTTTATATTTTATTAAATCTGATTTATAAACTAAAATCCCTGATACTATTATTGAAGATTTAGTACCATTGTTGTAGGACATGGTTCAAAAAGAGGAAGAAGTCAGAGGATAAGTGGCATGTTTTAGAGAAGGAAAAGGGAGTCCACTATGGATTCCAAAATATATTTAATTAATAGATAAAATAGAGGTTTTATTTCATGATAAAAAACAATGCCAAAGAAATTTGGATAAAAATAAACCTTTAGGAGAAACCTACTAATACATAGAAGGTCATCCATGTGTTAAAATAATAGAATATAAAGGATTATATTTTATCCTTCTACCCCCAACTTATAAGATATAATATAATAATTAGTGGTTGGAGATAAATAATTCTCACAAAGGGGTTCTCTATATAAAGGTAATGAATAATAAAATTATTAAAATAAGAATGTGGTGGTTTAAACCAAATAGGTGAGCCCCCTTTTAGATTAAATATGACTTGTGGAATGTCTATTTGTCAGTAGTCAAAACAAAAACCCATATCTAGGTGGTTTAATCCAAAATTTTCTTCTATTTTCATAGTATATATTTTTTATAGGTTTAATATATATCTTATTTTTTTACCTTTCTGTTTTAAAGGTGGAAATCAGTTGTACTACCAATATGTAAATGAAATCTATTATTGTCAATACTAAAATAAATATTTCAAGAAGGGGAAAATATACATTGGAAATATTAAAAATCATTTAGATCATCTAAAAGACATATTACTACCTATAAGTTGGGGTGTATCGCTCTTTTTTCCATTGTTTTGTTATCACCCAACCATAACTCCATGGAAAGATATTTTGGTCAGGTTTAAATAAAAAAAAGTGGGTAGTAATAGATGAGTGTGGTGGGGTTGGTAGTAGCCTGTGTTAATAATACATGTTTTTTCTATTTTAAATTTTTTGGAGTGTTTTACGATATCTTGAGATAAATATTCCTTGGAAAAAAATTTATCTTATTATTTTTTTAAAAACATTTTCATTTAAAAATTTGAGGATTTAAATTAACATTTATTTATATTGTTTTCCTTTTGTTCCTCTCTAAGAATTTAAATAACTTTGATCAAATTTAAATACAATATGAAATAGTGTTGTCCAATATTAATGTTTCCCAAACTAAGTGGGTTCTAAAACTGTTTTAAAAAATTTCAAATTTCTATTTTTTATGGGGGTCTTAAATCATGAAATATGATCTGTAACTTATTTTAATCCTATTTTATAAAATTTTATATTTTGTGAAGTTGTATCAAAAGTGATTGAGGCGCCATTTTGAAATAATAATTGAAATTAAACCACTATTTTAGACATCCCTTTCATCCAAGATTTATATTAATACCCTATAATCCATGGACTACCTATTAGTTAAACAAATTACAAGATAATTATCCAATCTTATACTACTCTTGAAAAAATTTCATGAATATATGAAAAAAACTGGGGGAGGGTTATTTTTTTGGATTTTAGGGTGGATACAATATCATTTGAGAATATTTATTGGGTATACGACAATTAATTTGGTCAAGAGGATTCACAAATATTCTTTGTAATATATTTATTTCCTCTTTATCTATAATAGAATTAGTGTTAAAAATTTATATAAAAGTTTCTTACATAAATAAAAAATAAAGAAATGGGTGGGATTATTCACAATAATCTATATTTTGTGAATCTCAGTTGTGGTTTGGAATAATCATTTCAAGGGGATTAATTAAGGAACCTTTATTGACTATAAAACTTATTATATCGTTAATTTTTCTTAAAAGTGTCAAAACACCTCATTTTGTCTCAGAATTTTTAACATTAAAACCTACCCACCATAACTCATTGGATAACCATTGTCAAGTCCTCATGACTGATGCATCATTGTGTCTCTATCATGTCAGGAGAGTATGATGGAATCAACACATTGTAAATTATTCATTCACTAAATAATGATAAAATCCTTTTCATAATGCCTTGAGATAATATAGATATATTTCTAGTTTTGTAGGTAAAAAATCAGCATAGTAATTTATTATAAATTGAATTGATTTTTTTGAATGGTGAGAAATTATAGAGTTTAGATCCATGTATGAAGTATGATATTTCCAAGGGTGTGATAATTAATTGGAGGTACCATTAATTTACTGAAAAGTTTTATTTTACCTCATTATGGGATGATTTTCTAGGAGTTAAAGGTTTATGTGTGGGATAATTAATAGAGTTTGTATAGTCATTATTTTTTCTATGTAATTCATTGATTTAATGTAACATCCAAGGATTTTATGACATAAATATTCTCTAAAATTTATTTAAATTGCAAGATACCTTGATTTAAAATAAATTAATAATTTATTATTAATTATATACAACACTAATTGTATCATTCACTACATGTAACATCTAGATTCTTCAATAACTTCTGTTACACACTAGGTTGAGTCTTATCGATTAATAATATAATGTTGACATTTTAATTCAATATACAAGTTATTCCCAGGAATTTATAATGAAAGGAGTAAATTATAATAAAAATATTTTGTTTAAAAATGGTTATGAATTTTTTTTACATTCATCAAATAGATTTTTTATGCATAAAAAATGAAAAAAATCATTTTTACCTTTAAAACGTTATTTTTATAATAGTAGTTTTACCTCCTTTTAATAGAGAACCTATTTTAAATATAAATTTTTACATTTTTATAATTTAATATGAAAAATATACATCATTTTTGAAAAATTAATATCAAAATATACTTTGGGTTCATTTTTTGAATTTTTCTAAGAAGATTAATGTTTTGATGAATAGTAAAAAACATTGCATTTTAATTAAAAATTATTTTTTCATATAATTTATTTATATAGTTAAATTATAATTATAGACTTTTTTTAGAGTATAATTATTTCAATTATATATTAATAAATACAGTTTAGATCAATGTATTTAATTTAACATTGAAATTGGATATAAACAACATTACAAACTTTTGAATGTTCCTCTTTAAAAACCAAATGTCTCATAGCATCTGCGGGGTTAATTTTAGCCACTTCTATAAATTGAATTTGAAAAAAGGATATAATTAATTGGAATTGGTATTAAAGTTTTATTTTAATATGGTAAAAATTATTTTTTGACCATAATGATTAGTGAATGTAATTATAACTAATTACAGTGATTAATTTAAAAACAAGCTTACCTGATGATTATACTCAGAATATAAAGTATATAAATGACCCAAAACATTTAAAAAACCCATTGGATAGAAATATTTATACCATAAACACCTTAGAGTATATTTTTATGATTTATTAGGATATTATTCCATGAATGTGACCGGTATAATAAGTTAAGTAATGAAAATGACAAAAAAGGAACCTTTATTATCTTTAACACTTATAAATCATTGGAGTATGGAAAAGGATATATAGGTATGGTTATAAATATATTTTTGGAACATCAATGAGTTATTTTTATCATATTTACTTGTATTTATTTTTTATATATGATATAAGTACATTAAATTCTTATGAAATTCCAACACATGAATTGTTTAGTGAATAATTAAAAAAAATAAAAGATATTTTATTAAATGATTTTAATTTAATAAAAATCATATATTATACCAAGTGATTTTCAAGTATTAAAAATATTAATTATATTCCATTACCAGTCCAATAAACCTTTTTTAGTGAATATACAGGCCCATAAATATTAAAAACATTGGCAATGCGGTTAGGGATAAAGTGGTGTTTTTACGCGTTACATGTGTTTCTATTAAAATTAATTTTCGACACATATGGTAATTTCATTTTATAAATTAGTTATAATAGTTTAGATTCAGTTTTTCTATATTTTATAATAACTCTTATCTTATTTTATTATTAATGTATGAATTACATAGGTTAAAAAACTAGCTACCTAAATCAAAAACCAAAATGAAAAAAATAAGGAAACATAATGATTAAGGAACATATATAAATGATTTTATTTTGGTGTATACTGAGTTTGGATTGACCATAATTCCTATTTAATAAATTATTTATCATTTTATTAAGCACATTATGCAAGGTATACCTCCCAAGAGTGTTTACCTTTTTATATTTACAAGAATGACACTCTCCCTCCATTATAAAAAATCACCCACCCAACCCCCCCCCCTATTTCCTCAAAGATCTCAATAAATTTGGATAGTCCAATCTCTTTCCTAATAATCTAAAAACATCACTCATCTCAACATATAATCCTCACTTTGGTGATAAAGAAATGTAATGTATTCCTTTGGTGTAAACCAAAGGAGTTACTAGAAAATGAGGTAACATTCATCAACAATCACTTTTCAATTATTTCTTTCTCAAAACATTAAATTAATCTTATTATATGCTTATATAATAACATAATTATCATAAATATACTTATATTTTGTTATGTTAAGTTTTTTACCTTCACCTACACACACTTCCATGAAATGGGTAATAAGATTACCATTTGTGTAAGGTGAACTATAGCCTAATCAAATGATATCATTTGTTTTTCATTTACCATGTCTCGTGGTTGGGAATTATAATGACCTAATATGTTTATATAATATGCATTATCTTTATAATTTACTTTTCATTATTTAATTATTATGTAAAACATAACTTCATTCTTTGAATTTTTTGGGAATATGATAACATCTTTTGGGGATGTGTGGACTACAGCCTCCTCAAAAAGATGTAATATATTCACCCTTTTATATGGAATGTATTAATGATGATTTTAATAAACATATATGGTATAAAATACATATTTTTGATATTAATGACATAATTATATATCTTTAAATATATCATGTCATTTTATTCTTTCCATTTCACACACTGAAAAAGTGATAATGTCATTCATGGATGTGTGGACTACCGCCTCCTCGAAGGGAAGTGATTCTTCCTTTTTCATCACCACATTGCATTAATGACATATATATATAAGTATATATAATTAATTAATATGTTATTTATGTTATAATGGTAACTAAGGTAAAAAAATGTTAATTATCATCTTCTTGTGATGATGATTGAAAAATGGGAACATTGCTCGTACATATGTACGACCTACCATCACTAAGATAGTAATGTTTGTTAGTTTTTTATAACAATATATAATTTATGATTTTAAAATTATAATTGATATAAAATTTTGATAATTATTTAATTGTTAATATTCTTTTATAAATTTAAGTAGTGAACTCATTGGCTATAGTCAACCTACCAAATTTGTTTCTAACACATAAATCGAATTTGGTCAAAACACCCGACATAAAATTAATTTTTCAAGTAGTTGTATAAAAAAATTTAATGAGTGTAATAAAGTTATTTAGAAGCATCAAAATTTTATTAATAAATTAAATAATTAACATAATTTTATTATTAAGCTACATTGAAGACAATCATGATGAATCAGACTCATGGTAACAGATTCTTGTCTCACTTTTACTTTCATGAGGCATACATCATAATCTCCAATTATTTATTTTTTGTAGTGTATATACTGATAATTAGGATATATTATATCATAAATTATTTTATATTAATGTTATTTGAAAGTTTAATTTGATGATTATTACTTTTGGGTTTTCTAATTCAGTTGTTTCCATAGTTGTATGAGTATTTCTAGTTTCACTTTTTTTTATATGAGACTCATTCCATATTCCCCACTTATTATTGTAGTGTAGTGTATATAGTACCCATAAATTTATTTTATTATTACTATACTTAAATTTTTATGTTTTTAAATATCATTTTTATGATATCTCTTTCATGGTATTTATAGTTTCAATGTTACCAAAGTGGTATTGAATTTTTGTCACAATTTTACATCTTTGTGATGTTTGTTATGTTATACACATATCTTATTCTATGAGGTGTCTATTCTTTCCCTTGGAAATTTTATATCATGAATCTCATTTTTCTCATGATATTATAAGTTTCATTTAATTTTATTCCCTTATGGGGAATATGATTCTAATGTTTCAAACCAGTATGGGATGCTATGGATTGTTTAAAGATTATTTTCCACATTACTGTTTTTAATGAACTTTTAAAGGAATTTACATTCATCAAGGTAAAAAAAACATATTTTTACTTATCCTCCACTGGGGATATTCTACATTGATACCGTACTCAATCATTATTTTGATTTATTATTATTATTTCAAAGATATTTTTATAAAACCCATTTATTTTACATGAGTTGATTGTGTCTTAAAGAGATTATTATGAAACCTATTTTTTTCATGAGTTGATTATGTCCTAAAGATATTTTTATGAAATGAGTTTATTTTCCATGGGTTAATAATGTTTCTAAGATATTTATAAGGAACCCATTTCCTTTCTATTTTTTATCATGTTTCAAATAGATTTTTTGGAAACTATTTGATTTCCATGGTTTAACCATGATTCAATGAGATTGTTTTGGAATAAATTTATTTTACATGGGTTAATCATGTTTCAAAAAGATTTTTTTGGAACTCATTTAATTTTCATGGGTTAAATATTTTCAAATTGATTGTTTTGGAACCCATTTCTTTTCCAAGGGTTAATCATGTTTCAAAGATATTGTTTTGTAACCATTTTCATTTCCATGGGTTAATCATGTTTCAAATAGATTATTTTGGGGATCATTTCCTTTCCATAGTTTAATATTATTTTAAAATTAATAAAGGTTGTTTCAAGGACATCTGATGAATTATCTATTTCTTTGGTTCTTGGACATTGTAAACGAGGGGTGCACCTAGATAACACTATGTGATCCTATTATAGCTTATATGATGGGTGTACCCAGATAGTTCTTAGATGCATTGGGTAATGATTATTTTATATGCAGAATTATTTTGGATGTCAGTTGTATGGTTATTCAAATTTTTAGGGGTTCTGTAAGGGTTCAATGAGATGATATTCTAAGATACCAAATTTTTTTCATTATGATTTCTATGGGTCTATAATGTTTCTAATCATCGATATTGATATAAAATATATCATGATTGTTTATTCTGATAACTATTGACTTTTCCATGTTTTCACATTTGATGATCCAGATATCTATGGGTATGATTTCCTTTATGATTCGCTGATGCACTTTTTTTGTCATCATACCCTTATGCACCATTATGCTCATTGATGAAATTTAATTATTAATTATTATATTTACCCTTACTAATAATCTGATCATACCCTTATTATGTTTCCTTTTCCCTAGGTTTTAAAGAATGATATTGATAACCTAAGGTGAAATAATAAAAGCAAGGTATAGCGGGAGATGATGTTCAACTTTCTGAAAAAGTTTTTTATGAGACCAATTTTATGTGAATTGTTATTGTATGAGTTTTCAATAATTATCTAAAACTATAAACCTATAATTCCCTCCATTATGTAAGTGAACATGTTTTCATTTTAGTGTTATAAGGTTTAGATGAAAAATTTGGGTCCTAATTATTGGCATTATGGTCGAAAATGTAAAATTATGGATTTCAAAATATTATCCTGGAGTGGGGTTCAGGGTTATTATATTTAATCCCATTGAATTTAATAATTTATGGGAAATTATAACATATTGAGTTTAAATGTTTAATTTTAGTTTTAATATGAAAATGGCCTAATTTCATAATTATAATTGATTTTTTTAATTATTTGGACTTTATTATCATAGAAAAACTTTAATTCAGATGTGTTTGGATGTTTGAGCATTAATGTCAAGAATTATGATGTTTAGAAATGGGTAAAGTCTTGAGGAAGGTGGAATAATTTTCATAATATTGATAATAAAGTTGAAAATGTGTATCATAAGGGTACTCTGCTGGAAGCCATATGTATGGGTCAAAATATGCGGAAGAGTTTTATTTCAAAGGATATATTAGGTTGAATTTGAAACATTATGGGTATTTCTTACCCATTTATAATAATCCATAATTAAGAATGTGTAATGATTCCACATGGCCTATGTGATGTGTAAGGGTAAATTTCTTTATCATGGGGGTTAAACACTGCATTAATAAGTTCTCTTTCATAATATGTGAGGTGATTTGGGAGACATGTAATATTTTTTATGGATGAACTAATACAAAAGGCATATTCCTTTACCATTGAATAATTATGGGGGTCATATGTAAGAAAATGGGGGAATTTTTTAAATATTTGGGATCATACGTAAGGGATTATAGATCTTGCATAATATGTTTTCTTGATTCTTGAACCACCTACAAACTATTTATCCCTAAGTGAAATTATTTTTGACCAAGAATTAAATGTAATAAAATGATAAATATTTTAAAAACACTTAGAAGAAAATATGTACATAGCGAATATCTTGATTTCTTGTGGAGCCTGCACCTATAGAAGGGGCTGGAAAGAATATTAGAATCAAGGAAGAATAGATCTCTTAAGCTAACTATCACTCAATCCAAGTAATGAATAATTCATAGTAAAGATTCATGGGAACCAAAATTCATGATGTAAATAATAAAAAATCATGTGGTGTAGATCTATTGATGTTCATGACATATATTTAATTCATCCCCATGGATGTTGGAGCCTACCAAAATGATGCTTCATATTTAGTGGTTTGTTCCCTTATTTGATATTAGATTCCCAGGTTCATAATTCTTGGATTAGAATAGATTTTAATATTTCCTTTTTTAATTCATATTTTTTGTATTATATATAAAATAGTTCTTTTTTTCTCTGTTATCATTCTCTTTGTGTTTTCACATCATTATTCTCTCTAATACTCATGATGGTGAGTAAAAAACATGAGGACTTACCTTGGGGGTGGTTATATCGGTATTCCAAAATCAAAAATATTTATTTATAAATGATTATTTTCTCTTTTTAATGTGGTAGGGTGTCATACCACCTCAATATTTAAAAAAAATGTTTAAGAGAATAAACAACACATGGACTAAATGAACAATGAAATATTCTTATTTAAATATGACCATTATAAACTAGCCATTAAATCGGTGGGTATGAATAGAATTAACGAATTTATGAAACATATATAAATGTAACACTCAATATAAATTTATTATTAAATTATTAGTAAATAATTAATCAATTTTTAGTAAAGTCATTTTATTCTCTAAAAATATGTTTTCTTCAAAAATTGTTTTTATTTATTTTTGTTAGTAAATATTAAAATTAAATTCGTCAAATTTAAGAAAGTTAATTTGATAAAAATAATATAATTTTTTTAATAAGTATATTAAAATTAGATTGTGGTGGATTTTTTATATTTTTTAGGTCTGTTTTATTTTTTAATGAATAGTGAAAATAATGATTTTTATTGAAAACTGTATTTTTTTTAATGTGTTTACAAAGTCAAATTATATTTTGGATTAGTTTTAAAATTTCATTAGTTAATTTTAATTAAAAATAACCCAATTATATTATTTTTAATTAAATTTGTACTATAATTTTTTATAAGAACATTTTTATACTAAAAATTCATTTTTCTAAAATACTATTTTTCGTTCAGTTTTTCATTTTAATCATAAATTAATTTATACCACTTATGAAAATTGAATCTTGATAAATGGATTCCATATTTTGAATTAGGTGTTTAAAATTTAGTAAATAGGATTCTCTTATTTATTTATTTATGAATAGTAATCTTAGTATATTTTTGTCATCATAGTAAGGGTAAATTGGGTAATTATGGTTTAAAATAATTTGATAAGGACTAAAAAAACCCTAAAACTTGAATTTATGCTATTTTATGAGTTTATTTCAGCTAATTGCATCCAAATTTCAAACATTTGGTAACTTTGTTCCATATTTCATTGATTTTAATCTCTATATTAAGTTATGTAAAGAAAAGTAAACCATGTCATTATCTTTGTTTTATTAACTCTAAATTTTTTACATAAGGATGAAAGGAGAATATGTTTGGTTATAAAAGGTACATTTTAAAGATAAAATATATTTTTATTATGGTAATTTATTTATAATTTTTAGGGATAAAATAATTACCTTAAATTCTTACGCAACACCAACACAACATTTATTAAATTTATAGTAAAAAAATAAATGTATATAAAAATGTTCAATGTTGTTTAATTTGAACTAATTATTGTGTCACACAAAACTTTTATATAAAAATAAATTATTATTGAGGCTTTAAATTATTTAATTTAAAATACATTATTATCCAATTATTTCCAAAGTCAATTTAAATGAACAGTTCCAAAATTGACATCAATGATATTTTATAATAAATTATATTTTAATAAATGATTTAAAATTCCCAAAAAAACGATAATTTTCCAATTTATTTATATATAGTATTAAATATATCCCATGATAAATTCATGGGTAATTTTCTTTTTTATAGTTACTATATCGACCCCTAAATAGTAAAAACATTGTTCTCTTGGTAATTGTCAAAAAGGGTTAATGTGGGTTAAAACAAAGACATAAGGATAGAATTCTGATCTAAAATTTTCCAACATTTATTTTATTAACTTATTTGTACCCATACTCATCATTTATTTTAATTATATTTGTTTGGATCATTTTTTACATGAAAACTAATTTATAATAATTTAATATTTTAAGTAATTCCAAGAGTACCCCTCCCCTGACTTATAAAAAGGGAACATACCCTCTTCTTTTATTGAAACTTAATAATCCATTTATTTCTAAAAATACCTACCCAAACACATTCCTAAAATCCCTAAAAAAAATTTGGAGGCCTTATTTTTTATATAATCAAAGCCTTATAAAACTTAAGGTGTATATTAAATGAGGTTTTCCAAATAAGAGGTGTACATTTTAACCGAATTTTTTAGTTTTATTTATTTTTATACCTCCTTAAAATACACTTATAAAATTATGAAATAATTTCAATATTTTATTACATTTACTGAAATGTTTTTTTAATGAAATAAACTATTTCCATCTCCTCCAATATCTAATAGGATACAAAATCAAAGTTTGTTTGTACGGTGGACTATCACCTCGCAAATCGATGTAATTTGTTTATCATCACACTTCTCATGGATGGTTGTAATATTGGATGTAATAATTTTATATGGTATTAATGAAATATTTATCAACTTGAAAATATAATATATCTTCTACTTTCATAAATTTCCATCCATTGAAAATTGATAACTATTAACACCAGAAAATCATCCCCAAAATATTCTAAATGATTCCATACATGATCAAAGATCGTAGCTCGTTTCGCAAGCTTTTATTTGGTAGGTTGTAGGGATCGAACGAAGTTACAGATTATGAGTTATGGACATTTGAAGTGGGCTAGAAAACTAGTTGACAGAGCCCATTCCTGAAGTGTAACACCTGATAATTTTATGAGAAATATTTTGTTTTTATGTTATATAAATCATCAAAAGAATCTTTCACTACACACAACACAATCTTGGCCTGCTTTACACGCATTCGCGACCTTCCTCGATAGCTTACGTCGTACGCAATACCGAGTTTCACTAAACAACAATATGCTATTAAAATATTATTAAAACTAGCCATTATGAATAGTAATAACCACTTTTTGAAATTTTGTAAATTATATTTTTGAAAATTTACTTCATTTTTGGATTCGGAATATCGAAATTAGCCTAGGGTGAAATTTTGCTATTTTTCTGAAAACTTTCAATTTTTGATGAATAGTGAAAACACTAAGTGGTAGTTAAAAAAACTGTATTTTTCATAAAACTAAATTTTACCACTTCTGTGAGTGGAATCTCAAAAATATGAGAGACACGGTTGATGTCAGTATGTAAAATGTGGTTCAATGAGATGAAAATAATTTTTGGTGAATAGTAACTTTTTACTTTTATTTACCACGGTTAAAAGCAAATAGGGTAATTAAGGGTAAAAATTATATTATTATTACCCTAACACATGTCCTAATTCTATTGGATAAGTTTAATTCGACCAAAAACAGCCTTATAAATAAAATATGACCATTTAGGCCCACTTGGATTAGATTAGGACATTTATTATTAATTTATTTAAAAAAGGGTTAAAATAGTTAAAATCAATGTTTAATAAGAAAATAATTTTTAATATAGGGTTATACATAAGATAAATTCTACTATACATATTAATTAGAAAGATAAAAATATTTCCTACATAATGATATTTTATTTTTAATTTTTAGACTTTAAATAAGTTAATTCATTTATGACACAAATAGGATGCAGTAATTATCTTATTAATGAAATATTGACATAATTGATGTTATAAATACCCAAATAAATGTAATTTGAGACTTTTTATGAATTACAATAATTTTCTAGGTTACTATGACATGTTATTATTGATATTATTAACTTTTTTAGAACTAATAATTCTGTTATTATTTTCACAAAAATCAATTACTAAATAGTGTCAAAATTGACATAAAATAGTTTTTAAAACAAATATTATATTATTAATTGTAATTTTATTCCTAAAAATCTAAGGTTAGGAAAAATGACTTAGATAAGGTTATATATATAAATAATAAACAACTTTGGGTTCGTTTGTCTTGTTATAGTATGTTTATTAACCTTATAGTATAAGAAAACATGAAGACACGGTAAAAGTAAAATTATTTAACTTAATGTTAAATCTAAATGATAAGGTTAAAATAGGAACCTAAACTTGTCTAAATTCTATTGGATGATAGTATTTAGACCCATCCCCACCTTATATTTTAAATAAATCAATTTGGATCTATTTAAAATAGAATTTGGCTTTATAATAAAATAATATGTTTAGTTTTTCCAAAGGAGCCCCTCTCCTCCCCTATAAAAGGGAACCTCCTCCCCCTCTTCCTCACACCACTTTGAGCCTTAAATCTCGGCCAAACCCTTCCACTTTCTCCTCTACACTTCCCTAGAGACATCCTAGAGGTCCTGGTCTTGTTCAAAGAACAATGTTAATGCCCTAAAATGAGGTCTCAAAGAAGCGCTTCAAAGAAGAGGTAATGTCTGTTACAGATTATTTCAACTTTATTTCTTCTTCCAATTCTTCTTATTTAGTTAGTTATTTATGAAGTAATAACATCAGTATCAATCATATACTGATATTTTATTATAATTATGAAACAACCATATTTAACCATCTATCCATCCTACGGAAAATGAAATCACCGCGTGTGCGTACGTACGGAATACCGTCTCCACGCCGTGGTGTAATCTATTTTCCACCACCACCTTACTTGGATGGGTATAATGGTGTAAAGAATGAATATATATAATTATTGTGAAGTTATATTGATTCTGAAGTAGTATAAATACACTCCAATACAATTCCTCGATCATAGGAACGATATCATCGCTCGTGCGTACGTACGGAATACCATCTCCATGATGTGATGTGACTCGTTCTACATGATCTTCATTGCATAATGATTATATAAATGAATTAAATGAATTAATATGATATATATTACACTAATAAAATTCTGTAAATGAGGTATTTATAACCTAAAAATAAAAATAATAATTTATTCGACAAAACACGCATAAGAACAAAAAGTAATAAACACCCGAACACCAAGTAGTAATGAAATATTACTAATAAGAAGCTAATAATATGACCATATATGATATCATAAAAATAAGTATGATTCTATAATAAGTAAATGACATTATTTAAATCATTATACAGGAGGTTCGGACACTTACAAAGCAAATCGGACTTAAGGTAAGGGAAATATCACAATCTCATTTTTATCCGAGATTGTTTATACTTTAGAATTTACTAGGGTGTATTTTATCATCCAAATACATGTTTCCTAAATATGTAATATTACTTCCATCCACCTACAATTTTTTAAATCCAATTTTACCCTTCGGTGAGTTTTCAGAAAAAGATATGAAAGGAATCTTTTGTCATTTTTCGTACGAGGTACTTTTTGACTTTTCCGACAAAAGCACAAGAAGAATGTTTTTTTAACATATACGGCATGAATGTTTTTTTAAAACATTATTTTCAAGAAGCTTCCTTCACAAGTTTTCAATTTTATTTTTAATCAACTTCTTTTAGTTTAGAATTGTATAACATGTTAAGAAAGGAAAAGTGTTTTTGAAGTAAAAAGGATATTTTCCTTAAGAATGGAGTTCAAGTGTTTTATCAAAATTATTTTCCATCTAAGATAATAAAGGGTTCTGTTTTTATCCCTATAATTACATTGATTTGATTATGCTGTGATGGAATTATTTTTATGAATTCCTTTATCTTATATGAATTGTTTTATGATGTCACGATGTTTAAGATTCCCATTTTTATTACATGGGTTATGCTATGATGTATGGTTTATTATTTTGTGGCACACATAAGAATGGTATCATTATGAGATGGGTGGGACCTATATCTCCCTCCAATTCATTGGGTAAATATTTTATATCTCATGAGATAGACATGGCTGGAACGGCAGGTTAAACCGGTTCAGTGAAACAGGACTGAAACGAGGAGTGAACTCGGTTCAAAAATGGACTTTGTCCACTACTATAGTCTTGGAAATGAGTCTTGACTAATAAGAAATGATTATCTATGATTATGTGTGTATTCCACAAAGTTTCATGTTTTATGTTATGATTATTGGGATTACATTTCACTACTATGATTTATCCCATTTATGATATTATTATCTCTTTTGCAGGTTAAGATTTCCAAAATGTTATGTTCTTATGAATATGATGTGATTGATATTTATTTTGTTTAACCTTACTGAGCATTTGATCTCACCCTTTTGTATGTTTTATTTCCACAGTTCATGAATAAGGTTATTAAGTAGGATATGCCAAAAGGGACTCTAGATATGATGAAATAAATGGGAGGCAAAGTAGAAGCTTTATGAACCAGTTGTTTATGTTTCCCAGTTTCTAAAGACTATATACCTATACGGTCCTTTCCTGGTTTTGTTATATGTTTCAATAAGTGTGCTTCAATTCTGATGTAATAACAATGTATGTAAAGAATGGGTCATTATAGTTGGTATCAGAGGAAAGGTATAGTCAACCTTTGGAAACTAGGATGTGAAAGCGTTAGTAAGAACCCTAAGGATAAGTCTAAGCATAGAACACAATCTTAGTGTTTTAGAATTGGCCATGAATAACCTAGGATAAGAACTTAAGTGTGAAATTTTATTCTTGATTGTGTGGTTTTCCTATTATAATTAGTGTTTCTCACACTATTCTTCTTGGTTTTAGTCAATGACTGTAACCCTAAGGAACCGTGTTAATGCGGAATGCGACGTACAATGCAATGATTATCCCCCTGAGCAACCAAATGTTATGGGAGATGTAATGAACAATCTTGTAGCCATGCTCACACAACTTTTCAAGCTATGAATCATGCAGGACTTCCAAACGAGCAAAGGAAGGAGCAATATTCTGTTGAATCCTTCATGAGGCAGCGTCCACCTTCATTTAGCGGGTCTACTGATCCATTAGTTGCTGAACAATGGATTATTACTACTGAAAAGATATTTACAGTTCATCAATGTTCTGAACATGATAAAGTCATCTTAGCAGTGTATCATTTGGAAGGTGATGCTGATCAATGGTGGAATCTTATAAAGAATACGAGGAAAAGGGATGAAAATGAGTCCATGGAATGGGATGAGTTCAAGAAATTATTTTTCAATAAGTACTTCCCTTGTATTCTCTGAACAAAGATGGAGAAAGAGTTTCTTGAACTGAAGAAAAAGGATGATGAATCTGTTGGTACCTATGAAGCAAATTTTACAAGACTTGCAAGGTACGCTTCTGGTATTATTATCCAACCTGAGACTAAGATCGATCGATTCTTTAGTGGCTTAAAACCAAGTCTTCGGAGGGCGTTAGCCATAAGGGACTTCAATAGCTATGAGTAAATCTTTTGATGTGATCTCAAAGTTGAGATGGAGATTGGAGTAACCCATCAGTCATATGGGTTTGATAAGAAGAGGAAAATGGAATTCGAAGGAAAATCTTAAGAGCACACTAAAAAGAAGATGAGCTTTCCCTTATGCTCAAAGTTCGGAAAGAAACATAGAGGGAGTTGTCTTCAAGGGACAAGTAAATGTTTCAAATGTGGAAAGGAAGGTCATCGGGCATTTGAATGCCGCAATGATGGGAAGAAGATGTCTAATGATGCAAACAAAGAAAAGGATACACAGAATGAACCTACTACACTACAATGTTTCAAGTGCAAGGAGATGGGGCATTATGTCAATCAATTCCCAAATCCAAGGGTTGATGATGATGGTTGACGCCAACAAACTCTTAAGGCCAAAGACAAAGGAAAGTCACATGAAATTTCTATCAGCGATGTGGAATACGATAACGATGTGGTGAAAGGTACACTTATCGTCCACTCTAAAGTAGAAAATGTTTTTTATTTGATTCTAGATCCACCCACTCTTTTATTTCTGATGAATTTTCTAAGGTATCACTGTATTACCTCAACAGTTAGATGTAGAGTTAGTTGTGACAACCCCTAATGGCACAACAGTCGCATCAAAAGATTATAATTCTTCTCCAATTGAAGTTTGTGGGAAAGTGCTTCCTACAAATCTTGTGATCCTTCCTATAGAGGAATTTGATGTGATTCTTGGCATGGATTGGATTTCTTTATATGGAGATCATATCAATTTCCAATGAAGAGAAGTCACATTTCATATTCCAGATCAATCTATGATCATCTATCGATGCAAGGATGAATATAACCTTCCAGTGGAAATTTATTCCATCTTGTGGGTCTTGATTCCACTAAATGAATGTTATTTATCTCAAATATTTTGTGATAAACTCGCGATTAAGAATATTCCCATTGTACGGGAGTTTGATGATGTCTTTTCGGAGGAATTACCAGGCCTTCCACCAAATCGTGAAGTTGAGTTTTCAATAGAACTTGTACCGGGTGCTTTGCCTATTTCCAAGACACCTTATAGAATGGCCCCAATTGAGTTGCAGGAATTGAAGAAGCAACTCCAATAGAATCTTGATAAGGTATTCATATGCCCTAGTGCATCACCTTGGGGATCACATGTTCTGTTTGTTAAGAAGAAAGATGGATCAATGAGACTCTGCATTGATTATCGAGAACTCAACAAGATCACTATCAAGAAAAAATATCCCCTCCCATGCATTGATGACTTATTTGACCAACTACGTGGAGCTCCATACTTTTCCAAGATTGATCTTCATTCAGGGTATCATCAATTAAGGGTCAAAAGGGAGGATATACCAAAGGCGGCTTTCCGTACAAGGTATGGACACTATGAATTTATAGTGATGCCATTTGGTCTTACTAATGCCCCTGCTATCTTCATGGATCTGATGAAAAGAGTATTTAGAGACTATCTTGATCATTTTGTGGTAGACTTTATAGAAGATATTCTGGTATATTCAAAGAGCAAGGAAGAACATGAAGATCACTTGAGAATTATATTGAAGACACTGAGAAAGGAGAAGCTTTATACCAAATTTACCAAGAGTGAATTTTGGCTTCAAAAAGTTGCATTTTTGGGTCACATAATCTCAAAAGAGGGGATATCTGTGGATCTAGCAAAAACAGAGTTTATCGAAAGATGGTCGAGACTAACAACAGCGACCGAGATCCGAAGTTTTCTTGGTTTGGCTGGATATTATTGACGTTTTGTGAAAGATTTTTCACGATTATCTAATCTACTCACCAAGTTGACTCGGAAAGGAGTTAAGTTTGTCTGGATGAAGGAATGTGAAGAGAATTTCAAGGAGTTGAAAAGAAGGTTATCCAGTTCACTTGTGCTCACACTTCCTTATAGTGGAGAAAAATTTGTGATCTATAGTGATGCATCCCAGGAGGGATTGAGGTGTGTTCTTATGCAAAATGATATGGTGATAGCTTATGTCTCACGACAATTGAAAATACATGAGAAAAATTACCCAACTCATGATTTGGAGTTAGCTGCAGTAATATTTGCATTAAATATTTGGAGGCATTATCTTTATGGAGAAAGGTGTGACATTTATACTGATCATAAAAGTTTAAAGTATATTTTCACACAAAAGGAGCTGAATATGTGCCAAATAAGATGGTTGGAGCTGATTAAGGATTATGACTGCTCAATCCATTACCACTCTGGGAAAGCAAACAAGGTGGCAGATGCATTAAGTCGACAAGACCATGCCAGTTTATCCATGATGAGGATCATAAAAGATCCAATATTTATGGATTTACAAAGGATAGATCTTGGAATTATAATGGAAGGGAAAAAATATTATCTGTCTCAAATGAATGTTCAACCATCTATACATGTGAAGATTAAAGAGGCACAGAAAGAAGATGTCGAGTTACAAAAGAAGGTGAGAAATGTTCCTGAATTCAACCTTGATTGTGGTGGGATAATAAAGTTCAGGAATCGGGTTTGAGTTCCTCTCATCCCCAAATTAAAGAAGGAGATACTGGATGAGTCTCATAGTTCATCATTCTCTATTCATCCTAGAAGCCCAAAGATGTATAGGGACATGAAGGAGTTTTTCTGGTGGGATGGCATTAAAAGGGATGTTGCTGAATATGTCTCTCGATGCTTGGTTTGTCAGCAAGTTAAAGCTGAGAGACAGAAGTCTAAGGGGATGTTACAACCATTACCCATACCTGAATGGACATGGGAAAATATCACTACGGACTTTGTCACTGGACATCCTAAAACATCCAAAGGCAATAATGATATTTGGGTCATAGTTGATCGTCTTACAAAGTCCGCACACTTCATTGCTATTAGAGAGGATTTCTCTCTGGATCAGCTTGCCAGGATATTTGTGAAGGAAGTGGTAAGATTGCATGGAGTACCACTTTCTATTATATCTGATCGGGATCCGAGGTTTCCTCAAAGTTCTGGCGAAGTCTTCAGCATACTCTGGATACAGAGTTAAGTATCAGCACTGCTTATCATCCTCAGACAGATGGTATGTCTGAGAGAACAATTCAAACTCTATAAGATATGTTGAGAGCTTGCTCTATGGATTTCAAAGGTGGTTGGGATCAACACCTACCTTTGGTGGAATTTTGTTATAATAATAGCTCTCACTCTAGTATTCAGATGGCTCCTTATGAAGCTCTCTATGGAAAGAAATGCAGGACTCCAACTTGCTGGGATGATGTTGGGGAAAGAAAGCTATTAGGACCTGATCTCGTTGATGAAATGGCAGAAAAGGTCTGATCTATTCAACAACACATAAGAGCAGCTCAAAGTCGACAGAAAAGTTATGCCAACAACCGAAGAAAAGACCTAGAGTTTGAAGTGGGTGATAAAGTGTTCTTACAAATATCTCCCTGGAAGAGGGTCATGAGATTTGGAAAGAAGGGGAAGTTGAGCCCTAGATATATCGGTCCTTTCGAAATACTGGATCGTGTTGGGAAGGTAGCTTACCAATTGACGCTTCCACCGAATCTCTCTCAAGTTCACGATGTGTTCCATGTATCTCTCCTGAGAAAGTACATACCTGATCTTTCACATGTACTCAGCTCAGAAGTTGTACCACTAGAGCAAGATCTTTCTTATGAAGAACAGCCGATAGAGATTCTGGATCGTAGAGAAAAAGTCCTACGAAACAAGACCACTCGATTGGTGAAAGTTTTATGGAGGAACCACCAATTAGAAGAAGCTACATGGGAGCTTGAGGATATGATAAGGGAGAAGTATCCTCATCTGTTTGTTACAAAGTAACGAATTTCGAGGGAGAAATTCATTTTAAGGGGGGTAGGATGTAACACCCAAGACTTTAATGAGAAATATTTTGTTTTTATGATATATAAATCATCAAAGGAATCTTTCACTACACACAACACTATCTTGGCTTGCTTTACACACAATCGCAACCTTCCTCGATAGCTTGCGTCGTACGCAATACCGAGTTTCACTAAACAATGATATGCTATTAAATTATTATTTAAACTAGTGGTTATGAATAGTAATAACCACTTTTTGAATTTTTGTAAATTATATTTTTGAAAATTGACTTCATTTTTGGATTCAAAAAATCAAAATTATCCTAGGGTGAAATTTTGGTATTTTTCTGAAAACTTTCAATTTTTGATGAATAGTGAAAACACTAAGTGGTAGTTAAAAAAACTGAATTTTTCATAAAACTTAATTTTACCGCTTCTGTGAGTGGAATCTCAAAAATCTGAGAGACACAGTTGATTTCAGTAAGTAAAATTTGGTTCAATGAGATGAAAATAATTTTTGGTGAATAGTAACTTTTTACTTTTATTTACCACGATTAAAAGTAAATACGGTAATTAAGGGAAAAATGATATTATTATTACCCTAACATAGGTCCTAATTCTATTGGATAAGTGTAATTCGACCAAAAATAACCTTAGGAATAAAATATAACCATTTAGTCCCACTTGGATTAGATTAGGACATTTATTATTAATTTATTTAAAAAATGGTTAAAATAGTTAAAATCAATGTTTAATAAGAAAATCATTTTTAATATAGGGTTATACATAAGATAAATTTGACTATAAATATTCATTATAAATCTAAAACGATTTCCTACATAATGATATTTTATTTTTAATTTTTAGACTTTAAATAAGTTAATTCATTTATGACACAAAGACGATGCAGTAATTATCTTATTAATGAAAGTTTGACATAATTGATGTTATAAATACCCAAATAAATGTAATTTGAGACTTTTTATGAATTCCACTAATTTTTTAGGTTAATATGACATGTTATTATTCATTTAATTAACTTTTTTCGAACTAATCATTCTGTTATGATTTTAAAAAAAATCAATTACTAAATAGTGTCAAAATTGATATAAAATAGTTTTTAAAACAAATATTATATTATTAATTTTTATTTTACTCATAAAAATATAAGGTTCTTCCAAATGACTTAGATAAGGTTATATATATTAATAATAAACAACTTGGGGTTCGTTTGTCTTGTTATAGTAAGTTTATTAACCTTATAGTATAAGAACCCAAGAAGACACGGTAAAAGTAAAATTATTTAACTTAATGTTAAATCTAAATGATAAGGTTAAAATAGGAACCTAAACTTGTCTAAATTTTATTGGATGAGAGTATTTCGACCCATCCCCACCTTAGCTTCTAAATAAATCAATTTTGAGCTATTTAAAACCGAATTTGGATTTATAATAAAATAATATTTTTAGTTCATCCAAAGGAGCCCCTCTCCTCCCCTATAAAAGGGCACCTCCTCCCCCTCTTCCTCACACAACTTGGAGCCTTCAATCTCGGCCCAACCCTGCCACTTTCTCCTCTATACTTCCCTAGAGACATACTATAGGTCCTGGTCTTCCTCAAAGACCAATTTTAGTGCCCTAAAAGGAGGTCTCAAAGAAGTGCTTCAAAGAAGAGGTAATGTCTGTTACCGATTCTTTCAACTTTATTTCTTCTTCCACTTCTTCTTCTTTAGTTTTTTCATTATGAAGTAATAACATCTGTATCACTCATATACTGATATGTTATTATATGTATGAAACAACCCTGTTTAACCATCTATCCATCCTATGGAAAATGAAATCACCGCGCGTGCGTACGTACGGAATACCGTCTCCACGTCGTGGTGTAATCTATTTTCCACTACCACATTAATTGGATGGGTATAATGGTGTAAATAATGAATATATACGATTATTGTGAAATTATATTGATTCTTAAATAGTATACATAAACTCCAATACAATTCCACGATCATAGGAACAATATCATCACTCGTGCGTACGTACGGAATACCGTCTCCACGATGTGATGCGACTCGTTCTACATGATCTTCATTTCATAATGATTATATAAATTAATTGAATGAATGGATATGATATATATTACACTAATACCAATCTGGAAATGAGGTATCTATAACCTAAAAACAAAAATAAGAATTTATTCGACAAAACACGCATAAGAACAAAAAGTAATAAACACCCGAATAACAAGTAGTAATGAAATATTACTAATAAGAAGCTAAGAATATGACCATATATGATATCATAATAATAATTATTATTCTGGAATAAGTAAATGACATTATTTAAATCATTATAAAGGAGGTTCGGACACTTACGAATCAAATTGGACCTAAGGTAAGGGAAATATCACAATCTCATTTTTATGCGAGATTGTTTATACTTTGGAATTTACTGGGTTGTATTTTATCATCCACATCCATGTTTCATCAATATGTAACATTATTTCCATCCACCTACAATTTTTTAAATCCAATTTTACCCTTAGGTGAGTTTTTAGTAAAAGATATGAAAGGAATCGTTTGTCGTTTTTCGTACGAGGTACTTTATGACTTTTCCGAAAAAAGCACAAGAAGAATGTTTTTTTAACTTATACGGAATGAATGGATTTTTAAAACATTATTTCCAAGAAGCATATTTTACATGTTTTCATGTTTATTTTTAATCAACTTCTTTTAGTTTATAATTGTATAACATTTTAAGAAAGGAAAAGTGTTTTTGAAGTAGAAATGATATTTTCCTCAAGAATGGAGTTCAAGTGTTTTATCAAAATTATTTTCCATATAAGATAATAAAGGGTTATATTTATATCCCTATAATTACATTGATTTGATTATGTTGTGATGGAATTATTTTTATGAATTCCTTTATCTTATATGAATTGTTTTATGATGTCACGATGTTTAAGCTTCCCATTTTTATTACATGGGTTATGCTATGATGTATGGTTTATGATTTTGTGGCACACATAAGAATGGTATCATTATGAGATGGGTGGGACCTATATCTCCCTCTAATGAATTGGGTAAAGATTTTATATCTCATGAGATAGACATGGCTGGAGCGGCAGGTTAAACTGGTTCAGTGAAACAGGACTGAAATGAGGAGTGAACGCGGTTCAAAAATGGACTTTGTCCACTAAGATAGTCTTGGAAATGAGTCTTGACTAATAAGAAATGATTATCTATGATTATGTGTGTATGAAAAAAAGTTTCATGTTTTAAGTTATGATTATTGGGATTAAATTTCAATATTATGATTTATCCCATGTTATGATATTATGATCTCTTTTGCTGGTTAAGATTTCCAAAATGTTATGTTATTATGAATATGATGTGACTGATATTTCTTTTGTTTACCATTACTGAGAATTTGAGCTCACCCTTTTGAATGTTTTATTTCCCCAGGTCAGGAAGAAGGTTTTTAAGTAGGATATGCCAAAAGGGACTCTAGATATGATGAAATAAATGGGAGGCAAAGTAGATGCATTATGAACCAGTTGTTTATGTTTCCCAGTTTCTAAAGACTCTATACCTATACGGTCCTTTCCTGGTTTGTTATATGTTGTAATAAGTGTGCTTCAATTCTGAAGTAATAATAATGTATGTAAAGTATGGTTTGTTATATGAAGCTCCCTTCGTGATCACGGAGCAACGGTACATAACCGGATCCCCTAGGGCCATGCGTCGTCGCCAAGCTCCTCCTTCACGAAGCCGTCGTGGAGCAAAGAGGTGGGATGCCTCACAAACCCCTTTTACGTTCACAAACCCACTATGGATCAAGGAGTAGGGATGCTTAATGAACCCCTTTTATATTTGCGAACCTACCGTGGAGCAAGGAAGTGGGATGCTTCGCGAACCCCTTTAACGTTCACAAACTCACCACGGAACATGGAGGTGGGATGCTCTTTGAACCCCTTTGACGTTAGAGAACCCACCGTGGAGCAAGCTCCATCTTCGTGCCGAGCGAGCTCTGCTTCGCTGTGCCTCTTGCCTATAAATATTAGTCTCCCCTTGAGCCCAAAGGACAAATCCTCTGACCTTTCACCTTCTAAGCCCCCACATCACGAAGAAATTCTTTCTCTGTAAACCATGATCTTTTCAAGGTACTTTGGCTTCGCAAAGTGCCTTCCCTCTTGCATTAATTTTTCCCCTCTTCATAGAGGGATGCCCTTCGAGGAGCCCATAGGCCTCTGAGAAGGAAAGTGATCTCCAAGGGAACTTGGGTCATCATGGAGCCTTTATTCTTCAAGATACACCATTCATACACATTTGATCTATATGCTAAGGCATGGTCATTATGCTTCACGAAGCACATTCCTTCACAATGTTATGCTTTGTAAGGCACCATCACTTCGTGAGGATTTTATCCATGAATGCCTTACCTCTTCCTGAAGCACCTTCCATATGAACTTATGCTCTATACCTAGGCCATGTGACTTCACTTCATGAAGAACATCCCTTCACGAAGCCTCTCCACTCAAAGGAGCACCAGAGCTTCACAAGCCTTCTACCTATGAACTCCTTTCCTCCGCAACTCCTTTTCCCATGTGGACCTTCAGGTTTGCACGAAGCAATTTCAAGGTCCCATGGGCGGTGCTACCCATTTCATTGCTTCTCCTCATGCTTCTTCGCATAGGCACGCTAATGGATATATCTTATTCGCATTGCCATGCAAACATGGACCGCCCAATGGGTTTCTATATGACACCCCCAACCCACAGAATTGATGATGACTTCTTTCCCTAAAGGGCAGGCGGGTATCAGTTATGTAAGTCTAAGGGGTACAGATCAAACCAACCTCATCCAAGCTACAGGATGTTAAACTACCAAGTGCCATCAACCTTATCACATGATGTTAAAATGTGGCCTCACCTCATCCCTTGAACACAAGGTTCCCCATCTCAGACATTCTCTACGCCCACTGGCCTCCACGAGAGTGAGATCATTCCTCACATGGAATGAAATCCATTTTATCGGAGCAATGTATGTCAGCGGGGAAAGGGAAACCACCATGTTGTAAGCCCCTAGCTTTGATTGCATGAGGTAGCATCTATGATCCTTCTCTCTTCCTCGGTGCCAAATCCCTCTCCCGCTGGGCTTTGTCACCACCCGGGCCTCCATCCTTGAGTAAGTCCCAATCTCCATCAATCTTGGGCTATTAATCACACGTAAGCCCCTATTTCCTTTTTCGGATGATAACCACATTTAATCCCCACTCCACTTCCCATAGAAGCACCTTCCACGATGTGATCTTTAGGCCTTTTCTGCCTCTTGTTTATCACACCGAGCATGACTCACATGGGCTTTGAGTAAGCATCGACCATGACAACCTATCTGAGAATCATAGAGTGTAAAACCCACACACTCCTTCATAACTACGTGGTCTTTGATCCTTTCCAAGGGAAGGTACATAGGAAGTCTCCCTAAGGTTAAATCCAACCAACCATTGGTTCTGGAACCCCATCACATCAGACCACCTTCGTCCCGCATGACGTTAAACTGTATGCCCCCGTTTTCATCCTGCAGGACGTTAAACTAAACCCACCACTGAACTATGTGGTATTTGGTCCTTTCCAAGGCATGGTACGTAGGAAGCCTTCCTGAGGTTCAATCCCACCAACCATTGGTCCCGACCACATTCACGATGGCTCACCAAAACCTATCTTGAACTATGTAGTCTTTGATCTGTGCCAAGGGAAGGTATGTAGGAAGCCTCCATGAGGCTCAAGACCACCAAGCATTGCTTCTGACCCCCTTCACGTCGGTTCCAACAACTCTTGAACTATGTGGTCTTTGATCCCTGCTAATGCAAGTTACGTAGGAATCCTCCCTTGTTCAAGCCCAGCATCCATTGGTTCTGTCCCCCTTCACGCCGGTTCCCACTCCACCTGAAAAACGTGGATTTTGATCCTTGTTAAGTCAAGGTATGTCGGAAGCCTCCCTGAGGTTGAAGCCCAACACCCATTGGTCTTGACCACATCACATCGGTCTACCTCTTCCTACATGACATTAATTTGTATGCCACATTTTTTCCTGCATGACACTAAACTATACTCTATTCAGCGATAAGCCGTTGTGACCCCATCTAGCGATAAGCTGTTGTGACACCATCAAGCGGTAATCCATTACGACCCCATCTAGTAGTAATCCATGCGGACCCCATCTAGGGGTAAGCCGTTGTGACCCCATCCAGCGGTAAGCTGTTGTGACCCCATCTAGTGGTAAGTCGTTGTGACCCCATCCATCAAGTAAGCCATTGTGACCTCATCCAGTGCTAAGTCGTTGTTGACCCCATTCGGCGGTAAGCCATTGAAGTCCCCAATCGATGATAAACCATTGTCAGGTGAACTATGAGGACTTTGATTCCCTGTCATTAGGATACTTAGGAGGTCTCTTCGAGACTCAATCCCAACATCATCACCATCCTCAAGTCGACTCCATCTCGTTCTCCAACCACTTAACTTAACCATCCATCATTCATTTTGGTTCTTACCCAGGCCGCCACATCCCAGTGGGATCATGCCACCTAATTCCCCATTCACTTTAACAACAATCAGGTAGCAAATGACGTGTTATCCCCAACATCAGTGTTCCCTCTTGGGGTTGAAATCACCTGATCTTCTTTAGTCAGTTTTTTGATCAGTCAGATCTATCTCTTCTAGACATTAAACTTTTGGCATACCCTGTGTTAAACATAGAAAGCTGAGGAAAACCTCAGATACATGCCTATGGCATATAATTCCCTGCATTCGATTTGGGATACCTCGGGATTCTGCGCCCTCGAGAAGCCCTATAATATGGGGAAGAAAACCAGACGCGCTAGTGTTCCAGCATCTAGACATTCCAGTGAGGTCTAATGTGACAAATCCCCCAACCGAAGGTTACTGCCCTGACCAGAACCCATGGAATGTCCCAACATAAGTAGTGTAATTAACTGGTGTCCTTGAATATATGTAACTGGAAAGAGTTTCACAAACAATACCTTAATTTATAAGGGAGACCCGGATTAGGTGACGAGTTCCGAGGAAAAATCCACGGAAGTAAGAACTGACATCCCATCATCCCATTTCGATCAAGGAGAAAACATCCCTGAACAATGAAAGGATGTTTCCCACATTTTGAAAGTGGGAATGTGGGGAAACAAACAGCATCGTCGACCTCGAACAGATGGACATGCGTTCCCAGGAGAAAGCATCGGAAATAAAAATGGTGAACCCGATGTGAATTTATTCTCCTCAATATGGAGATTAGTAGCATTCGAGACATCAGTGGACTAGCGTGTCACCAGATCCAGCTATTCAGCGCCAGGTCTCACCATTAAAATAGTGGGCCTGTCATGAAACTCACCAGATGTTAGGGAAGTCAAAAATATGGGCATCCCGGTCTACAACGTTGTCAGTGTGGATCCATCTAACCAGCCATGGAAGATGGAATGGTTTTGGGGCACTGGTCGTCGATTCCTATCCTTTCAGAACTAATGGGTTAATCTCTCTACTTTTCAGGAACCAAGATGGTGCATGAATTCAATCACCACCCACCCACCGATGTAGGGGTAGTGGAAATGCCAATGCAGTCAATCCGCGCAGCTCCACCGCTTTGGTGAAAATATCCATGCCAAAAAACGTCACACTCCAAAGCCATATATCCCCATCTGAACTCATTCAGTGGAGAGTGATCAACAACCTCGTACACTGGTATGGGGAGGATCGGGTTATCCTGAACCGGGATATGGTCCACCAAGATCTAGAGGCGTTTGTGCCTTGTCACCAATGGTGCCCCAAGGGCCGCACATGGATCCACTACTCACCACTCCAACTTACAATCATTTCAAGAGCCTCTCCCCGGATTTCCTCGACAACTCTGTCCCCTATGTCGATGAAGTAAGGGATGTTCAGGGCAGCCCGGCCGGGATCCCGTTTCAGGGGCCCCCAAGGAGGGATCCCACTAGGTCATGCCAGCACCACCATTCTGTCCCATGAGTCATGGAGCAGGTCATCCATGGGCCTGCACCTTTGGCCCCAGTCTAGTTGACCTGACGCCAGTGTCGGGCATAGGCTGAGGAGGACGCCTTCGAGGGGCCATCAACGTTAGTAACTATTGTGGATCAGGCCACCATTGATGTATATCATAAACCCCTTGAGTATTCAGAGTAAGGTAACTTGTATATTCGACTTGGATCGAGGACCCAACCGCCCCACAGGTAGGATGGGTCGACTCTCTTGGTCGCTGGTACATGTAGTGGCCGCCTCCAGTACAGAGTCCCTCCTCGTACCGCCACCATAGAGAATGGATGTCTTCCCGCTTCCAAGCTTTACAAGGAAGTCCGCCTCATGATACCCTCAGTCCGAATGAGGGACCTCCCCACGATGGTGACACTCAGTATAGAAGCCTCTCTCTTTCTCATTACATCGAGTATGGAGTTATCCTTCCTGCCACAGACTCCTGGTGTGAGGAAATTACACATCTGGTCAATCTCCAGCATGGGGGGCCTCCACATGTCCTCACAATAGTTGGTGAAGGTCCTCCTCTCCACAACAATCGAAGGGGTGAGGGCCATATTTGCTTCACCAGCACCCAGAATGGAGGTCTCACCTGGGTTTGGCTCGACCAGTATGAGGAGTTTCTTCACACTATGGTTTCCAGGAGAAACAACCATGGGGGTTCTACCCATGCTCTTATGGGCTCGAGTGGAGGTCCTACCCACTCTTGAAGTTCCCATGAAGGTCCTCCCCATATCCCCTTTGATATCTATCTTCGGGATCCTCACACCACAGCTTAATCAGGTAGAATTCCTCTCCACCCCACCACCATTACGGCTGAAGGTCCTCCTCATACCAAAAATCTGCCCAATCCTAAAGAACCATCCTGGGGTAGGAGGGTGGGTCTTCGCCACCATAAAGGGAATGCTGAGAAGATTCAAACTATGATCAAACCAATTTTCTTCTCAAATTATGAAGCCGAATATGAATTAGTGATAGAACCCTCTCCTAGACCCTCCATGTCAAGGGCCAGGGCAAAAACAAGGTGCATCAACCTAATACTCTCAAAATGCAAGGTCCATTGGATTCCCACCTCCATCTGCAAGTATATCCATGGGAAAAACATTTGGAAACTCCATAGGTTACGACCAAGAAATTTCCACTATCATTTCCAGAAGCACTCTCTACCTTGACTAGAGATTATGGAGAGATATTATGGGGACCAATGGATGATGAGGAGCATCGTGGTCCACCACCAGCAGATGTGTTCCTTGCACCAGAAACTGAATTACTCAGCTCGTCTCACCGCGATGTCATGGATAAGTAACTTTACTCTTCAATGGGTAGCCCAATATGCGGCGGTTCGTTATCTTGCTCGTCGTATTCTACACTAGCTAGCAAGCCATCCCAGCGGTCTGCTTCGGTACCGCTACCCATTCCCCAGCTGCCTCTGGTTGACTAGTGGGGAAATGAAGGGATAACCCCTGGATATAAGCCCAAAATATTATGAGATATCCTTCTAGAAGACCACTTCCCTGCGATGTTTTTTCTGGTTGTAGTGCCAAATTTTTGTACACAGGGATCCCTCGCCCAAGATGAAGTTGATTGTTTCTAATAGACCCTTTGGGTGACTCATTTCCATGTTCACCATAAACGAGTGTCTTATCCTAAGATCCAAGAAGATTTTGAAGACATTGGCGAACAATACTGTCTGATTGATTTTTCCGCACTCCCTGTGGCCCGGTGTCATGAGTCACCAAGTCTCCATAGGTCCCTCCAGCAACTATGCATTCATAACTTCAACGTACTCTGAAGGATTATAAAAGAGCTTTCTCCCCACATACAGATTCACGACTGGGGACTGTATGATACCCTCCTCTTCAGTCCTATCTGGCAACAACCCAATTTTCTAGGAAACATAAAGGATATTCCTCCCAGAAGAGTTGTGGTTAACATTGTGGACCTGTCAGAGGGCGAGAATGAGCTAGATATTCTTGGATATGACCTTCCACTCGAGGGAGCTTCACACTTTTTTGACCCATAAAGAAGAATTACTCTTCAACAAAGGAATCTAATGGGTCTTACCATGCCCACCAAGGCACTAGTCCTCAGCCGGAATCTCAACAAGGGCAAGTAACTCCTTTGAGATTTAAATCCCTCTAACTTGTTTAGCTCAGTGCAGAAGTTAAAGGACGACCCCGAGAAAGCTGTGTTGTGTCAGCAACTCACCAAATAGAATAAGGTGGTTGAAGACCTTCAAGATAAATGCGTTGTAGAGTAATGGACAGACTAAGGTGATCCTTGGATAGAGCAGTAGGGGCAGGCACAGCTTTCCCTTGGAGAATTTCCTCCGGTTGACCCAGACCATCTTGCCCATGCTGAAAAGGTTGATATTGGAACCTATGGAAAGAGGGTGTGGTATGTCTCACCCAATCCTCCTGAATGGCATGAAAATCCTCAGGACCTGGCTCAAATTCTCCCAGCTACCTCGAAGGTCATTCCACTAGCCTCTCTATAAGCCGTTGAGCCACCTTATCATGTTGAAGAACCCTCCAATGCACTGGTAGTCAGGGATCCCCTTCAAGATAGTAACCCTCGTCCAGATGATTCAATAATGGCACTCATTACCCATCTCTTGGCATTAGATACGTGATAGGTGGTTCTCCTGCACAATGGTAAGCCTTATCAATCATGATTGGATGATATGCCAGCACTCATGGGTTTCAGGAGTCCCACATTTTCCCAGTTCAATGGGACAGAGGACCCACCACAGCACCTGGCCGAATTTACCTCAAGGTGTGGCCCCATGTTGGGAACTCTGGTGCAGCATGAGGCCTCCAAGCTCCGATGTTTTTGTGCAGACATTGGAAGGGCCCGCGTTTTTCTGGTACAACCAGCTCACCATCGGATTATTAGCCAACTAGGAGGACTTCTGTAGAAAATTCATATACTAGTTCAGTTCCACCATGCAGAAGATGTGTATCGCAGACCTCTTCAAGTTCAAGAAGAGGTCTGATGAGTGGGTCACCGACTTTTTCACCCAGTGGAAAGGACTCACGTATTCTTTTAACATGCCACTGACTCAAGATAAATTTCTGATGATGTGCATAGGGAATTTCAAAATGGATCTGGTCCCCTCTATGATCTCCCAGAACTATCTTGGGGGATTTTGTAACCCCTCTGATAAGGCCCTATGCCTAGAGGAAGCCTTATAGCAGGCCAAGAAAGCACGTCCATTGCCTCCTGCAATCCCCGTGTGAAGGGCCTCCAGGGCCTAGCATTCCACAGTGGCCCAAATAGAGGCCCCCAGGTGACTAGAGTTGTTGACAGTATAGATGCCTCCACATCCTTGTAAAGGCATTCTACCACAAGAACAACCACCAGCCTTGCAGCACCCACTTCAGGATTGGAAGGTGCCCCCGTGCAATGCTCTTCCACTGCCCAGGTGAGAAAACTGAGTTCCACCTCATCGGTAGGCTCCTCAAGCCCCTTTTTAGGGTCAATCTCCAAGGGCCCCCTTTTTGGAATGGAGAAACTGTGCCTACTCATTCAACGAGGCACTAGTCCCTGGTTACTTCTGCAGTTCCTTGGAGCAAGGGATTATACGATTGCCTAAGTGTAGAAGGTCGGAAGAGGAAAACCTCACTGATCACCCTAATTACTGAACCTACCTCCGGATCCTGGGGTACACTCTCATAAATTTATATGTGTTCAAATACTGGCCTCAAGACCAGGTAGATAACAATATAGTTCATCTGGGCTTGGCTCTGACATAGGTGGCAAGCATTTTTGTGAGTCCAGACAGTAGCAGCAACAGCGAGGGTGAGTGGCATCAGGTTTTCAGTCTCAGATCCCAAAAGTATGACCACTGGATGGCTCTAAAAATAGTCACCAATTCCCGTGGTGTCATCCGGACATGCCTGAATCGTTTTGAGCCTTTAGAAGCTACATCCACCACATCTACATCATCGTCTCAGCTAGCCTCTTCCCAGAAGAGCAAACATCGGTGGCTTAAGGGAAAGAAAAGTCCCTAGAAAATGCCATCATCATCCCATACACTTGATGACTTCATGACCCCAGATATGGGTATCCCTCCAAAAATCCATCAAGTATTGGATGACTCTTCAAGTGACGGTCAAGAGTATGCCTCAGTTAACACCGTAGAGATGGTAAATCCCTACAAGATTCCTGACGATGAGGAGTGCTAGGTGGATCCTCTCAACATCCCCAGTCGTCATCAGCGTCGATGGAGTCGTGGCTATATGGGTTTTCATAGTGCCTCGGTCAGCACTTCCATCCTGGCTATGCATGATACTGAAACTAGGAAACAGGCTCAGTGCAGAGCTCAGTATGCATAAATTTCTCATCTGGTGGCATGAGGTCTGCCTTTATCATTGTTCGTGTTGCTGGATCAGGCAGAGCCACCCGAACCATGTCGTGACCAGCCACACCCTACTAAAGGCTGATTTTAGTCATATGGACCTCATCCGGTAGGCACTCCGTAGGCCTCAACCAATGGGAAGTGGGATGTTCCTAGAACCAGTCAGCTGCCATTCTAGTCGGTAGGGCCCACCATACCTCCTGTCATAGAGCAACCTCCTGCAAGAAGAATTTCACACCTGGCGCGGAAGTAGGATGTCTTTAAGAATATTTTCAGTATTCCATCAAGGATATCCATCCTTGAGGCCCTTCTACGGTCGTCAGATATGTGTGAGGCCCTCACTGAGTCTTTATGAAGCCCCCTCTTGTTTGAGACAGAAATAGCAGCAGCAAAATCCTTTCAAGCTGAAGCAGTAGAGAATGATGAATAGCAGGAAATTATCTCATTTTATGGAGAAGATGATGGCTCTCCCATATAGGGGAATATTCTCCCATTGTACATCATCGGGCAGTTTAATGGCATGGAGGTTCATCACTATATTGTTGACACAGGCTCTAGAATCAACCTAATCCCGACTCAGACACTATGAAAGAAGGGATTGTTTGAAGATGATCTGAGTCCCTCTGACCTAATAATCTAAGGTTATTATACGAAGGAACATACACCAGTTAGTAAGATCTTCTTGAAGACCATGTTTGGTGGCCTAGTTGCCTACACCAAATTTATGGTGGTCTCTCAGGACACCACCTACAATGTGTTAATGGGAAGGCCATAGCTCCACCTGCATGCGGTGGTTCCCTCATTATATCACCAGTGCCTCAGGTACTCCCTTAATGGTCGAGTGGGTGTGATTCAAGGTGATGTTTCTCCCTTTGCCTCTTGTGAAGCCCACTACCTGGATGCCAACTACTACAAGAGCATGAACAAGTTAATTTAGACTAACGAGGTCGAGCATGTTGCAGTTGTGACCGACCCGTGGACAGATCTAGAAGATGCCTATGTCATTCCAATCCAGAGAATAGAGGCTACGTCCCTAGACATGGGTCAATGATTTTTTGTTTCTGGTAATATGGGGGAACACATTCCCAATCCTAATTGATGCCAAAAGATCACCTCATACTCCTATACAATTCAGAATCAGGTGATCCCAGAGCCTCCTACCCCCATAAGGTATTGAGATGTCCACCCCATGGCAATGAAAATACATCATACGTGCTTGTTCCGTCGTGCTAGAATTAACCAGATCAAGTAGATGCACCACTATTACTTTGATATCATCAAATGTATCTCCTTGTGAAGAGGCCATATTGGATCTGATCAACAACCTTCATTGTTATGGTTGTGGCAGCACATGAGTCCTCCGATGTAGTGACCACTGCCGCTCAGACTGGTACCAGCTTCCCATCGGGATCTGCCAACTCAGAAGAGATTCCTCCTGCCAAGTATCCCTCCCTTATAAGTGTAGAATAAGATTTTGAGTATGCTCTTCATACTTTTAAAGAGGGTGCCTCTAGAATAGTCAACAAGTTGGTACTGGTGAACCTTGGTAGCGAGGCAGACCTGAAACACACATTGATTAGTGCTGACATACCCCTAGAGGAGCAACAGAAGTATATAGAATTTTTAAAACAACACTATGATGTATTCTCTTAGAGTTATGATTAGATTCCTGGACTATATCCTCTAGTAGTTTTCCACCACCTCTATCTCCCAACAAATCATCATGGGTTCAAGCAACCTTCATGAAATATGCACCCTTCCCACGGTGCCATGGTAGTGGCAGAAATTGATAATCTCATCTGATCCAATTTCATTAAGGAGGTCCAGTACCCCAAATGGATAACCAAAATTGTGCTATTATGGAAGAATAACGGACGTATCATAGTATTCATAGACTTCCAGGATCTCAACCGTCACTTTCTAAAGGATGATTTTCCCTTTCCTATGACAGAGTTGTTGATTGATGCTACAGCTGGATTCTAAAGCCTATCCTTCATGGATGGGTAATTCGGGTACAACCATATCTGAATGTCCCCCAAGGATGAGGAGTTCACAGCCTTCAGGGTGCCACAAGGTACATTCTCTTACCAAGTAATGCCCTTCAGTTTAAAGAATGCGGGTCCCACCTATCAGTGGGCTATGCATCGCAAATTTAAGTGGATCCTCGAAAAATTGGAGGAATGTTATGTGGGTGATCTAGTTTTCAAATCTCGCCAATGTCAGGACCATCTCAAAGACCTTAAGAAACTGTTTGGCTTCTTCCATTACCGTCACCCAAAGAATAACCCATTGAAGTGTGCCTTCGGTGTCACCTCTGTAAAGTTTCTCGACTTCATTTTCAGGTACAGGGGCATTGATATCGACCCATATAAGATCAAGGCCATTAGCTCGATTTCTCCTCTGAGCAACATTCAGGAGATTTGACGAACCGTAGGACACCTATCCTATATACGCCGATTCATTGCGAATCTAGATGGAAAATGTAAGCCCTTTTCTCAGATCATGAAGAGAGGCACCATCTATAAGTGGGATGAAGATTGTCAGAGTGTTTTTGAGGAGATCAAGCAGTATCTACTCTAGTCTCTAGTCTTAATGCCACCTATCTCCAAAAATCCACTGGTCCTTTATGTGACCGCCCAAGAATAATCACTCAGCACCCTTCTCACCAAAAAGAACAATAAGGGGATAGAGAACAACCTCCACTACCTCAGTCGTATGCTCCTCGATACGGAGACCAAATACTCCATCATCTAAAAGAGCTTCCTTGCACTAGTATTCGTAATACAAAAGTTGTAACATTACTTTTAGCACTATGTGGTATAGTTTGTGTCCCGAGTAGACCCACTAAAGTACATCCTTAACGGCCACATGTTGAAAGGTCTTCTATATCGGTGCACAGTGACTCTCTAGTAGTTCAATATTAGGTTTTTCTCTCATAGAGCTATTAAGGGGAATGCATTGGCAGACTTCCTTGCTACCTATCCACCTCCTGTGGACAAGTCCTTGGATCTCGATTTCCCTGATGAGGCGATCCCCTTGGTAGACCGAGCCATTCCATGCTGGCAGATGCACTTCGATGGTGCTTCCTAAATCCCCACCAGCAGAAGGCTCAATGACTCGAGGCTCAACAGAGTAGGCTTTCATATCGTCTTCATTACCCCAGCATAAGCCATCCTTCCATACTCAGTATTGTTGTTAGAAGGTTGCACCAACAATGAGGTAGAGTATCATTCTCTCATCACTAGCCTCATGTTGGCCCTCGATATTGATGTGCCCCATTTTCATGTGAAAGGGGACTCTTAACTAGTCATAAAATAGATTAATAGTGACTATGTCGTTAAAATTATAGAGCTCATACCATTTTTGGAATGTACTCTCCAGCTAATGGCCTAGTTCCCATCTCGGCTAGAAGTTACTCATGTTCCTCAATCTCAAAATTGTCAAGATGACACCCTGGCCGGCTTGGATGCATCACTCACAGAGACCGAGAAAAATGATCTGATTATCCACGTGGAACATCAGATATTCATTGCTCCAGTCACACTTGATGGTGACGATGGTCCGTGGGTAAGCCACCTTACAGCTGGAGCCTCCACGTCAGGACCCCCAGGTCGCATGGATGTGGTGATCGAAGTGACTCCTAGCTGGAGAGCCCCCTTTGTTGAGTATCTCCAAAATGGTTATCGTCCAATAGATTGGGGAGAGCACTAGAGAATATGATGCTGCACATTGTAGTTCACCCTCCAGGACAGCCCTGGCCATGAGAAAATCCTCTACAAGCATGGGTTTGAGGGGGTTCCCCTTCATTGTATTCAAGGAGTTGAGATTTCCCAAGTCACGCATGAGGTTCACACTGGTTCCTGCAGGTCTCATCAGACCGGGATGAAACTATCTCACCAGATCTAGAGACTGGGGTACTTTTGGCCATCCCTGATCAATTATTGCATAAAGTTCTCCAAGAGATGCCATGCGTGCCAAATTCCTACTAACTTTATGTATTGGGCGCTAAAGCCTCTCCACTCCACCAAGTACTCATGGCCATTTGTGGTATGGGGACTCGATGTTATTGGGCCATATCCACCAACAACAACTCACCAGTGTTGGTTTATCCTGACTAGAAAATATTTCTTCTCCAAGTGGGAAGAGGAAATTCCACTCAAAGATGTCAAGGCACATTCTGTTGTTGACTTTTTGAGCTCCAATGTCATCTACTGATTTGGAGTCCCTCATTCCATCCTCACCGATAACAAAACGAACTTCCGAGTAGCTGAGCTGAATAAATTGCATGCTAAGTGCAACATCTGTTCTAACCACACCTCTCGCTATCATGCACAAGAAAATGGATAGATTGAGGCGTTCAACAAAACCCTCTCTAATATTCTATAGAAAATGGTTGGCCGAAATAAGAAGAGTAAGCTGGAAAAACTCCCCAATGCCCTCTAGGGTTATCGGATTATGACTTGTAGTTACACCAAAGTTACCCCATATTCCCTGGTGTACAGAATAGAAGTCATCCTGCCCATCAAGATTCAATTTCCCGCATTGCGCACAACTATCTATGATTAGAAAGTGCTAGATAAAGTAGCTGGAATCTGTCTGGACGAGTTAGAAGCGCTTGACGAGAACAAGCTTCATGCCCTACACAATCTAGAAAGTCATCAGAACAAGATAGCTAGAGCTTTCAATAAGAAAGTTCACCTCTAATTATTCTTTCAAGGCGACTTAGTATTGGCCCTGAGGGAAACAATGATACCTGGTAGAAAACCACCCATGTTGGAACCCAAATGGGAAAGATCATACATCATTCACAAGTTTTACTTCAATGGCGTGTACTCGCTAGTTACAATGGATGGTTAGCGTATAAATCCTCCTTCCAATTCCAAGTTTCTCAAGAAATACTTTTCTTGAGACATAGGGTCCCATATGAACATAAACTGTATGGTCCCACATGACCATAAACTGTATGTTCCCACATTACCATAAACTATAGGGTCCCACATGACCATAAACTGTACGGTCTCACATGACCATAAATTGTATAGTCCTACATGACCTTAAACTGTGCATCGTCCTGCATGACATTAAACTACATCTTAAGAACTACGTGGGTCTTGATTCCCATCCTCATGGGATATGTAGGACCACACGAACGGTTCATCTGTAGGCCTAGCCCCAAACTTTGGGACCTCCCAATAGGACGAAACGCATGGTGTGGGGCGGGCTCTCTCCCTCATCCATGTCAAGTTCATCATGACTATACCATGTATCCCTATCACCTGAATATCTCTATCACTCCTGATGTCTAACTTGATTTGAGATTGCGCAGGCGCATTAATTCTTCACTACCCCATCATTTGGGTTCCCATTATTTTTCACATCCTAAGGGGCCCCTGAGTGATAAGAATACTTAGCCTAAAGTCTCTCCTATCATTTTGGGCCAACGCCATCAAGGGTTTTAGACAACAAATAGATATGAGTCCCATGTTGTGAATATGGTCAGCGATCAAAGCTCATTTTTTGTTCCCATTTTGGGTCACATGATATAGATGATGTGTTAAAAATCTAGTCAACAATTATCTTTTATCGTTTTCACCACCCCCATATGTCCCAATTATGGAGTGTAGTGGTTCATTCTGCCCCTCCATCTCTCCAAATCTCAATCTTCTTCAAGCGGGAGGGTGATTCCAGCTGTCAGACCCTTATGTGATAGAGAAATCCTAATACTACTCCTTGTTTCCCACAACAAGCTTTTCTCACATGGGCTTAGGAGTTATGAATGAAATGACCACATCAGAGGTCATTTTTCTACAATTGGTCGGGATGCTCAACCTTAGGTCCTTCAACTCCTTCAGGACCCTAGATCAAGTTCTCATTTAGGATTGTGTGGTGTGATATGGACTCATGTCCTTATTCACTTCGGTATATTTTTCCATTTCACACATATCCCATTGAGACATCCCTCCCTTCATTTATCCTTCGTCTCATGAGAACAGGCCCTGCCATGCTTTGCGATTCCCATCATTTGGGCTTCCATCACCCTCTATATCTGAAAGGACCCCTGAATGGAATGGATTCTAGACCCAAGGGTTTTTCTACCGTTACAGGCTAATGCCCTCGTGGATTTCGAGTAAAAAATTGATACAATTCCCATGTTGTGAATATCTTCAACTATTGATGCTCAATTGCTTCCCCCAAATTCTGGTCACATAAGGGTGGATACTATGTTGCGAACCTAGTCCACAGTTGTCCTCTATAATCATTGCCGCTTTGTGGTCTTCCATGAGCATGCTGATTCTTTCTCTTTATCCCACGCATATGACATTAAACTAGGCATCTCCAGACTGAGTTTTATGACCGTAAACTAAGATCACCTCCGTCCTCACTATAAGACGTTAAAATGAAAACTGTCCGGGACTTTCCGTCTGAAGCCCAGCTTCAGGCCCCTTGGCCTTCTTAGTCCCATGGACAATTTTCTCACTTATGGTTGTACGGTATGGACTCACATCCATATTCACATTGGGTTACTCTCCGTGTTGTACATGACCCTAATTGGGGTATCTTGCTCTTATTTTCATCTTCCCTTTCCTAGAACTACGTGTGGCTTTGTTCCCACCCTCATAGGATATTTAGGACCACCCAAACATCTGGTCTTCGGGTCCAGCCCCATCTCTTAGAAACCTCCCTTGGAATGTGTTCTTCCAGAAGAGGTGTACACATTATGGTATGGGTGTGTGTCCCCATTAATGTTGAGTTTATAAAAACCATGCCACATACCTCTCTCTCATGAGAGGCCTTCACTCTCTTTCCCTACTTTCATCTCTTTGAGTCGGCTTCCCTTAAGTCGGGTCCCTCTTCCCTCTTCAGTGATTCATCAATTGGCCCATGAGTACTCTGGTCTAGAACCTGGAGTGTTAGATTCTATGAGGACATGCTTTCGCCCACTTTTTAGGCATCATGTTCCTCTTCATTTGGGCTTCCATTATCTTTCACATCTGAAGGGGCCCCGAAATGGCATGGATGCTAGGCCTAAGGGCTCTCCTACCATTACGGGCCAACATCCTTGAGGGTTTCAGACAAAAAATCGATACAAGTCCTACGTTGAGAATATGGTCAGCGGTCAACGCTCATTTTTTGTTCCCATATCAGGCCACACAATATGAATGTTTTGTTTTGAACACGATCAAGAGTTATCTTCCATCGTAACGCCAACCCATTCAATACTTGAATGCTGGTTACAGGATTCACATTATTTTCCACCCCTCCTATCCAAATGGATTTTCAACACTCCCGGTACTATCCCTTAATGCGCATGTGCACGTTTGGAGGGAAAGTCACAGTAAAGAAATCACTCAGGGTTTCGAACCGACTTCCCTTTGGAATGCGTTCAAGGTATTTCAAAAAACCTCTTCCTCCCTTGTTTCCCACACTAATATTAACTCACGTGGGCTTAGGGATTGGGTTGAGGTCCACACATACATGGAAGGATTCCTCTTCTCTATGGTACGATCTCTAAGACCATAAACTAAGATCTCTTTCAGAACTATGTATGGTTTGATTCCCATTCCCATGGGATAAGTAGGAATGCCAAGACATCTCTTCTTTGGGTCCAACTCTTGTTCCATGAATTTATCTCTTCTTTTCTTCTTTCTGGTCTCTAACTCTTATGGTACCTCATGGGCTCAGGGATCAAGTTGAGGTCCACACTTACTTGGAAGGATTCCTCTTCTCTATGGTACGAGCTCTAAGACCATAAACTAAGATCTCTTTCAGAACTATGTACGGCTTGATTCCCATTACCATGGGATACGTAGGAATGGTAAGACGTCTCGTCTTTGGGTCCAACTCTTGTTCCATGAATTTATCTATTATATTCTTCCTTCTAGGATCTAACTCTTATGATACCGCATGGAGTGGTATGGGATTATGTCATCATTCACATAGGGTTTTCATTAGTCTCACCACATATGCCCCTTTTTAGGATTTAGCCCCCCTACTTTCTGTCCCACATGAAATTAAACTATATGTTATCCTGCATGACATTAAAAGGCACCATCAAGAACTACATGTGGCTTGATTCCCATCCTCATGGGATACGTAGGAACACCCAGACATATCATCTTTGGGTCCAGTTCAAATGGGGGCTATTTTCTCTTGAAACTTATCCTATAACATTTTCTAGCCCCTCTGCCCGAGGTTTCCTCTTTAGAATAGTGCACGGTATGATGTGGACCTCGTCCTCATTCATGAAGAGTATGCTTTATCACACCATGCACATTCCCTTTGGAACCTAATCTCTCCTATATATGTTTGAGCTGTATGAATTTAAACTATGATGCCTAGTCCCACATGACTTTAAAAATGTTGTTTCTATACTGCATGACGTTAAAATGAATGGCTGGTCCCATCACATGACCCTAAACTGTTACATTATTGTCCTGGCTTCACGATGAAAAATGGTGTCGCACCGTGATATCCTCACTCAAGGGGGAATCCTGCTTGGTATCAGTCACACACCATACCATTTTTCAATGCCTGCCTATGGCTTGATTCCTATGGTGATACCTAGACTTTCTATCCTTGGTCCATTGATTCAAAAAAAAGCACACGTTCACCCAAAAAGACAAACAAGATCTATCAAATACTGCTTCTTTCAGTGCATGGTTTAGACTTTCACAACCCCATTATCTATGACACTAGTATCTTACTGTGTCTCTTTTAGAACTATGTGTGGCTTGATTCACGTCCTCATGGGATACATAGGAAAGCCTGTGTACTTTGACTCGGGCCTAACGTAACATTCATTTTCAGTCCCTCGACCTAAAACTTCCCCAAGGAACACATGGTGAACTGGACTCCAGACCCTCATTCATGTTGAGTTTCATAATTACCTCACCATTCATCTCCCTCATTCCCAACCATCTCTGGTCCATGTTCTATGACCATAAAATAAGATCACTCTATATCCTCGCCACATAACGTTAAACTGCATGACATCTCCCAGAACTACGTACGACTTGATTCTCATCCTAATGGGATACATAGGAACACCCAGACACATTTTCTCCAAGTCATGCCCTAGGAATCCAAAAGTCATGTCCCCACTCTTTTGACCCCTCATCCCGAACTCTTTTGGGAATGTGTGGTGTGGAAAGTACCTCATGGGTCCGCATTCACGTCGGGTTTTGAAAAGGTTACACCATGTTCCTCCCATGTCTTTTCCCCACCTGGTCTGAGTTCTATGACCCTAATTGATGATATCCCTATGGGAACTGCACGTCATGTTTGGCCACTTTTCCATCCTGCAGACAGTCCATTAAATCAATCCCCCTTAATGGCCCATCCTACGACCATTATGTTGGAAGAATTCAACCTCAATACTTTTTTCCTAGGAGGGGTACTTGAATCCTTCTATATGATACGTCTTACTGTCATACTTCGATGCATTGTGGTAGTCTCTAAAGTGTAGAATTTTCAAAGGGACATTCCCCTCAATCCATGTCCATGCTTCATGAGCCCATCATTTGGATCCCCATCCTCTTTCATGTCTGAAGGGAACCCCTTTATGTCCTGGTCTCATGCCACACCGGCATACCTACCATCTTCGGCTGACGTCCCTGACAACCTCATATAACATTTGCGACAAGTCCCTTGTTTCAAACATGTTCTGCGGTCGACCCTGATTTGTCTATCCCCATTCCAGGATAACATGATATGAATATTTTTTATAAACATGGTCAACAGTTATACCCTATCATAACACCACCATAATTGTAGTCCAGATCTCGAGCATCATGATTCACATATTTATATGTTCTTATGTTCAAGTAGTATTAGATCATACTCAAATTTAATCCGCGCATCAAGGCGTGTTATATAGGTGGGTCAGCATCATTGGGACATCATTCAAATACCATCCCACCACCCCTAAGATGTTCCTTTTTGTGTTAGGAAAGTCCCATCACAACTCCTTGTTTCCCACATCGAGCATGTCTCACGTGGGCTTACTAGTTTTGGTAGGGAATGTACTGGCATAGCCATGCCATGCATGCCTATCATCATCCCACATGATGTTAATTTGTGCCTTCAGAACTATGTATGGCTTGATTCCAATCCTAATGGGGTATGTAGGAACATCTAGGAACCTTGCTTTGGGCCCAGATTAACTTTCTCTTTTGGTCCCTTGACCTAAAAGAACTTCCTCCAGGGATACATGTGTGGTCTTATGTCCCCATTCACGTTGGGATTATATCTACTACCCCACATAGTCCCTTCCTGTGATCTCTCCTTTCACCTTTCATCCAATCATATGACGATAAACTATATGATCCCACATGTCATCAGCGCATGAAACTAAACTGTGAATCTACCTTAAACAAGTCCAGGATGCCCCATGTTAATAATGGGATGCACCAGATCCCTTTCCAAATAGGTCTTGTTCAGGAGTAATTATGATCCATGATCAGACCGATGCATCCCCCTAATGTGTCTTCACCACGGTAGCATAATTTCAAGAGTGTTGGACTCCATTAAAATAACCCATCACACCACATTCCATGATATGTGTTCCCCCTATTCGGATCATCATCCAATTTCACATATGAAATAACCCCCTGACAGTTTGGATGTTGGCCTATGGCTCGCCTACTATCCTAGGCTAATGTTCTAGAAGGCTAACGGATAACATTCTGAGTTAGTCCCCATGTTTTGAATATTGTCAGTGGTCGGCCCTCGTCTGTTACCCCCATTTCATGCTAATTCAATAAGGATACTATGCCTCTAACATGGTCAATAGTAATTCTTCATTGTCACGCCATCCCTACATTTTTTCATATTTTGGGTATCGTGATTCACATTTTCTACTTCCCTCTATTCGGATTGATTCTAATGCTCATGTCATTACCCTTCTCATGCACTAGATCATGGTGGGAGAAGTAGGTCGGATAGCTAGAGATCCTCGTTCTCTGGATATAACCCCACTCTCTTTTAGGATTCTCCCAAATAGTGATTGATGTCCCATTCTAATACCCTCACACCTTCCGTTATTTGGAACTCTCGTATAAGAGATACTATTATCTCTTGTTTCCCACATTGATTGGGGATCACAGAGACTTAAATATTTAGTCATCTATCTCCTCAATATTATTGAGATACAATGGACACTAATGCATGTGTTTTCATCAATCATTTCCCCAGAACGCGGTCTGCCTCACCCTCCTCGTCCTCATTGGACCCCATTCTTAGGGGGGGGGAATTTGTTGAAATTGGAAAATGTGTCCACAAAATAATCCAAATGATTCCATACCTAATCCAAGATCGTAACCCATTTTTCAAGATTTAATTTTGTAGGTCGTAGTTCCTGAATGGAGTTACATATTAAGAGTTATGGACATTTGAAGTTGGGCTCAAAAACTGGTTCGTGAAGCCCATTCGTGAAGCTCCCTCTGTGATCGCAGAGCAATGGTACTTGACCAGAGCCTCTAGGGCCCTCCAACGGTGCAAAGATCCTCCTTTACGAAGCTGTCACGAAGCAAGGAGGCAGGATTCTCCATGAACCCCTTTTATTTTTTTGAACACACTGTAGAGCAAGGATTTGGGATGCTTCGTGAACCCCTTTGATGTTCGCGAACCCACCATGGAGCAAGGAGGCGGGATTCTTCATGAACCCCATTGACGTTCGTGAACCCACCATAGAGAAAGGAGGTGGGATTCTCTGTGAACCCCTTGGACTTTCTCGAACCCTCCACGGAGCAAGCTCCATCTTCGCGCTGAGCGAGCTCTGCTTTGTGATGCCTCTTGCCTATAAATACCAGGCTCCCCTCGAGCCCAAAAGAGGGATCCTCTGACCTTTCACCTTCTAAGCTCAGACATCACGAAGCAATTTTTTCTCTGAAAACCATGATCATTTCAAGGTAATTTTGTGTCACAAAGTGCCTTCTCCCTTGCATGGATTCCTCCCCTCTTCAAAGATTGATTCCCTTCATAGAGCCAATGGGCCTCCACGAAGGAAGGAGATCCCCAAGGGGACTCGGGTCATCACGGAGTGTTTATGCTTTTCGAAACACCCTTCCAACACATGTGATCTGCATGCTAAGGTATGGTCACTGTGCTTCGTGAAGCACATTCATTCACAATGTTATGGTTCTCAAGGCACCCTCGCTTCGTGAGGATTTTCTCCATGAATGCCTTTTCACTTGGCGAAGCACCTTCCATATGCACCTATGCCCTATACCTAGGCTAGGCAACTTCACTTCGTGAAGCACATCTCTTCACGAAGCATCTCCACTCCATGGTGCACCAGAGCTTCACAAGGATTCTACCTATGAACCCCTTTACTTTGAAACTCATTTTCTCGTGCGGCCCTTCTGGTTTGTATGAAGAAATTTCAAGGTCCCTTGGGCAGTGCTACCCATTGCGTTGCTTCACCTCATGCTTCTTCGCATAGGAACACTAACGTCTATTTATTCTTTGCATATCCACGCTAGCATGGACCCCCCAATGGGTCACTCCATGACACCCACCAACCACGACATTGTTGATGTCATCCGTCCCTCAAGGGGGGAGGGTATCGGTTATGTAAGTCCTAGGGGTGAGGAGAAAATCCACCTCGTCCGAGCTGCAGGATGTTAAACTGTCAAGCACCATAATCCTCAAGACATGAAGTTAAACGGTGACCTCACCCCATGCCTTGAACGCAGGGTGCCCCATCTCGGACATTCTCTATGCCCACTGGTCTCCACAAGAGTGAGATCATTCCTCACATTGAATGACATCCTCTTTATCGAAGCGGCATTTTTCCACGGGGAAAGGGAAACCAACCTGGTGTAAGCCCCTATCTTTTCTTGTAAGAGGTAGCATCTATGCTCTTTCTCTATTCATGGGTGCCAAATCCCTCTCCCTCTAGGCTTTTTCACCACTCATGCCTCCATCCTGAAGTAAGTCCCAATATTCATCCCCCTTGGGTTTCTAATCACGCATAAGCCCCTGTTTCCTCTTTGTGCTGCTAACCACTTGTAAGCCCTACTCCACTTCCCACAGACACACCTTCTGCGATGTAATCGTCAGGACTTTGATGCATCTTGTTTCTCACATCGAGCATGACTCGCATGGGATTAGAGTAAGCATCCATCGTGACATCCTATCCTTGCATCCTAGAGTGTAATCCCCACACAATCCTTCCAAAATACATGGTATTTGATCATTTCCAATGCAAGGTACGTAGGAAGCCTCCCTGAGGTTCAAGCACAAAAACCATTGGTTCTGGCCCCCCATCACGTCGGACCACCCTCATCCCGCATGACGTTAAATTGTATGCCCCCTTTTTCATTCTAAAAGATGTTAAACTAAACCCACCACTGAACTACGTGGTATTTGATCCTTTCCAAGGAAATGTACATAGGAAGCCTCTCGGAGGTTAAATCCCACCAACCAGTAGTCCTGACCACATTCATGTAGGCTCATCAAAACCCATCCTAAACTATGTTGTCATTGATCCTTGCCAAGTCAAGGTACGTAAGAAGCCTCCCTGAGGTTCAAGCCCACCATCCAATGGTTTTGACCCCCTTCACATCGGTTCCAACTCTTCCTAAACTATGTGGTATTTGATACCTGCCAAGGCAAGATACGTAGGAAGCCTTCCGGAGGTTCAAGCCCACCATCCATTGGTTCTGACCCCCTTCACGTCAGTTCCCACTCCACATGAACTACGTGGATTGATCTGTTCAAAGGCAAGGTACATAGGAATCCTCCCTGAGGTTCAAGACCAACACCCATTGGTCTCAACCACTTTACATTGGTCTCCCTCTTCCTACATGATGTTAAACTGTATGCCCCTTCTAGTCCTACATGACACTAAATTGTCTCCTATTCAGAAGTAATCCATTGTGACCCCATCCAGTATTATGCCATTGTGACCCCATCCAATGGAAAGTCATTGTGACCCCATCTAGCGGTAAGGCGTTGTGACCCATCCAATGGTAGACTGTTGTGACCCCATCCAACGGTAAGCCGTTGTCAACCCCATTCGGCGGTAATCCCTTGAAGTCCTCAATTGACGGTAAACCATTGTCAGGTGAACTATGAGGACTTTTATTCCCTGCCATAGGGATACGTAGGAGGTATCTTTGAGAATCAAGCCCAACAGCACCATCGTCCTTGAGTTGACTCTATCTCATTCTCCACCCACTTCACTTAACCATCCATCATTCATTTTGGTTCCTACCCAGGCCACCACATCCCGATGGGATCATGCCACCTCATTCCCCCATTCACTTTAACAAAAATCAGGTATCTAACAATGTGTTATCCCCAACATCGGTGTTCCCTACAGTGGTTGAACTCACCTGATCTGCTCTAATCAGTGATCCGATCAGTCTGATCCATCTCAGCTAGATGTTAAACCTACTGCATACCTAGTGTTAAACATAAGAAGTTGAGGAAAAGTGCAGATACATGCCTATGGCATATAATTCCCCACATTCGACATGGGATGCTTCGGGCTTCTCCACCCATGATAAGACCTAGAATAAGGGGAAGAAACCTAGACGCGCTAGTGTTCCATCATCGAGACACGCCAGTGATGTCCAAAGTGACTACTCCCCCGACCAAAGGTTGCTACCCTAACTGGACCCCTTGGAATGTCTTCACAGAAGAAGTGTAATTAACTGGTGTCCATGAAGATATGGCACTGGGAAGAGTTTCACGAACAACATCTTAATATTTAGGGAGACCCAAATTATGTGAATAGTTTCGAGAAGGAATCCATAGAAGGAAGAACCGACATCCCATCATCCTGTTTCAATCAAGGAGAAAAAGTCTCTGAACAAGGAACAGATGCCACCTATATTTGGAAAGCAGGAATGTGGGGAATCAAATAGCATCGTCTACCTCTAACAGATGAACATGCGTTCCCTGGAGAAAGTGTAAGAAACAAAAACATTGTTATGGCGTATGTGTGGACTACTAGCTTCACGAAGTGATGTAATTCATTTAACATCACCACATCTAATGGATGAAATATATAAGTTTATTTAATGAAATAATATGGTATTTATAATAAAATTATCATTATTCAAAGATAAATTAATACTTAACTAATTTCTAACATGATCATTGAAAAATGGAAACATTACTCATATGTGTATACAGTTCACCATATCTGTGATTGTAAAGTAGATAATTTTTCATAACCATATTTTATGGTTTCATTTATAAGTATAATTTAGGAATAAAATTTATAATTAGTTCATGGTTATTATTTTTTAGGTGATCAAAAATTACATATTTTACCATATTCAGCATACCGAAGTCATTTTGAACATATAAACCAGATATCATCAAAACATTCGATGTGAACTTAATTGATTAAGTAATTAAATATAACATGATATTAAATAAAATAAATGTCATAAATAACTTGAAAAAAATATTATTAATCAAGTAAAATAATTAACCTTAGTTTATTATTCAGGAAGATAAATAATGTACGTGATGAGTCAGGCCTAAGGCAAGAGATTTCATCTCAATTTTCTTTTGTTGCGGCATATTTTTTTGTTATTAACATAATTTATTTTATATATTGTATATACTACCATTTTATATGATATATCATGATTAATTCCTACTTCATGTTATTTTAATTTTCAATGCAAATTATTTCATCCTTGTGGATTTTAATTCAAAGTTATCAAGTGGTAATGGGATTCTTTACTCAATTTACATTTATTGGGTTATACTTCTACTTCATTGAATATGTTATGCTATGATTATTTATGAAATGGCCTCTAATTTTTTTATTATTTATTTCCACATTTTTTATTTACATTTATTTCACATAAAAAATTCATTTATTAATTCTCTATTTGATGTTATGATCTTTATAAGGGTATCTCGTCTCACATTTTTGTCCATGAGAAATAGGCCATATTCACCACTTATTATATTCATATGTTTTATGGAACACTTATTTGATATTATATATCATGATTCTAATTATATTCATTTTATTTAATGTTTCATGGGAAATTCTTTCATTCATGGAGATTAACACTCAAAAGTTACCAATGTGGTATGGGTTTATTTCAAAATCTCTCCACTATTTGGGATTGTTCATGTTAAAGTATACATTAGGGATTTTTTTGATATTTCAATCATAAAACCAATATATTTTCCTATCCTATATTTATTTCTTTAATTTTCAATTTTTCATTTCATTTTCCTTTATTTATGTACTCAAGATACCAAAATCGTTTTTTAAGTAAAACTGACTTTATTTTTCTACCCGGTAGGGGACATTTTTCTTTCATATTAATATTTTTCTTAAAATATCTTATAGAATTTTTTTACTATTCTATAATGATTTATTAAATATATTTTATCCATTTTTTACTCTTACCGAAAGGTTTAAAAGGAATATTCTTATCGTTTTCCAAGTGAGGTGCTTTTTGTATTTTTATAGAAAATATGAAAGGAATAATTATTTTTACAAACATGGAATAAAAATAATTTCACAGCATCATGAACACGCATGATTTAAATATCCATTTCTTTTACCAATTTTCTTTTCAGATAATTGTTTCCCCTGAAATTTTAGAAATTTTTTTATTTAAAAAATTTATTTTTCAATTAAAAATGATATTTTACTCAAGAAATATTTTAATGATATTTTAATGGTATTTATACTCATCAATGACAATAAACATTTATTTACTTATTATAAACTAGTCATATTTTCTAATTATACTATCATTATTCTTTATCCATATGTTTTATGATTTATTTACCTTGAAAAGTATAAAAATTTCATATACTTTATCTTCCTATATGGAAACTTTTTTATCATTAAGGCATGTTTATTAAGTTTTATTGTTTATTCAATATATTAGGAATGAATTGGACATACTAAATTATTTGTGAGGTCCAATATATCCCCTCGATTCATTGGTAGATATCATGAGACAAACTAGTTTGGGTATTTGGATGAGGCCTTACCCATTTTTATAAGATTTCTTAGCATGAGGCCTTGAGGGGAATTTAATGATATTCTAAATTATTACTTTCATAATTATGAAACTAGTTATTGATTTAAATGTTATTATATTAATAGTTATGATATCCATGTATAAATTTCATGTTCATGTGATTAGTTATATATAAGTTTTTGATCATAATTTATTCTTACAATATTACTATTTATAATTAAGATATGGATTAAATGGAATGTATATTATATTAGTATAGTTTCTATATTGATTATTTCTTAATTATTATATAATAAATTCTTCTCTACATAACCAATTTTGAGAATCTAAGCTCAGCCTTGTTATTTTTTTCCATTCTCCATGATATGAAGAATAAATCACTGAATGAGTTTAAGAATACAGAATAATTACTCTCATTATGTTTTCTATTTCATTTTCTCATATAAAATGGTAAGAATTTATGTATCTCATTTATCATGACTAATAAAACATTATTTATTTTGAGAGGTAATTTTTTATATCTATTGTCAATTTAATAATGTAACCATATTCTGTGGGCTACTAGAGTTGGGGTCTTTAGTGTTAGTATTAGAGAAAGTTTAGTAGAAACCTTGGTAACTAGATTTAGGAAAACATAGATTATGAAATATAACCCCATTACTTGGCATGAGGATAAATATAAGTATAGAATAACTTCCTAATGTTTTAGTAAATTAGATATTTTGTTGTTTTCCTAGAAATACATCTATGCTTGGATTCTTGAAGGGGATTCAGTTTTGGTATAAATGTATTTGGGGTAATAGCCAATAAAAAAAGATATTTTATTATATCTAAGAAATAATTATAATAAAAAGTGGGTGTTATCTTACTTTACACATGGTTTTACACTCCAGGGGGAAATTCATGTTTTAATTCACAATTTATCTATGAACTACCATGTTGAATTTGAGAGTAAATTCTATGTAAATATATGATATTCCACAAAGATATGGGATAAAACTAAAGTGATATGGGTTGATAAGTCTATGGGTGATCATAATTATAATTTAATATATACACATATTAATGTTTTATATTATTGGAGTTTCACATGATAAAGGATATTTTGGGAGACATTTATAGGAATACAAAGCATTGGTTTAGTGTGTGATTTAGTGAAAATTATACATGAAAAATAATGAATTTAAATATTATATGAATAAGTTTAAAGGTATTGATAACCTTTAGGATTTATGTTGTCTTTTATGTTGATTTAATTGTGGGAGATTAAAATTTTGTAATGTTATAGTAATTTTATTAATATAGTTTTGGAATGAAGACAAACTGCATATCGGGTGAAAACTCATCACATCTAGTGAGGTTGTGGGGAATAAAACTACAACCAAAGAGTGAAAAGGGTAAAAATATTACCCCTAGACTATGTCATATCCTTATCAATGCAATTTTTTTATTTCAATGATTTAATGCATAAATATAAATTTTATTTTTAGAAACCTATTATTGTATCAAATATTTTTAATGTTTTAGGATTTCGATGTGATTAATTATATTTTAGTAAATCATTCATTGGGATGAGATATATATAACCCTTAGGTCTAAAATTTGATTTAATATGGAAGATTTTTTGGGAAGAACCCAATTTGATTTTTTAATTTTGATGTAATTTTAGATGTATTGTTATTTATTTATAGAATTATTTAAGTTGAAATTTTTCTTTGAGGATTAATATTAAGTTGTATTCATTTTAGAAATAATCCTACCTTGTGGTAACCATTATTTGTTTTATTAATTTCTAGTAATATCTTGATATCATTTTGTGGAATCATGTGATCCATTGTAATTTTACTTTAGTGTGTTGTGTATGAAAAAATCAACTTGAATACTCATCATTTGGTTAAATAGATGATATTGTTGTGAAAGTTGATTAAAAGATGATATTATACTTTTAAAGTAACTATATTTCGTTTTGTTGTCTATCTATATGGTAAATTAATTCTTCAACAATAAGAAAATGAATTTAAAAAATAAATAATAATGTATTCTATTACCATCATTTTTTATGAACCAATGGTCTTTTTCACACCTCATTGATTTACGGTCATGAACTTTCTCTTGATCATTTTATTTCTTGTGATAAATGATATTTATCAATATCCATAGTTATTTGAACATTATATTTCTTCTACATTTAAATATTTTCACATCCTAATAATTTTCTCATGTTTTTAAACCTATTTATGTGTTATTCTAGATGACCTTCATATTCCCCTTTCTTTATTTTCAAGAGAATGATTTATTAAAACTTTTTATGATGTGGGATTTCAAAAAAGGTATTTTCATAATTCAATCCCTTGATTACTAATATCAAGATAAAATTATTCGGATTTGATTTATTAAATAGGTATAATGTAGTAACTAAATATTTTAACAAAAACTATGATAAATAGCGTATACGACACACAACATCAAGCCTAAATGAACAATGAAATGTTATAATTTAAATATGATCATTATAAACTAGCTTTAAAATTAGTGAGCATGAATAGGATTAAATAGTTTTTAAAATATATAAAAATTTCTTAATCAATATTAATATATTTATAAATTTTTAGTATACAATCACTCAATTACTATTAATGTCATTTTATTCATCAAAAATGGTTTTTATTACATTTTTTTAGAAAATCGAATAATTGAACCCTTGAAATTTTAAAACAGTTATTTGATAAAAATTATATTATTTTTAAAATCATCATTTCAAAATTATCTTATGATGAAATTTTGATATTTTTCTCAAAAGTTTGATATTTCAAGGAATAATGAAAAATACTGATTTTTATAGAAAACTATATTTTCATTCAAAGAATTAAAAAACTAAAATTATATTTTGAATTTTTTTAAAATTTAAATATTTAATTTGAATTAAAAATAATACAATTATAGTCTTGTGGATGAATTTTATAATTTGATTTTCAATAAAAAAAAATTATACTTAAAAATACTTTTTTCTGAGAAACTATTTTTCTTTGCGTTTTATATTTTGATAAAAAAATTAATTTTGGAAACTTCTAAAAATTTAATTAATAATTATTCATTAAATATTTAGAATCATTGGGATCAAATTTGGTAAATTTATCCCTTTCAATTATTTTCATAATGAATTTTAACGTTAATAAATTTTGGTCCCCCAGGGTAACGGTAAATCAGGTAATTAAGGTTAAAAATAATTTAATAAGGACTCAAAAAAATATTAAACATTAATTTATCCTATTTTATTAGTAGAATTCATAAATTTATAACCATTTTATGAAAATAAGGAATCTGGGTTTCGTATTTCTTTGATTTTTACCTTAATATTATTTTATGTAATTGAAAGTCAAAAATATCATTCTCTTTATTTACCAGAAATGCTCAGCCAGAGGCAAGACTCTGACCATTTATTAACAAAAGAAAATAAAAACAGGTACAAGAAGTCCAGAACAACTACATATCATAGAAATAATACTCATCACCAACCACTTTAGAGACAAAGTCCTCTTCTTTATCTGTTTCCCACTCTGAGCTTTCATAGTGTTTAAGAACATTGGCATATTACCTCTAAATTGTTTAAATAGGGATAAACATTGGATATGTTCATTTATAAATGTTTTATTTGAAATATTAATTATTTTTTATAATTTTAATTTATTTATAACTTTTAGTGATGAAATAATTACCATAAATTCTTATACAACTTTTATACAACATTTATTAAATTAATAGAAACATAAAGTGAATGATTTTAAAAATGTCAAAAGTGATATGATACAAATTAATTATTTTGTCCCCAAAATTTTATTTATTAAAAAATATAATTGGGGATTTAAGTGATTATATTTTAATTCCTTTATGTTCGTGTTGTTTTCTAATTCATATTAAATGAATAGTTTTGAATTGGACATTAATGATTTTTTATAATAAATAAGAAAAATTAAATGATTAAAAATTCCTAAAAATCTTTAAAATATTATCTTTAGAAAATTTATTGGCATATGATTCATAATATCAACCATCGTCCATTAATAAGGAAATTTTTTATTTTTACAATATTGACCCTTAATGAGTTAAAACTCTATTATCATGATAATTGTAAAAATGGGTTAATATAGGTTAAAATAAAGAGATAAGGGTAAAATTTTAATCTAAACATGTTAAAATTTTACTTTATGATAGTAAGTTGTACCATAATCATCATATATTCTAATTATTTAATTTTTTATACTTATTTACAAGAAAATTAATTTATATTAATTTAATATTTTATGTAATTCCAAGAGTGCACCTCCCATCACTTATATAAGTGAACCTCCCATCATCTTTTATTCACACATAAAAACCATTTTAGTTTATAAAATACCCACCTAAATCCCTTCCTAACATCTATTACCACATTCTAGATGGATTATTTGTAGACTAATAGTAACCTTATATGGTATAAGTTGTAAAGAAAAGGAGGTTGTCTGAATAAGGTGTATAGATTTTAACCGAATGTTTTAGTTTTATTTATTCTTCTCCATCCATAAAATGTTCTTCAAAAATGATGAAATAATAAATTAAGTATCTTATATACAATGATATATTTTTATGTTAATGTAATAACCAATATTCATATCTTCTTCCATCAAATGAGTAACAAAACCATTGTTTGTGTGTATGGAGGACTACCACCTCATAAACTGATGTAGAGTATTTCCAATCACTACCTCTCATGGTTGGTTATAATTATGGATTTAATATTTATATATTATTTTCAAGACATATTTATCATAATTAAAATATTATATATCTTCTAATTTCTTACATTTCTATCCACTAGAAAATTATAACATCATTCATTTGTTTGTGTGGACTACCACCTCCACGAAAAGATGTGATTAATTATCAATAACCAAATATAATAGATTATATATATAAGATTATTTCAAGAAATAATATTAAATATATGATATTATTATAATTTTCTAAAGATAAAATAACATTACCATCTTTTTATCATGATCGTTGAAAAATTGAAACATTACTCATGCATACACACAGTTTACATTCTGCTTTATTTTAATGTTTTTCATGTTTTAAAACCATGTTTCATGTTGGGATTTTAAAATATAAATTATATATATAATTATAATTATTTTATTATTAATATTCTATAAATTATGTAAATATATCCACTTTTACCATATTTAACATATTGAAGTTATTTTTGGAAAAATGAACTGAATATCATTAAAACGGCTAATATGAACTTAATTGATTAATTAATTAATTATTACATTGTTATAAATAAAATAAAAGAAATAATAAACCTGAAAATGGTTTTAATAAATTTAAATAATTAACATAAGTTTATTATTCATGAATATAAATAATATATGTGACGCATCAGACCTAAGGTAAGGGATTGCATCTCAATTTTCCTTCATTGAAGCATATTCTATTGTTATGTACGTGATTTATTTTATATGATGTGTATAATTCAATTTTAATTGTTATATAGTGAATAAATCACACATAATGGTATTTTATGTTTTGATCCAAATTATTTCATCTGGTGGATTTGAATTTAAATTTATCAAGTGGTAAGGGGTTTGATAACTCAATTTACATTCATTTGGGTTATAATTATACTTAATTTAATATATTATGCCAAGATTATATATAAAATGGACTATTATTTTATTATGATGTGTTTAAACTTTGTTTTTTGGATTTAAATTTTTCACACATAATAACTTCATTAATTAATTCTCACTTCAATGATAGGATCTTTATAAGGGCTTCTGATATCACTTTAATTTTTATGAGACATATACCATATTTACTACTTGTTTCTTTCATGTGGTGTATTTACCACCCAATTAATGTTATATATTAGGATTAAATTTATATTCACGGTGTTTATAAATTCATTTTAATTTATTTCTTTCATTAATATTATGATTCAAATGTTTTCTAAGTGGTAAGGATTTATTTCACAATTTCTTCATTTTTTAGGATTGTTTATGTAAAATTCTTCATTAGGGGAGTTTTTTATCTCTAATTATTAAAAAAATACTTTATTATCTTCTAATTATTTATTGAAATTAAAATTTTTCGTTTCACCTTCCACTCTTTATGTACTCAATATACCAAAATCATTTTTGAATGAAAACTAAATTTGTTTTTCTACTCAGTCAAGAATATATTTTTTCCATATTCTTATTTCCTATAAAATGTTTTTAATAATAATTTTACTATTCTATAGTGATATTTAAATTCATTTTTAGCCATTTTTACAATTATAACGTGGTTTAAAATGAATCTTATTTTTACTTTCTGAACGAGGTACTTTTGTTTTTTTTCGAAAATGTGAAAGGAATCTCTGTTTTAACATACTCAAAATTTATAGAATTTCTCATCATAATGACAACTCAATTATTCATAGATTCCATTACATTTTACCACTATTCTTTTCAAATTAAAATTTTTCTTAATATTTTTGATGTTTTTAGTTATTAAAACATGAATTTTCAAGTGAAAATGGTATTTTCCTAAAGAATGATTTAATGATATTTTTATGGTATTTACATTCATCAATGATAATAAATTTTTTTATAAATTCTCCACTTGTGATATATTATAATGATACCACCCTTATTATTTCTCTAGGTGTCTTATGGTCAATTTGACTATAAATGTATTGACATTCCACATACTAGTTATAATAAAAATCATTTTTGGTCATTAAATCATGTTGATTATGTTTTATTATTTATTAAATATATAAATAATGAATTGGAATTAATAAGTTATGAGAGGGGACTTCTATATCCCATCAATTCATCAGTAAGTCTTTTGGGATAAACTAGTCTGGGTATTTTGTTGAGGTCTTACATATTTATGTAATATGTCTTAGTAAAAGGCCTTGAAAGGAAGTTTATAATATAGAATATTATGCATTCCATAATTATGAAACTATTTATTGATTTCCATGTGATTATGTAATTGATTATGTTATCCATGGATAAGTTTTAAGTTCTTGATATTAGTTATATGGCATTATTTGATCGTAATTTATTCTTTCCATATTATTATTTTTGCTCATGTTATTGATTAAATTCAATGTTTTCTCAATTAGTTACCTTTCAATATTGATTATATCTTATTTATTTGATGAAAAAATCTAATGTAGATAGCCTTTACTGATCATATTATCCCACCCTTATTTGTTTCCAATTCCCCATGATATGAAGAAGGAATCTATGAATGAGTTCTTGGATGAAGAATAATTACTCTCAGTATATTTTTTTATTTCATTTTCCAATGTAAAATGGGAATAATGTGTGTGTCTAGTTAACAAAGACTACTAAACCCTTCAATTATTTTGGATTTTATTTCTTATATCTATTTCCAATGTAAAAAATTAACCATCATATCTTGGCTACTAGATTCGGGGTCTTTACAAGAGTAGTGTTGTAGTTCAGTTTGGTGATTGCCTGCCATCCCAAGGAATGATCCCTAATATTTATAGTATGGAGTTGTGTTTGGTTAATAAATTAAATGGAATATGGTGGATAAGGGTCTTGGATAGTGTCACATTCCTGATTAAGGTGTGTGCATTATTCTTAACTATTGATGGACATGAGATTTGGTATACAGAAGAAATCTCCTATGAATGGTAAGTTTCAATATTAGAGTAGGGGATGGTGGTACATATACAATATAAAATTTAAAAAATATATATAGATAATCAAGGAATTAGAGTACTCAACCTAGGAATTAGTATTTTCTTATTAACACTTATTTATTTATTTTACTTCTTTTTATTTATTTCATGCACCTTCCATACAATACAAAATCCCACATATTTTTAATTATTTCATAAAATAAAAATATGCTAAAAATATTAGTAACTGATTTAGAGAAGTGAGTTATATAAAAATATCCTTAAGATAGATTCCATTAGTCATCCATTGTGGAGCATTAGGAAAAATATAAATGTTCTTTTAAACTAACTTATAAAAAGTGCATCAAATATTCTCTCCATCCTGAACATAATAAAGTTATCATTTACACTTCATTAATTCACCTTACTTTAATTTCATCACCTTTATAATTAAATCTCAAATGATCAATGATGATTATATACTCTAAAACATATAACAACCATGAAAATATATTATTGTTAAAAAATAATATTTTTTCATGTCTTTTAGTACATAAATATTGAAAAACAATAGTTTCATAAATGATTTGGGAAATTTTGAATCCAAAGGGAGAAGAAGGTGGCTAAGTGAAAAGATTCATGTACGCTGGCCCTAAATAGAACACACATGCCTAGCTCAATCATAGATCATTTTCACCATTATTATATTAGTGTTGTTTATACTTTCACATCCACTTCCACTCATGAATTGAAACTCCTATCATGGGGTGTAAAAAAAGCTATATTTTTCAAGTGCAGCATATTTTTTGGTCGAGGTTGTCTAACTTAAGGAGATTTTGAAATCAATCACTCACTACTCCTAATTCACTTTTTGTATTTTTTGTGTTTTTTAAATTTTATAGAAGTGGTTGTAATAAGGGGGTTGATTATATAATTAAAAACTAAAAAATACACATGTAATGTAATGAAAATAGATTGAATATAGTTATTGAGAAAGGAAATAAACCAAATAGAGTCATCCTGAGTGAAACATCATTGTATCATAAATAGGATCAAATCAAGTTAATGATAACACTCTACCATATGTGTGAAAATACTATTATGCCACAAATGATAACAGATTATTTACTAAACTATAACCTAGTAAACAATATATTCACCACCTCCGTATAAGGATGGAAAAAAATAGAGTGGGGGATGAAGTTATACTTAAGACAATTTGCAGTGGCAACGTACTACTAAATATCCTCAAAACCATAATATAGATAATAAAATAAAACATGAATGCTCAAAGACTGGTTTTTAACACTATATTCATCCCTTGGAAGATCCCTCAAGTAACTTACTCATTACCATGAAAAAAGATGATCATGGTGAAGAAATAATAGAGGGAGAGTGATTAATAAGAGAAATAAATAAATAATTAAGAAAAATATATATTAAAAATAAATATTTTATGTTTAAAAATGAAAAATATAATAAAATATAATTAAAAATTAATCAAAATATAGTTGTATAACCCCACCAGATAAACCTACAGTGTGAACTCCAATCTTTCACTCCATTTTCCTTATGTTTTTCTTATAGATTCTAAGTTTCCATATTCTTTTTTCATGATCAAACCTATGATATACTTTATTTTGAATCCTTTTAAAGTTTATATTTTTTCCTGTGGATTCAAATATCTACCTGATACACTATTCCTATGAATATATAGCTTTCTTACCATATTCTTGATCGAAATATTATTAAAATTATTATCCATGTGGAATCCTATTATTAGTTGCATTCTGGTTGAAGTAAAACCCCAAAGAATAAGGAGTAATCATATAACTGACCATGATATTTAATCCATAAAACTTTTAGCAACAATGTTATCATATTTGGTAACTTCTAAATTTTTTCATATTTTCTCAAATAAAAATGACTTACAGTTACAAGAATTATCTTACATGTAGATTAAATTTTCTTTGTGTGGTTAAATTTAATATATATAGATAGCATTTTCTATAATCATAAAAAAATTATTATGTGTAGATGAATAATTCTACTTGAGAAAAAATTTATTATATATAGATGATTACTTCTAGAATAAGTTCAAAACTTCTTGAAATCGCTCAAATAATAACTAAGCGTGTTTAAAAGGACATGAATGCATGTAAAATATTCATGATAGAGTATTTCATGAACTCTCATGGATTCAAAGTACAAAGATAAAGAATAACTAGTAATAATACATTAAAAAATTAAGTAAGTAAATAAAATACCCAATTCCAAAATTTCAAAAAATATTCACACAATCAAATAATTTGAAACATTAATTCAAAAACTTATTAGAAAAAAACAATAAATAAATATAACGGGATAAAATAAATTAAAAACCAAAAAAATATGAACTTAGGGAAATTTTATTCCCCCTCACCTAATCCTTAGACTCTTAGAGAAGTGATCTCTAAAAATGTACTAAAGAAAAATTCAAACACTAACTAATGTGAGTTACCTTTTCAACACCATGGATCCCAATTTATCATGTATCCTTAATGTACTTTATTATATTTTCATTATTAGTTGTATTCAATTAATTTTCACTTATTTTTTCCTGTCATGCACACTTATACCTACCATTCTAGAAATATTTCACTAAACACATAATTATGAATATTTAGAAAAGTTATTATCATTTAATGATTATATAAGGGTCTCTATAAGATTTATTAATTTCTTCATCTACAACCAAAGATTCAAGTCTTTTTAAAAAATCATGAGGACTTTTGGGGTTGTTCTAAGGCTTACAGTTGGTGGTGTCTTATGAGAAAATTTATGAGGGAGATCTATATGGTGAGGATCTATGATTTATCATAATGATAGACTTTCTTTTTTCTTAAATAATTGATTCATACCTTCTCTTTCCCTTATTTTGATACCATTTCATTCCCTTTGCGATTTATTTGGACATATCTCTCCCTTTTATATTTCAGTAGTATAAAATAATTTCTATTTATATTTAATTCATCTTGTTTCAAAAAAATATAATATTAAAGGTGTTTAGAGACTTTTCCTTATATATTTAAATCCTTTTAGGTCCCTTCTATATCAAGTGTAAAACTTATTTCAAACAGTTCCTCCAAACTACACATGAAAGCATATTCCCACTCCAGTTGTCCTCAAAAATATTTTAAAACTTCATGATCAGTCCACCTTAGATAAATTTCAGAATCAATGATATAAATATTCTTTATTTTCCCCTTTTTATAATTGTTTTAGTTTTGAATTAATATCTTTAATTTTTAGAATTATTAATTTTTTTAGGTAAAGAGAGGTGTATATTCACATCAGAACAGTGGTAGACCTTCATTACTAGATTTAAGTGGTATCTATATCATTATCCCATCCATACCAATATTATTTTTCTTATAAATTATCAGAAGAAAATTTCTATCACTTACTTCAATCCAAACGAATTCTGCAAAATATCTTGTTCCAAATAACTTTATCCATTTCTCTACACTTGAATTGAACCTAGGTTAATAAAATGCTTCTAATATATGGTTTTCTTTACTCAAAATATCCTAATATATGTTTTCCTCTAATTAAATAAATAATTTTATCTAATTTTTTACTATGATTGGGAATATCTAGAGGCATGTGCATTCATTAATTAGTATAAAGTGGAAGTGTGTTGTCACTTGAGTGTTAGAAGTAAGAGTGATGAAAGAAAAATGAGTTTTTTACACCTATAGAAAAGGTTTATGATGAAATTATAGATGTCCATGAAATTAAATCTATTTTATTTATTATAGTGAAAACATGTAATAAACTTATATTTTAATATATGGTTTACTCGAATTAAGTGAAAAATGTTTAATAGCTTACCCCACATAGAACACCATACATAAAACAACTGGGGTGTGTATATATATATTATAAATATAGAATATGTCCACTGAAACTACCCACTAGATTAGTTGATTTGAAAAAGATTAAATGGACTGTAAATATATATTAATATATATTTATATATAAAGGTTTTTTTACAAATTTACTTAATTCATTATTGTGTTTCAGAATCTATCATTTTATATGTTTCACATTTTATAAAATAAAACTAATAATATTATTTTTAAATTATGATTTCCATAAAATATAATTTTTACTAATTTACATTATCTTTATTAATGTTTTATAAAAAATAATAATAACAATAACTAGTATTTTATAAAGTCATTTTCCTTTTAAAATAGTTTCTCATTATATTTCATGATTTTATTCAAGATATAGACTATAAAATTACCAAAATTTAATTTTTAATTATAAAATATATATTTGGATTTATATTTTCAATATTATTTTAAGATTAATTCTTGACATTTTTCAAAAAAAAAATATTTTTACTTATGGTAAAAAAAATTTACAGTTATCTTTACTTTTATGAAATTATTAGTATATAAATATAAATTTTAAATTCATGAAACTTTTTTATATTAAAATATATATATTATAAGTGAATTTATAATTTCAAAAAAATTGTTTTAATTTTTAAACACATTTTTACAATTTATAACTTAAGTTATATTTTTCATAAAAATTATTCTTAATACATTATAAATCTATTATATTAAAATTAATTTTAGCAATTTTATAAATTAATATAATTAAAATTATTTCATATTTTGAGTCATTATATATAAATTAGTTAATAATTACCAATATTTTTTCATGTATAAATTGTAAATTATTTTGGTAAAAACTAGTAACCTTATTAAAAACTGAAAGGGGTAAAATCTTTTTAACAAAGTGTAAAAGACCAAAAACATGTTTAGAATAATTGTGGGAATGGGTGGTAAATTAATTTAGTAAACTTTACATTCCCCTTTACATTATAACCCAATTTTGGAAGAGCTTTCCTTGAGATTTACTTCTCCTTATTGAAATATTTTTAGTATTTACAAAAAATGTCCTCCAATTTCATTTATAAAAGGATAACTCATATCCCCACATCCACTGACACCAAAACAAAATCATTTCATTAAAAAACTTTAAAACATTTCTAAACACCATTATTAGGTTTTTGTATTCTAAAAATTCCAACCCTCAATGGCTTAACCCCCATTTTAAATGAGATAATTAAATAAGTGAGGTTTAAATTTCTAACCACTCCTTTATCATTTCTATTTCTTTATATGTAATTATTCTTACTCAAATTACATTATACCATATTAAAATTATAGCATAAATATAATTAGAAAAAAAATTATTATTATAATTATGTAAAAACCATTAACCATCTTTTTATTTTCTATTAACTAAAATGAAACCACCATTTGTGCTTTGTGCGGACTACCGCCTCTACGATGCAAGAAGTTTCGTTTTCCTTAACCTACATAAAATATTGGTCCTAAAATTTAATTTAATATATATATGTATGTATTATATCTATAAAATATTTAATATTTTTAAACTATAAACTACCGTTCTCTTTTTTCTTGTTCCAGCGAAATTTAAATCATCACTCATGCATACGTGTTACCTACCGCCAGTATAGAATGATTTATTTCCAAAAACAATTCTTAAAAACCATGAATATACTATAATTAGAAAGGTTATAATAGATAAATATTATATTTATGAAATTATTAATGTTCTGTAAAGATAAATTTTACATCCAATTAACAATATGAGTGATAAACAATTGTGGTAAAGTCAACCATCCAAAATCATGTTTTAAGTGAAAAAATGAATTCAACATACTATGAAATAACCTTATATAGGGTATATTATTCCTATAATTCATGAATATTCAGATATAACACACCAATAAACACTAAACTGTGTAATTATTATTATATTATGATTATAATAAAACTAAATCACTTCATAATCATCCACTAGTTATGGTATGTTCTTGTTTGGGTTAGTGTAACCACCTTTTTGAATAATGCTCTAAATTCATAACATGGATGACTATGGGAATTTAATATTGGAATATTTATTATATAAGTCATTAAATACTTATTTTATTTAGTTTTTAATCATAATATAAAAATTTTACTCATTATTTAAGAAAGAACCCTTTGTTCCATAAGAATCAATGGAACATGCTTATTGCCAAATTCATCATAATGTATCACAAGAAAACCCATAATATAATGAAATTATTAAATTATAAATAGGTATAAAACATAAATTATGATACCTATTATGATTTTTAATGATTTATTTTTTTATAGGAATATATAATAACACAATTATTTTGAAACTACATCAAAATGATCATGATAGCTCACACCCGATATCGAAAAAAGATTAATACTCACTAATATACATGTAAAGAATAATTATAAATGAATTTTATAACAGTTTAAAGATATGAAATTTTTTCAAATTTAAATATTATTGTAGTTAGTTTTATTAAATAGGATGTTAGAGAAATTTTCTATTAAGAATGAATTAAGGTAAGAGATTATCTGTCTCATATTTAGTTTCATGTGGCATATTTCTTAATGTAAATCATGATACCATTAATATGTTTCAATTACTATATAATTAATTTATTTTACCATATTAATATGTTTTTAAGTTCCATATCATATTATCATATAAATAAATTTCAATTTAAATGACACTAAAGATGAAAATGGTCTTTTATTAAAGAGTTACTCAAATTATAAGGGTATCATTTCCTAACTTATTTTTATGTCGATATTTTTTTTAAAGATAGTATATTTGAGGAATTATTGTTATTTATAAATCATATAATAATTTTCTTTGTATATTAATGGTATTTTACTTGTCCCTTAGAAATCTTATTTCCCTTTCACTTAAATTTTCGCCCAAAGTGTTTTATAAGTGAAATTAGAACAATCTTTTCATATCGATCCAGAACCACCATTGTTCCATATATATATTGATTGGATTATTTTGAAACATTCATAAAGTATTATTGAGTAATATATAAAGGTCATTTTCTACTACTTCACCTTATTTTGAATGTTTTAAATATATTTTTTGTGTTTTTTGTGTGGGTATTTTTTATCCAAATGTGAAAAGCTTCTCTTTTTATTTTTTACATGTGCACAAGACATTTACCCAAATTTTTTATTTTATATGAATCTTTATAACTAAATTTTAGTGGTTTATAAAAGAAATTATCTATAAATTATATATATAAAATAACTATTTTAAAATTATTTCAAATGATCAATGGTATTTCTTATTTTCAATGCGATTTTCCTAAAACTCCTTAAAAGTATTTTTTATAAAAAAACATTTTAATTTGACATAACCTAGGACTAATTGGTTTTGTTATTCCAATGTAACCATTAAAATTTTTTCTCTATATATATTATGTAAATAATCTATTTTTGAGAAATGATTCATCACATCATTCATCTTGCCTAATTTTTTTGGTATATAATTATAATTTCCCTTCTAATGTATTTCTTCCATAAATATTGTATTTTTGATTCCTTTGACATGAAGGGTATTCAGCTAGACTCCATACATAAATTTATTAGGGAAATTATCATTTTATATATATACTATTTATATATATAATATAAAAACTATGTTCTTTATTATGTTGATTTAATTGTATTTACCTACACAATTACATGATGTCATTAGATAACCATTTATTTTCCATGGGCTTATCATATTATGATTTGTAATGGAATTATGAATGATTTCATTATTTAAACGTATTTGAAAATGTTATAAAAACCATTTTTTGTCCATGGGTTCTTTATTCTAAAAAAATAAATGATTTTAATTTTAATGTTTTATGAAACTCATTTTTTCCCATGTTTTCTTTATAATATGATAATTGAATGATTATTCACACATAATTATGTATGACTTATGGGTGGGGTCCTATATAACTATCTAATGAATTGTTTAAGGTTTTATATCACATGAGATAATTATTTTTTGAATTGAAGAAATTATAAATTAGATATTCTTACAAGGTTCTGTGTGGGAATAATTATAGTTAATTTATACACGCATGGTTGTGTGTGGGTATAATTATGTTTATGCTATAATAACATGGTTGTGTGTGGGATTAATTGTTGTTAATATATTCCAATAATGTTATTTCTATGTATAATTTTGGTTAAGATATTATCACAAGGTTTTGTGTGGATATAATTATAGTTAAGTTGTTATTACATGGTTTTGTGTGGGTATAATTAGAGTTAATTTATGCTCATAAGGTTGTTCATGGGTATAATTTCCATTAATTAATGCTCACATTGTAATGTTAGGGTATAAGTTAATTTAGTATATGATCATATGGTTGTGTGTGGGTATAATTTTGGTTGATATATGCTCACAATTCTTTTCATGGGTATAATTGGGGTTAAGCTATGCTCACAAGGTTATGTGTGGGTATAATTGTGGTTAATATATGATCACAAGGTGGTACATGGGTATAAGTGCAGTAAATTTATTCTCAAAATCTTTATTTAGGAATAATTATAGTTAATATATTCTTACAAGTGTGTGCATTAGAATAATTGAGGTAAATATATGATCACATGGTTGGGCATGGGTATTATTATAGTTAATTTATCCTCACAAAGTTGTGTATGGGTATAATTATAGTTAATCTATGATCACAGGGTTGTGTGTTGGTATAATTGGGGTTAATATTTGATCACAAGGTTGTTTTTTGGTATAATTATTGTTAATCTTTGTTCAAAATGATATATTTTATTATGATTATTTTTAGGCCACACTCTTGTGCATATTCATATGCCTATGTTGTGCTCTCATGGATCATGTTTATTAACTAATTTTTATGAAATATTTTGATTCACTAATAATGTAATGTGAAACCTTATTCCATGAATCATTATTTATATTCTATTGGTTTATTGATAGACGTTTATTATGTATCTTGATTATAACCATCTGATCATCTTGTGATCACTAATGATCTTTGATTGTTATTTCTTTCATTTACTATTACTGAGCATCTACATCACCCTTTTTATGTTTCTAACCCCTATGAAATGATTATGAGTGTAACTTATTAGAAATTATATAAGGGATACAATGTGGTTTGATTACGGAGAAATTTTCATAGTTTGTGTAAAATAAGTTTCCTATGTTACTGGTCCTCAAAGATACTGAACCTTCTATTCTTGGATTCTATGATTATTTTTTAGATGTAATGTTTATATTATATAAATTATGAAAAAATAAATATATTTTTAGAAGGGGTTTATGTAGTTAGTATTATAGATGGGTTTAATTGTTTTTTTAGGATTAGTTTAGTTATTTTTAGGGATTATGATTGGTGAAAATAGTAAAACCCCTAATGATAAGTATAAGGCATAAGTCTAAATAGATAATAACATCCTAAAAAATGGTAAAGTATAATTTTTTTTGGTTTTACTAAAAAAATCCCTATCTAGACACTTTAAGTTGGTAGAGTCTCTGACAGAGATGTACCTAGGGGTAACAACCTTGAAAGGTGAATTCTTGTAATTAAATCAATCATCACTCGATGCACGAAAAAGTGTCCAAACTTTAAAACTAGTTTGAAACTCCTTGGTGATATGATTTAGTCAATAAAATTAACATTATGATCCATTATTAAGGATTTATTTAAAAATTAATTTAAGGGATTAAGTTAATAATTATAAGAGAACCTAACTTAAATCTAAGAAAACTAAACTGAATGTATCAAAGGATAAACTGAATATGTAATTTGTTCAAAAATATGTGGATTGATTTTTCTTATTCATATGATCATTTACTCTGATTTTTTTATAACCATTTTGGGATTTATTATTTAGTTAAAACAAGACCAAATAAAATAAATTGATAAACATATGTATATAGAAACCACTTTGTCTTATTATCGAGTATGGGAGCATACTTAAAAGGTTGAGAATCTTGGTATATTCTAGTTGTGATGGAAAATGTTATTTTTCTAGTCTTACCTTAGGAAGTGAGGTTGAAATCATAATAGATTTTAATTTTTGATACTCTTAACTATTTTCACTAGTGAACGATATTTATTGATAATATTCTAGTATATTCTAAAATTTCTGAGAATTATGTGAAAATATAATGATTGTTCACTAATAAATTTTTTCTTTAAAGGATTTTAAATATATATTAAATGGTATAAATAACATGGAAAATTACTTTTATTAAAAAGTCATATTTTAGGGGATAACTATTAAAGAACATGTTATTAAAGTATATATAACTATTAGGATTAATATATGCTTGAAATTGAGGTAATAAGGGTTAATTAATTTTGAGGAAAGTGAGTTAGATAGTATTTATATCCTTTTAATTTTTTATTTATTTAATGAAAACTTAATCCATTATATTTTGGAAAAATTATATCTATTTTTTTGTATTATGATATATATTTATTCGTTTTGGTGTTTTGAACTATTTATTAATATATTTAAGGGTTAAATATAGAGTTATTTTTTAAAGGAATATATAACCTCACAGTGGTTTAATGTCTTATAAATTCAAGTGGTTTAGGAGAATTATGTTAAGGAAAATATATGGTTAGGGTTTATATATATTGGGTTACATGATTATATTAATTAATAATGATGTTTTTCAAAATATAGGTAACTTCATATAGCTTGAGAGAGTAAGGTATATGCCATATCAAATGTTATATCCTAAATGATGAATATGTTAAGAATACCCTCACCTACTTTCAATGGTTATTAATAATTAAAATTATGTGGAAGGAATTATTTAAGGGTGGATAATGTTATGACCTGATATTTTAATATATGTTTCCCTCTAATTAATTCAAAATGTTCAATAGCTTTCTCCACATGCAAAACTAAACTAAAACAAAACATGGGTGTATATATATATATATTATAAATATTAAAAATGGTTACTAAAACTAGTCATAGAATTAGCGGGTATGAATAGAAGTAACTAAATTACAAAATTTATTAATATATATTTATATATAAAGGTTATTTTATACAAATTTACTTAATTTGTTATTGTGTTTAAAAATATGTTGTTTTACATGCTACAAATTTTGTAAATGAAAAATAACTCTATTATTATTAAATTATGATGTTAGTAAAATATAATGTGGATTATTTAATGCTATATTTATTAATTTTTAATAAAAATTAAGAATATGAACAACTTGTATTTTATAAAGTTATTTTCCTATAAAAATAATTTCTATTTATATTTTAGTATTTTATTTAAAATTTAAAATTGAAAAATCTATAAATTTAATTTGATAAAATAAACTTAATTTTTTTATTTATAATTTCAATATTAATTTAATATAAATTTTTAGCATTTTTTGAAAAATATTTATTTTTATGTTAATAGTGAAAAATAATGTTTTTTAAAATAACAAGACCTTTATGAAATTATTAGTTTATAACTATTAATTAAAAATTTATAAAAAATTTATCAAGATCAAATATATATTTTATAAGTGATTTTATAATTTCATAAATGTATATTTTAATTTATAATCTCATAATTGATATTTTATAACCTAATTTGTATTTTTTAAAAACATTGTTTTTAATAAATTATACATATAGTATTTTAAAATATATTTTTACCAATTTTAGAAAATTAATATATTAAAATTGATTTTAAAATTTTAATCATTAGGTCTAAATTATATAATCAGGGCCAATTTAAATTCAATCATATATGATAAATTATGTTAGTAAAAAACTAGTTGCCTATGTAAAAATAAAAAAGGGGGAAAGGGTTTAACTAAGAGGGAAATACTAAAACTAATTTAAAACATGTGTTGAAACATGTTTTTGTGTACATTATAGAAATTATCCGTATATTCCTAATTATTTAGAAATTGTTAGCCATTCTCTTTGAGAGGGACTTCCCATTAGTGAAAAGTTATTGGTATTTACCAAAATGGCATCCATTTTCACAAATAAAAGGGGTACACCTATTGTTAATTCTCCTCACACTAAAAAACACTTATCAAAACATATAATAATTATAAACCTTCAATAGGTTATTTTATTCTCAAAATAACATTCCTCCAAGGCTTAAACCCCTTTACAAAGGAGAAAATCTAAAAGTGAGGAATAAATTTCTAACTGCTTATCTATCATTCATTTCTATTTCTTTATATGCACTTATTTTTCCTCAAATTCAATTACACCATCTTAAAATTATAACATAATTATCATTATTGTACTATTATTTTATAATAATTATAGTATAATAAATAACCACATTTCCCTGATCTATTATGGAAAATGAAACCATCATTCGGGCATTGTGCAGATAACCGCCTCTACGACCCAACATGTTTCATTTTCCTTCATCGCCATAAAATGATGGTCATAATATGTAATTTTATATATATTTATGAAATTTATGGCATATTTTATATTATTAAATGATAAACTATTTGATTCTTTTCCTCATTCTGATGAAAAGGAAAGTAGCATCCATACGTATGTGTGAACGACCGCCTCCATGGAACGATTGGTTCCCATTTTTCTTTTCATCACTAACTTACATAAATTTTTATTATTATGGGTTTAATATATAAATATTTTCTTTATTAAATTATTAAGGTTTTTTAAAAATAAATTGGACAGCCTATAAATAATTTGACCAATAATCAATTGTGGGAAATTGAACTGTCGAAAATAACATTCTAAGAGAAAAAAATGATTTCTTCATACTATAAAATAACATTTCATAGGCTATATTATTTTTATAATTAATTTTAATTATGATATTAAATAATAATAAAAACACTAAATAAAATTATTATTCTTATGTTATAATGATACTACAACTAAACTACTTCAGAATCATCTATTAATTAAGGTATATTCTTGTTTGCTAAGTTTAACAACCTACTTAAACAATGATATAAATTTATATCATAGATTACTATGGGAATTTAATTTTAAATAATATATTATATAAAAAATTATATAATTATTTTTTTATAATTTAAACATAAAAATTAAACTCATTATTTTAGAAAACACCCTATGTTCGCTAAGAATCATTGAAACTTTCAAATCACCAGATTCATCTTTAAGGATCATAACCAGAACTCCCATAAAATAAAATTATAAGATTATAAATAATTATAAAACATAAGTTGAATTAATTTTTTTTATTTTTTAATGAATAAAATTTCGATAATAATAAATTAGAACATCTTTATTATAAAACTAGTTCAAAATGATCAATATTACTCACACCTGATATAAAAAATAGATAATAAAAAACTAATATACATGTAGAGAATAATTATTAATGAATTTTCTATATATTTATATGTATGAAAAAATTTCTTAAAATTGTTATTTAGATAAATAATTTTTTATATTGGATTTTAGAGTTCATTTTGACTAAGCATGAATTAAGTTAAGGGGTTCTTTGTGTCAAATTTAATTTCTGAGACAAATTTCTTAATGTGAACCATGGTACGTTTAATATGGTGTGATTACAACAAAATTAAGATCTTTAAATTTATTAAAAGTATTTTTAAGATCCATATAATATTATATTTTAATTGAATTTTCATTAAAAATATTCAAACTTTTGTAGGGTTTTTGATTAAAAAGTTACTCTTTTGTTATGGGTTTTCTTGCCAATCTTATTTTCAAGTCAATATTGTTTTTTAAAATATTTACTATACATAAAATTTTTTCCTTAAAAACCCCTCATAATTTTATTGGTATATTCATGGATTTATCATGTCACCTCAATGTTTTATTTCCCCTTGACTCATATTTTTACCTAATGGGTTTCTTATAAGTGAAACTAACATTATATTTTATTCTTAATACAGTACCTCCCATTTTCGATATCTGTATTGATTTTATTATTTTAAATGTGTCCTTATATATGATTAAATAATTTATTATGTTAATTATCGACTAAATGAACTTCTTTTTAAATTTTTAAATAAATTTTTAACATTTTCTAAAAAGGTCCTTTTCATCAAAATTTGAAAGGCTTTTATTTTTAACATTTATATACAAAAAATTCATTTCACCACATTTTATTATTTATATGAATATTTATCACTAAATTTTAGTGGTTTCTAAAATAAATAATATTTATAAAAAAATATGATTTATATTTAAAAATTATTTTAAAATATCAAGAATATTTCCTATTTCAAAATTTATTTTCCTAAGACTCCTAAACCATTTTTTATTCTTAATAATTGTACTTCACATATCATATAAATGATTAATAATATTATTATAATGGAACCATAAAACTAATTTATCTAGATTACCTATGTAATTTCCTTATCTTTTGGATAAATAATCCATCACTTCCTTTGTCTTGTGTAATAATTTGTAGTGTATAACCATATTTTATCTTCCAATTAATTTCATATGTGAATACAGTATTTTTTTATTCCTTTTATTGATGGGTTTTAATCTTGATTTAATATATCATTTTATTGAGTAAATAATCATATTAACCTTATACCCTTTATCTATATGGTGTAAATACCATGTGCTTTATTATCTTGATTGAATAGTATTTACCTATTATGTTACTCATTGTCATTGGATACCCATTTAATTTCCATGGGGTTTTCATGTTATGATTATTAATGTAATTCTTAATTATTTAATTATTTAAATTCAATTAAAAAAGATATTAATCCAATTTTTTTTCATGTGTTCTTTATACTATAAACATTAAATGATTTTTATTTGAATGTTTTATAAAAATCGTTTTATTTACTTGGTTTATTTTTATGTGATGTTTGAATGGTTTTTTAAGTGACACTAATAAGTATGAGTGATTGATTTGTGGGTCCTATATCACCCTAAAATTTATTTTTTAATGTTTTATATATCATAATATAATGATTTTTTGTTTGGGTAAAATTTCATTTTTTTTCTTTGATCATAAGGTTGTGTGTGTGTATAATTGATGTTAAATGTATGATCATAATGTTGTGTGTGGTTATAATTTTGTTTAATATATACTCACAATGTTCTGCGAGGGTATAATTATGTAAAAACTATGATCAAAAAAACTAACATGGGTATAATTATTGTTAAGTTATGCTCACTAGGTTTTTAATGGATATACATTTTTGTAATATATTCTCACAATGTTGTGTGTGGGTATAATTATAGTTAATCTATGCTCAAAATGTTTTTTTATGGGTATAATTGTAGATAATTTATGATCCCAAGGTTGTGTGTGGGTATAATTTTAGTTAATATATGCTCAAAAATTTTTGTTTAGTTATATTTTTAGTTACGGTATGTTCACAATTTTTTATCTTGGTATAATTTCATTTATGTTATGCTCACAAGGTTGTGTGTGTGTGTAATTGAAAATAAGTTGTGCATGGGTATAATTTTTTTTAATCTATGCTACCAAGGTTGTGTGTGGGTATAATTGTAGTTAAGTTATTCTCACAAGGTTTTCCATGGGAATAATTGTAGTTAATATATGCTCACAAGGTTATACGCGGGTATCATTGTGATTAAGCTATGCACACAAGGTTGTGTATGGGTATAATTAGGGGTAATACGTTTCCAAAAAGATATATTTTCTTATTCATGTGTTTATTCCACACTATTATTCATATTACTATGCCTATGTTATGATCTCATGGGTCATTTTTATTGAATAATGATTCCATACTCTTTTAATTAACTTATTATATTATGAATATCCTTATAATATCACCTATGATTTATGTTTAATTATTTATTGGGCACTATTTTCTTATATATATTGATTATACCCATATTTTCATTTTATACTCACTTAAAATCATTGATTTTTATTTCATTTTTAACATTTATTGACCATCTTATCTCACCCATTTCTTATATTTCCATCCCCCAAGTTATGATAATAAGTTTGACTTATGAGAAGTCTAGAAGGGATCTAGTGTGGTTTTATAATGGAGAAATATTCAAATGTTTTGTAAAATATGTTTCGTGTTTAACTAATCCTCCAAGACACTAAACCTTTCAATCTTGTGATTGTGTGATTATTTGTGAGATGTGATGTTTAGAATATGGAAATAATGTTAAATAAAGATATGTATAAATTTGGTCACAATGATTCTAATTATAATTGGGGAGAAAAAATACCCAATTAATTGGATTGTAATTATTTCAGGAGTGATAACATGAGCTTTGTTGAAGTATGAAAATTTAAAGATGGATCGAGGTGAGCCAGACTTCAAATTGAAAGAGAATATACTCTATTTCTCCTTATATTTTTATTATTCTTTATCTCAATTATGTGTGATAAATTAAATTTTTTTACTTATAGAATGATTTTTACTTAAATTCTTATAGGTAATGATTGATTTAATTACTAGTTAATTTCATGTTTTTTCCCATCATTCAAACTGAAACTCATTCCTCTTGGAATAATTTTATTTCTTCAATATTGGTTTTTTTTAAGTATTAAAAAATGAAAAATATTATTAACATTATTTTTAAATCATTTTTCCAATGAAATATATTAACAAATTATGTATATAAAATGTGAAATAATGAGTATTTTAAATGAATTATAGTTTATTTCTTGAATGGTCCTTTGATCACTTAACATCTCATTGTTTTATAAAACTTTCCTTAATAAATATTTAGATCATGTGTGGTAGTATTTTTAATTATTGTAAAATATTAAAAAATATTTTAGTTACATAATACAAAAAAATATTAGACTCTACTATGAAGATATTAATATTTCAAAATTTTGATTCAATCAGTCTTCTATTCATATTTTTTCACTTGTATAAGGATTCTTAACATAGTTTTGTTCTAAAACTATTAACACCTCATTTTAATTTCAATCGTTATCTTCCACAATTTATTTCAAATAACCTCCTTCCAAATATTTTTTCTAGTTTAGGATTTAAATAATTACTTTGAATTTTCAACCTATTTCCTTTGGGTTTAAACCTACTAATTGTACTCATTTGAGTAATAGATATAAATAACATTTTGATGGATTCTATGACCTTTGGTTTGTTCATTTACTTAATATATTCATATGATGGATCATGTTAGCCACTATCATTGTCAATTACACATAGCAATGACCTCTCATTAATATTCTAAGGAGTCCATTTTAGAGATATCATCCCTAATTTCCCAAACTAGGGCACCCAAAGGTAGTTATAATCTTGGAAAATAAACCATTGATGATTGAGAACAATATCATATCCTTATTCCTAGTTATACTAATAAATTTTGTCGATATATTCCAATAAAATCTAAGTAGTGTGGTTATTCTCCCTCTCCCATAAACATAGGGAAGATAGATCGTTGATATATTGTGGTGGAAACTCAAGAGTAGTCCCATATCCCTAGTCCCACCCATGGATCCCAATAGCATATCATAGAACCAACTAATAAATATTTCTGACATATTCCATTAGTAATATAGGGTTGAGCTCATATCCCATCCCATATAAATATCCATGGAGATCATTAGTTTATATCAGCAATAATTCAATGGAAATATCGTATCCCTCCTTTCACAAATGGTTCCTATCATCATATTCCAACCACACACGTGGGTCTATTTGATATACATGTTCCCATCAACATTCCAACGAAACAATATATTCCCACTCCTATTAATAATAAGGAGGTTTGTCGGTATATCTCATTAGGAACCCAGTATCAAGCCACTATTCCTATTCTAGTCTATACTCTAGAAGATTGTTGACATATTCTAATAGAAACACAAGTGTATGTTCATAACCCTGCTCCCACCGATGGATCCCATCAGCATATCCTTGGTGGAAACCAATGAATCCTATCAACATATTTTAATGGAAGTGTATGACTGGGATCATATACTTGATCCTATCTATAAATATCATTGGAATATTCTGATGATAATATATTATTGGGATTATATACCTACTCTAATACATAAAGTAAATTGTCATAATCTAATGAAAATTGAAGACTGACTTTGGAGGACTCCCATTCATTAGGGTTATTTTCCACACTATATAGACCTAATTATGATCAAGGATCTCATACCAATCATATCATAGAAAATATCTATAATAAAACATATCAATGGAAATGGAAAATTCTTATATAGTTTCATACCCCTATATATGTTGATATTATTGTGGTTATTTGGAATATTTCAACAATGGACTAAGAAACTACTAGTTTTCAATAAATGAGAGAAGTAAGATATGGTCATAGAAAAATTCCCTATTGTATAATGGTTATAAAATATAGTTTTCTTACCAAGAGCACCCACTATACAGATCCTTTTTGAAGTAATATAAAGATCATCCATAAAGGTCCACCTTTTGACACCGGTTTTGGAGTTACTTCCTACCACATGAAGATAAACCAGTAAGGAGGTTCTCCCCTCACCGACTTGTCAATATTCCATGAACATAGATGCCATCCATATAAGAACCAAGTTGATAACCCTATATGTTCTCCTTATAGAATATGTTATAGAGGTACTCCCCATGATAGATAAAACAACTAAAGTGGAATTATTCCCCATGATGGTGAATCTGAAATCAATAACCATCCATTTCCTCCCCTATGAAAATTTATTTTCAAGTTTCCCCTTACACCAAGAGGAACTCAAGAGGAAAAGGCTAGATACATCATGTTCCTTTTCATCAGTCAGTGATTTCTCATCCTAGTTAAACGTTTATCTATGGAAATGTTCATTATTTTTGTCTCTTCTATACAATGTACCATTTCATACAACTAAGTAGATTCTGAATGATATCATTTATTTTAAAATATTAGTGCATATATGGCCTTTATGGTCAAATTAGGTTGAGGAAACCCTCATAGAGGGTGGGGAGAACATAAAGGTCATGTGAAAGGATATGGTTGGATACATAATGTTGTATATATTTTGTCTCATATCAACTTTATTGTATGAAATTCCATGTGGATTAAAAGAAGAATGCATACTAAAATTTATTTTATACTTATAGGAGACACTCTATAATCTTAAGATAAGATGCATATTTTACTTGGAGTACACTAATTATTTCATGGTGACTATTCAGCTTTGTTTCTAACTTAACTTGGATACCTTTTCAATGGCTCAAAATCCTAGGGTGGGGAAAAATTTGAATGTATCCAACATACCTGCTTAGCAGCATGAAGTCACTCTAATATATATTCATTAAAATCCCATCATATTTTCATATTAGAGATTTGGGTTATCTATATTTCACTTCTCTCACATGACAACATAGTTCCTTAGGGAATGAAGATGGTAATGTTATTACTTCAAGACAATTCTCAGTCTTTAGGTCAATATATTATAGTTGGTCTGTCCAATGAATCCTCATCATTACAAAATAATATGAGTGGTCCATTTACTAACACCTACATTAGTTTTCCAAAAACATGAAATAGACCTCCCATCTAAGATAAGAAAATCCTAAAACTTCAATGTAACCTTCAATGATAAGAAATTATCACTCTATAAAAGGAATATCATCTGGATTGTTCCAAGAGATAATACTAAAATGTTATAAATGATATAATTGTATCTTCCTTAGTGGAATTATGAGAGAAACACTATCCCATTGGGTTAGAGGAATTTTGACCACCATATCATCCCCTAGGATCATTAATTGAAAATTAGATCTCAGATGTGATGGTTGTAAAACAATATCCACCACAAACTATGTGGATGCATTCATTGTTACCCATTATTCTCTGTGGAAATTATTCTTCTTGAGATTGAAAGATACCATATATAAAACACCTTTATGGTTTCTTTTACTCCGTAATCCATCTCCATTATTAATTAAACACTCTATGAAAGTCATTGGGTACTCTCTCAAGATCACCCTATATAAACCACTTATCAGAGAACATTTGTTAGAAAATGTTAATCCTTTCAAGGGAAACAAACAAAAACAGTCCACTCAAAAAGTGGAGTTTAAAGAGGATTATAATATGTCCCTTAAGATATATTCTATGTATATAAAATTTGTTTATTACTCTAATTCATAAGATGATATGATCCTTGTTTCATGTTACTCATTAATGAATGTTGTTAATGTTAGCCCCATGTTTGAAATAGATAATGATGCCAATATAGAAGAACATGTTGAGGAGGAATCCATACAAAATCCAGTATTTATCAAAGCACATGGATAAGGTGTGTATGATTAGAATTATAGGTAGCTTCCTTGATTGGGAGATCCTTAAATCATATCATTACATAGTACTTAGTGATATTAAGCCAAAGATAAACTCAAATCCATTATTATATCCCATCCACCACTCAAATAATTAAATCATATAAATTTTGAGGATATGATTTTATAATATAATGTTTTACTAGAGAAGATGAAGTGGATTAATGTTGAATTACTCAGACAAAATATACCTACTGAGTGAAACTCCAAGGTGGAGGATAATATACCTCCTTTCATAAAACCTCTCCAATAAGAATAAACTTCTTAACCAATGAGATTAGATTCTAGTTATTTAATAAACTAGGGTTTATAAAAAAATTTAATCTAACCTCAACAGGTGAAGAAAATGACGAATTTCATATTTTGGAGTAAAAACCATTATCATTTCATGAAAACATCTCCAATAAAACTTGATTTATATATCATTAATAAATATAGGTGAGATAAACCTATCAGGTTCTGAAAAATTCCTCCACTTGAACATTATACCAATAAATAGTCCTACTCAAAATGTTTGACTCCATTGATTCCATTTACACTAAAATAGAATACATAGAGGGGTGATGTGAATTATTGTAACTAGAGAAAAAGGTGAACCATGAATGAATGGACTTGAATTCTACCCCATATAATTTTTGGAATACCTCTTTCTTGATTATCAATGTTAGGGGATTTACAGATTATCATCTCATGCACTTCGAGTCCCAATTTTTACCCATGATAGGAATACCAAAGAATCAAGTGGAAGAAAATCTTAGGTGCTTAGTGTAAACCTTGCAAAGGATGATTTTCATCTCTTATAAAAACCAAATGGTTAAGTCTGTTTCGATTTTTGAAGATCTCTTATGACATTTATTCTACCAGTTCATCTCCATGCTAAGGAGGAAAATAGTCCTTAATGTCTAAAAAATAATATAAAAATGGTTGGGTCTTATAATTCATCTCCAAGTTTAATAATTTAAATTATTAACTAAATATACCTCTTACTAAAGATAAGTTATCATGGATATTCATAATGAATCTCAATAATGATCTTTGAAAATCATTAATTCCCTTGAAGTACACTAATAATTTCTAGGAGTCTGAAATCATGGAATAGTGATTGGAGGATTCAATTCAGTATTGCTAATTGAAGTCACCTCTAACACCATCAAACCTGATAAATAAATATAATAAATATGAGACTATGACTATCAAACTCTAACTAGCATTGATTCCAGCTCAAACTCCCAAGCCTACTCAAGATCATGTGGTACCTCATTTAAAAAATGGTGTCCAAAATAGTTCTCTATTAAAGAAGCTAAAAGGTAGAAAAAATATCTTGAATTTTTAAGAATATAATAGTATGTTTTACACATTATAAAAACATAAATTTATGAGGTCCTTCATAGATGTCTAGAAAAAGAACCCATATAAATTGCTAAAGATTAAAATATCCAATGAAGTTGGGTGGAATGATTGCCCTAATTGCTACCTGTTCCACTAAATGTTGGGAAATAACATTCATGAATACTTCATATTCAAGGATATAATCCAAAAGATGTTTTACTCAGATTAGTTAAAACTGGTTAAACCCTCAACACAGGTGGTCTATTTTGATTATACTCCAATAAAATATGAGAAAGAGTGGCAAGAATTTATAAATATGATTATATAGAAATTTGATGACTAGATGACAATAAAATTACTCTACATGGAATAAGAAATACTAATGGTGAAATTGAATCATCCAGTTGTGATCATTGTTTCTAAAATGATATAAGAAATGACTTCTCAATCTTCATAATCTTAAATATTCAAAACAACTATTGTAAATATAATAAGGCATAGAAAGAGGAGACCTTTTCAATACCCAATCTAGTCCTAACTCTCTAGAATTTATTCTTACTGTCACTAGGAGGATGAGAACCACCCCACCAGGTATAAAATTCATCACTTGTGGAGTTTAGATATAGATCATTAAATTTCATCCATTTTATATTCCCATTAACTAAATAATAATACCCACATTAACCTAAGTTCCCCACTAATAATTCAGGAGGAGGACATAGAGGCCAAGGAATTCGGGGATGATAAATTCATGGTGGACCTAACATTCAGGAATAATTTCTATTGAATCCATATATACAACTGAAACCAAAATACATGAACTCAAACTATCTTAATAGGAACATATATGTGATCTTGAATACTCCAAGGCTCATTTTAATCTAATCATACTAGAATATTAACTTGAAAACATGTAGGTCTCCAGTCATCATTAAAGAATGGGAAGTATTTTCATCCCAATGCAAAAAATAATGATGATGTTCCACAATTTTAGACATGGTAATAGGTATTAGGATAATCAATTTTGAGCTCCAAGCCCTAAGGTGGAAAGTATCCTCAACGCACAAATCAAAAGCCCTTGGTTGTAAATATGACATTCTAGATAATATTTCTATCATTATGGATGGAAACTTCATTTTGGATTCCCTTCAACTATAAAAGGATCATAGGTATTCCCTAATTGAAGATATTTTAATCTCATAAGATATTAAGTATTATGTATCTATAGATAAGATGTATAGTGTGGAGAATGAATATATTGACTTTTATATATTCATTTCCTTAATAGATAAATAAAAGTAGGTTTTCATATAGGTAAACATCATTACATGTATTTATTTGGAATTTTTTATGACATAAAGAACCAATGGCCCCTAACTAATAATGGTTCTAGGATCATCCACATCCTAATCTAGGCCAATTGATTCTTGGGATACAGTGAAGCTGAATTAAACCCTTTCATGTAGAAAATAAAGGGGTATTAAAAGAGTGAGAAGAATCTTATATGAAGAATCAAGCTTAGAACCCATTTTGGAGAACTTATTTTAAACTGTAAATTTATGGTATTTCACCAAGACACACCTACCAACACCCTATTAGAGATTCCCTAGCTCTATACACATGTAGCATTTCCTTTATCATATCATCAATGCTCAAAATAATCTATTGATGGGAAAATTTCAGTATCTTGTTGTGATAATACCCCCTTTTATTCATAATAATCTCAATTTATAGATGTGGAGAGCTATAAAAGAGAGGGGAAACAGTCTTTAGAAAATAATTTTATATTTTTTCCATTTGTTGTTTATAAATCACTCTTATCAACCATTGAAGTGGTTGTAGGGAGGACTTCATGCCTTCCATCAAGAGAATTGAGGTGAAAAATACAAATTTTGGTAGTAATTAGGTAACATGGGTCATAATGTAAAATGTACCAAACACTTAAATCATTTTCCTCTCATATGATGAACATGTGGATGCTTCTATTAATTTTATACTACTGATATAGGAAAAGGAATACAGGCATTCCATTTAAATAAATATTTCACCCAATAATATATAATCAAAATTTTAATCTCTATTGTATTCTTTTAACCCAATAAAGACTTTTTAATACAATGGATGACACCTAGAAATAGATAAGTAAGTAAAGTCATGTAGGCTCATGTTTTCATGTATTTGGCCAAATCAGGTAAAACTACTCATTCTGAAAAAGGAAATGATTTCAATAAATATAGAAATTCCTCCATATTTTCTCATATTTTTTCACTACCAATTCATTTTCCACTCTTGATAACATAGAATATGTGAAATAATAGGAACTCATTGATGCTCCTCCAACATTTAAGGAAGGTGACTCGACTACTTTAAATGAACTTGTACAGGTAAATCTAATATAAAAGAAGATATGTGGTAAACATTTATCAGTGCCACTATAAACTCTAAGGAACATGATAGGTATATATCTTATTTAAATAAATAGAAATATTTCTTTAAATGACACTATGATGAAATTCCCAAGTTCTAACCCTTGGTGTCAACCCATCATTAGGTTCTATTAGATAACCATTATGGTTATAAATAAAAAGTATGGAAGATTCATTTAACCCATTATAAAAAATTGGAAGCCAAAGTTGATAAGTTGTTCGAGGAAAACAGAATTCATGAAATTTAATACCCAAAGTGGCTCACCAATTTCATCCTTAGTAGGAAAATGAAGTGGAAAATTATGGTTTTCACTGATTTTAGGGATCAAAACTAGAATAGACCAAACTATGATTTCCCATAACCGATCATGGAAATATTTATTGATGAAATGGTAGACATAAAATAACTATCCTTTATGGATGGATATTTTAGCTATAACTAAATCCATATTTCTTCTTAATATGAGGAGGCCACCACCTTTAGGGTGTCACAAGCGGTATACACTTACCAATTAATTCCCATTATCTGAAACAACATTGACTTTATATACCAAAATTCAATGAATCATGTATTTGTTTCCTCACTAAGGAAAATATTGGATTTATATACGGAATATTAGGTGTTTATGTCTCAACAATATTATGATCATATTTTCAATCTTGAAGTAGTTTTCAACAAATAGTGGAAACATAGCTGGAAGATAAATCCCTTGAAATGTGGTTTTGGTCTAACATTTGGGAAATTATCCAACATCATGGTACGACACCATGACACCAATGTATACCCTTTAACGATCAATTTGATACTGAATATTCCCCCTCTTATAATATCTTAAAAAAATTGGGGACTATACAGATGTATTTCAACAAGGACCGAAGATTTTTATACATAAATATGACATCATTTTAGATAAAAAATAAATAAATTTCATAAATAAATTCCCAAGTATCATAATAGTTTAGTGTATTTGGATACAGGAAACACAATCTTATTATTTCCTAAATGATAATAAACATCTTCAGTAAATGTCTTCTCATATAGTACTCCACTTAGGAATACCATGCCTAAACATTTATTCATAACTTGGGGAAGGAAACATATGAATGGTTGATCTCATAAGCTTAGTAAGGGTAAACATAAGAGAGATAAATCTATAATAATATGAAATTATGAGATAATAATATGGGTATGAGATCATGAACATAACATACAATGTTCATACCCAAATCTCATGACATAAAAGTTTGGAACCATGATAAGTATATAAAAATATTTTATAAATAAAGGTTAACTACCAAGACCTACAATCTAGTGGATTGAGACTTATCAATTATTTCCCATTGTGGACCAGGATGCACATATTTATCATAGTGGATTGGGACTCACCAATGTCCAATTGTGGATCAAGCCCATTGAATTGTTTTCCATTGTTTTCTTGTGAGATATAAAGCATTTCCCAATGAATTAGATATAGATATAGGTCCAACCTATCTCATAATGGAAACATTAATTATGTGTGCAACAATATCATAAAACATTCATCATATCATTACATCATAACTCATGTAAACAAATTAGGTTTCATAAAAATTTCTTCAATTCAACATAGCATAACCCATGAAAAAAATGGGTTTCATAAACATTTCAACTATATAGACATTAACCGTCCAAATAAATAATAAGGATAGTTTAATTAAATATTAGCCCAAATAAAACATAAGTAACACCAAAGGACGTCATCTTAGATGGAGAATTATTTTGAAAGATCCCATGAAACCTTCACTGAGGAAAATATCTTTTCAACTTTGAAAAACAATTTTTAAAATATAAAATATTTTTAAATTAATTTTATTTAAAAATAAACATGGAAATTTATAACAAAAAATTTAAAAATCATTTAATACAGTCCTTAATTAAAATATTCTTTCCTATTATAAATTCATTTGAAATTAAAAAAAAATTTCAGAAATAATTTTTACTAAAAATAAATTATGAAACTTATGATGGAAGCTTCAAAACTAATTTAAAACATTTCCTGAAGAAAATATCCTCTCCAATTTGAAAATTCATTAAAAAAATATATTATTTATGAAATAATTTTCTTTGAAAATAAACTTTTAAACATATAAAGTATGAATTAAAAAATTATTTTGTCATAATGGTGGAAAATATTGTTCATGTCGTAAATGTTAAAATAAATATTCCTTTGATATTTTCAGTAAAATAAAAATTGGAATTATTTGGAAAAAATGAAAATTCCTATAAATTTTTTTAAAAAAAGTCATTAATGGTTAAAATGTATTTAATAAATCATTTTTAGAATGTTAAAAATATTTTTAGAGTGTTAAAAATATTTTTAAAACATTTTTAGAAATTTTGGTTTTGGAAGAAAAAACATTTCCGACCGAAGAGAGAAATAAATTTTATTTTTCTTAAAAAATATTTTGAAATATTTTGTACATAAAAAAGTAAAATGAATGGAAAACATGTATTTTCATGAGTTTCTTGTGATATGGGTCATAATATTTCATTATCGGAAGCATAAATAAAAACAATCCTGATAAATGATGAGATTGTATCATAAAATTCTTACCACTTTGCTAACTTTGAGCCATAAACCACATGAAATAGTAACAATAAATGAAACATAAAATATCATTATAACAAATTAATGCATGATATTATAGGTCAAAGGTTTTTTATATGCACATCATAAAAGAGTATTGGTTCATAATATGACATATATATCAAAGAAGACAAATTGAGACCAAAATACAATACCACTTTGGAAACCATTGAACTGTAAACCATATAAAATAGGGTTTATAAAATTGACATTTAAATCCCCATAAATTTTATTAAAATAATCATAAAATAAATTCTTGGGTAGTATATACATTACATAAAAGAAACCCGTGGTAAAAATGGCATGTCTCTCCAAGAAAATAAATGTGTGATGGAAATCCATTACCATAAATATCAACATCCTTTATACACAATAAAACCTCCTATATAATAAATATATATTTTGAATAAATATATCATATATCCATAAAAATATCTATCATACAATATATAATTTATTTTTACTTTTCATTACCTCTTTATTAACAATTCTTTATTAACAGTACATTTCGGGTAATAACTGCTTCATTTTCATGTATGTTTTGATTTGGTATTTCTAGTCCTCTTACTTATATTATTAATAAATCATCTATATAATTTTATCCTGTTAAATAGATATCATATATATTCATTATATATTTATTTATATTAATCCATAATATTTTGAGATAGAAAATGAAATACACAATTCATGGATACGGTAGGTCGTACAAACGCATGATTAGTGTTTTTATTTCCTCATTAGATGAAATTAATGATATGTAAATAATAAATTAATTTTATATAATGTTTTTTATTTCATATATATAACATATATTGATTAAATTTACCCTTATTACCACCCATTCAAATAATTAGTGCAAAATGAATCACATCACTTCATGAGGTGGTAGTCAGCTTTACACACGAATGAATTTATTATAACCCCCACAAAATAGAAAGTTAGAATTTCTATGTGAAATAATAATTAAATAATTATAATTATATTAAAAATATCATATATATTCATTTAATATATCCTTTTTATCATCCAAGTAAAAAAGATATGAAAAACACATCACATCGGTTCGTGAGATGGTAGTCAACCATACTCATAACCAACATTATTGTTTTGGAATAGTTTGGAAGGTAAGAATTTATATTTGATATTATAATTTTATAAGTATAATTATATCATAAATATATCATATAAAAATTTAATATGTCATTATATTCATCCTTTATAGGTGGTTATTGAAAAGGAATAACATCGATTCGTGCGGTGGTAGTTCATCCTACACACAAATGATGATTTGGTATCCAATTTTAGGGAACTAGAGATAGATATAGGTTATGAAATTAAAATAATAATATAAAAGTATATATTATATAATGGTTATTTTAATTTATCATAGTTGGAAAATATTTTATCTATTTATAAGAATATGTAAAACAAAAATACATAGTTTAAAAATTTACCTCTTCTTCAGACAACCTCTTTAGGTTTAACCTAAAGACATCCTAGATTAAATATATTGTCACAACAAGTCCTAAAGGATGTGTTGAGGAATGTAAGTAATAAAATTTTTTAGGTCTTTTATGAACTAATGTATTTTTTAATTATGAGTAGGACAGGAGAAGGGGTGTCCATTTATAAGTGAGGTGAGTGGCACACTTGTAATTGTTGAAAAGAAAAATTTGTACCCACATTTTTTCACATTCAAAAAGGGTTCTAAAATGGATCATTAATAAAATTTAGAGTTTATATGGTCTAAATATGGAATGAAAAGTCTATTTTAAAATTTTTTAGTTCATTTTAACACTTATCTTTTTATTTTAACCCTTGGAAATCTCGTTTTAACCTTAATCGTGGTAATTAATTTTTACTATTTTTAATATTCATTATAGTAATAAATTAATTAGATCATATTAGTAAATATAACCTATTTTGATTCCAAATATGGAATCCATTTTACAAATTCTAATAATATAAGTGTAAAATTTTCATTTAAACTAATCCTGTAGAGGTGACAAAAAAGAGGTTTTCCAAAGAGAAAAGTCTCAAAATATTAAAAAAAATATATAAACCAATCAATTGAAAAAAGATTAAAATAAAATTAATTTTATTAATATATTTATAATTGAACTAATTTAACTTTTAATACCATATTAAAATAACTTTTAATTTTTTAAATGCTTTAATAGAAATGATAATTCTTAATAAAAACATGTATTTTTCACTATTCATCGAAAAGTTATCTTCTGAGAAAATTCTAAAAACTTAACCCTAAGATAATTTTGAAATGGTGATTTAAAAAATTAATTTTTTTAATAAGTTATCTAAAACTATCATATATTAATTTTTAAAATAAGTGTCTAAATGGTGATAAAAAAATTAGAAAAAATTATTCTTAAGCATACAATGGTATTTATTTTTTTCTCATAAATAGAAAACACATAATATTAATTTTAAAAAAATTTATTGAATTTATAATATATAAATTTCATTACAATCATTCACTAAATGTTTATTATTCAATTTATTGATATAAAACATGTTTTTCTGTATAAAAATATTTTTCATTAAATTATTTCCTTTATTTTAAAATGCTTTTAATATTTATTTTTAATTAATTAGTAACAAAAGAATTAATTTTATATATATGTGTAAACCATATATTTTAATATTTTATTTAATCTTATTCATACACATTATTACAATATCTAATTGACAACTATGATATTAATTTATAATATTTTAATAGTATGTCATGTTTTGTTTAAACAAAATGTAGTGTATAATTAAAGAGAATCTTAATGTAATGTGAAGTGAAAATTAAAAATAAAGATTAAATTTATTTGAAAAATTATATTTCACAAAATCTCAGGGTGTTACACTTTCTTACAACATATTCCTCATATCCAACATCATTGGAAAGTGTTTTCCCTTCACAAAGTTGATGAAAAAAGTGGTTACCTATCAATGGGAGGAATATGGTTAGAAATCCTTTAATGATAAGAAGAAACATCTATTAGATCTATCAGTCTTGATGTTTCCTATAGAAGGAAAGCATCTCATACTCTAAGTGGTGACCCCAGAATGATCACTTGGTTACTTACCTGTTCAACAGAATGATATAAGTAATGAGAACAATCTCTACTACCTCAAAGGAACATTTTTATTGTTGATTTTTTATATTTTGATACCAAGAAGAAATATTTCATATCAATTTCATTAGTAAATAATTTGAGACATAATTTATAGTACCATGAGGTCCACCTTGTCTCTTATATCGATCCAATCAAGTTTATCCTTAGCCACCTAATATTAACTAGTCATATATCATAGTGGGTGGTCATTTTATAATCTTTTGACATCTATTTCATTACATAGAAAGAAGTTAAAGGGTAAGATCTAGAATATTTATTTAATCCATTCCAAATTTTATATAATCCTCTAATAAACATAGAACTCTATGATGAGGAGGTATTCTTCATCCATGAAACCTCCCATGCATGTTAAATGTACTTTTATGGTTCCTTTAGGAGTATAATAGGTAAAAGTGTAGAAAATTCATAGATTAATTCGGTTATCTTGGGGGCTTCATTCATCTCCCCAACAAAATTATTTTTTTAATACTCATTCTTACTTTTGGAAGGATGAACAAACAATGAGGCAGAATACCAACTCCTCAATACTAGATTGGAATTGGCCCTATATATAATAGTGTCCCAACTAAATATTAATGAATATTTAGAGTTGTTGATCGAGAAAATAAATGTAAATTTCAATATCAATAATAAATATTTGATTCCCTTACATTATTAGGTATGATGGTTTATAGAAAAATTACCCATAAATACAACAATATCTAATGTATTTTATTCATATAACACTAAATTTAATGTGCTTACCAATGTGGCTATAGCAATAGAATATCTAAACCAATATGAGATGGACATTCACACCACACATCATAGGGTGGTCTCTCTATTCATCAATAATGATATGGAACAGATCAATGAGGTTAGCACCATATATGATCAAGACAAACCTCTACCCTCACCAATTGATTCCATAATTAGATGGATGTGACCAATAATAGACTACATCAAAATCATAATTCACCCACAATATTGATCCGATAAGGAATAGATATGTCTTTTGTTATAAAATCTAATCCTTTACATTGATCCAAAATCCTAAAAGGTCCTCTACAATCAAGGATTTGATTGAATCCCCTTCAGATGCATTGAAGGAGGAGAGAATCTGGTTGTTATACAGGAATTTGATGTGTGATCTTGGGGTTCCCACCAGTTATAAACCAATAAACTCCATCAAATCAAGAAACATAGAAAAAAAAATTCATCAATGATGTAGGCCTACATAAATTTTACAATGATGTATCGTGATTTTCATATACATTATAACTTCATTCACCAACCCCAACACTATTTCCAACTACCAAATAATATTTTACATTTTTCATGTTGGTAGTATATATTATGGTGATATATACCCCATTTACAGTTAAGAATTTCAATTAAATTATTATTTCCACTAATTTATTCTCTGAGTTTGTTGAGGCTATATCCCTCTGAGATTTCAGAACAAATGTTATCATAAATTCAATTAATTATAATATCATCACCAAATTTGGTGTCCCTCACACAATATTGATGGATAATGGCACCAATTTATGTGATTTTAAATTCAAAAGATTCTATCAGGAAAAAAATATTTTCTGCAACAACTCAACTCACTATCAAACAGTAGAGAACATATAGATAAATTATTTTAATGAAATTATATAAATAATAATTTAAAAGACTATGTAAAAAATAAGAAATATAAACTTGTGAATCTCTTATATGATTTATGGGATTATCACACCAAGTACCAAAATTACAAAAAATAAGTAACTGCATACTCTCTTGAATACAAAATAGAGGTAGTTCGGCCTATTAATTCTAATTTTAATTAGTTTTCATTTCTATATATAATCATATTTTTTAAGATTAGTATACTAAAATATGACATAAGAAAATATAATGAATCAATGAAAAAATTATACACATTCTACACAACCTTAAAATCCGTATGATTTGACTTGTATGGTCATTAAAAAATAAATTTCACTACCACTCACTCATCCAATGGGAACTGATGTTGTCCCTATAAACTCCCATGATACCTAGGAAGTAATTTATAAATCTATATCTGAAATTGTATAGACCTTAAGTCATACAAAAAAATTACATTAACGGATCCTATTACTTGATCATAGTGTATTTACAACATATTATACCTACCACGAATGAAATTATTATCAAGAAATAATTTACAAGGTTTCACGGTATGTTCATAAATTCCTCACTACAAGAATTTAAATTTCATATCATAATTTTCTAACTTCATGAATTTATATTACATAGAAAACATTACTCAATATATGAATTTAAATTGTATAGTATAGATTCCTCATTATATGACATTAAACTACTTAGAATTGGTCTTAGTCATATGATATTAAATTTAATGACACCCAAGTTCTAGCTATATTAATATAACATGCATAAAATATTTTTCCTTTTCATCTGACATGAAACTAAATAAAGTATAGTCCATCTCACATGAATATAAATTGTTTTTAGTGGTCAATCTCACACGAACGTAAACTTCATAAAGATTTTTATTCCATGTTACCTAAAATATTAATGTTCCCATATATTAAATGTAACATCCTGGGTTTTTGGAGCGGTTCAAAATCCTCATCCCATTTGAAATTTTACAGTTTTGTGGTTAGACCAAAACTTTTCTTGATTATCAAAACTTAATTATTAGAGTTATTTGGATCCATGACCGTATTCATATATGTGTTTAGAGTCTTGGGAAGTTTATAGATGTTTTGAGTGGGTTTTGGGTACATCTAATCCTGAAAACCCAATTTTTTAGGGTGTGAAGACCTAACTTCATGGTTTAGGAAAATCATGTAGTCTATGAAGATTAATTGTGCATCCCACTAGTATCACTGGATACAGTTTGAAAAATCATGCAGGAGAGGCCACTAGACTCTATGGGCCATTCCATAATTTTAGTAGTGGCTCACACATGGTTGGTGAACTATTTGGAAAACTGTGAGGGCCAACCGTTTGAGGTGTGGTGACTAGACATTGGGTACCACACTATTTTTACATAGTTTTCCAAACCATGTGTCCTTTTAAAAAGGCTAAAAATACCATTTTCTACTTTTTCATTAATATGGGTTTCCCTCTTTTCTTGTTCCATAAATAGATCTCCTTTCTGGTAGTCTTGAAGCTCCTCTCTTTCTTCCCTTAGGGTTTGATCCACCGTCCTAATATGAGCACTAATATTTTCACCATCGAGAGTGTTAGAACCACATTGGTAATGGATTCAATCCTATTATCTCTTTTATTCTTCACACTCCCACTACGGAGTGTTAAATATGTGCGGTCTATTTTACCCTATTTTCAAGGAGTTTATCTAAAATATTTATTTCTTCCAAATCATATCGAGCTAGAGGATAATACTAGATATGAAAATGTTTACCAACATGAGGTAGGTTATGCCTAAATTTCCCTTTGATTTCACTCACTTGTTTAGAGTGTATTCTAGATCATTTCATTGGGATAGTCTAAGAAATACCCTATTTAATTAGTTCCTTGATTTTAAATTAATTAATTGACCATTGGAGATGCCTATGGGAATGATTACACTTAACTGAAAATAGTTTAAGCATAGAGAGAGGATTCAGACCTTGATCAAATTAGTCCATGGTGTTTATTTATTTAAATAAACTTATTTATGATTCTTGTGATGGTTCCATGGGAACATGATAGTCTTGGACCAGGGATTGAGGTGGTGTTGACCACCTGAACTGAGGTGATTTTATCCTTCTAGTTTGGTGAGGCTTGATATACTTAGATGATTTTGATCATAGGTTAGGATACATGGTAATCGAATTGAGGAAACATGGTTGTTAGGTTATGGTCATAACCCATGTGATATTGGATTACATTGACCATCAGATTGGATGACAAGGTCCCAAAGGAACAAGTTTTCGGGATGATATGTATTAGGTACTTTGTTGGTGATTTTCATTCACTGTGATTGGATTATGCACTATTGGGGTCATGTATACATGGATAGGATTAAAATTATGATGTAGTGTTAACCACTTATGTGGGTAGAGTCCTCCTTTAGATGCGTCTTAGGATGGTGTTTACCATTAATGAGGATAGAAGTGCTTGTTGTAAAAATACATTTTGATGGTGAGGATCCATCAGTTAACAGTTTTGAGACCATCAATTATGGGATGAGGCTTGGTTTATATTGATCCCCTCAGGAGAAGACTATTTGGGAGCATATATATAGTTATTCCTTGGGACATTGGCTATTGTTCCAACAATGTTATTATTTGGAGGACAGACATCATTGTACCTCCAGAATTCAGGCTTCGAGATGAAGGGATCATTTGATCAAGGGTAAAATGGACTAGGTACTCATTATTTGGGTGTGACTTTTGGATTTTGTTACATGATTGATGGAAAAATGGTGTTGGGTGACTCCATTAGAGGTGGAACCAAAGGGTTCATCTAGAGTGATTTTCATCAGGGGATGCCTTGTGCTTTTTTCTAATGATCCTCTCCACTGTAGTTATACCAGTGATGGCTGAAGCAAATGATTGATTTCTTATGGCAGTTAAGAATAAGGTAAGTGGGTTAATTATAATGATATTCATGTAATAATTTATTTATTTATAATATACACCTTTTATATAATATATTTAAGTTCGGAACACATTGATGGTGACCTATTAAGATTATTATCACATCTCACATGGACCCTTAGGGATGTATATATATTTTATGATTCTTTGATTAGGTAATGGTTCGGGCTTAGAAGTTATACCATAGGGATAACTTTTTTATTCTTATAATGGGATGGATGGAAAGGACAATGGTTTCCTACCTCAGCTGAAGTTACTTTTTAGTCTTTTTCATTTGTATCACTGTGCTCATAGGTATATATTGAGGTTGGCCAAAGGAAAACCTTTCTGTTTATTTTTCTATATGACCTAACTTATTTTCATGCTTCTATAAATTGCATAAAATAGTATTTTATTCTACAAATGGTATGTTTGATCTTCTATGTTATAATTAACATTTTTGTATGTGATTCTACTATGGTGGTTTACTAGTCTTGTTGGTTATGGTATTTTATTTTTCTATTTTATATTTATATAGACCATTATTATTATCATCAAAAGAGGGTATAATATCCTTCTATCACCTCTTAATACCCTCACTGTTAGTCAGAATCCTTTGTTGTATGGGGAGGAATGCCTAAGTCCTAGTGGTCCTCCATCCCGGAGAACTATTTAGGTGGAAAAGTGGTCTAGGGTTATACAAGTTGTATTAGATGAGTTTATTTTACCTTTTTGGGTATTGATATAAGTTATATGGTATAATTGAGATTATAATGTTGTTATAACTTGTTATAGAGCTCATTTGTGGGTGCTCGTAGCCCCGTACACAGGGGACAGAAAAAGTTTCTAGGTTGGGAAATTTATATTTTTTATATTTTTATATTTTCTATGATTTCCACCTTGAGTGGTAAAATTGGGTGAGATTTTTATTATTATGATATGTGAACCTTGTCCTAGTATATAAATAGAGGATATATTTTACCCTTTGCCTTATTTGGAAAGGGAGGACTCTTGACCTATGGCTTAGTATGGAAAGGGAGGTTTTATTTATGATTTATTGATAGTTACATATTATTATTAAATATATATATTCCTATGATAAATTTCTTGTGATTCTAATTGGGAACCTTGATTTAACTAATATGGGTTGGGTTTTTTAAAGTGTAAGTAAAAGATACTAAACAGTGTTTCCTACTTAACATCTCTTTGATCTCATTATACTCATCCATCTGATGAATGTGTTTGAAATGAATTATATATTTTGTATGTGATATAATGTGAATTTTATATATGTGTATGGTTCTAGCTCAGTTTAAATAATACAAGGATGATGATAGGATGTTTTTTGTTTAAAATTTCAATAAATAAGATAAAATGAATTTTCTTAATTATCCTCTGGAGGGATCTTAAACATCTACCTCAGATTGATATGTGATTCCTAAATATGATGTGGGTAAGATAGGGTCCAAGAGGAAGGATTTATATGTGATACAAGGCTTTGTTATGGGTAGGTAACAAACCAAAAAGTTATTTGCTGTGAAAGGGTTGTGATGGAGGGTTTTAAGGATGGAGAGATTGCGCAGATTGTTACAGATTTCTATATATGTATTATCTATAAATATGATATTATGGATGTCTGACTATGAAATTGGTATTTAGTGGGTTTCCTTCAAGGTTTCTTTGGATTCAGCATCATGAGGGTGGTGATTTAGTGCATAGGGGCATGTATAAATTGAGGCCCCTGAGGGTTGGGATGAGGCCCCAGAGCATCGTGTAGATCATGAGATGTAGGTACATATGGTTCAACTGTGGGATATGGAATATTTTTGGATGTGTATTGATGGGGATCTCAATTCAAGCATCTTTTGTTTAATTCAAGGTATCAATAGGGGATCCCCGAGAGCTAACCCTTCTATGGAATATCAGACATGTGAGTTCTAGTCACAACACCCACCTCTATTTCAAGGTGAGGGTAGACCAAAGGGAGATGAGAACTTGGTCAAGGTAGTACAGACCGTATTTGGAAACTTGATACACCCTCAGGATAGTGGGTGAAGTTGGAGATTTACATGCTAAGAGGGCCAGCTAAACATTGGTGGGATATACCGCTTCAGGAAGGGAAACATGAGGGACTCGAATGGAAGGACCTTGAGGCGAGGATCTTTGAGATCTTCCTCCAAAATATGATTAAGGTGGAAAGAGATTAGGATTTATTGACCCTATAGTAATGAGACATGTCATTCATGGAATATATAGCTATATTCATATAATTTTCTCATTTCAGACCTGATATGTTGGGTGATGTCACTGTGTGAGTGATGCATTTCCAGGTTGGTTTAAAATACAGCATTCAGATGTTGGTAAATATATTAGTTTTGTCTTCATTCATAGCGGATATGAATAAGGCACTTATATCCAATGTAAATTTGATGGACCATTCATAATTGAGCGGGCTGATGGCATCAAGTGACAACAATAGTGATGATTCAGATAGAAAGAAGCGAGTCCGTGAGGAATTCTAGCAGGGAAGTAAGGCCAGGGATTCGAGGATACCACCAAGGAGTGGGTATTCAATGGTTTTATTCTAGTGTGGGAATCTAGAACATGTGAGTATGCAGTGTGTTCATGCACTAATGGAGTTCAGAGCATGCAGACATGTAAGGTATCTTGAGACATTTTGTAGGAAGCCTTCTCATACAATCAACATTCAAGGGCTAGGGTAGACTTAGGGATCTGAGATTAGGTTGGGAGTAGTACCAGGAGTTGGTATATGAGATATGGTTGTACACAGAGGTCATGGTAGATACATTGGTACCAATCCGTGGGGTCAGTGGTCAGTGGCTAGTATAGCACAACAACAAGTTTAGGCCTCTGATAGTCGAGCTTCAGGTCAGGTGCACACAGTAGAGCTCCTAGGTGTAGAGAAAATTTGGGAGCTTATTATAGTTAGTTATACGCCATGTTAATGAATATGGAATCTTATTTTTTTTTAATGACCAATTTTTCTAGGCATGTCCTCTTTTGAGTGCATATAGTGAACAAGATGTATTTTTGGACTAACCAGACACTGGTTAGTGGTTTAGAATTGACTTTGAACATTATATTTATATGAGGTGTGTGTCACCAAGATTTTCTATTGGCATATATGAAATGTGGGATTACATGAGGTGAATTGGAATCTAAGAATCGACAAAATGTGGGTTTCTTTGAGGTTTGTTGACATTTTTAATCGGTGTGATGTGATCTCTATGTGAGGTGTGAGGCACTAAGACTTTTTATGGTCATATCATGAGATTCGGGACATCATAGGTTCCATTTGTTACATGAGAATGAGGAAAGAATCTAATAAGATGTGTTAAATGATGAGTTTCATATGTGTTACGAGAATTAATTGAGAACCTAATGAGGTATAAAAGTGATGATTCATCACAGAAGGACTTTTGCGTCCATGGATGGCCAGTGGACCAGCAGTTTAATTGAGTTTTGGGTCAGGAATTGACCAGGCTAGGTAACTCCTATAGTGGATAGCTCCTTGAGATACTTAACATGTGACTTGATGACTAGGGTAGACCAGGTTTATTATGAATGATGGGTATGTTTGGTACCATATCTGGGTAATTCATGATATCTCAGGTATGATCTATGTAAAGGTTGGGAGATAGTAATTTCTTGGGTTTTTTGACTAGGTCAAAATCTTAAACAAGGTTGAAATTTTGTAGTTTTGTGGTCAGACTAACTCATTTTATTGATTATCAAAACTTGATTCGGAGAGTTCCTTTAACCCAAGGCCTTATTTTTAGATTTTATTATATGTTTGAGAAGTTCCTCGAGGTTTCAAATGGGTTTTGGGTGTTTTAGAGACCAAAACCTCAACTTTTCAAGGTTTTCAAATTGGGGCATACGGTTTGAGAAAACCAAGTGGCTCCTAGGACTAATTGTGTATCCCTACGGTGTCATTGTACATTGTTTTACAAACTGTGTAGTAGGGGGTGCACAACCATGGAAGGAGTTCTACAGTTTTTAGCTAATGATCACGTGCGATTGGAAAACTATTTGGAAAACTATGTGGGCTAATAGTGCATGGTGTGGTTCCTAGATAGTGGCTACCACACGGTTTGTGTATGGTTTTCCAAACCACATGATACTCACGTGACCTTTTAAAAATGAAAAAATTTACATTATTCTCTTTTTCTTTAAGAGGTTATTTGACAGAGCAAATTTATCTGCATATTTTTAATCCAATAATAATGAATTGTTGATTTTTTTTAAATGATAAAACCCATGTATTTAAATGTTTTATTAAAATAATGGGAAATTTGGATTATATAATGAAAATGATATAAATTGTGAAAAGTGATTAATTCTGCATTTTTGACATATTTTTACGTCAAGGGTATTTTGGTCATTTCTTTGAAAATATAATTCCAAATTGAGTGATTCTTGTTTTTTAGAATAATTATTTTATTTCCTTCAACATTTTATTCTAGACAAGGGGGTGATTAGGCCATCTAAAGGCCTTAAAAATTCAATGAAGTTGAATATTTTTCTGGGCGGACAGCATGGACCCCACCACTGTAACGGAACCACATCTCAGGCTACACACATTAAATGAAGGTGATTCTATATTGGATAAAACTATGACACATATCATATCCTTTAAAAATAATTAGTGAGAGTTTTGAAGCCATTAAGGGTGTCATTGGATGTTATACTTTGGGAGGAAGTTTCCAAGAACCTTTGTATAGAAAAATAAACCTCTAATAAAAACTTCATAACTCATACATATAGTGACAAAATGAACTAAAATTTTGAGGGTGAATAGACAAAACATTTATGAACAATATTAATGAATAGGTTAACATGTGAATCGGCCAATTAATGGGTAAACAACGTGACTACCTATGGAGGAAAATTTCTACCTATAAAAGGAGATGAGCTCCTACCTATCAAATCATTTATTCCCATCCCCACACCATCTGGGGAACTAAGGAGAGGAGGAAAAATTCCATTTAGAATTTTTTAATTCTTTAATTTTTTTATTTTTAGTTTTATTTTATCATGTAATGAGTTAATCAATTTTTATATTAAAGTGTTCTCATTTCTTCTTCCACATCTTTTCTCTTCCAACTCTAATTCTCATTCTCTCTCTTCCATATTTCCATCGAAATATCTATGCACTTCACCATAGAAAGTGACTAACTTGAGACTTGGACCTGGGGGAGGATTTTTTCAGTGTTCTTTATTATTATCCGTCAATACAAACTTTTTTATATCTATTTTTTGTGGAGGTTGAGGTATTGCATGGGTGCGGCAGTCATCCACCACGACACTATTTCCAAATTCATTTATTTTCCTTGATTAATTTGTTTTCCCTCCCCTCTATTAAGGAAAACCGTTCATATGGTGGACATGGGGTAGTCATATGGTATGAAACGGAATACAAAGGATCTAGGTTTTTTAGGAATAGTTTTCTCGGTCAAGGTGCTCTCTTATTTGACTATTATAGGAGGTGTGGTTTGGTGTGCCGAAGGCACAATAAAATCACACACTCAATAAATCAAAGGAAATTAATTCATTAATGAGGTTTTACTAAATGGGTTATCAAATTGAATTTAAAAAATAAATAATGAATTAATGAACTTGTGTTATCTAACCCTAGGATCAAGTTCTTTTTTCCCTAATTTCATTATTTCTCCATCTACATTTAGATTTCAATTCTACATTGCATTATTTTAATTTCACTATTTTCAAAAACCCCAAAACCCACTATTTTCAATAAATATTAAAAAACAAAAAAAAATATTTAGATTAGGTGAATTATAAATTAGTGATTAAACCAACTATGATGCTCTTTATGTGAGATAACTCTGTTCATCCACTATGTTGCACTTGGAAAACTTAGAAATTTTATTTTTCCATGCCCTGCGATAGGCGTTCATCATGATTCCATATTTTCTTCTTTTTCCATGTGGATATCATTATAGTTGTAAGTGTAGATCCTCTCTTCATTCCCCTAGGATTTGAGCCACCATTCTTATCTAGGTTTCAATCTTCGCACCACCGAGTGCGTTGGAACTGCATCGGTAATGGATTGCATCATCTTGTCTCTTTTCTTCTTCACTCTCTTCATATGGAGTGATAAATTTTTACAATACATTTTACCCTATTTTCAAGTAATTCATCTAAGTCATAGATTTATTCAAAATTGGTTTGATTTAGTGGTTGACATCATATGAGTGAACGTCTACCAAAGAGTGGTAGGTGGTTCTTATCTTTATCCTCGATTTTTCTTGTATTTTGTGGTGTATTTTTTAGCACATTGTTAGAATCATCTGAGTGAGACCATATTTAATTAATTCTTTGCTCTTTAATTAGTTAATTGATCCTTGTATATGCCTATGAGAATGCTTCCACCTAACTACACATGTTTTAATCCTAGATAGAGGCTTCATACCTTTGGATGATTAGGCCAGGTTTCTTATTTATGTAAATTAAATTTTTTATGATTCTTTTGACCATTCCATAGAATAATGATGGGTCTAGACCATGTATTGAGGTGGTGTTGACCACCTGGACTATGGTGATGTGATTTTTTAGTTTGGGTGAGGCCTGAGGTACTTGGTTGATGTTGATCATAGGTTGAGTGATGTGGTCATTGGGTTGAGGTGATGAGGTCGTTGGGTTACAGGTATGAAACATTTTATATTTGATAGTTTTTACCATTATATTGGTAATCACGATCGAAGGGGAATGAGGTATCAGGATAATGTGTCTTAGTTACTTTGTTGGTGATTGTATCTCACTATGATTGGATAACATGCTATTACAATCATGTTCAAATAGATAGGACTTAGATAATGAGGTGGTGTTGACCAATCATGTGGGTAGATCTCTAAATTAGATTTGGATTAGGATGGTTTTTACCATCACTGGGGTTGGAGGTGATTTCCATAGAAATCCATGTGGATGGTGAGGATCCATCATTTTATAGTGTTGAGACCATCGGTTGGGGGATGATTCTCACCATATATTGAGGCCATTGGGTCATGAATATTTAGGAGGATGAATATCATCATTCCTCAAGAGTTCAGATGTTTATCGAACGATGTTATTATTTGGAGGAAAACATCAATTTGCATCAGGATTTTATGATTCAAGATGATAAGTGCTTTTAAGCAGGGGTTTGAGGTACTTGTTACTCATTTTGGTGTGATTTTTGAACACCAATAGGTGATTTAGGGCATGAGGTGTTGATTGACTCTTTTAGAGGTGGAACTTAAGGGTTCTCCTGGGGGGATTTTCATTAGGGTATACCTTTGGATTTATAGTAAGGATCCTATCTACTAAAATTATATCAAATATGGCCAAAGAATGTGATGCCTTTCTTATGGATATTGATCACAAGATAAGTAGGTTAATTATAATTACTTTCATGTGTTCCTTTATTTATTTTTAGTATACATATTCTATATCAAAAATTTATGTTAAGCACACATAGGTGGTGGCCTACTGAGATTATTCTCACACCCTACATGGGCCCTTCGGGATTCTTGTTGATTTTATGGTTCTAGGATTCAGTAAATATTCAAGCTCATGATTTAGACCTTAATGATCATGTTTTTCTATTTATAATGGGATGAATAGAAAGAACCTTAGGTTTCTACATCAGATATAGTTACTTTTGATTCATTTTCATTTGTATCAGCATACTTATATGTATATTCTAGGGTCATCCACAGGTAACCCTTTTCTATTATTTTCATGTATGAATTAAATTTTATGCATAATTATATGAATGGTATCATGTGTTGTTTTATTCTAAAAATGGTATGTTTGATCTTGTCTATTTTTTTGTCTATATTCTTCCACTATTGTAGGTTACTAGTCTATTTGGTTATTTTCTTTTCTTCATCTACATTATATTAATGTATACCATTGTTATTATCATCACTGTAGGGTATAGTCTCCCCACTATCAATTATTAACACCCTTGATTCTAGTCGGTATCCTTTGGCATATGGGGAGGTACACCTAAGGCCCAGTTACCCTCTGGCTCAGAGCACTATTTAGGTGGAAAACCGGATCGGGGTGCTACAAGTGGCATCAAAGGAGTTTATTTTACCTCTTTTTGGATCTTATTATTTTTGATATGGTAAAAAAATGAATATTATGTTATCATAATTGGGTATAGAGCTCATTTTTTGTGCATACAGACCCGTTCATGGGGGACATACCAAGTTTCTAGGGGTGGGAAATTGTTGTTCAATTTTTCTCTTTTTATAGTTGATTTGATTTCCACCTCGGTGATACACATTGGTGTGATTTTTATTGTTATTATATGTGGCCCTTGTCTTGGTATGGAAATGGAATAGATATTTTACCCTTGGTTTGATATTTAAAGGGAGTATTTTTTACCCTTGGCTCAGTATAAAAAGGAGGTTTTATTTATTATTTATTGATAAGAACATAGGATTGTTATATATATATATATATATATTTGTGCCTTTTATTAATTTATTGTGATCATCATTGGAACTTGTATTGTGCTAAGAGGGGTTGGGTTGTTTAAAGTGTACGAAAATGAAGTTAAACATTGTTTTCTTGCTTATCCTCTCTTTAATGGAATTCTAGTCGCCCATCACAGGCTCGTGGTTTGAATGAAATATGTATGTGATATGTGATATAATTTAAATGTGATATATATGTATTTTCCTAGATCTAATGGGAGTAGAAAGTAATAATAATAATATGAGGTGAGCTATTTAAAATGATAATAAATAAGCTAAATAACATTTTCCTGATTACCCTCTTTGGTGGAATCTTACTCTGCTACCTCATATAGATATTTCTTTTTGAAATATAATATGCATAGGTGAGGGGTTATGAGTTTGTATTTATATGTGATACCTAGATCTGATATTTGTGGGTAAGGGTCTACGAGGATGGATGTCCCAATGCATGGTTACAATGGGGGGTGTAGGGGTGGTGAGATTATGCAGCTTGTTACAACTTTATGTATCTATGTTATATATATATCTGTGTGTGTGTTTGTCTGTGTGATATTTTGGATGTTTTTCCATGAATATGGTATTCAGTGGGTTTCCACCAATGTGACTTCTAATGATGTTTCAAGTGTGTGCTGATTTAGTGTTGCGGGAGCGTGCACCGGTTGAAGCCCCATGAGGGTTGGGATGATGCCCTGAAGCATTGGGAAAATCATGAGCCATAGGTATAGACTCATGTATAAGTGGTTCATACATAATACATTGTAGTTTTTTTGTCATTTCTCAATGAGAAGCTAAGGAAGAGATTATTATGTGTCATCCAGGGTATCAACGGGGGATCCCAGAGAGCTGAGCCTTCTATGGAATATCTTACACATGAGTTCCACTCGAGGAATCCACTACTATTTTTCGGAAAGTGTGGACCATAGGGGAATGGGAATTGGATTTAGGTAGTGAATACCATCTTATAAAATCTTGATACACCCCTATAATGCAGATTTTATAAAGATACATACATCTTAAGAGGACTAACTAAACACTGGTGGGACATACTGGTTTCGGCAAGCAGACATGAGGGGCTGGATTTAAAGGAATTCAAGGTTGGGTTCTTCATGAACTTCTTCCAAAAGACACAAAGGGGATAAATAGATAATTAGTTATTGATACTAAATAAGGTTTACATTTATTTCATAGACTATGAATCTAATTTCATATACTTTTCTCTTTTTTCACTAAGTATAGTGGTTGATGACACTACAAGAGTGATGTGTTTCAATGATTGTTTAAGGCATTCCATTCTGGTTCATTTAAGCATCTTCAGGTTGTCATTATTCTCATGGGATGACAATAAAGAACTGATAGGTGAGGGAAATTTGGTTGGTTGGTCATATTCGTGTCGGATGATGGTGTCAGGTGACTACAAAAGTGATCCTCCATTTAGAAAGAAGTGAGGTTTAGAGGAATTATAATAGGGTAGTCAGTATGGGGATTCAAGAAGACCATGGAGGAGTGGGTATTCGATGGTGTGCCTCTGGTGCAGGCATTTAGGGAATTTGAAAAAATATTGTGATCAGGAACTGAAGGAGTAATGAGCATATAGAAAAGTTGGTCATCTTGAGAGATTCTATAAGAAGCCTTCTCAGATAGTCTGTAATCGTGGACTGGGGAAGACTTCGAGATATGAGATTAGACCAGGAGCAGTAAAAAAATCTAGTAGATAGGATACAGCTACATGCATATGTTGTGGAAAATAATTTATGATCCATTAGTGGGGTCAGTGTCCAGTGGCTGGTATAACACCGTAGGGAGGATAAGACTCAGGTAGTTGAGCTTCAAACCTATTTTATGCAATGAATCTACCAGGAACAAAGTAGGATGAGTAGCTGGATATGGTTATAGGTACACCATGAGAATGATTAGGGTATCTTATTTTCTTTTTAATGGACCTTTTTGTAGGCATGTCCAGTTTTGGATGCATGAGGTTCACAAGTTGAATATTTAGACTAACCAGATGTTGGATAGTTAATTAGCATGTTCCCATATTCATTATGTGTGTGTTTGTTTGTTTGTGTGTGAGAGAGAGAAAGAGATGTGATTGGAATTGTGATTATCTAGGGGCATTGATGTAATGTGATATTACATGAGAAGAGCTGGAATATAGGTGTCGATGCAATGTAGGTTTCTTTGAGGGGTTTTGGAATCTAAAAATTAGTGTGATGCAGGATTTATGTGAGGTGTTAGGCCCCAGCACTACTTATGGGAATCTGATGAGATGTGGGACCTCATAGATTCCATGTTTTACATGGGCATGAGGTGGGCATCTGATGAGATGTGGTACATGATGATAGTCAGATGTGACACAGGCATTATTTGAGAACCTAATGAGGTGAATGAGTGATGATTTGTAATAAGAGGACTTTTGAGTCTGTGGATGGTTAGTGGACCATCAATTTATTTGAGATTTAGGTCCAGAAGCGACCAGCGTAGGTAACTCTTATGTTAGGGAGCACCTTGATAGAGTTTAACTATGACTTGATGACAGGGTTAGACCAAGTTGTTTTTTATGAGATGAGTATGTTCAGTACCATATCTATGTAATTCATGGTAGTTCAAGGATAATCTATGTAAAGGTTGGGATATTTTAATGTCTCAGGTTATTGGATCAAGTCAAAATACTCAAACCGTTTAAAATATCAGAGTTTGGTGGCTAGAAAAACTCTCTTATTTATAATCATAACTTAATTATGGGAGTTAATTTGACCCAAGAACTTATTATTATATTGGTTTAGAGTCTTGGTAAGTGCCTCATGGTTTTGAGGGGGTTTTGGGTGCATCAGAGTCTAAAAACCCAACTTTTCAAGGTGTGCAAAGTAAGGCGCATGGTTTGAGGAAACTATGCATCCTTCCAGGACTTACTTTGTGGGCCTCTTGTGTCACTAGACATGTTTTGACAAACCATACAGAAGAGGGAGCATAACCATGTGGGTATTTCTATAATTTTTAGTAGAGGATCACAAATTGTTGATACATAGTTTTGAAAACCATGTGGGCCCACTATCTGAAGAGTGGTTCCATGGTAGTGGCTACTTCATGGTTCGCACAGGGTTTTCTAAATTGTGTTGTAAACATGAAGCCTTTTGGAGAAGAAAAATTTACCATTTTTACCCTTTTTTATTTATGAGGGGATTCCCTATTGTTTTCTTTCTTGACTGGCTCTCCTCCCAAGAATCTGTGGAGATCCTATCTTCCTTCCCCTAAGATCTGACCCACCCTCATCCTCTGAGCTCCAATATTCTCAGTTTTGGGTGTGTTGGAACCATGTGGGTAATGGGTTCAATCCTATTTTCTCTTTTCTTTTTTTCTCTCACTATATGGAGTGATAAATCTATGCAAGATATTTTTCTCTATTTCAGTGTGTTCATCTAAAATTCTAATTTATTCCAAATCGGATCAAGTTATAGGTTGATGTCCGACAAGAAAACTTCTACCAACACAAGGTAGGTGGTCCCTATCTTTATATTTGACTTCTTCTGTGTTTTTAGGGTGTGTTCTTGAGTTCACCATAGGTTTAGTTTGAGTGAGAACTTATTTAATTAACACAATGATTTTAAATTAAATAATTAGTCATTGAAGATTCCTATGGGCATGATTCCACCTGAAAACAAATTATTTAAGAAAATAGAGAGGCTTTCAAACTGGGGAATATTAGGCTAGGGTGTTTATTTATTTAAATTAATTTTTTTATTATTCTTTTCAGGGTTCCATATGAATATTATTGGATTGGATCAAATATTGAAGTGGTGTTGTCCACCTAGAATGAGGTGATGTGATTCTTCAGGTTAGGATAGGCCTAAGATACTTAGGTGGTATTGATCATAGGTTGGGAGATGTAGTCATTGGAATGTGGTGACAAGGTCATTAGGCTACAGGTAAGGCCCATCTGATATTGTATGGTGTTGATCATCATATTGGGTGTCATGGTCACAGGGGAATGAGGTGTTGGAATAATATGTCTTAGGTACTTTGTTGGTGATTTCCACTCACTGTGATTGGTCAATGTTATATTGGAGTCGGGTTCACATAGATAGGAATCGGATGATTAGGTGGTGTTGACCAATCATGTGGGTAGAGGCACTTGTTAGATGTGGATTATGATGGTGTAGACCATCTGTGAGGTTGTAGTTTATTTCCATTGAAATACACATGAATGGTAAGGAGCCATCAGTTGATAGTGTTGAGACTGTCAGTTGGGGGATGAGGCTCATCATATATTGAGGTTATTGGTCCATGACTATTTTGAAGGATGGATGTCACCATTACCCAATAAATTTCATGTTAATTTGATGGTGTTATTATTTATAGGAAAAACATCATTTTCCATGGGAACATCGGGCTTCACCCCTATATGAACTTTTGATTAGGGTTCTTAGGGGATAAGTAATCATATTTTGGGAATGATTTTTCATCACCGGTATATGATTGATAGCATAAGGTTTCAGGTTTCTCTTTTAGAGGTGGAACCTAAGGGTTCTCCTATAATGATTTTCATTAGGGGATGCCTTAGGGTTTATACTAAGGATCCCCTTCACTATAGTTATATTAAGGATTACTGAATCATGTGATTTATTCCTTGTGCTTGTTGATCATAAGGGAATCATGTTAATTATAAGGATGTTATTGTACTGATTTATTTGTTTTTAGTATACAACTACTATATCACAAATGTAAGTTAGGCACACATTGGTGGTGTGCTGCTGAGATTATTCTCACACCCTACACAGGCCATTCGGGGCACATTTAGATTTTATGCTCATATGATCAGGAAATGGCCTGGGCTAAAGAGATGGACCTTAGTGATCATGTTATTCATCTTAGAATGGGATGGATGGAAAGGACCTTGAGTTATTTAATTATATGGAGTTAATTTTGAGTCTTTTTATTTTGTATCAGTAAAAGTATATGTATATACTAAGGTCAGCCACTGGTGACCCTTTCCGTTTATGGTCATATATGACCAGTCTTGTATGAATTATTTTATAAATGGTATTATGTGGTGTTTTATTCTACAAATATTATATTTTATCTTGTTTTTATTATTTATATTGTTATATGTGCATCCATTATAGTGGGTTACTGGTCTGGTTGGTTATGGTCTTTTCTTTTGTTGATTTATATTTATATAAACCCTTATTATTATTATCACCATAGGGTATAGTCTCCCCACTATAACTTCTTAGCACCCTCACTACTAGTCAGTTGTCTTTGGTATATGGGGAGGTGCACCTAAGGTTAAGTGGTCCTCTAGCCTGTAGCATTGTTCAGGTGGAAAATTGGGTCGGGGTGGTATATTAAAGCTCAATCTATATGAGGTATTTATTTCATCAATAATACTAAAAATATGTTTTTCTTGATTTATGTTACCCAAAGTTACATTTTTATTCTTGGATCTCATATTCCAAGATAAGTCATAGCTTTTATTCCCATGCCTAATTCTACTCTAGACATAATACCTTTTATAATTCATGTTGGGTCACATCTTTATCTCTCCTCAAGAAACTCATAAAAAATTACCTTTATCCCCTAAATATATTCTAGGTTTGTATAGATAGACACTACCAATAACTAAATGTCTCTTTATTCCTATTCCCCTTGGATATGTAGTGATTCTTTAATATCATATCTCAGCTACAACCATAGATTTAATATTTATATCATACCTCTCCAAATATATGATACCTACATCATATCTTGTTATATATTTCTATAGTCATGAATTATGATGGTACCACTTTATGTCATCATAGTGTTGAGACTCTATTCATATCAGGTTTCCTCCCTTCCCACACTATGATATTCATCAATTTTATGACCATTTCCCCAATATATTAGATATATATATGTAGTTACCTTATAATAACTCTCCTTTACTAGATTCATATTATCTTGGGATACATAATAACACTCAAAGTTCTTCACTTGGGTCCGTTCAATAATCATTGTCATCTTAAATACCCTTTTCATCCTAGTTTTTGGGTTATCTCATTCATTTTCTGTTCCTCAAAGTCTCTACATTTGGGTGAATCCATTTCAACTTAACCTTATATATGAGATAGATCCATGTAGAGGATTCTTTATATAACTATATAATTCGTGATTTCTATTAAAAAAAGATACATAGTGATGCTCAAAATTCATTATTTTGGTTTCTCCTAAAATCCATAAATTTATCTTAGTGAATGGATCCTCCACAATTCATATCAGGTATTCTTCAATTACACCTAAACTAGGAATTTTAGAAAACTATATGTGGATTTATTTCTTATTTTAGGGTATATATATTCAAGTCCAATCTACCAACCTTTTACTTAGCCACAATCTACATCCCAACCAACCCACAACATCAACATTATCTTGGGCCATCTCATTCACATCAAGTGATCAAGACACAATTTTTTGAAAAAAATAGGATATTATAGAAATTTTCCCATTTAATTTTATTTAATTCTAAATAAATTTATTTAAATTGAACTTTAATAAATATTTTTATTTAACTGCAAAGAGGATTTATATTCTTGATTTTTTACTAATTTAATCATTTTGGAAGTAATTTGAAAAATTTTATGCTGAATATTTTTTATCCAATAATTTTAGGTGATTTCCAAAAAAAAATAGAAGAATGGAGAGGTAGAAATTATGGAAAATAAGTAAAGTATAATTGAAAATAAAAAAAATTAAAGGGTGATGAAAATTAAAATGTATTTCATCATGTAAAATTAATTTTCCAAAACATGAGAGCCATTTCATCTCACATGTGAGGCATTTAGAAGTCAATTAAAGTAAACTAAATGTTTTTCCAGAAGTATCAAGATTATGAAAGTTATGCTCAGAAGATAGTATCAAGTAAAAATTTTGTAAATTCATGAGGTCTCTAATTATGTAAGATCATAATCTAATATATAAAATCCTATATAGAAAAACTATTGAAAATTCCTTGAGACCTCTTTATTTACATGACATATTTTTTAAGGTGTGTAAGAAACTATCCCCATGCATAAGACTTTTCTCTCACAACCCAAGTTATACATCAGATATTTGACTTTTTTATAGGGGTGAATCAATTTATATGAAATATATTAAGGGTATATAAGATAATTTATAGTGGATTTGAAAATTGTAAAAGTATGGGACTCATAGTGATACATAACATGATGATGATGATGTGTAATATATCTTCTGATATATAATATATTTGACTTTTTCATGAGGGACAAGAGTTCCAGGACAATGATATGTGTAACATAAGTTTTGATATGTAAGAAAATTTACTTATATGCTAAAAAATACCAGAAAATGAGTTTCATAAATTACAGAAGTGGAAAAAAATTCAATGTAATATACTCGTTCAAAAATACATAAGAGTTATTCTAATGTTGTGAAAGAATAAATTCATTAGTAAAAATTTAATAATTTAAAAGTAAATACCCTTATGCTAGATATATAAGAGTAATTTTTTAAAATGTATGAGTCATTTTTGTATTTAAGTAAGAGTCACTCCCTAAAGATAGAAGATATAGGAAAAGTCAAAATGACCAATTAAATTCATAAATGTATAAATGATGGAACGTAAGATTGATTTTTAATTTTATAGAGTAATTTTATAAAAGTAACCATGAGTATTCAAATGAGATAATCATGTTGTGGTAAATGATGTCTCGTTGTGGGGAGAATTCTGCCAAAAAGATCATAATTTATCTAGATATGTTCAAATGAGGTGAAAACCATTTTACTGATCATTTTTATCTTTGACATCAAAATGAAATTTTGATATGTTTTCTTTTATGTCATGGTAGTGAATATTTTGGGATTTCAAGATCTATGAAAAAAAATTGGAGTCCCTCTTTGAGTGTTTTAATGTTTTTCATAACCATGAGATTGTGACCACAAAGTTTATCTCCATTACATGTAGGACCCATATGAGTTATAAAGGTATTAAAGAATTATTTTATTTCCAATGATTTTCCAAATTAGGAAAAAAAGGGATGTAAACTCATGGGAAGCACATGATCCAAGAGAAAATGTGAAATATGATTCAATCAAGGGAACACTACATTCAATAAATCTTTCAGAGAAATTCAATGTCATCCATGTAGGGAATATGGATCTTTCTAGGGAATGTGAGGATCATCCCAAGTTCAAGAGAGTACCAAAACAACCATTCTCTATTATAAAAGAGAGTGAGACTCACTATAATAGAGGTTTTATTATTGGTGTCTATGTTGAATTTATTTATTTTAATAATTTTTAATTTCTCTAATGATGTCACATTAGATAAATTAAGGATGATCCTAGGATACTTACCCTACCCATATTAATGAATTCTTATGATTAATTGTTAAATTCAATATTACTTGATCATATTACTGGTGATCATATTTTGTAGATAATAGGATATTTCAACTAATTTTTTCATTTTGATTCTTCCTTATCTTCTTCTCAGATTCCATAAATAGGTCCCCTATACCTACTTCATTTACCATATAGTAGAGAGAAGTCTAGTTAGATATGGGAGTGATCATAGATTCTAGATTATTAGGATAGGTAAGAGTATTGGGTTTAGTGATCATTGCACTTTATTGAGTACACTGAGTATAAGTAGTATTTTTTTCAAGTAATAATTTATTGTCATGTAATTTCAATATTATATGAATAAGAATCCTACTGAAGAAAGAAACCCAATAAATATTTTCATGCATGTTATATATTTTTGTAAGATTATATTTTAATGAGTTCCATACATGTTTTTTAGGAGGCTTAAACATATACATGTATGGTGAAGAATATTTGAGACCCAATATGATCCTAAGTATTATGTCACTTTATTGGATGCTTGATGTTTATATGACACATGTCTTAGAGTATTGGTATTTAATTATGTTAGTGATTGTTTTTTTTGTATTAATTTATATATCATGGAATAAATTTTCATCATGTTGGAAAAAGATTTTTATAAGGGAAGAAGGTTGGCTAAAGTGGTTCAATTTGAGCTTGAGTGAATACTGGATTCACATAATCAAATTAGTGTAGTGAAAATTTGTGTGTCCGATTTTGTGAGGTGAAGATTCACATATCCAATTTGGTGAAGTGGAGGTTCACATTGGAAATTTTTTAAATTATATATTCTCATAGTCATTTTTTCAACATATTTGATTCATGTATCCATTTTTCTACATTTGGGATTCATATAGCCATTTATACTATATATGTAATTCACAAAGCTGAAATTGTGAAAGTAAATTCATGTTGTTGAATGCTTTAAGTAGTCGAATGCTCTCTGTAGCCAAATAATTCACATAGCCAAATGATTTATGTAGTCAAATTATAATGATAATAGCATATCTTATTGAAAATGTATCTGAACTCCTATTCACATATTAGACTATTATAGGAAAATATGCTACAGAGCTAATTGAGAATCACATAGGTTATTTCCATGTGGTTGATTGTTCTCTATATTTCTTATTCATAATTTTTTATATATATATATTTCAAATTCTATATTTTTCTAGAATTTGAATAATTATGATTAAAATAAATTATTCCAATTCTTTGATGGTTTTCAATGCTTCCATAATAATAGGAGTTTGTTTTTAATCTAGAATTCTTATAGGTTTTTATGGAGTATGTAGTGGTTCATTAGGTGATTTTAATGGTGATTTAATTATGATATAAAAAGGGATAAATTATTCCATTATGTAGCTATTTTTTATTACAATTAAAATATAATGGGGTGATTAGATTACATGTATTCTTAATTGTAACTGAAAATATTCAATGTGTTTTCAGTAGTTATAAAAAAATATCAATAGTTTTTTTTTTGTATGTGAGAAAATAAAGAATAAGATAAGTTTAAGGATGAAGTTAAAGATTAATTGGTCAAAATATGATGAATCTCATGAATTCAGTATATTTTATTTGATTTTGAGAATTAAATGAGAGCTATTATCACTGTTTCAGTGCCCAATATGAAGTAAATATCTTTTAGTATCAATGAATAATATAGATATATTAACTATGATTATTCAGATACATTATAATGATTTGAATAAAGAAAATGATATCCAATTTATAATGTCATGCATTGAATAATATATTTATAATAAAATTGTGAGAGGTCTGGTATCCATTATATAAGAGTATTTTGAGAATCCTGGTATATAGTTTTTTTTGGAGAAAGAATGATTTAGAGCTAAGAAATATTGAAAGAATGAGATCACATGTTATTGAGTATTTGAATAACTTGAAGGTAATTTTTAAGACTATTAGTGATAATTTTTATTGGTTAATAATGAATATCTTTATGGATTACATAGGTATAGTGAATCCTTCTTTCTTATAGAGGTATAATATCTAAATAAAAATTTATTTATATATATGGATCTTTATTAATGAATAAGCTTATATATGGGGTGTCTAACCAACTGACAGAGGCTTTTGATTGGGGGTGTTTAACTAATAATAGAAGAAGAGAAGTTGGGGGATAAAACAAACTACTGAGATATTGTAACTAAGGAATCAAATCCATTGTATTTACATGGGAATATAGTGAAGAATCCATGTTTGGGGGACTAAGAAATAGGGAAAATAATATTTCATAGTATTGAACGTTATAAAAATATTATGTTTTGTGTTTCATTTACTTTCTACATTGCATACTGGATTTATTCATCCTAACAAGTGATGTAGGTTTATATTTAATATGGTAAAAGAAAAATAAAATAATTCAGTAAAAAATGTCACACTTGATTCACCTCCCCCCACTCTCAGTGTGATAGCATGAACTATTGGGAACTAAAATTGGTATTAAAGGGAATATTCCACCTCTAGATGGATGTACTTTAATTTCCTAATTGTTTATGTCAAAATTATATAAATTGTATATTTATGTTTGAATGAAATTTAGAAGAGATTCAGATATAAAATCTTATCTCTACTCTTGATGTTATAAATTTTTATGTTTCAGTAAAAACTCATATGAACATGAATTAAGCAGTGGAAAAGGTTCTTAAGAAGAACACAACGATGATATAATATCAACTACTAGATGAAGTACCACAGAGTTAAAAAATTTCAGTGAATTAATTGGATTATAATTCAAAATAATCAAGTTTAAATTATGATGAAGATGTGTTCAATTGTGAAATTTTGGATCATTTGAAGAAATTTTACAAAGAGGTGGTCACTTGTATAATCATAGATTTTAAGGAACTTCTAGATGAAAACTCACAACTTGATGAGGAATTTGATATAATAGAATAATATTTAGCTAAATAAAATATAGAAGTGAAGCATTCATTTAAATATTAAAAAATTCAATAATGAGAATATTATGATGTATAAAGAAATAGTATGCATGGTTGAAGAAGGAAAAAATCTATGTCACTTTTCAATAAACATATTTCTTTGATTGAAGAATAATTTAAAAGGAGTCTATGTGAAAATTATGGGGGAGATATTATTTTTAATGAATTTTTCCTTTCACTGGAAAAGATATATAAAATATCAATTACTTTCAAATATTCTCAGCTAGAGGATGAATAAAAAAATAATTATGAATCTTGAAAATTTGTTACTGAAGGCCAACCAGGTTCACATAGATGATATTCAAAAGATAAATATTTATTGGGGAGAAATCTTAAAATCAGTTAAAGATGAAAATATTACTCTCAATTTAAAATTTATATAATTAGAAGTGAAATTGAGAAATATATATGTGACACAACTAGAGATTTCTCAAGATACTGAGAAAAGAAGTTTTTCCAATAATAATTCTGATACGAGTCTTGTTTCTTAAAAGACTTATCCTAGTAGTAATAATATCAAAAGATTATCTAAGAATAAATATATTACATGATCATTGAAAAAAGGTAACATTTTCATGAAAAATCTGTGCATACTAATGTTTTTTCTGACTAATTCATATTCAACATTAATATTTGGAGAAATATGGGTGAAGAAAAAATATCAGAAATCCACTAAATCTTCAAATATGAATGTGAAGAAGTTTTAGAATTATTGTTCCCTAACTAAATAATAAAATGTGAATTATATTGTCCCAAATAATCAAGGTGTCAAAGAAATTCCAAATATTTCACAAAAGAAGATATCAAGATTTTTTTGGATAATGTTTGTAATGTTGGTAGTTTGGGCATCAAGAAATAAAAAAATTCACAATATTTCATTATATTAAAATCAATAAATACCTATATTTAGGGGGATAAAATAATAATAAAAGTGAAGACCTCCATCAAGGAGGATAAATCCATAGAAAATAAATCAATCTACAAAGAACATATTTGAATGTTTTGAAGATTTTTTTGAGTATTTCAAATTAAATTTTCACTATTATAATAACTATTGGTATGTATCAAGAATTCCCAAATAGTCTAAAAATTTGAATAGAAAACAAAAAATAAGCAAGTATGTAATAAAATACGATGATAGTTCTATAATGTCCTGACCTAGCTAACCATTAAACTTGTAGCTGGACTAGTGGGTCACATGACCTTAAGTTCACATCCCCGTGCACTAGAGGTTGCCAAATAGCAGTGAGAGTCTATAGTAGGGAGACTATACCCTCTTATCAAAGTTTCACAGTGGTATAACATAATATAACCGACATATAGTAGCATAAGTAGAAAATAATTGAATGAAAAATAGAGGAATAATAATATTAACTTTATATAAAAGATTTCCAATGAAAGTTACAACAATAGATGTATGTTGAGATGATCATAGATAGTTGAAAGTGGTAACACAGAGAATGGTTTACATTTTAGAACAAATGTAAGACTCAAATAAAAAAAGGACTCAATCTTGAATCCAATCACCATGATTATCATGAGATTCGTCTTAATCCTATTTTCTTAACTACTTATGTAAAACCAACAGCAAAATCATTCATCCAAAGTTCTGAAAATATATGTTCTACTCAGGTACCCTAGTGAAATAGTGGCCTGAGTAGGGTGTGAGAAATAAATCACAATAGGTCAGAACCACTAGTGTCTATCCCAATTTAGTGGTGATTATAAAATTAAGATAGTTTTCCATATATAGAAAGTGTTGAACAAATGACATATAAAAATACAACACCTTGGTCTAGGTTCCTAAATAGACACCCGTCCCATACCACCTACTTCAACCTAAACAATGTGTCAAAAAGAGGTACTTGGGCAAGAAAAAGTATGTATTTAGTGTCAAAAGTAAACATAGAAACCCAAAAAGGCATACCCCAAAGCTTATTCTTTATCTTGGCATCTAATTAAGGGTTCAGAAACTAAGAATTATAGAATCATAGTAGAGGTGTCACAATGAATAAAGAAACTCTATGCAATATCAATAAATGTATCTCAAGAATTTTTATCAAGACCATCAATTCCAAAGGTGGAGTCTGAGCCCATCCCAGAGGTATCACTATTTTACTTCCATTTAAATTCCAATTCCACTGAGCTCATCCAAGGAAATCCTTTCAGAATCCCATGTATCACTTGTGGAATGGTAACCTTGAGTTTATCCTGGTATCACGCATAAGGGATCAAGTATAACTCAAAGCATGGTGTAGCCATCTTACAAATGGGTCCAACCTCAGCTACCCCTTAGAGAACCAATATCAAACAACTATATAATAAATTTCCTATGGAATCCCTTTCCTAGAAAGCTAAAACATCGCTTTACCAACTTATCGGGTCGTAACCAATCAAACACAGAGAGTCCATCCGTGATTCCTTAATATGGAACCCATGTTCTTTCGCTAGCCCATATAATTTGAGCCACACAAGCATGGCACGTATCAATTCACAGAAGCAGTTTTAAAACAATAGAAAAAAGCATGGCCTTACCACCCTCATAAACCATTATAAATGATTCTTTACATTTAATATACAATTCATAACTTAGTACCTCTTATGAAATTTAAAATCCATGATCAATTCCATTACAACCAAGTCATTCAATTAAATTAAGGAAAATAATCCCATCATGACCATTTCATTCCATTTGTTTCAATTTATCTTAATTATTCTCATTCAATTATATAAAGAGGTGTGGTCATACCATCCTTTTCAAAACCTTTAATCAAACTGTTTTAATGAGTCAAGGTCAGTACCAAGAACCATTCATAAGTATCTCACCTTAAATGGTAACTGAAGGAATTGGCTGACTTGGGAGTCTTGCATTTAATTTACCTCATGTGGGAGACAATGTAATTTCCTACTTTTAAAATTCCAACTATAATAGCACTTAACACCTAAAAGGATTATTGAATCATTGAACACTTATATACAAAGGGGAAATATAATTTTATAGTAACCAAATAGGCTAAAATAAAAAACATTACATAACTAACATTGAAATCAATTGGAGAATAATACCAAGGTAATAAGACAAGAAAGTATGTAAGTCTATCATTACTTTTTTTCTTGAAGGAATCTCACCACTATTAGATGAGTTTTATTATAAAGCATGACATTATTTATCAACAATTAATTTTTGAATATTTAAAAATTTATTCTAGAATAATATTTCAAATCAAATAGGTCAAATACTAATCTTCTAAGTATTAATCAGTTCAAGAAGAAACACTAATGAAATAATCCCACCAAACATGATATAAATATATATTCACTACTTTTTATATTGAAGGCATCTCACCTCCATTAGAGGAGTTTTATTAGAAAACATGTCTAGTTCTTCAAACAATTCCCTTTTCCTCATTAAACATTTTATTAAAAATTGGCATCTCAATTTAAAAAAATTATTAAATAATTCAACTTAATTTAAAAAAAATAAAGGGTTTATTTAATTAAAAATTGTAGGTGAAGAGACACCTACCTCAAAATATGAACCATCTCAAACAGTCGACACTTGACATATTTATAGGTAACTAATCAGAATTTATCCTCACATGATGCACATACCTTTATATAAATATATATATATCCCTTAACCTAATGAATGTATTCCTAGTATCATTATGGGAACACTTACATTGAATATATATATATATACATACATACATAAGTATATGCATGTGCGACCTTAAATACATTAAAAAATCACTGTAACAATTATTAGTGACTCAAAAAAACCATAACAAGGTTAACACACTTAATGTAAAAACCACGAACTCATAAGTTTCAAAACGCCCAATTATAAATTAAGTGTCAATGAAGAACAAAGGAAGGACTCACATTAACCCATTGTGGGCGAACCAAATAGAGTCGAACTTCTTCTCCTTCAGTTGCGGTTGTTGCAACACACATGAGAACCACCTGAGAGACCATTTTCATGCACTAATACTAGAAAAGAAACTGAAAATCTAGTTATCCCTTACCCTAGGGTTTGGCTGAACCTTACCAAAAAATATATAGACTAAAAAATTTCTGTAAATTGAGAGTATAATGAGTGAAATGGCTTACCATGATGGATAAAAGGATAATTCATGAAGAAATCCAAAGTTATGGTGATCATAGAGGGGGTCGAGGTGGTGCGTTACACGCAGCCAATGGAGAGACCAAGGGGTGGTCGTGTCGTTCCTGGTAGGGAGAAAGGGAGAGACCTCACTTTAGGTTTTCCATAAAACCTAAAATAAAACAACTAATAATAATAACAATAAAATTAATAATATTATTATTATTATCATTAAACATTTTTTTATTAATTTATTTCTATTTATATTTTAATTAATTTATTTCAGTTTCTTTAAAAGACACATCTTAGTGACAACTCTCAGAAAAAAAAAATTATGCTTGGATTTTATAAAAAAAGTTTTTACCAACAAATGGAAAATATTAAATTACCCTATAATTTCTTGTCTGGTAAAAAACATGGGATATTACAACCTCCCCACTTTGGAACTTCTCATCCCCAATTAGCCTTAAGGAAAAACAAAAACATCACTCATCCTACAATGGTCATGAAATCAGGAACAAACAGACATGTTCTGTCTCCAAATTCCCAACTCACCTTCAATCATTGTTTTGGAAAGAAATACTTAATCCAGTATGATCTGATCCAATGCTATCATTCTAATCAAAACATTGAAACAGCGCTTACCCAATCCCATTTTTTTGGAGATGCGACCATGCCATCGTCTATTGAAATAACTAACTAGTGGTGCTCTCTACCATAGGTATTAGCATTAGAAGTGGAAAAATACATTCCATGGATCCTTTAACCCTCAAAGTTTCCTACAAGACATTCCCCTAAGCATTCTAGAGATGATTCTCTAATGATTTATAAAATCGTTAAAATGTTGGATTTCCTATAGACTTCAAAACCCAAGTCAAGACAACGTTCAATGAAAATCCCTGGTCAAAACAAACTACACTTATCACATTTAATGATGTTACATAAAGAGTCCTTCAATGATCACTCCCTTGAACAAGAGATAAGGCTAGTCGAGCCACTCTATTCAACTATTCAATAAGATTATTGACTTAGATGGATAGTGTTTTTATAAACTAAATTGTGATGACTTCTTCTAATGTATCTCGCATTCACCACATACACATCCACTGAAGTCCATATACCTGACTTTCAGTGACATTACTTAATTTTAGCATCACTGAGCCTAAAAAAAATCTAGGATAACCTTATAATAGAAATGAATATAGTGAAAGTAACCAACACAAGGTAGTCCGTACTCTATGTTTACGAGTGATATATTGGTAAAAAGACAAGATGCCCACATCAAAACATTGACTGTACCCTGAGTTACATTATCCTTTCAGTCAAGATAGATTAAATGGATGGCATTAAAGATTTAAACCAAGGGATTCCTACATAATAATCCAAGGGTCACTCAATATTAACCAAGCCTCGATAATAACCACGTGTTCAACATGGTACACAGGGAGACCACTAAATCTACCCAATAGCTTTTAAACTAAAGCATGGAGTAAGACCAATGATCTCTTAGTGTATCAAGGATGAATTCAAGATAGGGGACATGATCATCTCTTAAGAAGATATCACTAAGAGGATTTAACAGTTTCCAGTCAAACTCATCAAATTTCTAGAAATTAGAATAGTCGAACCATAACTCATCCACTCGCATCACAAGAAACCCAACTTCCCCTGCTGAGAAACCATCATTAACCGATCACTGAGCCTTTACTACCTAAGTTATCTCGTGATCATTCAAGATTAACCACCGATGTCCACCTATCACCAATGATGATTCTCAAGGGTTTCATACATCGCCAACTACACCAACATCATGCCACCAAGAAATAATTTTCATGATTGAAAGTTCACAAGCCTCATGGTCATTTATGTAAGATCTACCATCCACCAATGGTCCTCTTGGGTTTTGTTCCCCACTACCCATATGAACATGTATTTAACAGAACCTACATGACACTTCCCACCTTAGTTGTGTCCCAATTGAAGGTAGAGAAGTTAAACTAACCACTCACAAGAGCACTAGATCAAAAACACCTTAAACGTATGTGTGACATGTACTCAATTCACACTAAAAACGTCAATATATTAGGCATGGAAAACAAAATTGCATCTACTAGCATGTCAAAACGCTCAAGTCTCAAGAAAGTCCTATTGATCATTAGTACGAACTTCTTTATTTAATGCTAATGTCAATCTACTCCGAAGATGACCTGAGAATGCCGTCAAAAACACTAAGTTTTCCATCTCTGAGGAATAAGTGAGATTCAAGTGATCAATGAAACAACTTACCATGCCCAAGCCATGTCTAAAAATCTAGAAACAAACATTAATCATGCTTATGTCTATATCAAAGTTCAAGAAGGACACGACCACCCATCTAAAAAATGGTTTCTTTTTAAAAGAAAAGAGGTTCTAACTTGGGATGAAAAACCCATATAATAGGAAGGGCATGGTTTATAGTAATGATTTTAAGATCTAACGGTTCTACCTACTATGGGATATCCCCTTGAGAAATAAAAAGCGTCGACCCTATCTCTGGGTCACCCCAATCAAAAAATCACTAGGCTTAAGAGTTGACTATCTAAATCATTTCTAAAAAGAATGAAAACCCACAGAAAAATATCATGCTTCCTTTCCAAGGAAACTTAGCAAAAAAATTAAACTACCCTTACACGAGGGTTTAAAAAAAGGAAACCACTTATGGATCCATTTTAATTCCATTTAATTGATTCGAATTTGTAATATTTAACCATTTAGAAGAGTTAACTAACACATAGAGGAAAATAAGTAAAGTCTTAACGCACTTCGTTTTTAAAAAAATTACACTTTGTGACATTCAGTAATAATTTTGAAATTTATAAAAATAAATTTCTTTCAACGGATAAGAAGACCTATAAGGTTCACCTTAATCCGACATGAGTTCCTCAAAAAGAAACCCAGTAGAAATTACATAACTATAGTAATTATTAACACCCAAACCGGTAATCCCATAAGAAAAATGCCGCCAACTAACCTAGTTGGGCTCATTTGTGCATTTAGAAGGTTAACCAATTCATTTCCAATAACAAATTGATAATCCTCTACATTTGAAACCATTTTAGATTATAACACGTGGTCATATATATATATAATGTTCATATAGGCTACCATACCCCATTTTATGAAGCATCCATACACTCCAAAAATTGAAGATTGTCTCCCATTAATCACAAGAAATAAACTTTTCACATGTCATCAATTACATATTTAAAACAATAAATAGCATTTCTTAAAATTTTCTAACAGAGACATGAAATAGGCATAGAAGAATGGAATATTAACACCTAATAATGTTATGTAATAAATCATACTAAAGAAAATAAAAACATGGCATATCACTCAAGTTACACAATCCAAATCAGCAAGAATCCAACATATGAAACTACAAGGCATAGAATATGAATGGTATGTGAATTCTCTATGTACCTAATATGATGCATTTAATGATTTATCCTTTTCATACCTAACTAAGTGTATAAGACCATAAATAACATAAATTAATAAGAAGAAGAAGGAAATACATCAACCACTCTAGGTTAAATCATATCAATAGTAACATCAAAATCAAAATCAATAATCTCAACCTTAAACACTTGGCCATTTCCCCATACATGGGGTGATTAGTCCCAAACACGACTATTTACCAAGTGCCTACATATTCTTAAGTCATGTCTAATAGCCCAAAATAGTAATAAAAGGGAGAAATAATCCTTTGATACCACTTTGTGACATCCGAACTCAGCTTACCACTAAACTGGTAGCTGAACCGGTGGATCACGTGACCTCCAGAGTGCCTCCCCATATGCCAGAGGTTGTCAACTAGAATAAAGGGTCTAAATAGGTAATAGTGGGTAAATTATACCCTTATATCTGATTTGAAAGATGTTATAACATAATGTAAGAAACAGATATTAGCTAAATTGGTAAATATTTTAATCCAAATAAGCATAATAATAATATTAACTTCATATAAAATGTTGCCAATGCCAGCTACAAAAATACATGTATGTCCAAATGATGATAGATGGTTGAAAGTAGTAACATAGATCATGCTTTACATTTAAGAACAACTACAAAACTAAATTAAATAAATGAATTAATCCAGAAGATGATCTCCATGAGAATAATTAGCTATAGCTTAGTCCTATGCTCCTAAATCCTTAGGTATAAACAAACAACAAAATCATTCAACCTAGGTCATGAAAATATAATGTCTACTCGGGTACCCCAATGCAATGGTGGCACAAGTAGGGAGTGATATATAAATCTCAGTAGTTCGGCACTATCAGTGTCTAGCACAATGCAGTAGTGATTATAAAATTAATACAATGTTCCATATATTGAAAGCGTGGAAGAAATAACAGATAAAAATACAAAACCTTGGTATGAGTTCCTAAGTGGACTCCCATCCCATACCAAGTGCTTTGTCCTAAGACAGGTGTCTGAAAGAGGTACATGTGCAATACATAATATGTATACAAGGGACAAAGTAAACATAGAAACCCAAAATTCATACCCCCAAGCTTATGCTTCATCTTGGGGTCAAATTCTTGTTTCAGAAACTATGCATTCTAGAAGCACACGAGAGGTATCTTAATTCATAAAGAAACCATATGAAATATCAATAAAGTATCTCAATAATTTATATCAATAATTTGAATTCCAAATGTCAAGTCTATGCCCATCCCTAAGGTATCACTATGGTATATCCATTTAAAGTCCAATTCCACCAATCCCATTCAAGGTGATCCTTTCAGAATCCCAAGTATCGCTTGTGGTATGGTAACCCTTAGTCTGTCCTGATATCACACGTAAGGGATTGAGTATCACTTGAGGCATGTTATAGACATTTTATAACAATTCCATCCTCTTTTTCCCCTTAGGTAACTAGTATCACATAGTAGTATAATAAATTTCTTGGGGATGCCCTTTCATAGATATCCAAAACACCGATACACCGGTGCTTCGGGTTGTAACCAATCAAGTTTGGAGAGTCCATCCATGAGTCCTTAATAGAGAACCCATGTACTCTCACAAGAATTTATCAAGTGATCCACATAAGAAAGGAACATATTAATTCATATAACCAATTTCAAAACATAAAATAAAGTTTTGGCCTTCCCACACTTATAAACCCTTGTAAATGAGTCATTAAATTTAATATAAAATGCATAAGGTAGTACCTCTTATTAAATATGAAATACATGATCAATTCCATTACAATAAAATCATTCGATTCAATTAAGAAAATACATATCATCATGAACATTCCATTCCATTTTTTACAATTTATTTTAATTGTTTCTGTTCAATTATATAAAGAGGAGTTGTCATACCACCCTATTAAAAACATTTAATCTATCTAATTTAACAAATCAAGGTCAATAACAGGAAACATTCCTAAATATCTAAACTCAAATGGTAACTCTAGGAATTGTCCAACTCAGAAGGATTTCCTTTAATTTAACTCATCTGGGAAACAAGGTAATTTCCTACTTGGGAAATTACAACTATAAGATAACTTAACACCTAAAAGGAGTCTTGATTTATTTAACACTTATATACAAAGGGGAAACATCATTTTGGAAGAACCAAAGAGGCTAAAATTAAAAACATTCCATAACTAACATTTACATCAAGTGAATAATTATACCAATATAATAAAATAAGCAAGTATGTAAGTATATCATTACTTTTTAGCTTCTTAGGAACCTCATCACCATTAGAGGAGTTTTTTTAAAAAACATGACATTATATATCAACAATTTTTTTATGAATATTTAAACATTTATTATAAAATTATAATTTATATCAAAGAGGTACAATACTAATCTTCCATGTATAAATCAATTCAAAAAAGAAATACTACTTTTTAGATTGAAGGTTACTCACCTCCAATGGAGGAGTCTTATTAGAAAACATGACTTGTTCTTAAAACTATTCCTTTTTCCTCTTTAAACATTTTATTCAAATTTGGAAGCTCAATTTACTAGAATCATTACATAATTAGGATTAATATAAAGTAAAAAATTAAGGATCTCTTTAATTAAAATGTGTATATGAAGAGACACCTACCTCAAAAGAATAACTGAGATGAACACTCAGTGTTTAACAGATTTATCAATGGCCACTATGAACTGCTCCACACATGTGCGCACATACCTTTATTTAAATGTATATATCATGTAACCCAATGCATGTATTCCCCAAGTCATGAGGGAACACATGGATGGAAGATATATATATATATACATACTTATGTATATTCATGTGTTCCCTTAAAGATGTTCAAAAATCACTACAACAATTATCAGGGACTCAAAATCACCACAGAAATGTTAACACACGTAATGTAAAATTCCTAGAACTCATAAGATTAAAACCCCACAATTATAAATTAAGATACAATGATGAACGAAGGAAAGACTCACCTTAAACCATTGGCGTCAAACCAAATCGAGTCAAACTGCTTTTCCTTCAGTGGTGGTTTTCAAAACACGCATGAGCATGAGCTGATAAACCATTAACATTCCCTAATAAGGGAGAAGAAACCGAAAAAATGGTTAGCTCTAACCCTAGGTTTCTTTCGAACCTCATTGAGTGATAAATAGACCAAAAAATGGCTGGAAATTTAGAGGAGAATTAGTAGAAGGGATTACCATGACGATTTAGAGAAGGTGTTGGGGTTATGCACTAGGTGAGGCCATGGGAGAGCCCATGGTAGGGGGTCATGTCACACCTGGTATAGAGAAAGGGAGAGACCTCTAATGTGGTTTTCTTTAAAAAAAATAAAACTAATTATCATAATCATAATCATAATAATATCACTATTATTAATATTATTATCATCATTAAAAATTTATTTATTAATTCATTTCTATTTAAAATTTAATTAATTTAATACAATTTTTTAAAAGACACATCGCAGTGTCTACTCTCAGGAAAAAAATTCTAAAGCTCTATTTTTAAAAAAACGACTTACCTAAAAAATGGAAAATTTTAAATTTCCTTGGAATTCTTCTCCCTGTTCAAAACACATGACATTACTTGGTCATCCATGGGAGGTGAAAAAAAGAGGAAGATAGTTAAAAAAAATAATTCCCAAGAAGTATTTTAATAATGAAGTGAAGAGTGTCACACTAATGAAGATATGGTTCTATTGTATTAGTAAAGTTCATATCAAGGATAGTTTTGAAATTTCCATGAACATCAATACTAAAGGAAGGAAGATCGAATCAAAGATATAATAAATCAATAAAAGAAACAGCATAATTTATTTGGTGAAATACATATATGATGAATAATTTTAAAATTTTCCTAAAAGGGGTGACTTTATGAATATAAAAGATACATGTGAAAGGTTTAATATTTCTGTAATTTTATCTAAATAATTCTTTACATGGTTTCCAAGGAAATAAAAATTATTAAATAATAATGGGAAAGAACTTGTGGCTTATTATGATAAAAAATATGAAAATAATTCAATATGAAAAATGAAAACTGTTAATTTTTCTAATTTTTTTGACCATATGGATAAAGTAGTTGTAAGAGGAAATAAATATGTCTCAAGTATATAAAACAAAAACATATTTACTAGAAAATTTAAATAATCCTTTTTTATCTAAGAAGGTAGCTATGTTGAGAAGAAACTATCATCCCTACTACTCTAGTTATCGAGCATTGAGGTCCCACCTTATTCCCAAAATATTATATAAATTTTATTCTAAAATTCAATTTTAGGAATTTAATGGGAAGCATGGACTCAAGGGAATAACATGGGAAAGAGTGAGTTATATTAGTTTATTATAGTAAGGATGATGAAAAATACTATCTTGATTTGATCTTACATTTGGTATCTGGAAGAACAGTATTAAAGGACATCACCCTTGGTAAAGTTGTGGATGTTTTCAAATATGGATTTCCATAGGTTGAAGATCCATTTTTGTTTATTCTTCATATTGTAATATCATGAAATTCATTCATGAATATATTCACCATTATGAAGATATATAGAAGAGTTTCCCTTGAGGGGGAGACAAGAGAAGAGTATGCCATGAGAATTAATTATCTCATGAAAATATGATCATTTTGAAAAGTACATGAATATAATTTCATTAATATGGTAAGTTTTCTTAACTCTCACATACTTGATAAAAACTAATTTTTCTAAAATAAATGGGGATAAAATAATTTTTATCAATAAAATGAAAAATATAATTATGAAAACATTCCAAGTATGTTTTAAAATCTTTTTGTTCATACTAGAATGTTTTTAATGTATTTTTTTAAGTGGTTGTAATAGTTTCAGGATTATATTTTTGTATTTCAATTAGTATCTATAATTTTTCTCTTCCTAGAATATAATTGGACACCCTTGAAGAGAATATTGTGAGTTCTCATTTCATTATTATCATTAAAAATGATAAGGGGTAACTCTTTTGTCTAGATCAAACCCTTTTTTCTACAATAATCATGACTCAAGTATAATTTGAGTGGAATATTTGATGATGATTTTCTATGTATGAATTGATAACACGTTTCCTAAGAACATATTATATCTTTTAAATAATGGAGGGAGAAAGTGAAATGACTTTTTTATAAGAAAGGGGATAGTATAACACATATCAACATGTCATTTTTACATGGGTATTGACTAAATTATACAAGGGGGAGATTGTTGAGTCCATTGAGTGTAAGTTTTATTTATTTTAAAGGAATAATTTATTATTAAATAATGTAAATATTATATAAAAAAGTAGCCTATTGAAGAAGGAAACCCAATAATCTATTTCATTCCTATCAAATATTCTTCGAAGATTATGTTTAAAAGCGTTATATAAATTTTTTTAAGAGACTTAGACCATTACATGGATGATAAAAATGGTTTTAGGTCATCTAAAGAGTTCTTGACATATAATTTCCACATTGGTATTGACCAAAACATAAAAATGGGGATATTATTGATTCTAGTTATTGTAAATTATATTTATTATCAATGAATAACATCTTTTCAAGGAACTAAAATATGATGTGAAGAAAAATCATATTTAATAAGGAAAACATAGAAGTTTTTTCAAGCCTATTAAATATTCTTAGAAGATTATGATTGAAGTAGTTCCATCCATATTGTTTTAGGATCCTTAACAATATAAAAGGATGATGAATTTTTTTTCAAGTAGAAGATGATCCTAATTATTGTGTCACTTTATTAAATGCTTAATGTTTACATAAAACATGAATTAGAGTATTGGTTTATAATTATAACAGTAATTGATCAAGTTTTTATTTTTTTTATTTATCAAGGAAAAAAGATGCATGACGATAAAAATATTTTTTCAAAATGGATCGGGGTCATATAAAGTAGTTTGGATAGATTTTGAGTGAATGATGTATTCATATAGATAAATTTGTGAAGTGTAAATTCACTTAGCTAGATTATTGATGTTAATATTCACATAGCCTAATTGGTGAAGTGGATATTTGCAAATCTGATTTTTTGAAGTAATTATTCATGTAAATATTTTTTCTACTTAGAAGATTCACATGATGGTTTTTTCTAGGTTGGCAATTAATTTAGATATTTTTAATGTATAAGCAGTTCATGTAGCTTAATTGGTTTTGGGGAATTCATATAGTTGAATGATTCATGTATCTGAATTCTCTACATTCACGAATAATCCATATAGCCAAATGATCGACGTAGCTAAATTCTCCTGAGAATCGCATTATCGATTGGAGATATATCCAAATGAAGATTCATATAGCCAACTCACATAAGATAATACTGTACATAGACGATTTATAACCACATGGCTGAATTTTATATAGTTGAATGTTCTCCACATAGATGATTTTTAATTTTCTTTATGTGTGGATTAAAATTATACAAGTTTCCAGGATTTGAATATTATGAGGAAAATTAACTATGTTGATGCTTGGATGGTTTTGAAAGCTTATATAATCGTGGGTTTTAGTTTTTAAGATGTCAGTATACCATGTTTTAAAGGATTATATAGTGGTTCATTAGGATAGTTAAATTATGATTTAATTAAATATTAAAAAGGGAAAAATTTGACCATAATGTAGTTGTAGATTTTTACTACATTTATAGAGATCATGGGGTGACAAGAATATTTTTATTATTCATTTTAATAGAAATAAAATAGGGTGTATGAAGAAATAATAAAATACTATATCTTTTTTTTATTATGTGAGAAAAAAAAGAGGTGGAGTCTGAAGCCGACGTTGGATATTCAATATTCAATAGCTGATGAATCTCATGATTTCAGGGGGCTTCATTTAAGATGAAGATTTGAATGAGAGAAATTGTTTCTATTATAATATAGAATACTAAAGATATATTTTCTAGTATAAAATAATAATATAGAGATACTAACTCTAATTATTCATATATATTATAAGGAGTTGAATAAAGAAAAGGATATCTAGTGAAAACTATAATGCATTGAAGAATATAATGAGAATAAAATTGTGATAGATCTTCTATCCATTATAAAGGAGTGTTTTTAGAATCCTAATACATATTTTTATCAAATATAACTGTTAAAACTGCTAAATTATCTAAAAATGAGATCACATAAGCTTTAGTATTTGAAGAATATGAAGGTGTGTTTCGAGACTAGTGGTATTGATCTTTATTGGATACTATTAAATATCAATAATAATTAAGAAATGAAAGGGTATATAAATTTTTTATATAGTAATAAAATATAAATAATAAGTTCTTTCTATATAAAGATCATCATTATAGATGAATCTTGGAGCTGGGGTGTCTAACTAGTTGTTGGAGGCTTGTGATTGGGGTGTCTAACCAATCATAGAAGAGAAGCAGTTGGTGTGTCTAGAAAACTTTTGAGATATAGTAACTAGGGGTTCTAACCTATTTTATTCACTTGTATATATAGTGAAGAATCCATCATAGGGGGATTAACCAACATATTAATGAGTATGTACTAATATTAAACCTTAAAAAAATATTGTCTATTGTGTTTCATTTATTTTATGCATTGCATAAAAGATTCACTCATCCTACTAGGTGATAGTGGTTTGGTTTAAAATTTGATAAAAGAAAAAAGAAAATAATTCATTAAAATAAATCAAACATAATTCACTACCCCTCTTCTAAGTTTGTATTCACAGTCCTTTAGGAACTACACACATCCTTGTTTAAATAGAAATAACTGAAAGAGGGAAACCAATTGTGGTTTTAGTTGGTTAGTGAGAGGGCATGAGAGTTCCATTTAATTAAATTGAAAATTAATAGGTAAGGTGAGGTAATAAACAATGTGATCCAACTAATTTAAAAATTTATTCCAAACACTATTATACTTGTTTTCCAATATAAACACATAATTATTTTTATTTTCCAATACAAATTAAACCCACACACACAACACGAAGAACATATTGAAAATATCTTCTCTTTATAGACAGCCTAGGTTATATTATACTATATTTAACATGGGAAGAAAAACAATTTTTTGTGAGGCTTGTGATATCTACCACATCATCTTTCTTTCTTCACAGTTTTAACACTAAGGTGAAAAAAAAATCATTTTTTTATACATGACCCAAGTATATTCAAATTCATCCAAATAAAATTTCCTTGTCATATGAACATAAAACTATATAGAATCAAGGCCCTTATTATATGACCTTAAAGCTATATTGAATAAATTTCCTTTTCCTATGAATGTAAACTACATGGAATATGATTTCTTCCCATATGAAAGTAAACTAGAAAACATATATTCTACCTTGAATAACCCTTAAACTGCTAGGATTGGTCCAAGTTATATAACCTAACTTCTTTAAATGAGAACTATATTTTTCTTCAAAAATCAAAAACATATTATTATTTAACTATAAAAAGATTTTATGATAAAATCCCCCTAATTCCAAGGATCATGTCTTAGTTTATGATCTCCATATTCACTTTAGGTTTTTTACATAGACCATACACTTGGATGGTATATGAAGAAAATTAGATCTCATATGTTGGGTGTTAACATAATTCTTACTTATTTCTCTACCCTAGAGCTAGAATAAAAATTACCCATCAATAATTAAAAGTTTCTTGATTCTTTTTATTTCAGGATATGTATTGATATCCAAATTATCTATCTTGTTCCTGGTCTTAAATTCCATCACCATAAAATCCCTCCCTGTGTATGGTCTCCTCATTCATGTCAGGTGTCTCTATATTAGTCTATATATCATGATGGAATATATTTATTAGTAAATATATGTTTCTTGATTATTATTATTTCATGATACATAGTGATATCTAAGCCCTATATCCCAAAACCTTCCACAAATCATCATTCACATCCACTATACTTCAATATCTCATAATATCCCAACTCTAGTTAGTTTTGAACTAGAGTGTTCCAATCACTTTTGAATATCCTATTATCATATAACAAAATCCACACCTTGAGTGTTTGAATCACTACAACACTTTCAAGATTATTGGTAATGATTACATTTACTCCAAAAAGACACATTTTCTAGGTAATGATATTTTTGTTGCAGATTCAACATTCCAACATGAGGCATGTTTCTATCGTTAAGATAAGGCCCTCTAACCCCATGTACCCTCAAAAAAAATATTATGTAACCCATTACTCAAATTTGGTTAGTATTCATCATCTCTATACTTGTTAAATTTTATCATATCCAAATTAAAATAACTTATCTTATGTTTTACATAATTTTCACTCTAATTCAAAAGATATTAGATCACTCCTGGATCTTGATCACCTATTGTTTTGTGACACCTCTTACCATTAGTATAATCATTGTGAAATTAAAATATGTTAAAATTTTTAATTTTATTATACTAATGGAGGACCTCACTCATTCACTTCGGGTTAACCATGCCTCTATATAAGGTACACAACCTTCCAATTTATCTATTATTCAAAGTTGTATAACCTTTCAAACTTATCAACTCTTGTTATAAGAATCATGACATGAAGCTAGATTCATGTGTCCCTATGGTGGTATATAATGTCATTGTAATCTCATTCATGTCAATATTTCTCACCCTAGTTTCTAGGAAAAGTTCCACATCAATTGTTTAAAATTTTCAAAACATAAACATCAGATTCACTGGTTGGCCCTACAAGGCCTTAAAAATACAAGGTAAAGATGCTTAGTATTCAACAATAAGAAAACCTATGAAGGTAACATTAGGAAAATTATATGTGTCATCTCACTAGGTATGAACCATTCATCGCCAAGGAATAATTTTAGTTTTTTAAAAATGGAAAAACATGCATTAATCTTTTCATGTTGAAAACCTATAATGGCCTGAGAAAAATCTATGTTCCTTATAAATAATACATTCCCCATAAATATATTATAAAATATTAAGGTGAAGATAAATAAAAATAATTATTTTGCGTAATACCATTTGGCCATGTAAAAATTTTATCTATGCTCTTTAGGACCATTAATCTATTAAAAAGGTAGATTTACTTTTTAGTCGTCACATATATTGGTTCAAATGATTTGTATGAGATGAAAATAGGTTTACTTTTAGGGAAAATTATCCAAATTTGATCATTTAAATCCCCATTTAAAAATACACATTTATAATTTTCATTATACGGAGTCATTAAACTCTCTCATATTTTAATTGGGCTAAATATTTCTAGCATTTATGGTATATTTATTTCCATATTCGGTCTTCATATATTCAAGAGAGAGAATGAGTCCTGGAGAAGTAAAAATATCATTTCAAAAAAATATAACATTTTATTATGGTGATGGTAAATGCTATATCATATTAAACATGACTATATACATCTAAGTGAATGACATCAGAAGGAAACAAAATTCCATATCCCCTTATCTTATAAACTCACCCTAGTATATGGGGATGGAATATATTCCATCATATGCATCACACCTATATCCAACTATGGTAATATGTTTGAAAGGAATTTTATTTATTCACACACACCAATGACTCAATTGATTAGCATTATGATTTAATTTATCCATTGCAATATAATTTTCATGTGAATTAAGTTATCATGATATTACTATGTGAGTTACACAAGTTATCAGGAATTGATAGTTGAGGTGATATAGAAGATCAATTGATTAACAATGGTTAATGATAGAAAATATTTACACTCATGTAATTAAAAAATTAAATACTTCCAAAAACACTAATTCTATTCACTATGAACAAAAAAAATCATAGGAGAACTTGATATCTACAATTCTATATAAAAACCATTTTATCAACTCCCAATGTTTAATCAATGATCCCTCTAATTCATCAATAGATCAATGAATTATATCCTGATTTATGGTATCTACCTCCTTCTTTTATAAAAAAATGAGTGATATAGTGTTAGAAACCTCTCTTATCTTCTCGGTTTCATCAATATGACTCATGCTACATTATTTTCTCTTAAAAATCTACAAGCCATCAATGGATGTGATTTACTATGGATTCCCCTATCATATAAAATTTTAACTACTCAACCACCATCTCAGTAAGTTTAGGAATCTTCTAAATTTATATATTCTTAATATTTATAGGATAAATAGAAGCATCCATACTTATAATCTTCATCTAGGTCTTTTCTTCCATATCTTGATCATAAAAAAATCTACTTCATGTTGTTATTTATTTCACTATAATCAAACCTTTTATTACCAATAGTGGTTAACATATTTAAAATATTATTTGATTGATAGATTATGTTGATCCCAAAACTTGTTTTAAAATTTTTGAGTACTAGGTGAGATTTTTAAGATAATAAGCTTAATCTATAATTTTATATTTTTCAAGAAAATGATATTTAAAGATGTTGAAGTGGATTTGTTTATTATATTAGATTTTTTATCAATGGTTTAATCATATTAAAACTTATTTAATTTAAATATTTTTTTGTGGTTAAATTTTAGTGATTGTTTATAAGTGATTTTATGTTTTCGAAGAAGTTATGAGACCATTGGAAATAGATATAGAATTTAGAGTTACTGAAGGAAAAAATAGCTAAGTCCTATAATCTTTGTAATGTAATAATATTGTGTCATAAGGTTCATATTGTCCCACATTGAAGTGGCCCAAGTTAAACATAAATAAATAATATATTGATTACATGTTTTAAATATTAAATCCACAAATAGTCACACAAACCAAGTACTTAAATTTTTAGTGTCTTGGAGATTAGAAACACAAAAATGATTATTTCACACGATGTAAATGATTCTCTGTAATCTAAATACAAATAAAGACATTCCATGAGACATATTCCTATTCAAATACTAAGGAAGGGAAAACAAAAAAATGGGTGATCTTATATTCTCAACAAGGGGTATAATATCAAAGACCATAGTGGTTAGATCATAAACATATGGGAAATAATTAATAACTAAAAATATCTTTTTTAAAAGAACATAAAATAGTTATTTTTCACTATAATCATTAAATATATACATAGCATCTAAAAATATAACCATTTTACCATGGGAAAATAAAAAATAATCATTAATTATATAGTGTGGGATGTGGAAAGTTGGAATGGAAGTGGCACAATCATAAACATAAGATTTTATATTTTTATAAACCTGGATACCCACCATCCCATTCACTTGTAAATTATGATAAGAGATAAATTTAATCACACTCACTATCTTTATACCTATACACTTGAAAAACACTTCATATAAAAATTATATCTCATGGGATATAATCTTTTACCCAATTCATTGGAGGGTAATATAGGTCTCAATCATCTCCTAATCTATACAATTATGTGCCACTTGAAAATAATTATCACATCATAAAAAACCCATCGAAAGAAAATGGGTTACATGACATTAAAATATCATTATATAAAGAACTTATGAAAATAAAAAAATTATAGAACATCCAAATTAAAAATCATTAACTTTTCATAAAGAGCACATGGAAATAAATTTTCTTTCATACAACATCCAAATAACATAATGAATTAAATTTCTTAATACCAAAAACTTTATCAAACAAAAAAACACATAATAAAATAATAATATAGGTTGAAACATGAATCATATCTCTATTTTATATAGATAATTTTTTAATATAATAAAATCCAAATCATGAAGAGATATCTTTTTTTAAAAAAATATTCATCCTTGTAAAAGTCAGATTTATAAGTGTATTTTCAAAAATTCACCTTTGTTTTATAAAAAAATTAAGATAAAACATTTCATGGAATTAGAATTAGTTTAAAAAAATCCCTAGAATTAAAAAAATGACAACATATAAAAGGTAAAGTCTTTGAAAAATGAATTTCAAAGAAGAACTTTTATAACTCAAAGAATGGAGTTTGAGTTACCAAGTCTCTTACCATTACCCTAGATTTTCATAGAAGTAATTTAACCTATTTTATCATAAATATAATCATATTAATTACCAAATTTAGAACCTTATTCATATAAATTATAATATATAATCATCATTAATAACAATTCTCTTTATGTATTATATTGTAGTAATCTATTTTCAACATCAGATGTTAATAATCTTGAAAGATTTGAACAAGGATTATAAAAGAGGTGTTGATCTTCTTTTTCATCCCAAATAAAATCATTTAAAAACCATTAAAGATAATATAATTTATTTTTATAAATTATTATGTTATTTGAATACCATTACAAGGGTTTTTTATTCATGTTTCCTGAAAATGAAAATGGTAACGAACTGGTTTTAGGTTATTAACTAATATTGATGGATTGCCTAATAACTAACAACATTTTTTGTGTTATCCAAAAATATCCATATTAATTATATATATTACTTAAATATATCATTTAAAATCATCCAATATAAACTAAAACCATCTATTTTTTTAAGTGAAGGAAAAAACATGATAAGTCATGGAGGCAGTAGTCCCCACAATTAACGATTAACATTTCTCTTACCCGAGAAATGAGAGGGGTGAAGGTGGATATTAAGTGATCATTATAGAATCATAAATAAATTTTATAAATAAAATTTATTTTTCAATACCATAATTAAGAACATACATTACGGTTTTTGATGAAAAATGAAAAGTGTCTCTTCATGGTTGAGGTAATTTGTTCCAACAAACTATTGATAATTCTTATTTTTATTAGTTGATGGTAGAGAATAATTCATGATTTCACAATTATTATAATAATATATAAACACAATATTATTATTATTTTATTATTATTCCATTTTTATGGTTGGTTTATAAATTAAATAATAATAAATAAATGTTGGGAAAGATGTGATACCTATGTTGAGACCATGAACTTCTTCTTGATGAAGGCCTTAGATTTGAAAGACTTAAACTAATATTTGGTGACCAGGGTAATTAAGGAATGTAAAGAAATTAAATGATAGGAATTTTACATAGGTTTTCATGAAAAAATTTAAATAAGATTATATTATTGAAATGGTAGAGGTGATCCACCTATTATATGTGAAAAAATGATTTTTCAAAGGAAAAGAATGTTATTTAAGTGGTAGGAATATAATGAAATTAAAATTAGGAGATTTGAGTGTAGGAAGGTTGTAAATACTTATAGTTATGACTTTTAAACATAAAAATTGATTAAAAATTGTCTAAAGGTCAAGTTAATTTATTAAAATTTGAGCCACCTTAGATTAGTCATTTAAACACTTTTTACTCTTAACTAAAAATTAATCATGTCAATTAAATTATTACTAAAAATATAAGATAACCCTTATTATGAAATTTCAATGTGTTAAGTCCAAATTTAGGCTCCATTTATCCTAATTAAATTTATAAATAGGAAAAAATTAACCTTCAAATCAAAACATATAATGCTTTGAAAAACCGTGTTTCTAAAAAAATGTATTTTAAATCATTAATGGTTATTAATCTCATATAAAATTGATTACTAATTAAATGATTGTTAATTAATTTTTATATATTTTTAAACATAAAATTATAGTTTTAATTTACTATTTTATGATTTATTTTTATAAATACATAATATTTATAAAGCTACTTTTCTTTGAAAATAATCGTTTTACTTGGGTAACTATTATTTACCCAAGGTAACATAATCTTCACACCTAAAAATAAAGTGTACCTTATTAGATAATTTGGACACACTAATTTAAATTTTAAAATAACTTTCATTTTATTCAATTCATAAAAACTAATTTTAAAATACTAATGTATTTAAGACAATATTTGAGAGAATATTTCCTATGTTTTATTATATCAAATAGGGTTTGTAACTCATACATCATATTTTAACATATATAAAGTGACTTAAAATAAATTTATTTGATCAATAAAAATAATTTTTAATTTTTTGGATATTCTTGCATATTAAAGCCTATTTTTTTATAAATGATAGTTAATACAATAAACCTAAAACTCAAATATTTTAGAAAATTCACAAAATTTCATCTTAAGAAAATATGATGTTGATAATTCAAAAAATGATGTTAATTTTGAAAAATTAATCTTCTAATTGTTTAAAATTAATTTTGATATAAGTTCACAAAAAATAATTTAAAGAATCATATATTTATAAGTATAAAATTACCTTTGTTTTATTATAACCAATTATTTAGTTTTCATAATGTTGTTACTTTTGGTGATATCCTCTAATTTAACAGTTATAACACTAATAAAAATATTAATTTTTTATTATCTTTCATGTCAGACAAGTTACTCAAATGGTACTTAATTAAGGAGAAATAATTATTGAAATCTTGTTTCTTTACAATATACCCCCCTTAAAATATTTTTTTCCCTCAAAATTTTTATTACAAGGAAGGAAATAAGTGAGGGTACTCTTTTCTCATCACATCCTCATGTTCCCACCTAGCCTCCTCAAACATATGGTTTTGAAATTGAACCTTAAATATATGGGTGGTATTATTATAAATAAACTTATCTATTTAGTCCAATATCTTCATGGTTTTTTATTCATATGAGAGGTTATGTTCTAGTTTCAGAGCTTTTGAGTTTAGTATATGTGATGGATCTGGTATGTACTTCCTCACGAATGATTCATGGAAGAAATAATGAACTTGGGATAGGTGAAGAGTGAGTTATAAGAAATAATATTTTACCCCAACATGGTCAGGGATATTGAAGGGACCAATGTATCCTGGTAACAACATTAGTTTTTTTAAATATCATGTCCCATTTCTGTAGAGATTTTCATAGAAGTACCTTATCACTAACTTAAAGCTCTAGATCTCGTCAATGATTATCTATATAACTGTTATTGACTTTATACCTCATTAATATGATAAATAATGTTTTAAACCTTATTCATCATTTCTTGGATAAGGTCAGTATTTATCAGCTTCATCTCTCCAACTTCGTCTCATTATGTCACTGTCTTACATCACTTTCTATAGAGAGCCTCATATGGTGTCATATAAATGCTTGAATGAAAACTATTTTTATATAATAACTCTACCATGGTATTTTTTTACCATAATATCCTTGTAAATCTATATAATAAGATATCAATATATCCTCTATAGTTTGGATTTTCCTCTCAAACTGGCCATTTTTTTAGAGAATGATTTTTATTGTTAAAGCTTAGCTCTGTTTCCAATGTATTCTAAAAACATCTCCAAAGACTCAAGGTAAACCTTATATCCTGATCAAATGCAATGGATACTATTACTCCATAAAGCCTTATCACTTCCCTTATATATATATATATATATATATATATATATATATCTTGGAATGTTAGTCAAGGGACAACTATACTTTGATGGAAACAAAATGCACTAACTTTATAAGTCGGCCAACTATAACCCATATGGAATTATAAACTTTAAATGTTTTGGGAAGTCCTAATATGAAGTTCATGGTAATTTTTTCCCATTTACATACAGGTATGGGTAATTATTTCATCATCCCTTTAGGCTTATTTCACTCTACCTTAAGTTGTTTACATACCAAGTATCGAGGTATATACTCAGTTATTTCCCTCTTCATTTTATCCCACCAGAAGTTTTGATTCTCATTTCTATACATCTTTGTGCCTCCAAGATAGATATATAAGGATGATCTATATGAATCACCAAAAATCACCTTATTTATTCTTGTTATATGAGTTCCAAACCTTAATACTCTATATTTATTAAATTTTAACTCTATAATATTTTCTACCTTTTTTATATCTCTACATTATCTTTATGGGCTTCTTTGATCTTCACGTAAAGGGATGGGTAAAAAGTTAATTAAGTAAGATATTATTATCCCATCCTATTATTAATTAAAGATTCATACTTTTAAAACCCATTAGTATTGGGTTTTTTAATCCTAATCATAGATAGATTATAATTTTCTTTTATACTCAGAGCATTAGCCACCGTGTTTTCCTTTCTTGGTCGAAAATGTATCAAGACACTATAATATTTAATTACCTCAAAAAATATACTTTAGTTTAAATTTATCTTATTCTGTGTGAATATATATTTTAATCTCTTGTAATCATTGTATATAACACACTTCTCACCATAAAGGTAATGACACAAAAATATCATTAAAAAGATCACTAATTCTAATTCCAAACCATGTGTCAGGTAATTTTTCTCATGAGTTTTTAGTTTGTGGGATTTGTAAATAATTACCTTTACATGTTCAATGAGGATGAATCCCAAGAATTTTAATGATTATTAACTATAAATTACAAACACTTCATCATTATAGGGTAATGTAAAAGCAATTTATGTGATCAACCATTCCTTGATCTCATTAAATCTTTCATCATATTTTTTTAAGGAACTTGAATCATTTATATGTTAACATGGTTAATGGGTTTTATAGCTTTGAGTAATTTCTAAAAAATCATAGGTAATATCTATCTAACCCAATTAAATTACATATTTCAATAATAGTGGTTTTTCTAGTCTTAAGCTCAATAACCTTATTCTTTTACAGATCTATATATATACCATTTCTTTGGATGAAATGGCCGAATAATGGTACTTTTTATTAATAGAATTCATATTTTCAGAGTTTGGAATGCAGTTTCTCCATACATAGGGTCTTAAACACATTTTTTAAGTGATATTCATACTCTTTGTTTTTTTAGAATGTATAAGGATATCATCTATAATAACTTACAAAAATAGATCTAGGTAGTCTCTAAAGACACTATTTATAATATTTATGAATATTTTAGGGGAATTGGTAAGTCCAAATAGCATCACTATAAAATCATAGTGTCCATACTATATTCAGAATATTATCTTTGGAATAACCTCCCATTTTACCCTTAGTTAAAATAATGGTGTTCATACCTTATTCAGCATCACTATAAAATCATTGTGTTTATACCTTATTTAGATTCAATTGTAATTTAGTCTTAAATTCCTATAATTTAGTGGAATCCATTCTATAGGGATTATTTGAGATAGGAAATGATCTAGTGATGAGTTTCATTGAGAACTCAACCTCATGTTCTGTGGGAAGATCAAGAAATTCATTAGGTAATACGTTAGCATATTCCTGCAAAATAGTAATTTTATCAGCATTTAATTACTCTCTAAAAGTATGATCTAGGAACCCCTTTTGTGTATTAAGACCCATATTATTTAATTTTATTCCAAATAAGGTTTCGGATCATCCTTGAGTTGATACATGATAATTGGATGGTTAGGGATACAAAAGGAAATTTCCCTTTCTCAACAATTTATATTATATTTAAATAAGGAATGTTATTCAATAACCAACATTATTTCAAACTCAACTATAAAGATAATAACTGAATTTTCTAAAAGTATCTCTCTAAAAATCATGATTGAAAAATATTTTTACACCATAGTTTCATTTAGTGTGCCAACAGATGTTTTTATAGACCGCTTGATATTCATGGTTCCAAGTGGTGAATCCATTTTATTGGAAAACTAATAAGATATAAAAGAATGTGAAGAACCATAATAAAATAATGAATTCATGGTTCTATAGTGTATAATGAGTATACCTGTCACTTCTTAATTATTATTTTCCACCTCTATATTTATGATTGTATATATCCTATATGTCTCCCTTAGTTTAGGAGGTTATTATTTCCTATTCCATTCAATAACTCTTGGTTTAGGGAATTTATTAACATAATTACCATACTCTTGGAATTTGAAGCATTGATGAGTAGGTGGAGAATCATTTGATGTCTTCTTATCTTTAGTGGAATTATTCAGTATCTTTCTTATAATTCAGCACTCACAAACTAGGTGGCCTACTTTACCACACTTATAACACTTCTCAGAACCTTTAATGAAATTAATTGGGTGTTTACTACCACATTTTTTACATGTGGGTAATTGGACTTTATTACCCTGATAAGACTGTTCATTTGGGATTCAATGATACTCTATATTGCTTTTCATTTCTCTATAAACACATGGATATCCATATTTTACAAAAACCTTAATCATGCATCAAACAAATTCCACATGGTTTCAAAATTCTCTTACAGCTAATTACTTTTGAAGAATGGATTTTAAGCCCCCAAAATTCAATCAATCATCTTTTCAGGTCTAGAGAAAAACTCTGAGGCATACCTTACTAGTCTCATAAATATTTCCTCATAATATCCAAACTAATCATCTTTAGTTTTTTTTAATTCTAGTAATTATCTTTCCATATTAATGTAAAAATTATAAGGAAATATTTAGTGAAGAATATTCTCTTGAAATTCTCCGCTTCATAGAATCGAATCCCTTTTTTTGTTAGATTCGTAATGATATTCCTCTATTGGTTAGATTAAATTTTCTGGTGGAAGACATCTAAAATGACGTTATCGTTCTCCAATCATTTAAGTATATAAAAAATATTTTATATCACATTAATCCATTTCTCAGTAATTAATAAATTTAAAGACCCATTATAAGATATTTTACATTGACAGATAAAATATTCAATATCATGATCCTCCATTATTGGTGTGTTTTTGTATCTCCACATTATTCATGTTATTATTCATAACATCATAGAGTTTTATGGGAATTTACATGAGATTTGAACTCTAGTTCCCATATAAATTAGACAATCACTACATTTTCTATTGAATCAATAATTAACTTGGTTCCATCATATTTAATAAATATCCTTGAGAAAGGAATGTAAATAGTGAGGAAATATAAATTAATAAATTTAAAAAGAATAAAATGATGATAATCGAATAAATAACTCAAAAATAATGATTATATTATTCCTTAACAACTATGTAAGTTTCAATTTAGGTTGTAAATGATTATTTACAAACTTTAATTTCTTTAACCACATTAGTTGACATGATAAAAAATACATCATAATGTTTTATAAATGAAATATTTATTAACCTAAGCATATCTATTAGGAGTTTCAAACTAGGTGTGTAGTAAGGGCCCATTCACTATGAAACATATTAATATTCAAGATATTCTGAATCAAATCTTTTTTGGGTTACTACCCCTAGATACAAAGTTAATAAAACAACATTCACTTGTAATATCTAGACATGGATGTATTCCTAGAAAAACAACACTTCTTTATTTACCATAGCTTTGGATTATCTACTATACTTATGATTATCATAAGGGTTCATCCAAATATTTTCTCATCCTTGTCTCGATAATAACTAAACTTTTACTAAATTCCAATTAAAGTTACCCAATATAAACATGCATGAATAATACATGGATTACATGGTTTTATTTTATTACATGAAAAAATAGTCTCACAACCCAACAACCTAAAGGTTTAGTTCCTTGTAGACTAAAAACATAAAAACCAATATTTCACATGTTTTGAGCACTTATCAATAATCTAAATCCACTCTTCTAAATTCAATAAGACTTAATCTCCTTTAAATCCTAGTGAAGTTAAAATATAAAAAGAGGTGAGCTAAAATTCCCAGTAAGGGATAGCATAATATATTATAATTGTTATATCATAAAGATAGGAAAATTCATGAATAAGGAAAAATATTTGATTTAAAAGAAAATAAAACATTATGTGTTTATTATAAGAATGAAATATAGACATAATATCTAAAAAGAAAACACTTTTACCATGGAAAGAGAAAAATAAAAGATAAAGTATATAGCATGTGTCATGTAATGTTGAAAATAAAATAACACAATCATAAACATATATTTTCATATCTTTGTAAATTTGGGTACCTGCAGACCCATTCACTCATAAAATTGAGAGTAGATATAAATTCCATCACACTAACCCCTTGTGAACCTAGCTAATTTATTACCCATTTGTATAACATTTTTTTCTCATGAGATATAATCCCCTTCACATTTAATTAGAGGTAAATATATGTCTCACCCATATCATAATCAATAAATTTGTGTTCCACTTCAAAACAATCATAAGAACATAAAATAACCCATTAAAAGAAAATAGATTTTAGGACATTTCCAAAAAAATTATATAAATAACCCATTGAAATAAAATGGGTTTTATAGAACATTAAAAATAAAAATCATTAAAATTTCATAAATAACTCATAAAAATAAAAAAAATCTTTCATATAACATCCATGTAACATCATGAATTAAATTTCTTGATACCAAAAACATGATAACCCAAAATAAACACAAAATAAAGAAATAATATACATTGAATCATCAAACATAACTCTATCTGAGGTATATAATTTTTTATATAATGAAAGCTAAATCATGAAAATATATTTTTGAAAACATTTTTGTATTCATAATTGTAAAATTTATTACTACAAGTCCCAATTCAAAAATTCTCTTTTGTTTTTAAAAAATATTCCTAGAAGTGTAATGGATACAAAAAATATATCTATCTATAATTAAAATGGTAACATAATGTAAGATGGAATATTTTTGAAAAAATCAGTCCAAATAATAAATTTTATAACTCAAATAAAGGAGTTTGAGTTACCCAGTCCCATAGCTTTATCATTCACTTTCATGGAAGTGATTTAAATTCTTATTTCATAAAGATAAACATATTAATTACCTATATATTATCCTTATTCATATACATTTTTATTTTTAATATTATTTAATAATAACTCTCTTCATGTATTATATTTTTGTAAGATTTTTTCAACTTTGGGTGTTAAAAAATATTGATCATTTTGAACTAGGTTCATAAAAGTGGTGTTGGTATTCCCTTTTCCCCAAAATATCATCATTTAAAACCCATTAAAGGTAATGTAATTAAATTTTTAAAAATATTTATAGTTTTATAATACAATTAAAATGGATTTTTCATTTTTTTCATGAAAATGAAAACATTAATGAATGAGTTTTGGGTTATTTAGCAGTATTGATGGATTTCATTATAACGCTCCTCAATTTTTATGTTATTAAAGAATGACCATATTAATGATATATTTTTCTTATATATATCATATATACTCATCTAATATAAACTAAAACCTTCAATTTATGGAATTAAAGTAAAATGAAACCTATATATTCATGGAGGTGGTAGTCCGCACAACGCACGATTAGTGTTTTAGTTGCCCAATACATAAGAGGGGTGAAGGTGGATATTAATTAATAATTTATGAATAATAGATAAATTATATTAATAATATTTCTTCATAAAAACCATCATTAATACCATCCATTAGGGGTGGTGAATAAAAACTGAAAATGTCGCTTCATAGAGGTTGTAATCCCCACAAACGCACTAACAACAATTCTTATTTTCATAGTAGATGGAAGAAAATAAATAATGGATTAATAATTATTATAATTACATATAAACACACTAATTTTACTTATTTTATTATTATAATATTTTTATTTTTGTTTTAGAGAGAAAATAATAAGAATGAAATGTTAAGAAAGATGTGATACCTGTGTTGAGACCTCAAATTTCTTCTTGATGAATGCCTTATGTTTGAGGGAATTGGGATAATTTATCATAAATAGTGGAATTAGGTCATGTAAATGGATTATAGTTAAAGAAATTTGGGTATTTTTTAGAAAATTTTGAAATGGGAGTAGAGTATAACAAGGTTAGAGGTTATCCCCCTTCTATAATTGAGAAAGAGAGAATTTACCATGGAAAATAATGTTAAGGGTTAGAAATGGCATGGCCTGAAAGTTAGAAGTGTTTGGTGTGGTAATATTGTTAATAAAAGTATATAATACATTAAAACCTAAAAAATTATATCTAGAAGGTATAAAGGTCATGTTAATTTACGAAAATTCAAGCCACCTTATATTAGTCATTTAAACACTTATTAATCTTAATTAAATATTAATCATGTAAATTATTTTATTACTAAAAATGTAATATGACTCTTATTACCAAATTTAAATTTTAGAATCTGAATTTGGGCTCTATTTATCCTAATTTAATTTCAAGATTAGATAAAATTAACTTTTAAATCAAAACATATAATGTGTTGAAAACTATTTTTCTAAAAAAATATTATTTTAATCATTAAGTGTTCTTAATATTGTTTAACATTTATTCACTATTAAATGAATGTTAGTTCATTTTTATAAATTTTAAAACATCATATTATAGTTTTAATTTAAAATTTATTTATTTAGTTTTAAAAAATACATAATATTTTGAAATGTATGATTCTTTGAAAATAATTGCTTTACAGGGGTAACTCATATTTACCCAAGGTAACTTAATCATTATGCATAAAAATAAAATGTACCTTACTAGATAATTTGGACCCACTAATTTTAAATTTTATTTCTATTTAATCTGATTGAATTTATTAACAATAATTTTTGAATACCAATATATTTAAATCAATTTTTGAAAAAATATTTTTTATGTTCTAAAATATCGAATATATGTCTTTAATTAAAAAATGATATTTTAACATATATTATTTTACGTAAAAGATATATATTTGTTAAATAAAAAGGTTTCATAAGTTTTATGTTATTATTATATCTTAAAATCCATGGTATTTTTAAGAACAATATTTTTCACTATTCAACTAAAAAACAAATATTTAAGAAAAACCCCAAAAATATCATCTTAATATAATATGACCACGATGAATAAAAAATTATGTTAATTTTATCAAAATAAAATTCTAAAATTGGTAAAATTAACATTTTTGTAAGATCACATGAAATAATTTTAAGAAACTTATATTTCTAAGTATAAAATGACCTTTGTTTTGTTATACCCTTTTATATAGTTTTTATAAAGTGGATAATTTTGGTGATGCCTGTCAATTTTATGGCTATAATAGTGATATAGTTATTCATTTTTTATCTAGTGTTTCATGGGAAAAAATATTTGGAGCAAGTGTAGATTCAAAAATTTCATTAATTCTTTTTTTGGTTTTGATGCTCACAAACACCTATATTTGTGTTACTAATGAATTTTTTTTAAGTGTATGTTAGGAAATTAATATTCCTGGAAATATTAATTTTTTTAATTATATTCAATTCATTGATCCATGAGTAATATTTGATAAATTATTCGAAATGTGTTTTAACATATTCTAGAAACATTGTTCCTACCCTACGTTGCTAAGCATGGCATAAGGAATCAACCCTATGTTTGGAACAACATGTATGGATCATATACCCTATGTTTAGAAGAAACCCTGAATTTATAAAAGATAATGTATGGTTCCAAAATCCTATATTTGGAAGAAACCCTATTTTGAGGAAACAAACATATGGTACATCAACCCTACTTTTATGTTCAACCCTATAATTGGAGTTTTATCATTTCATGAAGGAACCCTACATTTGAAAATTCAATGAAGGAGTTTTAAATTCATGATATCATCCTTGATTTATGCAACATTCTTAGTGGTCATTAATATATATTCAAATCTTGTTTACAACTAATTCAATGTCTCATATTTAACAGATTAAATTTTTACTATTCCTATATGAAGTTATAAACTCTCTTGAATGTTTTAGAATTCAAATATTAATGATTTATTGCATGATGTTTATGGAGTGGGTTGGACCTAGTGTTTGACCTATAATATAAATATCATGAATGTATTCATAGAAATAATGTGGTTCAAATAAAAAAAATGTGATATACATACAAAATGGTGGTTCAATTTCTTTCATAGATACACTTTAGAGACATACGTGTTTTGATCTATCACCATACTATTGTTATTGATGTTGTTATTGCTTCTACTGCACTTTATCATTATATATCCCTCTGAAAGAATGAACAAATATTTTGAAAGAGATAAACTTTGGATAGATACATGTTTTAACATATGTCTGGTGTTTTCTCTGTCACTATTTAAATCAATTCTATGTGACATTAATGATATATTTACTATTGTTAAAATTTAAAGATATGAATACATATCAATTGTTACTGAAAGAATGAAGTTTAATTTGTTTTCTAAAAAATAAATCTCTATTTATTTAGTGGAGTTTTTGGCTGCTCCGACTTAGTCATGGTTAAGTGTCAGCTTTTTGGACTAAGATTTTGTTTTACGATTCCCTATAAAAGAACCATAAATCTTTATAAAGTCTAGTTGTAAAGGTTTCAACTACCTATACATAGTTGTGTATTAACGGTCTTAGGATAAGAGGACCTAGTTAAAATCCCCAATCACATATATTTGAGCTTTGGTGGGGTGTACTAAGGGATCTTTGTTCCATGAAACACTATATATATTTGTGTTAATTTCATTTATTTATTTCCATTGATCAATTATCTTTGAGAGAAAAGGAAAGGTTCTCCACTAATCAAAAGAGGTGTTCTAAATTGTTTAATGTTTTTTAAATACACAATTCACACCCCTCTTTTTTATTTATCTTCATCATTATTATCCTGACCTAAAAATCGGTATCATATGTAGGATTCTACTGGTATATTTTCTTCTTGAGTTTTTTCTGATATCAACTATAGACATCAAAGAAAGTTCACTTTTAATATTATTATATTTTTATAATATTCTTTTTTATTTATTCTTCATCAAAAAATTGGTATTTACAAGTTGTTATACTTACTAGTTCTAACAAGCCTGAGTTAATTTTTCAGACGGAGATATATGAAAATTTCTGATTCTAGATAAGGTGTGTCTTTCATATATGCTATATATTTTAATAGTGACAATTATGGATGCTGGAAATCCTGTATGATCATATTTTTGAAAAATCATGGAATAATGGTTTATTTGAATGTAGTTAAACATGATGAAATCCAAAATTAAGATTTGGAAATATGGATTAATGATAAAGAAAGATAATATGATTAAAATTAAAAAGTTATGAATGTTATTATGTATGGTTTAGGAACTAATGAATTTAATTTAGTATCTCAATGTCCAACTACATATGAGATGTGGCAGACTATTTTTGTTTCCTATGAAGGAACTGAAGAAATTATACAATTAAGGTATCCTAATGTGAAATTAAATTTTGATACTTTTAGAATGTGTGAAGATGAAACCATCACCCATATGAATGAAATTAGGATATAAATAGTCAATGATGTTGCTTATTTGTGTAATCCAATTTCACAATCAGAAAAAGTATTAAAAGTACTCAGAGTACTACCATTGAAATTTAATATAATATTTGTTATTATACGTCAATCTAAACCTATGAGAAATTTATTTTTGAAGGAATTGACTGGAACTATAATGATGTATGAATCTGAGAAGTAAGATGAAGTTGTAAATCATTAGAAACGTGAAGAAGATGCTCTCAAAATAACAATGAATGAATCATCTGATTCAAATCATCTAGACATGGATAAAGATCTATCAGATCTTGAAAATATGTTTGAAAAGATATACATAAATAAGAATAAAGGGACTAATAAAAATAGATGTTGTGAATTTAATGAAAAAATGTCATATAAAGGAAAATTGACCCTTAATAAAAGCAAAAAAGTAAACCTAACTACAAATGAAAAGTAAAGATAATTGTGAATGCTACCTAGACTAATAATTATGGATTGCACAATGGATCTTATACAGACATTTATTTTGATCATAAAAAATAAAATGGTATGTTTAATTGCACATACAAATCATGAGGTACAAACTTCTTACTCTCAAAACTCTAGTTTTGAGAAATTTCCTTATGATGAATTAAGAAAATATTTGTTTATGTTGCAAAACAAGTATTAATAAATAAATAAATATTGTAGAAATATTATGAAATCTTATGATACTATTCTTGTAGATAAAGATAATTTTTCAAAACAAATTATAGATTTAAAATATATTTATTCAAAATCAAGTGATTTACATGATATTAAAATTAAAGGGGTGTTGGCTGAAATTTATTATTTAAAACAATTCTCTAGTATGCTGGTAAAAGAATAAAAATATTTAAATCATATCCTTGGGAAAATTAAAATAACAAAAGAAAAATTTGGAAGAGTAAAAAATGGGGAAAAATCAAAACTGTATAAGAATTATTTTTTTCCTGGTTTAAATAGTAAAAACATGTCTATTATTAAATATTTTTAATTTTGTATTAATGGTCATTATGAAAATGATTTTTTCGTTATAAAACCTAAAATTTATGGTGTTAAAAAATTTTATTTTTCAAAATAATTTCTTAAACAAAATTGTATAATTCTAACTCAAAATAAACAAGTTTGGTTACCAAAAAATTAATTGCTAACACTGATGGATCCAAAATCATATTGGTACTGAAAAACACTTAAAATTGATATTTTTTAGGATTATACCACTAATATTAATTGTTAAATATTTAAGTGGTTGATCAATGGATATATTTTAATATATATACAAAATGAGTGAACAACTCTAAAGTAATTTGTTATCCAATAATACTCAATTATAAAGTCACTGATCAAAGAAGTATTTTTATTTTAAATAACTTTTAAACTCCTAGTACATTAACTATTATTATACCTCTTTTAAAATTTTGATAAAATCTATTTAATCTCTTAGATTATTTGTTATAAAATATTTTCATTTTAAAAATCATTGTATTTCATGTTCAAAAAATCATTCATTTGCTTACAAAAATTAGAACACTCTTTTTATGTAATATGTAATGATTATTCTATATTTTTTAACTAAATAAATTGAAACATCATATTCAGAATTCCAGACCCTAGAGTTTCATATTCTACTTCAATATTTTAAATTTTGAAGTCTTTTTCTTTGAATTATCTTCTTCAAAAAATTTGGAAAAACCATTCGCAGTAAGATGAAGTAATAAAACTCTTCAAGTTGAAAATAAAATCGTTCTTACAAAATAATTGAAGGTAATACTTCTATTTTATCTCTTTTGTTTGTTAAATATTACCTTTAAATTTATTCTTAAAAAAATAGGTGAGTTCAAATTCATTAATAACACAAAGTATCCTCTTTTAAATTATCTTATGAAAATATTCTAATCAAATTTTTTACATTGAATGAAGAAAAGGAAAATATCCAGGTTGAGTTAGATATGATTAAAAGGTCGTATGATGATCTACAGAAAGCTTTAGTATCCAAAATGGTTTCTTATTGATTAAAAAAGGAGTATAAAAATATAAGAAATAGTTCAATCTAGAAATTATATTTTGAATCTTTTAAAATAGAAATGTTAATTCAAATGGAGTTACTCAGAAAATAAGCGGCTACAAATCTAGATCTTGATAAGTTGAAACTGTTTTTTTTTTGAACAGTGTGTGTCTTATTCAGATTAAAAAAATTAGATGTTCAAACTGGATTATAATAACTATCAATAGTTTTAGATTCTCTAAGAAACAAATTTAGATGTTTGGAATGTTTGGATGAATCATCCACTTCATTCTAACCTTTTTTTCTATTTATTTAAATATCAATGTACTATTTTATAATTATATTTTTAGTAAAATTATGTGCTATATTTTTTTTTGAAATTTATTTTTTTAAATCATCTTACATAATCATGAATTTAATATTTAAATTTTCTAAATTTAAAAAATTGTTTTATTCTATTCAACAATGTTTTAATTATTGTAAAAAATTAGTCAAGGTTTTATAATTCATTGAATATACTAATCTCTAAGATTTAAGGGGAGTGTTAAGAAAAATATCAATTTCTTTTTATCCTCAATTTATTATGTTTTTTGAATTATTCTAGGAGAATGAAATTTTAAATACACTTTATTCTAATCTTTTTGATTTCCCAAAAAGGGGGAGAATTTTTTTGAAATTTTATTTTTAATGTTTACATAGAGAAGTTTATATTTAATTTATTAGTATATAGTTTCTAATACTTTAAGGGAGAAGTTTTTATTTTTTATAAATTTTATATTTTAGGGGGAAAATTAATTTTTGAAGTTTTTATTCTATTATGGGGGAGAATTTTTTATTATTTCTAAAAAAATATCTACGAAAGAAAAATTATTTAAAGGGATTATAGGGGAGAAGATCCCTTTTATAAATATTTTATTATATCTCATAAAGGAATGAAGTTTATTTTGAAATATTAATTAAATTTATTTTAACATGGGTTGTGTGACCATCAAAATGGGGGACATTCTTGAGCATCTGATGATTCAATAAATTTTTTTAATTTATTTTTGGTTTTGATGCTCACAAACACCCACATTTCTGTTACAAATGAATTTTCTTTTATGTTTATTTTGGGAAATTAATATTATTAGAAATATTTATTTAGTAATTATATTCAATTAATTGGACCATGAGGAATATTTGATAAAGTATTCATAATGCATTTTTATGTATTCTAGAAACATTGTGCACACCCTACGTTGGTAAGCTTAACATAAGGAATCAACCCTACATTCCGAATAGCACATATGGATCATATACCCAACATTTAAAAGAAACCCTACATTTGTAAAAGAGAAATTATGGTTTAAAAACCCTATTATCAGATTAAATACTACATTTAGAAGAAACCCTGCATTTGAGGAAACAAACATATGATACATTAACCCTATTTTTTATTTTACCCTACATTTGGTGTTTTGTCATTACATGAAGGAACCCTATGTATGAAAATTCAATGATAGAGTTTTAAATCCATGATATTAACTATGATTTATGAAACAGTATTTTTTGTCATTAAGATCTATTAAAATCTAATTTATGACTGATTCAAAGTCTCATATTTAACATAGTAAATCATTACTATTCTTATGAGAAGTTAGGACCTCTCTTGAATGTTTTTGAATTCAAATATTCATGATTTATTTTGTGATATTTCTGGAGTGGTTTTGAGAAAATGATTGAACTAAAATAAAAATATCAAGACACTCTTCATCAATAGAAGATGGTTCAAATACAGAAAAGTTGATTTACATACAAAACTATGTGTCAATTTATTTTAGAGCTATACATTAGAGACATACATGTTTTGATCTATCTTCTTACTATTGTTAATACTATTATCACTCCTACTGCACTTCATCATTATATATTATTCTACAAGAACAAAAAATTATTTTTTAAAAGATACACTTTGGATACATACATTTTTTAACATTTATCTTTTGTTTTCACTATAACTATTTAAATAAATCCTACATGATGTTGAAGATCTATTTTTTGTTGTTATTATTTATGATCTAAATGCATATATCATTTTTTAATTAAAATACGATGTTTAATATGTATTCACAAAAAAATTATTCTTTATTTATTTGGTGGATTTTTTGGCTTCTCAGACTCAGTCATGGCTAAGTGTCTGCTTCTTGTACAGAGTTTTGGTTTTACAGTTCCCTGTAAATTCACCAAAAGGATTTATAAAGTATTGTTTTATAGTTATAGACTTCCTACACTCATTTATGGATTAAAGGTAATAGGATAAGAGGACCTAATTAAAATCACCAAGCTCATATAGTTGAACATTAGTGGAGTGTATTAATGGTTCTTTTTACCCTGACCAATTATACATCACTCTGTTTATTTCCTTTATTTATTTCTACTACCCACTTATCATTGAGTAAAGAGTTAAATTTTAACACTAATCAAAAGAGGTTTCCTAAATTGTTGAGAGTTTTTGAAATACATGATTCACCCCCATCTTGTGTCTTTATATTCATCATTACCATCCTGACCCAATATAAAACTCACACTATACTTAATTAAGGAAAATTAATTACAAAAATATTGGGTCATGAAAATTTTATGGTTTGGATAGTCTAGAGTAAGATTAGTACAAATTGGTGAAAGGTTGAGTTAAGTCCTCGTAAGTTTGAGACATACCTTCATGAGGTTTTCCATACAGCTAAATAATGTTCTAAAATATACATTATATAGTAACCTTATAGGGTACATGAAAATCATTGAAGGTTACAACACTTTTGAAAATTTCATAGAAGGTTACACCCTGTTCTAGAAGAGTAATATAAATTTTAGTAGGGTGCCTCTTCAAAATGGTACTTGAGTATTTTAGAAGAGTCAATAGTGATTGGAAGAGTAAATATAATTTGGAAGAGTAACTCAGATTGTGGAAGAGTAAATATGGTAGGGTAACTATTGAATAGTGATTTAGAAGAGTATAAATGTTTTAGAAGAGTAATTCTTATGTGAAAAAGTACAATATTTTTGGGAAAAGTAAAATACTTTTAAATTTTTGATAATTCTAGGGACTGGATAATTAAAGAATTCCATAATTTATTTTATAAAGAAAACGTTTACTTATATGATGCTAAATCTATGTTTAATTAATTAAAAACATGATAAATTGGATTTTTTTATTAAAGATAATGGATAAGGATGCATTCTACTTGAAACCAGGTGTTTCATAGAAAAGGAAGAGAAGCTTTTATAAAATAACTACTTGTATATATTTCTTCACATATTGATATGTCATAGTGATCTATAGAATAATTTAAAAAAATAATAAGTTTTAAAATAAAGAAGAAGTGGTTAATAATGTTTTAAGGTCATTAAACATTCCAAATTTAATTTTAAATTCAAATTTTAACATAATTTATTATGCTATTGTATGAATAAATAAATATATTATATTATATCTCACATGCAAGAAGAATAAGATGAATGGGAGTATATGAACTCTCGTGTATGGTCCAGATAGAATTATCAAGTATAATATTCAAGATAAATAAGTATAATAAAATTATATTTACATCACATAGATAGAAAAATAAACATGTGATAGTATAGGATGAAGAAGAAAATGAAAAAAAATCATGGTAATGACTTGAATGGAAGACTTTATTATTATATAAAATCCAAATCATTTATCATTGAAACAATGTGGTAAGAACTATCCTACTCGTTAAACTTATCATAACATGATTTTAATGATATTACATTCACATCTTACTAATATGTGGATACCAGTGGGTCATATTCTCTTGGTGAAATAGGAATCATTCCAAGGACTAGCCTTCTAATTTATAGAGGTAGAAATTTTATATTTTTTTTCCCTTTATGTTTTTACTTGTATGTGTGTTAAAATAAAAAAAAACTTTAAAATTTAAAAGGTTTTGAAGTTTGTTTCAAAAGTGTAACTTAAAAAATAATTTAAACATTGATTCCTCCCCCACCCTAATGGTTCCCACTGAAATTTTAGATCAATTAAAGTGGTATCAAAGACATAATTCCCTTAATTTATGATATGTTGTTTATAAATTGAATAATTGGAGTTTAAATTTGGTTAAAGTTCCTATAATTTATTTCTATTTTCAATAATAGATAATATTAATTTGGTGAATAGTAAGGTGATTCCCAAATTTTCTAGGAAGGGTAATCATATATTATTGGATAAGATATTTCCTTACCTTTTATCTATTAATTATAATGTCTTAAAAGTTTCAATACATAGATTTATTCCCCATGCCAAATTGTTTCTCATGATAGTGTCAAATAAGTAGAATCGTGAAAATGATAGATATAAGCATAAGGTTATTTTGTCTTCTCTTTCAAGGAGTAAATTTTGGAAAGTCAAAGGAATCAAAAGAGAAAAATATATTTTTTATTCACTTAAAATTATATATTATGGAAATAATAAAGTTAATTTAGATATTCAAAATATTATGAGGTTAAAGTATGAATTCTTAAGTATGAATAATGATGAGAATATAGACATATTTTTCACAAGGTTAAAAGAGTTTGAGAGAACAATCATAGATTATAGTGAGAATTTAGAAGGCTTTATAGATGTAAAGAAGATCCTGCACATCATACCTAATAAGTTTGAAGAAAAAATTTTGGATTTGGAAGATAAATACTTAGAAATTATTCCTCTTGATTAATTATATATCATTTTAATATCTTATGATATGAGAAAATCTAATGTTTTCTAGAAAAATGGAAAGGATGAATATGTGTTTCCCTTTAAATATTCAAAACCTATGTAGTTGAAGAAAGATTTCATTAAATAATAATTTAATAGTTTATATTTAGAAACATATATGGATCTAAAGTTTGAAAAAATGATGTCTCGTATCTCTGTAAATGTGATAATGGGTATCATAACATTTAAGGAAAATATACCAGTGAAATGTTACATTTGTGGAACTATATTTAGTTATAATGACCTATTGATTTTCAGGTTATAACTTTTTAGAGGTAGTTTTAATGTTTGATCTTGAGTAGAGTTTTTTCCATGAATTGTTACTCTGGACAACAATATAATCCTTTTAATATCTCAATTATATTTTTTTAGACATGGAATGAGGCCCTTTTAGTGTTTTGGGTATTCAAGTGAGTGTCTGATAAGGGGTGGGGAGACCCATGATATGGTTGTGGATGCAAGTTGTAGACTAAGACACGAACATAGGAATTGTGGTGTGGTGTAGGTTATGTCCCTTCGTCCGTTTTTTAAGGGAAAATGAAAGGTCTTAGCCTAAGGGTTACTCCATCGTGTTGGTGTGCAAGGGTATTAATAAGGTCTAGGGAATAGAACTTCACTATACCCTATGGGGTTACGGTGTAGTGGTTGTTGATGGGGAAAGGACCATGCTATAACCCTAGGGTATAAACCAAGGTGTAGATAAATATGTTTCAGGGACAAGAGGATATGTTTCAGGGGTGGTGACTACATCTTATAGGTCTATTAGATTCCCTCTTACATTTCTTAGGGGTTAATATATAGAGGGGAAGCCCTCGTGGTTTGGTGCCTAACCTAGGGTGGCTACACTACAACCTAAGAGCCACATCGTATTTTAGCATAGATTGGATAAGTAAGACCAACAAATTTCATAAGGTACTGCATCATAGAGTGGGATACAGTGCTATAGTGTCATACCTACCTCCTAGGGTCTATCTAGGCAACATCCTAGGAGGACCCTCCATAGCATGACTCTGTAGGGAGGCTACACCGCAACCTTGTAGGGTTACATCGTAGGGGGTTCCATTAAAGGATGTCTATAAAGGTTTATGTTGTAGATACATGCTCCATACCATACTTGATGTCCAAGAAGTCTCCTTGTGCTTCAATCTATGTGGTTTCACCCTAAAGGGTCACCACCCTACATTTTTTAGTTGGGGAAGACCGATAATATACTAATTGACCCACTTCATTTTTTTGAGGGAGAAGTATGGGAGGCCATTTTTTTCCAAATCCCCCCTATTTTAGCCCTTAATAGATCCACATGAGATGGATATGTTTTTTTAAATTCTATATTGGATTGAGGTGTGTTTTCTCTTCCCCCTTCTATTTTTCCTCCTTCATTATCCCTCATATTTGGGATGAATCGCGATAGTGTTTCAGTCTTGATTCAGATGAATAATTGTGGAATTGGGTGACGATGATGGGGATTCATGTTTCTTGGATAGAGGAGGTTATAGAAGGTTGATTTTACACCATTATAAGTTTTTTTAGTGTGAGAATTATGGGGTATGAGATTTTAATAAAAATGACCCTTTAAATTATGTTGAATAATTAATTATAAATTATTATAATTATTTTTTTTCTCTTGGAGTGAGATAGGTCCTCAAAAGAATAGATGATCTAGAATGAATAATGAAAGGGATTGTTTGGGGGTTAGTTCGGGATTAGTGAGGATGATAACTCTGTTTAGGAGGTAGGTGGTCCCTATAATACAATTTCATATGCCTATTTATGTATTATTTATTGCCTTCATGCATATTGTATGAGACCATGTAGTGGGAAATGGACTGAGAGTGACATTTCTAAGAGAGATAGGATAGATTTGGGCCTCCAATGTTTTGGTTAAGTGTTTTTTAGTACTTAAGTGAGTCACAGTCACCCAGATACTATGTTATTTAGAGGAAACATTATCAATTGAACTGATGAGAGGCCTCTTATAGGTCTCAGAGTATGAGTGGTGATGTGGTTGTATTAGGATGGTTTCTCTAGGAAATTTGGGGAAGTTAAGAGAGAATTAAGCATTATGGGTAGTATGATAGTGTTGTATGTCTCACGCCTGGTAATAAGTACCCTCCGAAGGGTTTTTAAAGAACTTTGTGGGTGTTGTGAGTGGTAAATTTCCTTCGAGATGATTCAAGGCATGTAAGAGATTATTTCCTACAAGTAGTAGGTTATGAGATCCTTCAAGAATAGTGTGAGATAAACTCAGTTGCTGGTTATGGGAGTTGTTTGGAACTTTCCATTATATTTACAAGGTTCATAGAGCATGATAGATTAAGACTTTCTCTAGCTATTACGATCATGACTAACAACAATTCTGGATGAGTATGTGGACATACCTATTGGGGATTGGTTCATAGGATTTGGTAGGCTATATATTCACCAATGGGCGATGGAAAAAAGGTGGTAGCAGATAGGATAAACCATAAAGGGTATTGGGTCCTAATAGAAAACCTAATGGGCGAGGTGATATATGATTCAAGGTGAAGTAATAAGTTTTACTTACTAGAACCTGAGTGATGATCTGGTGATAAATTCTAGTGGGTTGTGTGACGTGATTTGATTTCACATTCTTATAACAGGTGATAGACCAGGTGGTGGATAATGATACTGAGGTCTGGCCCTACTATGAATGAGATTACATTGGATGATGGATTAATCATATGAATGATATGGACATTACCTTGAGAGGCTTGGGTCATGGTATTATACCTTTCCATGAGTAAGAAGGCTTATATCATGATATTAGACAACCATGATCAATATAGTTGGGTCATTACATGATATGAGGAATGGATGATGGACCCTACCTTGATTGATAAGTCAGAGGGTGATAATTTGTATATTACATCATACCCTATTCCTTTGGATAGTCGTTCATTCCCTATGATGATGTCTACCCTAGTTCTTCATGTATGATAGTGTTATGGTTATGATGTCATGAGATGACGTAATAAAAGAATTCCATCATGGAATCGATGTAAGTATGGTCATGTTAGCACAAGGTGACTTAATGCATAAGGATTAATGGTGTCCTAGTTAGCACATGACATCCAACATACATGTGTGATATGTTTATTTCCCTCATGTTTACACACATATGATGGTGCATACTAGGGGATATTTATGAGAAAATATTGATATGTATTTGTCACACCCTTTAAGGGAACATTAGTGTGCATGTAGGCCATATGTTTATTTTTTAGGTACGTGTATAGGTCGTGTAGTGGATTGGGATGAAGAATCTTGAGGGTATTAAGAGTTTGGGAGTTTTTTATAACCCAGTGATAAAAGAATGTTCAATGTGTATATTTTTGGGTTTTTTTCATTTGTATATGGGATCATCCTAGCTGGAAGTTAGTGCATCTTTTTTATTATCTTATTTCTATATTTTCCATTTCATGTCTTATAGAATTATATTTATTTATTTATGTATAGTTTTATTATACTATGGATGTTTTTTATTATTTACTATTTTTTATCTTTGATTCGAGGGAATAATCTCCTCCTTGTATGGATTAGTCCCTCACCACTGTTCAGTATCCTCTGGCATAGAAATAGGCATTCTTGAGGTCACATAGCCCTCCAACACAGATGGGTATTCTGGGTATGGGTTTTACAAGTGGTATGAAATATATTTTATCCTACTATTTGGGTAGATAGTAGTTAGGTAATATATAAATGTGTAAAATATGATGACGGACATCAAATCGGAAATTCATAAAAAAACTCTATAGTGGGAATTCCTAGTTACTAGGGGTACGATATTATTTTCCTTGCTTTTCATTATTCTTGTTGATATGTGTATTCAAATTATATGTGTTTACCAAATATTTCTATTTATATTTTTTTCATCTTGGAACATTTTTAAGAGGCATGTGTGCATGAATCCTGGTTTTCATGTATGACAGACATTATATATGTGTGTTTGTGTGTGACTGATTTCACTAACAAGGGTTCAGTTTTTTAAATTGTCGATAATAACATATATATAATTTTTAAATAAAACTTTTTGGAAGAATTATAATCAGATAAAACATGGTATCTTTTTTAGTGATAGTACAAGTGGATTAGGGGATGTTCTTTGATGATGAATATGTTGTCCCCTCAGGTAAGTGGTTCATAGATACCCTTAGTGGTCTAGTACATTTATTAATATCCTTAGTATTTGGACCCTAATAGGTTTAGTTTAAGCATTTTATACCTAATGGATGATCTTGTGATGGGCATGAGTTTCCTTAAGGATGTAAAGTTTTATTATATAAAGTGTAAAAAAACTTATATTGTGTTTTTTCCATTTAGCTACTTGGTGGAATTCAACTTAACCAGGTTGGGTAGTTGTGAAGAAACCATGAGGGGTTGTGGAGAATTAATTTAAAATTCCACACAATTATATTGTAGAGTGTGTGAGGTTTTCTTTGTATCAGGGTTAGGTTTTTAGATAGAAGTATCATTAATATTACTCAATATATTGGATCTTGGATTTTATTTTTAGTAGCATAGTGGGAGAAAGGGTAGATGTTCGTAGTTATGGGATGATGTTTATGTAGTGGTTGATCATGATTTTATCCTTTTCATGACTGTGATTCATTGGTCCCATGGAAAGGAAAGAATACAGAATGATTTACTTATATAACATCGCCCTGCAAGTATAGGATGTGACACATGGGAGCGTGAGTTAGGTTGTGAGATCAGGTTATACATGAGTTTGTGCTCTTTGGGTTTGAGTAATATCAATTCCTATCATGGGAAAGAACATGTGATAGATCCCAGAGTAGAATCACTCGACCATGAAAAGTAATGTGGTTATTAACAAGGATTTTTTGGGAAAAGTCTTAGTATGTGAGGGTAAGTGTGTACTAGTTACACATGATGCCTATTTGTGTTTCAAATTGTTTAATTGGATATGTGTGGGTCTATTGAGATTCATTCAGATTATGGATAAACCTAAGTGGTAGTGAAGTGGTGAAACATGTGCACGTATAATGTTATGTGGTTTCAGTCCTTGACTAGGGTGTTATGGAAAGATTAGCATAGATTGGGTAGAGATACATATGTGCAATGTTGGGACATGTTTGGGTCATAACTCAAGGAGAAATGTAAGGGAACCCTTATAGTGTGCAGCATTCCATTTTATATCAGAGGGTGTGATCAATTATCTAAGTGAAAATTTGAAATATTGTGATATCATTCTTGGTAGGCTGGGAGTGGGTAGTGCTTAGTGTTCTGCATTGGCACTTGGGTATGATTGGATTGGTCATGTTCAGTGGTTGATTGTGGTAATGGTTGGATAATCATCCATATGGATTAATTTTTTTGTTTATAGGAGTGATGATAAAAACATTTGATGGGGAACATCATACAGGTCATGGTAGAACAACCCTTATACCAGTTAGGACCGCAGGTATAATGATACATCACTATGATGTTAGTGTGTGGTAAGATCCACTGATATCTAGTTCCTTGTGAAATACTATATTTGATATTCTGATGTGGTTTTAGGTAAGATTTGCATATTTTCATTGGGATTGGGGTAGATTTTTTGTGATAGGATATTTATTCAAATCAGTGGTGTGTTAGATCTCAGGGTAAAATTTTGGTGTCTAGAGCATGTGTTTAGTGATCCAACCATGGAATTACATAGAGAGTTAGGTTCAGACTTTGGTGTGGGTGTTTAGATGACCCTATCATGCCTTTTGGGGTTAAGGCATCATGATTAAGAAGTGAGATAGCATGTTGGTGGGTGTGTCCAAACACTTATGGGAAAAGTAGACCATATAAGGTCTGGTCAGAGTTTTGGAATATGATCAAATGTAGTGAGGGGAAAACCACATATAGTGTGTCATTATTCATCTAAAGAATAATTGGTTTGGTAATTCCTATTGTGGGGAGCACCATGGTATGGAATCTACCTATTTTTATTTGAAGCCTTATGATGGGGATCACCAAGAGCCTCAAGGAGAATGATTTGAAGAAACTATTGTTTCACCACATGGATAGATTTTTTTGAGGGTTTTCCATGTGTATAAATTTTAGGAGAGAGGGTCACTAGGTTTGTAGTGAATAGTGAACATGGTGTTTAGAGTTTCACAATAGAATCATGTTTAGTATTCAGAGATGGAACATAGTGGTTCCTTGGTATTTTAATGACTATAGTATTTTGGAAGATGTGGTTCAAGGAATATCTAGTATTCTTAGGGATGATAAGCATTATATTACAGATTTTGTGACACCTAAAAATTTTATAGTTCGTTATTTTGTAGTGTTAGTTTGAATTTTTTATCTATATTATTGTTAATTATATTAATTGGGACTCAAAATGTGAATCAAAGAATTTAAAAAACTCAAGGAAAACTTTTTTATGTATAATGAGGATCATTTTGTTGTTCATGTGATCAAGTGAGAATCAGAGAAGGGTTGGGGTGACTCTAGAGATGGTTGTAGCCATAGGTGGTAGACCATGCCGCATCCCTGGATATTACGACATGGTGTGGGTTGTGGCCCATTAAAAAAATTAAATGGAATAAGGATATATCAAACCCAATGGTTACACCATGGTGTTTCTATATAAGGGTGTGCAATAGGGTCCATGAAGAGGATCAAACCATAGCCTAATATGTTACGGTGTAGTTTTTTTCAGTAGGGAAAGGACCACGTCATAACCCTAAGGGATATGTCATGGAGGAATAGTATATGTGTCTACTTATGTGTGATGGTAAAGAGGTTATGGTTTTGTGGAGGGTGCTAAACCATGGAGGGATCTCAGATTCCCTATAGTATATCCTTAGGGGTCACACTACAAATGAGGGGATTAGGGTTGGGTTTCCTACTCATGGTAGCTACACCACAAACCATTGATAATTATGTAGTATATGGCCTTACCTAGCCATGCAAGACCATAGAGTAGTCATAGAGGCTATTCCATATAAAGGGAGATGAGGTATCAGTCCCATCACATCCTCTCAGGGGCCAGCTACATCATAGCTTAGGATACCATATCATAGTGTATCATGGCAAGGAGGATACACTGCAAACCTAAAGGGAGAGTTCCCTTAAAGAGATACTTGGGGAGGGATATAGAATGGATCCATACTCAATCACAAAGTCAAAATCTAGTAAGTCCCATTGCATCACAACCTATATGGTTACACCACAAACAAGACCCTTCCTTCTTTTTGAATAGGGGAAGACCATCAATTTATTTTTTGTGCCACTTTAATTTTAAAACAGAGAGGCAACAAGGAGTGACATTATTTTCAATCTCCCCTCCCACATCCCTCATTTAATACCCCTTTATAGGATTGTATTTTTTTATAATACCCTGGTGGATTAAAGTTAGTTTTATCCTCTCCCTTCCATTTTTAGTTCCCATTTGTTATCCCTCATATTTGGGATGAATTAGGATAGAGTTTCAATGTTGACTCTATTGAAGCATAGTTAAATCGGGTGAGGATTAGGGGGATTTCATATTTCCTGGATAGAGGAGGTCATAAAATGTTCATTTCATAATGATGAAAGTTATTTTATTGGGGTGATGATGTTTGATTCTTTTTTAAGTAAAAAATACTTTTTAAATTATGTCTAATAATTAATTAGTTTTGTTTCTTTGTATTAAATAGATGATAAAAAGTGTGGATAAGCTATAATGAGGAGTGGATGGTCTTGTTCGAGCATGATAATAGGATGGAAAGGATGATAAATCTGTTTAAGAGGTAGTTTATCCCTACAATACAAGATCACATGCCAACTTAAGTATGATTTCTTGCCTATATGAATATTTCAGGAGATCAAGTAGAGGGATAGTGGATGAGAGTGCCATGGTAAGAGATATTGGATAGTGTTAGGACTTCTATGATCAAGTTAATTTTTAATCAGCACTTGAGTAAGTTGTAGTCACCTAAAGAATTTTTATCCATGGGGTGAGAGTGTTTATTGGGTTGAAAATAGGCCTTAGGTTAGTATCAGGGTATTAGTAGTGATAGGGTGGCCTATGATAGGTTCCATAGGGTTAGTTGGGTGGGTTTGAGTGGATTATGGCTAGGGTGAGGGTGAGATATCCATATTTCTCACTTATGGTAAGGATAACCATCCTAATGGTGATTTAAGAACTTGGTTTGTGTTTTGGGTGGGTTGTGTCCTTCAGGATGAGTTGAGATGTGGTAGAGAGGGTTTCCTCTAAGGAGTGGGTTATGAGAAATTTTTAGAGTGGTGTGAGATGAGACCCAGGTGTGGGTAATAAGAGTTCATCAAGACTTTTTAATAGATTACCAAGGGTTATAGATAAATATGGATTGGTATGGCCTCTATTTATGAATAGTATCATTGAAAAGTGGTTTCTGGTTGAGGATGTGGACTGAACTCTTGAGTTTTGAATTAGAGGAGCCTGTAGAGAGTGGTGTCACTAATGGGTGATGGATGTGAGAAATTATCAATAACAGAAGACTGTGATGGGTATGGGGGGAATTATATTCCCTAAAAAGTTATTGGATATATGATTTATGTTATAGGGATAGTTTTAAGTGAAAAATGTATAGGTGGTGATATGGTGAGCATATATGATGGGTTGTGTTTCTTGATTTTTTTTCATGTTCTTGTGATGTGTAATAGACTTTTTTGGGGAGAGGGATCCTAAGGCCTACCCCTAAAAGAGTGTGATGGAACTAAATATACATCTGTGGGAGGGAAAGAGACCTCTTGTATATGATGTGGACCTTTCTTTAAGAGCCTTGGGTCATGGTACAAGACCATTCCTTGATTCCTAAGGCTTAGGCCATGATAGTGGTTCACCCCGAGCAAGAGGGTGGGGTAGTGATATGATGTGTGGTGTAGAAGATAGACCCTACCATGAGTGAAATGGTAGTGGGTTATGATTTTCATGTGAGGTCATACCATGTTCTTTCAGGTATCTGATCGAGGACTTGAATTATGCAAACCCTGAGTCTTTTGGTATAATTCTATTTACACGTGTAGTAGAACAAGACAGGGTGATGAAAGAATTTTGGCATGGCACTGAAGTAGATATGATCATGTGTTGAGTAGTCTTGTTAGGACATAGTTACATGAATAATAGGGATTCATGGTGTCTTTTTTAGCACACGACACCCAATGTTCTTGTGTGAAATGTTTATTTTCCTCATGTATACACATATATGATTTACAATATTATAGAAACATTGTGAGGCCCTATTGATATATATTTCCCACACCCTATATTTTCACTCCAATTCATGTATAGACCCTATACATATTTGATAATTCTGAAAAAAAATTCATGTAGTGGATTGATCCGAATCATCTCAATTGTATTGGAAGACTAGGATGGTAGTGTTCCCCAGGGATGGAAGCAACTTTAGTGTGTGTATTTTGTATTTTTGTTCAGTTTCAGATGGGACTGTCCTAGTGGGTAATCAGTGAATAGTTTGTATTATTGTGTGTATTTATGTTGTATTTCATGTATTATAGAATTGTTTTTATTTATTTATGCATACTATAATTATTTTTTGGATTATTTAGTTATTTGTCAATTTTGTTGCACTCTAATTTGAGGGAATAGTCTCCCCATTATAAGGAATATCACCTCGCTTCTAGTCAGTAGCCTTTAGAGTGGGGAGGCATGATTTATGGAATTTATACCTTCATAATAGACCAGTTATATATTTTAGGTTGTTATTATAATATCATAGAAAACTTCCCAAGATCAAAAGTTGAAGAAGATCGTGATGAGAAAAAAGAAAGTATTTGAAAATAAATAAACAAGGAGACCATCAAATCAGATCCTACTTCTAAATATAAGAACAGTTTTTTATATAAATAAACAAATTGAAACTTCTTATCTATTTATCAAAAAAGTAAAGGCACTGAATCTAAAGATATATTTCATACTTTCAGTGATGATGTCAGTGAAAATTTGATCATTTCTAAATTAAATAATAAAAATATCAATAATTATGAAAGAAATAGTTCTATAAGTGGAGAGGAATATATTAAGATGGATTTTAAAATAAATATATAACATAAATAGTGTCTCTAAATGATATATATATTGTATAATGAGATCAAAATATTGAAGAAGGATAATCAATCTTTAAATGACAGTGAATTTGATTTTATAAGAGAAAGATCCAAGTTCTTGAAGGATATTGATTACCTGAAGTTACAAGATGATTATAAGAACTTATACATAAATATGGAAGTAATAATTAATTATAAATAAATATATTTTTACCATATTAAATATAAATTTACCAATGTAAAAGAATAATTAAGCATGTTTAAGTCCATATTTCAAAATTATATTTTAGAATTTAGCAATGTTCAAAGAAGATTGAGGATCTATAATACTAAAAAATCACCTTAAAATAGAAATAAATTGTGAAAATTTTTTTGGATAATATTAAAAAAATATTCTTGTCATGTAGACTATGTTTGTAGAAAAATATAGGGACTCTCAAAAAATTGAAAAATCTGGGAACAGTAAATTGATGTCAAAAACTACTATATATGGAGAATTTAAAGAGGATAAAAAGTAAAATAATTTATATAATATGATATTATAAGTTTATAATTTTTTTATAAAATGGATACAATATTTTTTACTTAAAAGGGAAAGAATTCATGTATAAAATTCAGGACAACATGTTGTTTACAAAGGTAAGTATGATTTATATGGATTATGTTGTTACTATGTAGGCTTCAAGCATATATAAAAGAGGTTTTGGATTAATTAAAAATGTCATAATATATTTAGGAGGCTAGTGAGGCATGGTTTCAATGGGTTTCAACCCTCTAAAAAGTATAATGTTCAGAAAAAATGAAAAATCTAGACATAAAAAAATAGGTTTCAAGGGATTAAGGAAGTTTGTGAAAGATGTGACTAGTCGGGTCACTATGAAAATGAATGATTCTGACTTCTACTATCCCATTAGATTATAAATTACAATACACAAAATCTTTATATGATTAAGATTAAAGGTTAGGATAAATATTGGTAGTTTAAGTGGAACTAAAATCATCAAAAGGGGACAATCCATAGATTATAGATATTAAATGTTCCTATTATATGGTAGGGGATTTAAAACTTATAAATGATATTAAAAACTTAAAGGAATGATTAGTTACCTTTGTAAATTATTGGTCACTCAAAATAAAGAAAATTATTAGTTGTGATTGTGAAATATAAATTAAAATTCAAGAATATTTTATTTATTAAAGTATTTAAATAAAATTTAATTAATCTGTCTAGATTATATGATAATAAAATGAATTAAGATTTAAAAATCATATATTGTTTCTAAATATCTTAAAAGATATATTTATTTTACTAGGAGTACAATGTATAAGTGGTAATCTATTTCAAGTTAGTAATGCTGAAATTGTTTATTATTTAATCATGAAAAAAAGAAAATATTTTGTGGAATCAAAGGATTGTTCATTTAAGATAAAATAATATGAGTAATATTACTAGAGGAGATAATGTTTTTTATGTTTATATTATGAAAATAAAATTTAATTGGAAATTCTCTATATTTAATAAATTAATGATTACTAATTATTTACACAATAGGGTATAGATTCAATATACTCATCTATTGGATATTACTTATTCCAACATTTTTTTTCAATTATAAATCAATAAAAAAATTAATAAAATTATTTTATTTTATTTATTGAAAATTTACTTATATTACTTGTAAGATTTTTATTAAACACTAGTGAAAGGCCTTTAAAATGTTGGAAAGTATTAGAGAATTTTTGAGGACTGTGGTTTCTTCTGAAAGAATATTTGGATTGAAAATGGTAATAAATATACAATTGTAAGATATAATTATTATCTTGAGATTACTTTTATTAATCATGAGCTAAGTGAACCATATACACCACAATAAAATTTTGTTTTTATATGGAAGAACATATGCTTAGTGTAGATAGATCAGACAATGTTGTATGAGCCTGATGCATCATGGTATTTTTTAAATAATCATTTGGAGTGGTATTTTATATTAAAATTTTGATAATTATATAGGAAAAAATCATATATTTCCCAATTAAAAAATATCTATATTTTAGGTAGCAAATAGTTTTTATCATCCTTGACATTATCAATGTTAAAGGTGAAAATATGGGTAATTTTGAATAGAAATATGTTGATGGGATATTACTTTGTTTCCATATAAATGGAAAAGAATAAAATTATTATAATGAAATTACATGAAATATTTTTGACACTATGTTTTTGAATGTTTTGAAACATATAAATAAAAAATACACACTTTAAGAACCAGTTGCAGAAGTGATATTAAACTTTTTCTGTAAAATTACCTGAATAAGTTTCCAAAAATAATAAAAGTGTGTAATCTGTATAGTATGGAGAAGAAGATTCAAAAATTAAAAGTGATGATAAATAGACACATTTATCTCATCCAAGGATAATAAAAAATATTATGGTTCTAAACATCATTGAAATTAAATACATTAAGTTTAAACTAGGAGAATATTGAGTATATCAACACAAAACTTACTATTTTAATTGGTTGAACCAAGATATATTGAATAATAATTAGATAATCATGAGTGGTTAAATCCCATGAATAAATAATTGGATCAATTTGATAAAATAAAACTTTGGAGTTTTACCCAATCCATAAAACAATAGTTTTATAAGAATTAAGTAGATATTTTAGAAAAAAATTAAAAAAATGATACTTTGTGAGAAACAAAGAAAGAATTGGGTGTAAGGGTTATTCTTAAGTAAAACGAGTCCAATTTAATGAGACCTTTTAATCGCTTAAAAGACTTGAAACTAATGGAATATTTCTTTTTATTATGGGCCAAGGTAATATGTGAATTTTGAAATGGATGTCAAGTTATAATTATTTAATGGTGAGTTGGAAGAGGAGGCTTACATTGAGAAACCTTGTGATTTTTTTCTTATATGAGATTAGAACCTTGATTTTTGGTTGAATAAGGATATATATTTATATGGGCTATAATAATCAATAATATATTTATATTCTATGTTGGATGAATTCTTGAAGAAGTTGAAATATATAAAAGTAATAATGGAAAATAACCTTGTTGAGATCAAGAGGTTTTGAGGTGTTGTTATATTAATAAGAAGATGATTGTAATCAAATATGGTTTTCTTTTATGTTGAATTTTTTCATCTAACACAAATCACATAACATTGTAGATCATTCCTTATAAAGGTGAATTAATGTAGTTTCCAAAAAAATAATTCTTACAAATAGAGTCTAATGGATGAATATAATTGAATAGAGTGTGGATTTAAATGTTTATCTGATTATGTTAATACTTCTATCAAAAATATATTTTTGGTAAAGTAAAGTTTGTTGATGATTTATTGATCTTCAATGAACTCAAACATCATGCTTATATAAAAATATTTATGATTCTAGAAAAAAAATTATAGGAAGAATGTATGTAAAACCAATTCATAGTTTGAAGATTATAATGAAGTTTTAATGGATAAAAAGAAGTATAAATTCTACATGGGATAATTGGTGAATCTATTAGATAGATAATTACAAGTCAATGGATAAACACTATCATAAAAAAGTTTCTAAATGATCAGATAGAGGTTTCCTAAAAATCATTATTTCGAGGGAACATATGAATATAATCAGATAGGGAAATTATTATGGAAGATCTAGTTGAAAAAAATATAGGAAGATGGCATCAGAAATAGGTTTCCAAGAAAACGAAATGAATATATATTTTTGAGTAAAGTTCATCAGATGAATGTTTCTGAGCAAGGTCATTGAATAGAGTCATCAAACCAAGTAACCCAAATATCTTTTATAGAAAACTCCAATCTATCGGTCATATGATTTTTAACAAATCCATTGTACACCATGTTCTGGAAAAGTGTCATGAGATATTGGTCAACCTAGAAAACCTAATAAGGATACTAGATAAGAAGTTATAATGAATATGAAGTAGATGAAATTTTTGGAATCTTTTATAAAGTCATTAAATGTGATAATGTTGAGCTGGATGTTCAATATTCCAATTATGGTGAAGGGAAAATATTTAATTCTAGTTGAGTTTATAGTAAAATTAAACAAGTATTTGATGTGAATTTTTAAGGAAATATTCCTATGCATGTTTATTTACTCTTATAGTTTTGGAAATTTAAATTCCATTAAATGTGGTAATATTTTAGAGGTATATCCAATGTTTCAGCAAGAAATTTAAATATTATATTCATGATTCTCCCTTAATTTTCCAAGAATTTATGGCAATCTATACAGGGAAAAGTTTGGTATGTGTTTTTGTTTCTTCTATGTGTGTTTTTGAAGAAGAGAGGTGATGTCCATTTTTCAAATCATCGAATATAGTCTCACCTAATGGAGTGATATTGGGAAGTTTCTTCCTATAAATTAGTATTGGAAAAAAATTAAGAGATGATTAGATGAATAAAGATTCAGTTTATATCAATTGTATTTGAATAAAAAAGAGTTTTCTTTCAGTTAGTATCAGTTAGACAAGGTATCGAACAAAGGGTATTAGATTGAGTGTACTAGAAAGAGATAATTAGATGGAAAGGTCTGGAAAATGATGTTTATAAATAAGTTCTTTATCATTTTTTTAAGAAATTTATGTTGATTAATAATAACTTTATTTAAGGAAAGTGTGAAGAAAATTTAATTATTACATTGAAAACATTTACTCCTATTATTGAAGGTTCTTATTTTTGTAACCAAATATTTGTATATAATATTATCTATCAAAGGAGAACATGCACTATCAAAATGAATATAGTGATATGTAAGTGATAAATATTCCCAAATTTTTGAAACCACTAAAAGGATTGTTTTCTAGTGTTTTTTTGGTCTTTTATTACTTCCAAACCATACCAAGTAATAACTAATCTTATTGATTAGTGAACCCCATAAATACTTATGTTCTAATGGGTGTTCTTGTTTTTTTAAAACAAAGTCATTTATCACTAACTGGTGGTGAAGGTTATTTCTTAAGTAAGAAAAAATTAAAAGATAATATCAACGATTCACCCCTCCCACTCTTTGTGATCATATATATTTTCATTGGTCCTATAAATTGGTATTAAACCCAAGGTTTGTTTATTGACTCTTTATTGAAATTTAAAGAAAATAAAAGTTTCCATGGATATTTAGAAATCAGTAAATAGTAAGTGGATTCCTATCTTTGATGGGAAAAAACAATCATATCGGGAAGGATTTATTGTTACCATATCTTACATCTAATGTCTATAAATATATTGAAGCTGCTACAGATGGGTTCCCTCCTCTTACAAACAGTTCTCCCTTAACAACTGCTGATAAGAATATTTTTTAAAATCATGAGGAATATATAAATTTTATACTTTATTCACTCTCTAAAATTGAATTTATGAGGGTTAAAGTTATTTTAACAACTAAAGTAATCTAGGACATATTGAAGAACATTTATTAAGGAAATAAGAAAAGTGAAGAAAGAAAATTTATAGATATAGATATTAAAGTATTAAGATATTAAAATGTCCAATCATGAATCTATTAATCAATTTTTTACAAGATTTAATGAAATTATAAGAAACATAATATATTTAAATGGGAATTTATAATATTAAACTATTGTTTAAAAGATTATAATAATTATTCTAGATAAACCCATTTCCAAGGTATCATCTTTAGATGATATAGATATTGAAACTCTATCTCCATAAAATCTATATAGTATTCTCATTACTTATGAAATGATAAGAGAAAAGGTTATCCAGAATAAATAAAATATTGATAGGGAAATCTCATTCAAAGTAATAAACTAAGAAAAGTGTAAGAAATTTACCATGGTAGAAATTAGTGACTCTTTTACCAAAGAAGATATTAGTAAAAAAGTTGATGAATACTTCACTATTTTATAGAAAGGTGATAAGATGTACAAGAATGTAAAAATTTAATGTTATTGTTAAAGTGATTTGAGTGTAGAGATATTGGAAATTTTTCTCTAATTAATATAAGATTAATGGAAGATGAAGATAATTTTAAAGAGTATAGAAATTCAAAGATGTATCTAGAGAAGAAGGTATACAAATAAAATTATTATTCAAAGTGAAAGGATAAGAATTTATCTAAATAAAAAAATAGATACTTTTTATCTAAGTGTGAGGAAGGTGATGATAGAGAAGGGGAAATTGAAAACTCTAGTGATGATATTACTAAAAAAATAATTACTTTAAAATTAAATGATGTTAAGTTCACTAATGATGAAATAAATATCTTTGAATAAAAATTAGAGGAGACTGAAATGGAGTTTAAACTTAAAATATAATTTAGATAATGTCTCTCAAAGATAATTAAACTATAAAGAGATGATAAGAAGTTGATGAAATAAGATCTTTAATTAACCAAAAAATATATTCTTGAAAAAAGTACAAGTGGATAAAATAGATTTATGGCTTGATGAAGTTACCTTATAAAGTGAAAAACCATAACATCATTGTTGAATAAAATATAAATTGAAGAATATAGAACTTTATCTTGTTAAAAAAACTTATTAAAGTGATGTAATGAATAAAAACATAAAAAACATAGTTTTAGAATTTTGTGAAAGTTATAATATGTGTATATCATAGAAGGATCAACAAAAATTATCCTTAGAGGTTAACAAAAATGACAAATATTTTCAGAATAAAAAATAAGTTTAGAAGGCCATGTATATAGTTAAAATAAGAAAAGTGGAAAATATTAAAATTTAAGTGTTTAAAAATATAAATTAACAACTACTACAACTAGATGCTCTCTTAATTATGAGAAGAGTATTATACTAAAGAATAATTTTTCATGAGGATATAAAAACTTTGGTGCACAATAAGGTAATGAGATGGATGGTAATAAAGATAATGGAAAGAAGGTACACAACATTGGACAACATGTATGTTATAAAGGAATGTATGATTTCTCTGGATACTATAATTGTTGTAGAAGATTTGGGAATATAGTTAAAATGTGATATTTTAATCGTGAACATTACCATAAATTTAAGAGGAACTGGAGGTATAGTTTTAGTGGGAGTCAATACAACCAAATAAGGAAACTTGAAAGATCTAGGTTATAAAACAAAAAGATATTTCAACCTATGAAAACTATTTATGAAGGATGTGATCAACCTATAAATATTTTTCAAGGATATAATTTTATGTTACTAGCTTAAAAAAAATTATTTGAAAAATCTCAACAACCACATGTAATGGAAAAAATGAAAGCAAAGGCCTTAGTTTTTGAAAATTCTCTCAATGTTATAAAAGGAGAATGGAATTTTATGTTGTATAGTGGGTGTTATTATCATATCACTATAGATTTAATGTTATTAGATAAAGTGAAATATTAAATATTATGTATAGTGATGTTTAGAAATTATGAGTCCCTTAGAATCAAAGGTTTTGGATCTTCAATCATTAGAAAAGAAGACATAAAATCTAAAATATTTTTATTTGTTGATGGGTTGAAACACAACTAGAAAAGTGTTTCATAGCTATATGATTAATGGAAATAAGTTTTTTTCATAATATATTACTTTTTTGTTAAAATTATTGAGTATGTTGAGGTTGAAACAAGAAGGAAATAAACCAATTAAAACATGTTTGAAGTTGGTGATACACAAAGTTCATGTTATCTAAGTTCAATGGAATAAAATTAGTTATGGGACAAGAGGATTGAAAATATGTGCTAGTGGAATATAAGAAATCTCACAAATAGATAAATTAGTTTTGATATTTTTTACATGACTAGAAGAATATATTGGTTTTGTTTGATAGATCATAAAGGGAAGATTACAAACTCAGTAAATAAAGAAACTTGAGATACATTCAACTCAACCCTTAGAGGTTATATATTGTTACATATACAATCCCATTATAAATAAATCTATAAATGAATATAATCACTTTATTTCCCTTATTGATGACTGTACTTTTATTACATGTATTATGTTTTTGAAACATAAATAAAAGGATCTCAAAATGTTTAATATTTTTAGGATAAGTACATAAAAGTAATTTCAATATTTTTTAATAATATTTGAGTTTATAGTAGAGAAAATTATAAATGTGTAAATTTTAAATATTATCTTGAAAATAATATATGTTTTTATGGATTTATTTCACCATGCACATAATAACATAATAGTGTTTCTAAAATATGAAATAGACGTTTATTAGATATTGGAAGAAATATTTTTATTGAACATGATACTTATTGATACTTTTGGAGGTAATATATTAAAAAATTCACATTTAGAAAATTTTTTCTTTAGGAAAATATATGATATAGAACCTTATAATTTGTATTAAAAAGAAACCGCATGTTATAAATACCTAAGGGTGTTTGGTAGTCCCTACATTATCAAATTAAAAGGTGAAAATCTTGAGAAGATTGATCAAAGAGGTGTTGATAGAATATTTATTATATAATATTTTAATTTTAGATGATATATGTACTATAATAAATAGATAATTATTATTTATGACTCTATAGAGTTGAAAAATATTTAACATTCTGATAGAAAGTTTTCACAATAAGTTGTAGATATAAGAGAAACATAAGATGAAGTTGTTACTATTGAATGGAATAACAAAGTTTCTAACAAAACTAATGATGTAAAATATTTTCCATATAAATATTCTGAGTCATCTATTTCAGGTGATGAGGTATAATCTCATTCATCCCATCTTAGTCTGAGGAAATAGATAGAATTCAAAAACAATATTGGAGATCAAGGGAAATAGGTTAAAATTGAATGAGCATCAAGGTTAGTTTCACATAATTATATATATTCATATGTTGATCCAAGAGATTTTAAAGAATCATTAGAGCATCAATATTGGATTGTTGACATGAATGAAGAATTGAATCATATTGAGAAGAATTATACATGGGAACATGTACCCAGAACAGAAAATAAGAATGTTATTAGAACAAGATGGGTGTTTCAAAACAATTTGAATGAAGAAGGTAAATTGATAATAAACAAGTAATGAATTTTTTTTTAAAGATACTCATATGTTATAGGTATATATTTTTAAGAGAATTTTTCCCTAGTATCAAGACTTGAAACTAACAAAATATTTCTTGTTATCACTTCAGAGTGGAGATATAATATATTCTATATGGATGTCAAGTAGGGTTTTTTTAATGGAGTGATTTTGGAGGTATTTTATATTGAATAACCATGTGTCTTCCTGCTAGATAAAGATGAAATTTATGTGTGAAATTTGAATAAGGATTTTTATGTTTTCAAGAAAGCCCTAAGAGCTTGGTATTATAAACATGATACTTTTATAAAGAAGTTTAATTTGAACAAAGTAAGAGTTGATAGTAACCTCTATATAAAATAAAATCAATAAGTTTCTCTCATTGTTAAATGGAATGATTAAATAATGTGTAAAATTTTTTCTAAAGATATGAATAAGTTATTTAAAATTTCTATTTTAAGTGAAATTAAATACTTTTTTAGCTTATAAATCTATCAATAATCATAAGTTCACTTTACTATCTAAATATAATTATGATAAGGAACTTATAAATAATTTCATAATTGAATATTCAAATTTTATTTCCACACCCATTTTAGTGGGAAACAATTTGGAAAAAGATGGTAAAGGAAAAGAGGTTGATTAAAAATATTTTAGAAAGGAAGCCTATAATATTTAACGGATTAAATTCAAGATATGGTGTATGATGTTACAATTTTTTCAATGTATAAAATTTCTAAAAAATAATATCATCTTATGGATGGTAAATTAATTATTTTATATATCAAGGTTATAGTTTATTTCAAGTTAAAATATAAAACCATAGGAAATATTGATCTATTTAGTGACACATATGTAGATTAGGCAGGTTGTGTTGATGATAGAAGACCCAATTTTTGTGGATTATTATTCTTCAAAGAAAGGTGTGTGAGTTTTTATATAAATAAAAAAAATTCAGTGACTCCCAATAGTACATAATTTTATTAAGTAGTTTTCACTAAAACTAAAACAAAATTAATATAGATAAAGTCTCAATTTTAATATTTTTTTCGGTTGATGTGAATATCCCCCTTCTCTTGGGTAGAGACAATCAAGGTCATATAAATCTCACTAAAAATCTAGTGAAACATTATCAATATAGTCATGTTGATATTAAATATCACTTCATTAAAGACAATGTGTAAATAAATGATATAATTATGGTGTTTGTTCTGACAATAGATAAAGTTGTTAATATCTTCACCAAACTATTTCTAAAGGAAATTTTTCATAAAATTAGGTTGATCATGGGTTTACAACCTCACCCTCTTCAAGGATAACGTATGTTATTTACATTACCTCTATTATCTTATCCTTGGAAATTATTTTCAAAAGTGGAGAAAATATGTAACATAAATCTATCCATTATTTTGTATTGTATCAATCAAATGAGGGTATATATTTAGTATGAGTTTTTTAGAAAGGGGGTAACCTATGATTTCATCATGTGTAAATTGTTTTATCTTTTTTATGAAGTGGATATAAAAAGATATTTTTTATAGTTTGAGGATTGTATCATTGATTAATTTTAGAGTGCATGGAAAAAGATGTAAATTTTCTTGAGAAAAGGTTCTTAATCATTGATTTATGGTCAACATGGTATTGTTGTTCAATGATTCTTATTTACTATGCTGTTTTTTCTCACATAGGTATATAATATTTGGATAAGTGACCAATCACTTGAGTTATAATGTTTTAGTGATATTTATTCCTTAATTTCATATAAAATCCAATGGGGGATTTCTAAGGTGAAGAGGATTTGAGGTTTTGTTATGTTAAGAGGGATCTGGTTGTGATGAAAGAAGGTTTTCTTTTTTTCTTTTTTTGTCTAACATAAATCACATAGAATTATAGATAATTCCTTAAAAAGGTGGATGAATGGAGTTTCCGATAGACTAGGTATAATATATAGACTAAAACATATTAATATATTCAAATGGAGTGTGGATCTAAATGTTTATTTGATTATTTTCATAGTTCTATTATAAATAGATGTTCAGTAAAGTTAAGTCAAGTTATTCTTTGTTGATCTTAAACATGCTGAAACTTCATTTTATAAAAAGGTATTCATGATTTTATCCAATGTTAGATAAAGAAATAATGTTTGTAATGTTGAAATAGTGGGTTACCTAGACCCAACTATGTAGTACTTTTGATTACCATATCATTTATATTATTAGTTATACATTATGTCATCTTACCATTATAGTGTATAATTTTTTATGTACACTATTGAAATGTTAATGTACAAAGATTAATTGTTGTGTCTAAAGGTTATAGAAGATCCCATGCTATAATGAGAACCTTGAGATACTATAACATTAATCTTAAATATATGTTCTATAGTCTAGATACATCTTACTAACTGAACACAATAGATTTTTGACTATCAATTGATGGGGTCTCATAAGCACTGGGACTTCTTCTCATGAAGTTATCACTAGGTTATCTCTAGTAGTGACATCATGAGGACAGGACCACTAATAGGAACACCACGTGTTTTGGGTGTCATTGGTTGTTCCTATCTATGGATATGTGTATTGGTCTCCTGAATTGATACAATTACCAATGTGTATCATTTTATTATGTACTTTGATGCAAGGAAAAACCCATGGTATTGAAATCATGGCGAGGTAGCTTGTTTTGGGTACGTTGTTATTGGTATGACATTGGTTCAATGGTCAAGAAAGGATTTTTCACTTCTAAGTTTAGTAAGTTGTATATCTTAGGTCTGGTTGATAAGGATGGTGCTACCTTCATAATTCTTTGGAAAAATATCCAAAAGGAAAATCCATTCGGAAAGATCAACAAATAATAAATCTATAAAAGTATGAAGACATGAATGTGTGTCTTGCTTTATACGATATTTAATGAAAAATTGATTATAATACCCAATCAGTGTCCGCATGTTGGTTTTCGTTGCTATGAAAATCCTTATCTATTTAGGGGCCATGATGGGTTTTTATAATTCACTCTTGGTCTATGGAGTTTATTCACTTCTATTGAGATAAGGTCATAGAGGGTCACACAAAATAGCCTATTCAATAATCCACCCAATTCAGTTGAATAGGTATATGCACATGGTCAGGTCCAGCATGGGGTCTAAGTGTTTTCCAAGTTTTCAATCACCAAAATAATTAAATAAATTCATTAATATTGAAGTTATGAATATTTTAGATTGAATTTATTTAAAGTATTTACAAGTTTAGTAAATACAAGATTATATTAATCGAACGAATATTATTTTAATATTTGTGGTTCTTTTAATATTAAGAGGGATAGGGAGTCGAGTTAAATGTCTTGATTTTTACCACATAATATATTTTATATATATTACAGGTATTTGATAAAATAATAAATAATATTTACATAGTTTATTTCGTTAAAATTATTTATTTAGTGGACGTTGAAATAAACGGGGGTCGGGGAACCCAACCGGGTATTTTGTAGTGCCATTATAAATAAAAGAAGAGGCTCTCTCTCTTGGGTGATGATTCTTAGTATTCATTCATTCATTCACTTTTATGGAATGAATAATGAGAGCCTCTCTCTCCTCCAACTTCTTAGAGAGAGAAGCAGTTGTTCCAAGAACTAGGATCAAGATCTTCCTCAAGCATCGAAGGGATCTCGATGCGGTGATCGTCAGGACATCAAAGACATCTTTGGATCATTGTGATAGCACCCAGAATTTGACTATCAGTGTTCTCTAGTATTTTTCAAGTGTGAGTGGATGATCCAAAGAAATCCTGATATGGATTCTTCAAGTAGTGATCACCAGCAATGAGTTGCAGTTGAGCGCACCTTCTGATTTGAAACAGGTACATTTTCATTTTATTTTTTTGCTCTTTATAATTTACGCAAGATCCTCAGACATTACTAGGGATTGGATCATTGGAAACGACATGTTCTATCATCCTTCAATGAAATATTTTAAAATCCCCATCCTATTGGTTTCTGTTGCGGACCCAAAAACCTACCAGTGGTATTAGATAGATCGCATTGATTTTTTTAGTCCAATAAAATTAATTTTCATAAAATTAAGTATAGGGTTAAAATATGGTCCCAACGGTTTAAACTGCACAGCAATATGATTTTGAATGACAGAGTTATGGTTATTTTAAATTTTTTCGAATAGATCCATGTTTTCAGTTTGATTTCGGTTTTTTAAAATTTTATTCGTTTTCGAAATTTTCGAAAAACAATATATTTGAAAATTATATTTTTTCAATTGTAAAATTTCCATAATAAAAAAATTATTGTTATAATAATATTTATTTTATTATTATAATTATAATATAATAATAAAATAATATTTTATTATAATATTGTTATTATTATTAAATTAAAATATTATATAGCCTTTGGAAAAACATTTGCTGTGTGGAAATTATGATGGAAGACTCGACTCAAAAAAATGGGAGGTGACTTGAACAAAAAAAACGGAGTGACTTTAAAAAAACCTAAAAGGGGGCCATGAAGGAAAAAAAGTAAACAAAAAAAAGAAAAAAAGGTGGTTCGCATGGACCCCATGCACGTCTTCCTTAAAACGCCAGGTGTCACCTACAACCCGCGTCCCAATCGACCCTGACCTCTACTCCGGGCAGCTCTGGGCCACTGCCTCCTAGCCTTCCACCATAGGAACGCCTCCTCCTTGCACCCTACAGTAGTAAACAAGGAGACCTGCGCCGGACTCGCTCACACCGCAACTTATCCAGGCCGAACCGTCGCCGCAATCCCACCTTCCCCAGACCCAACCGCCTCTACCTTCTAAACGCGCAGCCCTACCGGCCAGATCCCGACCACCCTTTCACTTCCCCACATGATCTGGACCACCCTTAGCATGCGCCACCACCTGGATGTCTACACCCACCACCCAAGGTTTTTGTTGGACCAGTTAGAGCTGCCACCGACAGTCTCACTACCATGTGCCACTCCCCTTGATGGCATCTCTGCCCTCTACCAGACCAGCCTCGCCCGGGCCACCTCATCGCGCTCAGCTCCGCGCCCTTCCAGCTTCACTTGGATACCGCTCTCGGTTTTGGCCAACCGTCAGACAGTGACAGTGGCCTCCCTTCCGCCAAACAATATTGGTGTCGACCCATACTGGCGCGGCATGGCCGCCACCCACCTCGATAGAACCTTTTCCCTCGTCAGCCCTCTATTCAGCCTATATTCCTCCGGACAGTAGCGACATCGAACCACCACTGCCAGCATGGCTCTTCACTTCCCTCACGGTGATGGACCTCAGTGCAGGTAATCCCAGAAACCTTTTCCAGGGTCCGGTTTGTCTCAAAATAGGATCGGGTAGATCTGCCCGATCAAGGTTGGGTTCGGGCAGACTTGTCTAGCCTAGATAATCCAATCACAGGCTTTGCCCAACCCATTATGGGTCTACGGTGCGACCCACAACGGGTCAAAATAAGGTTTCGAGACCCAAGTTTTAATTTCAATTAATATAATTTATTTATTTATTTACAGAATTTAATTATATTAATTGATATATTAATTGTGGTTTAGAATAAATAAATTTTAATTCCTAGGATATAAATTAATTTAATTTTTAATGAAATTAAATTATTTAGTTAATTTAACTTTTATAATAAAATTAAATTAATTATCAGATCAATAATTAATTTAATTATTTATATTATTTAATTAATTTAATTTAATTTTGATAAACCTTGTACTTATTTAATGCATTTAATTTTATTATACAATATTTACGCACATTCTGGTCTTGAGCACCAACCCATGTATATTTCATTTATTTAATTAATTAATTAATTAATTAATTAATTGTGTGTGATGATTGTAATTAATTAAATAGATGGTATGCGCATCTTATTTCTTTTTGGTTAAAATGTATATTTTCATGTGCGCCCAATTTACCTAATGTACATTTATTTCCCAAGTTCCTCTCAACCACACACGAGTATATTTGTACTTTGAATGAAGGTAGTGAACGACATGAACCCAGCCAAGATGAGGCAGTGTTCACTGTCCGAGATGATACAGGATGTGACATAGATCCCACCAAGATGAGCAGGTACTCTAAGACGTGACGTGGACCCCTCCAAGATGAGACGATACTTCAGAAGAAAAGCGAACATACAAGGTGGGGGAAAACTGCATTATAAGTCAATATTTGACTTAGGTATGATGTCATTAGGTCGTTTAGATTCTAAAGACCAGTTGGTTAATAGTTTACCTTTTAACATTTATTTATTATTTTATGCATTTTTAAACAGTTGTAGAAGTACATAAAATAATAGAAAATAAAATTCATAAAGAAGCGGTGTCTATTTTTTCTATTAAAGATCCGTTTTGAGTACAAAAACATAGATCAATAAGTTTAGTATAAATGGATTACATTCGTAGATAAAAAAACACAAAAATATCAAAGTAATATTAAGTCACAACAGCCTTCCATCATTCAAGTTTGAACAAAACTGGGTGTTTGGGGTACCAGTCATGCCATAGCTAAGGGGGTATCTTACTACCAGGGAGTGCTTATTAGGGTGGTGGGTTTACTTAACTAAAATTCCAGAAAATAAATAGTCATAGATAGCTTGTTTTAATTTTAGAGGCAAGTATTGAGTAAACCAAGTTAAGATTTTGTAATATAGGACTTTAGTCAACAGATCAAGAAACCATGGGTTAATGCGGTTGTCCAGCCAAAACCCTACCTTAAACCCTCCAAGTAGTGGTCTATCCATATATTTTAGACTTTGAGGGAGGTTTAGGGATCCTTAACACTAGAATACTCTAACTATAGAGTATTCTGATTCTAGTACATAGGGTTCCTAGTATTCATTAAATTAGTGGGAGACATTTAATGATTGAATTAATCGGTAATGTCACATTCGGTAATCAAAATGAAAAGTACTAATCTACTAAAGTTTATTTGTAAATAATAGAAAGTAATACCATAATAAAATTGTGATTATTAATGTACAAAGTTAATTTCTAAACTATAATGAAGTTCCAAAATGTAGTATAGGAACTCGTGCATAATATTACTTTATTGGAAATTCAAGGTGCTTTTGTCCTAACCCATTAATCCATCTCAGCAAGAATGGGTATAAAATTTCTTACATGAGACTCATGAATTAAGTATATGATGGTTCTATCATAATGATATCATAAATTCTTGATGTTATTTTAAGTCACTACATCATTACATAGATGATATTACATGAAGTATCATCTCTAAGAAGTTTTCAAGGAGAAAGCTAAACAATATATGAATGTGATGATTGGACTCACTTTGTGTAAAGTGAAAGAAAGTTCATAATCATTAATGGATTCCCATTCTTTTACCCAATTAATCTTGTTTCATTTCAGGATAAAAATTAATGGTATAGAGTAAGCACTTCATTACCTTTAAGGTAACATTCTCCAAGTAAAAGGAATATTAAAGATAGCACCATATTTTATTTTTATGGATAATATATTGAAAGACAAGGTGAAATGGCCTATTGAAAGTTACATCGAAGGCAACTTCATCATTTAACTTAAATAAAATAGTTTGGTTATTTAACAGGAGGTTATTTTCATCACATATTGAAATAAATTTATGGAAGTTTAAAAATGCAATAAACTGAAATACTAGAAGAAAGTACCTGCTTCTCATTCAAGTATATTCATCAATATAAATTAATGTTTCTAACACCCTTCTTGGTTATTGAATACAATATTCCAATAACATATGTGTATTTAAATACATTAACCAGGTAAGTATAGTAACATTAAAATAAGTAAAGTTTATTCTCCAAGTAACTGAGAAAGGTTGATTCCTAAGTCAGCTGTGAGAAACACATAAAATCTATTTTCCAAGTGAATGATTCTCGATGAAAAAGTTTTTGAGTATAACCAAAACATTTATCTCACATGACCTTTGTACATGATGAGACATTATTACAAGTTTTGTAATGAATTTTGTTTATGGTATAACGTACTCAACAAAAAGTTCAGACATACTTGAATCAAAAGCAATACATGATGAATATAAAAATGTAAGACTTTCCCAATTGTGGCAAGATGATTCTTTGAAAAGTAAAACTAAAATTAGATGTCAATGATATACCCAGTATGGTATTTAGGGTCATCATATCTAAACACCTTTCGTATTCTTGACACCTTTATTTTAGACAAAGAAACCTTTAGAAATAAAGGTATGACACAAAGATTTCGGTGTTAGTTAAAAAAGAGAGAGTGAACTGTTACAAAGGAAAGCTAGGGGTAAAGATACTTCATAAGATTCCTTTAAGTTATTAAGGAATTTAATAGTGAAGTATATTTTTGGTCAGAATACATGAGTAGCTTTGGATCGGCATGTTGAAGAATATCTTGGCCAAACATTCATCGATCATGATAATGTAGCTTATAGTAATTCTTAAACATGTGTTTCCTTATCTACATCCCAATAATGATGTTCATAAAGAGGATCAATGATAAATTTTTACATGTCAGAATATATCAACAAAATGTAGCATGGAGAAATTTCTAAATGCACATTTTATACATCCGAGTTCTAATGTATAGAGTATCAATGTTTCATGTTATAGAAACTTCCATTATATTTCAAAAACGTGCTTTACAAATAACGGCTAAATCCCATTAATTATATTCCAACTAATATGAAAATTGGATATCATATGAGTTTTAGTATGATAGAAAATCCATTATGTCATATGACATGTGTTAAAGATTCAAATCATTTGTTAAGGATTTAAAACTAACATGCATCAATCTAAACACATGGTGCATCTAAGTAATTATCCTAATGATTTTATAGGATATTACATAAATCCCTAAGATAGAAAAAATGTAGTCATGTATTAGACTAAATTTCCATATAAGTGTTCAAATATCTATTTGAGATATTGGGAGCAAGATTGACTTGGTTTTAGTCAATGCTTGAGATGAAAAAATGGTTGACATAGGAACAAGTTTCAGAAGTTCATGTGGAAGAGGCATGTTCCAGTGACACATACTACATAGAAAGGGTAAAAACCATGGTGATGGTTTTTAGTTCACCATGGCTAGTGATACATTATTAATTAAGAATAATAAATCCTACAAGTAATTAGTATATGTAAATTACTATAGATTTACAAGACAATTAAAATTAAATAATGGCTTCCATGTATCAAATTTCAAAGGGACTTATAAATTGAATATTGTGGTGGGTATTCAAATGAGATGATACATGGATGGAACAATCCCGATACCAATAAGTATCAATTGGTTATACCAATTTGGTGTGCCTAAATCCATTAGAATTTTACTTATCAAATCTAAATTATAAGATCATTTAATTGGAAATTGGATGTCAAAATCAACTTTCGTGGAAGGTGTTTATACAATGCAACCAAAAAGAGATTATGACATCATATTATTCTAATAAGGGTTGAAAGTTGCTAAAATATAGTTCAGGATTAAAGTAAGAAACAAGATCTTAGAGCATTCATTTCGAATGAATCTTTGTCTTGTGTCTACCAAAGGTTAGTGGGAGCAATAATGTTTTCCAAGAAAAATATGTTTGGAAACATATGAAAACAGATTTTGGTATTAGAGTTAGATAAGACCAGAATAAAAGTAATTCTCTAATGATTGACTGAAAGTAGAAACCTATTTCTAGGGAACTGAATCTATCTAAGTAGATCTAACAGTTGATTAGACCATGTAAATCGTACATAAAGTGAAATTGTATTGAAAAATACAATTTGGAACAATTCAAATTCATAATTGTCACCAATATCACATGGATTAATCTCTTCAGGTTGACATGTTCAATACGTGGGAAGATATTAAAGTTTTGGGTTGAGTTCCATGCGCTTTAGTGACGGATAAATCACTTAAGCCATAATATGTAAAAGAATTGATACTGCATGGATATACTTTATTGTCGGTAGATATCAATTAATTCCAGGAGAAATGAAAGTGATGCAATCAGAACTATCATCTGGTACTTTAGAAAGTAAAAATGATATGTACCTAGTATATAGAGAAGAAGGTGTACTAGTATTTTTGGGACATAAACTAGTAATCCTTAGATCAATTTGATATAGTGTCACAGTTAGGAAAAGGCGATGAGAAAGTCAAGCTCATAAAAGCTAGTGGTATCCATACCTATAAATACTGACTGTGTTGCAACTTCTAAAAGACGATAATAAGTATTTATAAATAGAAACTATTTGTTCCAGTTCTTGGAATCTCACCTAGTGAGAAAAGTATTATCATAATGTAAATTATGATATTCTTACTAGCCAAGTTGTCAAGTTATGATAATGGAAAAAAATGATATACATAGGGATACATTATCTTGAGATGTTTTACTCAAGCATATTAGGTCGCATAAAAAAACAATAGGCCATTCAACAAAAATGTGGGAGGCCCAACAATTAAATCCTTAACTCAGCAGAAGCATGATCTTTATCTTGTGAGTAGCTAACAAGTTTGGTTAGCAAGTTGGATCTAGTTCAAGTGGGAGTGTTGAAATAGTGGGTACCCTGGACCAAACTATGCAGTACTTTGGATTACCATATCATGTATATATTTAGTTATACATGATGTCATCTTACCATTATTGTGTATAATTTTCTGAGTCCACTATTGAATTGGTAATGTCCAAAGATTAATTGTCACGTTGAAAAGTTATAGCAGATCCCAAACTATAATGGGAACCTCGATATACTGTGACATTAATCTTAAATATATGTTCTATGGTCAAGATACATTTTACTAATAGGACATAGTAGATGTTTTACTATCAGGTGTTGGGGGATCATAAGCATTGAGACATCTTATCATGAAGTTCTAACTTGGTGATCTCTAGCAGTGAGATCATGAGGACTGACCTGCCAATAGGAACACCACATGTTTTGGGTGTTATTGGTCGTTCCTATCTACGTACATGTGTATTGGTCTCTTGACTTGAGACCATTACTAATGTGTATAATTTTATTTCATACTTTGATGCAAGTAAAAAACCATGGTATTGAAATTGTGGCGAGGTAGCTTGTGTTGGGTGAATTATTGGTGCTATGACATTGGATAAATGGTAAAGAAAGGATTTGTCACTTCCAAGTTTAGGAAGTTGTATATCTCAGGCCTAGTTAGTCAGGATGGTTCTACCTTCATAAGTATTTGTCCAAAACAGTCGAAAGGAAAATCCATCTAGAAATAACATTAAATAATAAAAAAAGAAAAGGACAATGACACGAGTGTGCGTCCTTCTTTATGAGATATTTAATGATAAAGATATTATTGTGCACAGTCCGAGTTCATTGGTTGGTTGTCATTGCTATGACAATCCTTATCTCTTTTGGGGCCATGATGGGCTGCTAGACTCTGTTCTTTGTCTATGGATTTTATTCACTGCTATTGAGATAAGGGCCTTGAGGGTCACACACAGTAGCATATTCAAGAATCTTCTATATTCAGTTGAATAGGTATATGGACATAGTGGGCCCCTCCAGGGGGTTCGAGTGTTTTCCAATTTTTTGATCACCAAAATAATTAAATAAATTCCTTAATATTCAAGTTATGAATATTTGGGATTGAATTTATTTAAATTATTTTACATGTTTATTAAATAAGAGATTATATTAATCGAATGAATATTATTTAAATATTCAAGGTTAGTTTAATATTAAGTGGGACAGTGAGTCGAGTTAAATGGATTGGTTTTTATCATGTAATATATTTTATATTTATTACAGCTATGTGATAAAATAATAAATAATATCAACATAGTATAGTTTATCAAAATAATTTATTTAGTGGACGTTGAAATAAAGGGGGATCGGGGAACCCAACTGGGTATTTTGCAACACCACTATAAATAAAGGAGGAGGCTCTCTCTCTTGGGTGATGATTATTACTATTCATTAATTCATTCACTTTCATAGAATGAATAATGAGAGCCTCTCTCACCTCCCATTTCTTAGAGAGAGAATCAGTTGATCTAAGAACTAGGATCAAGATCTTCCTCAAGAATCGAAGTGATCTCAATGCAGTGATTTTCAGGACATCAAAGACATCATTAGATCGCCATTCTAGCACCCAAAATTCAATGATCTATATTCTAGTGGATTTTTGAAGCATGTGTGTACAATATAGAGATATCCTGCTATGGATTCTTCAAGCAGTGATCTCCAATGATGAGTTTCAGTTTAGCGCACCTTTAGATTTGAAAAAGGTATGTTTTCAATTTATTTTTGTTATCTTTATAATTTACCTGAGATCCTCAGATCTTACCGAGGCTCGAATTGTTGGCAATGACAAGTTCTATCATCCCTTCTATAAAAAATTTTAAAATATCCAGCCCACTAGCTTCCGTTGTGGGCCCTGGAACCTATCATGTAAAACCAATGGACATAAGAGTTTTGGAATCTGGTGATGGAGTTTTAATGGATGAAAAGAAGTATGAATCATGTAGGGAGAACTCGATGAGTTTAACAAATAGATAATTCCATGTCATTGGATATAATCTATTATATAAAACTATCAAAATGATCTAAAATAAGATTACTAAGAAAATCATTGGATGGAGGGACTATATGAAGATCATCAGACATATAAATTATTTTAAAAGCATTATATAAAAGAATATATGAAGAAAGAATCAGATATATATTTATAAGAAAAGTAAACAAGATGAATTATCTATGTAAATTTATTCTGGTGGATGTTTCTGGTTGATGTCATAGAATAATTCCATCAATCCAAGTAACTCGAAGAGCTTAAGATAGAGGATCCCAAGCTATTGTTTAGAGGATTTCTAATGAATCCATCGGATATCATGTTCTTGAAAAAATTCATTAAAGAAAGGTCTTTCGAACAAAGAAGAACCTAACAAAGTTACCAGAAAAAATAAGTTCCTATAATTTTGAAAGAGAATAATTTTTTGTAATCATTTTTAAATTCACTAAATGTGATGATCTTGAGCTAGATGTTCAACATTTCAATTATCATGAATAGAATAATCATGATTCTAGTTGAGATTATATGAATATTAAATAATATAATTGATTTCAAGTTATAAGGATGGGTTCCCCTGAAATTGTGATGAATTCTATATTTTAGGAAGTTTGAGGGTAGTAAACATGGAAAGATTTGAGCTGGATATTCAATGTTTGAGTTAGAAATTTAAATTTATTGTTCTTTATCTTCTCTAAATATTAAGAGAACTGATTCCTATATAAAGGTGGACTATTTTCACTATCTTTCATTGTTGATTACATTTTTTTTTGTTGAATAAAAGAGGTGTTTTCCATTTGTTGAAGAATCAGACCCAATTTCACCCAACAGAGTGATATCAGATAGAATATTCCTATAAACTGGTATCAAAAGAATAGATTGAAGAGATGATAATATGAATGTGGATTCAATTCTATATCAATTAAAGTGGTATCCGATATAGTTTTCTATCAGTTTGTATTAGTTACATGAGGTACCATACATAGCCTATTAGACCAATGTATCAGACTAAGTGTACTAGACATAGAGAATTATATGTGTTGGTTCAAATGAAGAGGTTGATAAATAATTTATCAATCACATATATGTAATAAAGTGAAGTGTAGGAAGAAAAAATTATTTTAAGGAATGTTCGAATGAAGTTGAAGCAATATAGAGACAACTTTCAATCTTATTGGTGAATTTTTTTTTTAAATTGTTATATAATATTATTTTTGTGAGGAGTACATGAACTGTCACAAGGACAATAGTGTGGTGAAAGTGATGGATATTGTTTTCATTTTTCAACCACCAAAAATATTTCTTCCTAGTGGTTTTGTGGACTAGAATTACATCAATATAATTACATTGATTATATAATCTAATTGAGTAGTGAACCTTATAAATACTTGTATTCCCATGGGTGTACCTATTTATTGTTTTCTAGAAAATCAATTTCTCACTAACTAGAGGTGAATTTTGTTTCGTATGTAATAAAACATAAAAATAGAATATCACTGATTAACATCCTCCCCTCTCATTGATCACACATATCATAATTTTTCCTTTCAAACATATATATTAAATATTAAAAGGGGGTGTTACAAAATATTATTTTTTATATAGATTGAATCATTGTTTTTGGAAATGTCGTATGATTTTTTAAAGAATTTCTCATGTAGGTGAAGAATTTTTATAAAATTTCAATGTTTTTAGAGGTGATTTACTTTCTTGACCAACAAATTTCTCAAAATATAGATCATATTTTTCTTTCTCAAGGGAAGTATGAAATGGATCTACCCAAAAAAAATTAGCATAGATAATTAAAGGATAGTTTTTATACATGTTTTAGTGGGAACCAAGATATCCAAAAATGATCAAGGAAAGGATATAAATTTAAGATAATTATATAAATTGATTTTAATATTGTTACAATTGATTACTTCTTGACTGGATATAGTATTTTTTTGTCACTTATTGTATTAAGAATAAAATTTCACCAAAATAGACACATTTTAGTACTAGAAGGATGATTTTGAGGTACATCAAAGATGAAATAGATTTTGGATTGAAAAATAAGAGGAAACAAAATATTGATCTATTTGGTTTGACATATACATATTGGAATGAAAGTGTGGATAATATAAAATCATCATCCTATAGATATTTATTTATTGGTGAACAATATATTTATTGGCAAGCTAAGATGAAAATTTTAGTCATCTTGAGCACCATAGAATCATAATATGTGGTTGTAACTCATTCAATTACTCAGTTCATTTGGATAAAAACAAAATTGTAAGATCTCAAGGGTGAATTAAAGTTTCTAATTATTATTAGATGTGATAATCAAAGTGATATCATCTAATCAAGGAAATTCGAGATCGAAGAACACTAATATAAAATATAACTTCATTAAATAAATTATGGAATGAAATGTGTTGAAGGTGTAATTTCTTCCTACAAATGAGAAAGTATTTGATATTTTCACTAAACCATTACCAAAGGATACATTTCAATGTTTAAGTTTGATAATGGGAGTTTAACCTCATTCTTATCAAGGTAAAGGTGTGATGATCTAGTCTCCTCTATTATTTTTTTATTTGGATTATTATTTTTAAATGGGGGATAAAGGTGATAACATAAATCTCTTTAATTTATACCTTTATATGTATTTATAAAGGCAGAGTGAATTATTTTAGATAGTGATAAATTCACGTGTATTTAACCTTTTGGGGGGGTATTATCATGGTAGAATTCATTTAAATATCGTTATTAAAACGGTTAATCTATGAATCTATCAATGTGTTAGTGTGTGAAAATATAGAATTTGTTTACACAAAACTAAAAATATTTTTTTTACAAAATATGTATTCTATGAACAATTTTTTATAGCCTAAGAACCATTATATTAGTTTTGTGAGCATAGTAGTAGTAATCTATAATTTACTAGTTCTATTAATAGTTATGTGAAGTGGAAGAAGTTTTATTTAACAAGTGGTATCTCATATTATATTTTAATTAGTATCAAAGGGATAAGTTGATTGATTTTTCAAAGTGATGTTAGGATAACCAAATTCTATGAAAGTATGAGTGTAACTCACTATTCAAAGTAAAAGATAACATTATTATTCAATAGTCTTGTTTTCTACATCGATTTCACTTAAGAAGGCTTATAATTGTTAAATTATGAATCAATTATAAGAGTATAGAGCTTGATAGTTATTATTTTCATTGGTTTCCTATAAAATTTAAAGGGGTTTATTGATCCAAAGAATTTTTTGGAAACTGGTGAGTACTTGGGGGAATTTTTGTGACAATAATATTTTTCTGGAATTTAGTATTTTTCTAGAGAAGTATAATTGAAGGTGTTAAAGTGGATATTTTTGTTGTGTTGTTTTTTTAAAATTCATAATTCATATTAAATTTTTCATAATTTAAATTATTTTATGAGATATGAAGTCTTAGTGAATGTTAGAAAGTGATTCTAAGTGTTAGAATAAGTTTTAAGACCACTTGAATAAAATCTTGAATTTAAAGTTACTGACTGAAAAAAATGGACAAATATTATAATCTTCTTAATGTTAGAATATTTTACCATAGGGTTCATAAAAGCCCTTAAAATGTTTATACAGTATGGAGTGAGGTTAGGGAAAGAAGGAAAAAGGTTGATTTTTTTCCATATAAGGCTGAGATGTACCTTAATGAGGTTTCTCAAAGCATCCTGGAAAATTGCAACATAGGCTTTATCAGGTGACTTTTAGGGTACATACATATAATCATAAGGTACAACACATTACACAAATTCAGAGAATAAAATACCCTCTTTTAGAAGACTAAGATTTATTTTGGAAGCACACAACTTTGGAATGGTACTTAAGGATTTAGTAAGAGTATATTAAGTTTGAAAGAGTAAATTTACTTTGGAAGGGTAATTTAAAAGGGTATCATGAACATGAAAGAGTAACTATGGAAGAGTAATTGTGGATGGGTAACCCTATTTTGGAAGAGTAACTTCATTTTAGAAGATTACCATATTTTCATAAGATTAAAATACTTTGAAATTTTTTAGAATACTAGTGAAAAAAAATTGATAATTCTATAATTTATTTTCTAAATAAATATTTCAATCAGAAGATACTATATCTGGATTTCATAGATTCAAAACATTGAAAATGGTATTTTTGATTAAATCCAAGGGAAAAGTAGTTAATTTCCATCAAGATAGGTGTTTCATAAAAAAGTAATAGAAGAAGTTATAAAATATCTACTTATACATGTTGAACACATACCTATGTGTTGTAGGGATCTGGATAAGAATTTAAAAAGGAGGAAGTGAGAATAGAAATAAGAAGTGTTTATGAATATTTTAAGGTATTTAAAAGTTTGAATTTGAATTTTGAATTTAAATTCAAACATAATTGAGTATTTTTTTGTTTGATGAAATAAATAAAAAATCATATTATATTGTGCATGTAAGAATAATAAGAAGAATAAAAGTATGTTAACACTCAGGTGTAATCCAGACAAAGTTATCATGGTTCATATTAAATATGTAGAAGTATAAGAAACATCCTTGAAAATTTCCCCAATATAAATGGATACCTTATATATTACAAAATAAATAATAAGAGGAATATTCCATACTACATAAACTTGAATGAAATTCTAGCTTAGTATGATATTTTCTTATTATTGGAACACTATATCATTTATTATCGTAATAGTGTAGGAAGAACTATCACAATCAAGAGAATATTTTTAACATGAGTTCAAGTATATTCCTACATGTTTACCCTATATGTTGATACTAGTAGGTATTATGGTCTTGGTAAAATATGGATCATTCCATGGAATATCCTTCTTTTTTTTGAGAGGTATACCTTATAAATTTGATTTTCCCTTTTTGTGTGAACTTAGATGTGTGTAACCAAAAACAAACTTAACATGTTAATGTATGTTTAAGTATATTTAAAAATAAAATATTAAAAATGAATTACATCATTATCTCCCTCCCCATATTGGTGTTTCTCACTTTTTTTAGGTCTTTATGGGTAGATCATCAAGGGGTATCTCATGGATCAGCATCCAAAAGTCCCACCACACCATTTGTCTCATGGGTCGTTGGTTCCCAAGGTATTATGTGTTTGAATGAGATACAAATAGTGTGACCAAAATATATGGTGTAATTGATTAACTTAATGTTAATATGAGATCAATTTTTTGTGTGCTTTATATCCTCTCTTATGGGGTGGAAACTGGAGTAGCTACTGAGTATTTATAATACTCAATGGTTATAACGGGAGTATCAACTACCTCAACTATCATTAATTTACTAGATATACTAATAGGGATACATTCTATTATTATAAAATCATCTTCAGTTGCTATATTGGGTTTTTAAAGGGATATAATGACCCTCATCACTACGAATTTATCAACTATATTAATTGGAACATATTCACTGGGAATACCATCCTCTATATTTCCAACAGATGCTTATGGGATTTCCTTAAGAGATACAGAGTGTTTTGGTACACCTATTCTTGTGATCACCCTTTTTATTATTTTAAATTGTAATATTTTTGACTTAATCGAGACCTATTATTATAATAGGTTTAGTTTCATCATAGTGTGTCAGTGATAAATCTAAATAAACTATTGATAAGACTCACTTCTTGGTCATTGAGGATATCCAATGAATCCTCCCTTAATGTCTCCTACATTGAAATATAATGCTCAAACAATGTCTTGGTAATAACCATTTCCAAATTCTCCATCTTAGTAACCTGTATATAAGTCATATTAACCAAGACCTCATCAGGATTTAGTTTTGGATACTAGGTCTTTCTCCTTTATAGTTGAGTGTTCTGCCTCAACACCCAGAAGTGTCGCGGTGTATTGGTTCTTTTGGAATGATTCATATTTCACACTATATGTTTAATTATCTAAAGTAAGAAACAAAATTTTAAGTGTATCAATAATAAATATAGTGAAGGGTATAATTAGTGATGGGGATTCATATTATTTAGTAATGGTTCATTGCTCAAGGGTAACCTTTCTCCTACCTCATTATCTAAGATTGCCGCATAAGCAGCCCTCTCTAAGAAACTGGTATTTGAGATTTAAGCATGTGATATATCAACATTTTAATAATGTTAAGAGGTATTTTTAAGGTTCATACACTTTCATAAATGTTAATTCAATTTCTTACAATATCAGCACCTTTCCAGCACATAACAAGAGGTGAAGGGCCAGTTAGACTCACCTCCAAGACTGAGTGTCCCAGAGATGGAAAATCATATGGCATAACTCATCCCTCTACCTTCACCATAAACCTCTATATAGGATAAATTTCCCCTTATTAAAAGGGTTCCAACACCAAATTACAATCTATCAGTGTTTCACCCTTTTTATACTGAGGGGACTTGACTGGTACCTTCCCTGCTTCCATACTCTATAAAAAGTGAGAACATAGTTGAGTGTTTCAGAGGTAATTTTTTAATTGAAGACAAAATTTTAAAAGTATATTCATTTTATGTATTATATTTTAATGGTTTCATCCCACTAAAAATTAATAGATTGGTTTATAACCCCTTCTATGTTCTCATTGTTCAATATCTCCCACACACGTGAGGAGGATGGGACCATGTCATCGATGGTATACACCAAAATACCTATCTCATTGATGTACATATTTAACTCCATTGGATTGTTATCATGTGTTTTTCTAGTAGTATCCTTCAAATTCCGTCTATATGGGATTCATATTATACATTTAAGGGAAACCCATCAATATTCTCCCTTATTGACATTTGATCATCCGCTTTAGAAATGGAAGGCCTCAATATAAAAATATCTTGAAGGGGCCTTAGACCACTTTGTATTAAATTAATCTCCTATCACATGACCTTAAATCCATGAATTTTCTTTCCACTTCCATATTGTTTACATTTCTTCAATATCTATAGGTTTTATCTCCTCAATAATTCATTGTTTGGAGGATTGTGTACATGACTAGCTCTAATGATCAGATATTTCTACAATAGACTTCCCATTTTAGGATTTTTTTTGTCTCATTCATACCCTTATTAGTGGAAGATGATATACTGACCCTTGTGACATATTGAGATTGCATGTTGAGAGGATAAGATGAAATCCACACATCAGCATACTCAGAGGTTAACTCAATACCAATATATAGGGAAGGAAATTGGATTTTGACACTAGTATCCTCCCAAATCATCATTGACTAGAGATTCCTTCCTACCATATAATTATACACCATTTAAGAATCTAAAAATAGTTTTACAAACCATATTTTCATACACTCAAATTTATAGGAAAATTAGTGAAATACATAAACCCCACAGGTGTTATTATAGTCGACCCACACTGATAAAATGTAGCTATTCACTTTTATTGTATATGATCATTGATCATATATCCTATGACCATCATCTATGACTATTCCTATTAGGACTTCAACATATGTAAATAATTTGAACTTTGAGTATATTCCCATAGTTTTATTGTCCATCAGTTTTCAATGGGAAGTTCCCAGATATCAGAGACCTCCTAAATATAAACCTTGATTAGACACCTCAAATTTTCAATAGTATTATAAAATTCATATATCATTAATTTTTATGTTATCTAGATATAAAACACTTTTAATGGTAAGAGATACAAAATAAGGAATCACAAACTAGAATAATATACCCATTAGACACATAACTAAGAATATAATAAGGAGAAAATGAGGCTATATATCAATAATGACTCTATAAAAATATAGTTTTCATTGAACTTGATCTTGTTCATGTCAGTAGGTGTCTGGTATTCCCCTCTTATTTATTTTGGGGAACACCATAGTGTTCTAATAGGTTGTTATTCCATTATTCTTAAACAATAAATTTCTTATCCACTCTCCCCCATGAACTTGGTCTAAATTAATTCATTATACATATCTCTAAGGATTGGTGCCCCTAAAATCTATTACAAGTCCCATAGACTAATCCATTCCTATTCATATGCGAAATGGAAGATATTGGTATTATGGATTCATTGAATAAGAAACTTTGGGGTGATCTCTTCATGCTTATTATTTTACATCTACGACACCCATACAACCTCATATATTTCAACAACTTAGTGATAATTCTCAAAATCATTATATGTTTTTCAGAGCTAATAATTTGGAATCCACTCAGGATTGAATCTATCATTGGAGTGAAGTTACCAACCATTATTCCACCCATGTAATTGGTCAAAAACTACATGGAAATATATTGATTGGTAGCATTGTATTTGAGGCTTTGGTTCAAGTTTTTGGTTATCAAGGGGGTTTTTTGTATCTACATAATGTATGTATGACCCACCTATTCCACCCCAATAAATACATCATTGATAGAAATATTTTCTCACTATAGAATTAAGTAGTAAGTAAACAACAATAAAGGTAGGTTTTGGTTTGGATGGAGGATACTAGCATCACCCAGTAGTCTATATCCAAGCAACATTGAGAAATAAGATAATGGGAAATCCTAGTGATGCTTTAGGGGAATTTGACCATGATGAAACATAAATGATCGATAATGCTAAATATATCCTAACTCAATGTCATCAATTGTCACTTTAAATAAAAAAAATTTAACCTCATTGTGAATTCTATTTTAAGATTCATCCATCTCCTACAAGAAAATCCAATAAGATCATCATTGTTAGATAATTATGAAATCATAGGAATGGAATGTTGGAGGAAGAGTGTGAGACAAGATAGAAAAATAATTTTTCATAAATTTCACTAAGTTTAGTTTTTTTCAAATCTTTATTCTCATGTCCTAGTTTGAAATATGTGCAACTAAGTTACTCTTGATTATATGTGGATGAGTAGGTAATCATTTAAAACCATATTTATCAATCTCACTCACAAAGGAAACATGTGTTGAGCCAACCATGCCATATAACTTTCACCTTGCTCCAGTTCTCTTTCATTCATTCCCAATACTGATAAGAAAGTTTCACTCAAGACTTATTGAGGGTTTAGAATGTGAATTTAGCGAAAGGAAGTTTATCCATCTATAGGTTTATTTTTGGGAAAAAATACCTCAAGGTATCATTGAAGCATTTTTTAGGTGATTGTGTTTGTTGGCAAAGTGGGCCTCTGTGTTGTTTTTGTTGACAAAGAAAACCATGACATAAAAATTTATTGAAAAAGGGGATTTCATGGTGGAATGTCAAGTTCAAGGGATGTGGTTAACGATCCATGTTTGATTCAAGAACATTGAAAAATGAATGTTTGATCTGGTGGTAGTTCAAAAAGAGCAGATACAAGGTGGCGTTGTTTTCCAGTGTTTTCCAAATTTTTGGACATCAAAATCGACAAATGGAGAAAAGTGTTTTTGGAAAAGAGACTTACGCACTGGTGTCTTGGATTCTTAGAAACTTTCATACCATATTTTTTTTTCAAGCTCAGAAAATAAAAATATGGCGAAGGAAAAAGGGGTGCTCAAGTTTTGGGTTTTGTCGTGCAAGTGACTTTCACGGAAGAGACTAGGGCGGCTGGACTTGCATGCTGAGAGGAGACTTGCGTGAACGGTGCTTAGGGTGTCCAAAATGCCTATAAATAGAGGTCTAACCCTCCACATTTTGTGCAAGTTCAACCCTTATATAAAATTAGAGCTCCTGTCGCGCAGGTGTTGTGGTCACGCAAGTGGTGGTATGGTCGCGCAAGTATAAAGATATTCAGAAGTTGTGCACCAGTTGATAGTTGCACGCCCAAAGCGGTTTGGGTGAGAAATGGTGTGAGTATCCCAAGCTTAGAGTCAAAGAAGAGGTTGTCACGTAGGTGGTTTGGTGACACTTCTGCACCAGTTTGTGAAGAATGGCGACAGCTGATTGTTGCATGCCAAAATTGGTTTGGGCGTAATAGGGTGTTAGTCGCGCAAGTTTGGAGTTGAAGAAGCGAGTGTCATGCAAGTGGTTGAGGTGAACTTGTGCTTCAGTTTGAACTTGCACGTTAGGACTTGTGATTTGTCTTAGAGAAGGGTTCCAGGTATGGTTGAAGCACGACAGTCATTTTAAGGCTGCGTGAAAGCTGGAAGTTTTCCTGATACCTTCGGTGCAAAGTGAGATTCATCTACGGGTGAAATTTGGACTTCAATAGAGCATATACATAAAACAGAGGATTCATTCATTAGTGATAATTAAGTGACCTATAGGTATATAAACTATGAGTGGACCCTTCCCAGAGCAGTGATCAAAGGAAGAGGAAGAAGGTGATCTTCTCTACCGGCAGTGATCCAGAGAAAGAGAAATAGGGAGTGACCCTTGGGAAAGCAGTGAGATAACCCTAAACATTGTAAAGGATGTGAGCCTGGGAATAGAAGTGATCTATCCTAAACTTTGTAAACAGAAGTGTGCTTTTATTGGATTTGGTACATCGGAAAATTGATGGTGTATGCTCCTTGGAAGTAGCCCAGTGAGGGTGAACCAAGTAAAAATCTTTGTATCATTTGCATGCTTTAGTTTTTGTTTATACAGTGCTACAGGAAAGAGATAGAAGAGAGTCTTTCTTAACATCAAGACAAGATCAATAGGGGCAGTTGTTTTAATCTGTCATACCTTGATTCACCTCCCCCCCCCCCTCCTCTTAGGGTATCTAATCTAGTGGACCTAACATTTATCTTAGGTCACAAGTTTTCACTAATAGAGGTGTTCCCCACATATTTATAGTCAAAGAACATGACCCACATTAGATATGGAGTTTTGAGAAACACCCAAACATAAGATTCCAAATACAGTGCATGCAAGATAGACAGAGCATGCATCACCTCAACGCTTTATCTATCTGACTAGTTGAACATGTGTTCAGAGACCAGCACATGCCCATGTCATATTCAACTGAAGAATTTATCCTAATTATGCTAATCAAATCTAATTATAAAGGTAGTAATTTTTATCACTTGAATTTTAAAAAATTTATAGTTGCATCCATACTTAGGTAATTTTGTAACCAAATAGAGAAGATTATGGTTGAACAACCAATTATGCATGTCTAGCCCAATAAATTCATGTTTGGAAAACTCAATTATAACACCCATATGCTCTTCTTACCTTAACATAATGTGGCCCCTCATTCCAATTCCAACTCACACCCTCAGTGCATGGCCTACTCAAAAGATCTAGGTTCCCATAGGGGTTACATAGGTTCCCAACTCCCAATTAAAATATTCGGTCTCCTAGACCTCCAATTTTGACATGAAGTTTATAGGAGTGTGAGATAAGTATAAAGGAGAGACCCTAAAAGTAACTAATCACATAAATTCCACACCCAGATCCTTCAAACTCCCCTTTATTTGATTTTCATCTCCAATCTAAGGGGAAAATGATAGAAGTGAAGGTTATTTTTATCTTTTAATTTGTATAAAAATTCAAAATCCACTTCTATTAGGTCAATAATAAGACTAGGGTAAAGGAACCTCCTCAGGAAGAATGCCTATGAAACTAGGGTGATCTCATTATGTACCCATGTCTCTCTAAGGGGAGTCTCACTCTGATCATCCAATGAGGATACACTCTATTCCTTTAAAGGTATATTCACCCAGTTTCTCCAAATAAGGAGTCGTACCTCAGTCATTTTGATAAATTCATAGTCATATATTCCAAATAAGGGGACATATTCATCCAAACCATTCACTAAGTAACCATATTCTCCCTAGTCTCATAAAAATTCATAATTTTTACATGGGATTATAATAGGGTTCCATATTAACCCTAGTCCCATAATAGGGAACCATATTCAATTGGGCCTCCCTGGTATGGTGCCATATTTTCCCATGTCCCTCCTTGGGTTCCATGTTCTCTCAAGTTCCTAAATAGGTGTTATATCTTCCCAAGTCCTACAACTAGGTTCCTTATTATCCCAAGTCCCACAAAAAGGTACCATATTCACCCAAGTCCCACAATTAGATACTATATTTTCCCAAGTCATGTGAATTTGTCCCATTTTACTCAAGATTATAAATTTTATGAACATTAACCTATATCACCTATCATAGCACCCCATTTTCTTGGGTCACCTATCTGGGTTAAACCATTTTTCAAGCCCTCTATCAGGCCACTCGTTCACCTAGGCCTCCTCTAAATCTTCCATATTCACATGATTGGGTTGTTTGGAATACCAAAGTGATCCCCTTAGATCATATATTCCTTTCATAATGGTGATTGGAAATATCACAAGGGATCCCTCCTAAGTATTCCTCCCAAATAGATAGGACCCTCAAGGTCTTAAAATTTATGTATTTATATGACTAAAAAGGTTAATATCATTTATTTATTGATGAAATGTCTCTTGGATCAAGACGCCCATCCTAGTTTCATAATATCCTGAATCTTATTAGTCTTAAAGCATCCATTAAACCTCTTGGGTCTACTCAATATGCCAAGGATACATAAAATGAGCCTCTAATTTATTTTAATCCCCAACCCTTATTCATTTTCCCATATATCCAATGATTCAATTCCTCTTTCCTTATCTATACCAAAAAATAGGAGGTGGTTTCCCACATATGGGCCTCGAATTAGGTGTAAGACCCAACCATTCTTCACTAGACCATATCCTCCATGAATTCAGTCCTCCTTCCTTGTTTAGTTACCAATATATATTAGGTAGATTAAAATATATGTACCTCTAATTAGGTTTAATCCACAACAATTCCTCACTAGAATATATCCCCATGATTATGGTCATACTTCCTTGTTTAGTTACCAAAAAAAGGATGTGAATTCACATATATGGGCCTCTAATTAGAATAAATACCCAAATCTTCTCCAATCGTCTATATTCCATGTGAGTTCAATCATAACCTCTTCTGTTTAGTTACTAAAAAACATGATGAACCATAAAGATTCACTCATTTTTAAATCCCACACAAACCATTGTTATTCACATTTCACATTGTAGTATTAGTTTCATGAATTTAAACTATGTAACATATAGTCTATTCCATCTGACATTAAATTGATCAGAATGGTTCTTGAACAAATGAACATAAAATAAAATTCATTTTTTATGGATGTATGGACTTAAAAAGCACTTACATGGTCTTTTTCATAGTGTCTTCTAGGGTATGACATGTCCCATTAAGTGGAACTTAACTACATGGATTCAGATTCCCTTAATAAGAATATTTAAGAAAACCCTCTCATGGACGTGATTCTAACTCTATAACACCCACAACCTCCATAAGTTGAAATAAATTCTATATTTCCTAGATATTTTGATTTAAACCATAGTATAACCAACCAAAATAATAAATATGAATAACCTCTGATATAAAAAAAAGGTTCGCATTGATGCATGGTATGGATTAGCCTCTTGCATAGAGGTAACCAACAGTAATATTATTACTAGGAAGGGTTCATGAAAATGTTGTAAATAATTAATAGGGTATCATGATAGGCATAAAACCCCTAGAGGGATAATCCAATATCTCATACACTTTACTAATGCACAACCCAAAGTGTCACTGATATTTCCTAGTGGCTCCCTACCTTTAGAAAGCAGTCCTGCATCGACTTGAAATGTGTGGGCATGAGGGATAGTCAAAAACAACATCCAAATCAACATTTATGGATTAATTTATCTATATAATGATCTCAAAATACCTCCAACCTTGGTTCTGTTGAGTTTGGGATGTTGAGAGGAGTCCACAAAATTTTTAGATACCCAAATTAGACCCTCCATGCTCTGTCATATGACCCACAAAGTTTTATCCAACTGGGGATTACATGTAGAGCCTCCACATGATTCCAACCAATCCACATCCCAATCACCTCTACATAGTTTGATTAATTCATCTCTAGTGATTAAATAACCCCTAAAAGGTTTCATCATGCTAGTAACATGGTTTTCCAATTAGCTTTATTAAATGGTTATGACCCATACACATCATACATCATGTAACATTAATTAGGGATGCCATGTTGATTCCTTTATTATCTAATAAACGAGATCGGATTTCCTTAGTATTTTACTTCCAAAAGTTACAAATCATCACAAGGGTGTTTGATAGTCCATTAACCAGATTGATAAAATGGTTGGGGAATCCATGTCAGCCGTAATCTCCAGCAACTTTTCACAATTACATGGTGTGTTTCATGTCATCTGATCCCATATCAAATAACTATATTTCTTATCACATCTTCCACCATCATTTTGTTATCTATTTATTCCCATAGTGAAAAGTTTTAGAGAGAAAGAGATCAAAATTTCTTCTAAAATTCATGGGATAATATTTTTGACCCTTTTATTATAGATTTAGTCTTCATTTATCATGATTTGGAGTTTAAGTCCCACAAAATTTATAGATAAAATTAAGAGCTTAAAAATTATCTCTAAGATTTATCTTATACCAGAGCTCTGATTTCAGTGATTCTAAAAGAGTTATATTTGTATAATCAAGAAATTTCCAAAAATTATGGGGGAATTTTTTAATCAATTATATGTGAATTTTATAAACAAATTTATAGTATCACCTCTATAAATTTATATTGGTTATCTAAATATACTTTCATTATATTTATAAGAATCAAAGGGTGGTAGATTAATTTTAACATAAGGAATTACATAATTGTGTTTAAAAATATAATTAAAAGTTTTGATAAGAAAATAATAATAGATAAGTTTGGGCTTGAAATAATGCATCAACTCAAAGAACCAAACCTATTTTTCAATGATCCATCGATTTCTTGGAATGAATTCCACCCTCTGGTATCTCCACATGCTAGCTCCATCCTCCAATAAACCCTAGACTCCTCCCATTTCCTCTAAAATGTGAATTTATATGGGGAAGTTTATATTAATTCCATGGATTAAAAAAATATATTAAATATTATTATTCTATAAAAATGTGTTACAACTATTTCACACCAACCTAACATCACCTAAAAATCATGAAAGTACTATTATAGGGTAAACATCTTATTTTGGACTCAATGATGTACTCAATTTCCCAGTTCAACTATCTAATAAACATAAATTCACTATTTATCCTTTTTTTAATCAATAGTAAATATTTTTACCTAGAACTACCCATTGAGATTGATTAGAGCCACTAAATCACATATTTTTATTTTAATGAGTGATAATTAATACACTCACCCCAAGATAGATAATAAATTATGATCATAGGAAAAAAGCATCCTCACTTGAGAACCTATACCATTACATCCTATTCACATTTTAAATCATTGTCCCTAAAAATAAATAACCCAAAAATATTATGATCAGCACATCTATAGAGCTTCTATACCAAAAGAAATAACCCTTAAAATAATTTTTACCCAAAAAATTAAAATTAAAAAGTTGTTGGGTAATAAATCAAAACTCATAAAAAAATTAACCACAATAATGAGAGAGAATAATAACTAAAGGATATATTCCCAAAATATATGAGATAGTTTTTGATATATCATATGGTAAGATATAGGAAAATCATTAATCATGATTAAGATACCATGATCCTACCTTTACCAATCACAGTGTTTAACATAAGCAATTCATTTGGATTATTGAATCATTTTATTCCATTTATAACATGATATGATTCATTGGGAAATTTAATGATAGGTGTTATCATTTGGGTGATCTTAAATGTGTGATATCATTTACCATTAACATTTTATAAGATGAAATGTTATGAAAATGAAAAATTCATCATATTATAAATTAATGAATGATTAAATCTTAACTCATTCATTTCTCAATGAATCGATAAATATTATATTAACTCCCTTTACCATGTGAGGTACTTTCATTTCATGGATGTGAAGATAATCCTTATTGAGCATAGGATAATTCATGTTATCCTATGGATGCACCATGAAGTATAGATTACAAATATTGCCTCTAAGGGATCAACATCAAACCATTTTGATTGTTGTAGTAGTTTTTTGTCATTGGAGAAAGTTTCAAATTAAATCATTTATTTAAATGTAAGTATGGTTTTGGTTTTAAATATGTAGATTTTGGGAATTAGGTTTCATTTCTTTTCTACTATATTTATAAAGTGTTAATTGATCCTTATAAATCCAATAATAATAACCTGTCTCTCCCCATCAGGTTAACATACTCAAGGAATCCATTCTAAAAAATTGTGATGTTCAAATGAACTTTGAGAATAAATTTTTCAAACACCATGTGAATAGAAATATATCCCCATCATAAGGTTAAATTGAATCAATACCCACAATAAGTGACTGAAGGAACCCTCTAACACAACTTGTTATTCATCACCCTTTAAGATACTAATCAAATCATCACTCAAGAGTGTGAGTTTTCTCAACACCTTATTATTAACCTCATCAACATTTACTATCTAACCCAAAGAACTGAATCAAGTAACCTAGATTTAAGGAACATCCCAAAGGATTCTTTATAAGCATAACCCATCGTAACTAATATTCTTGTCAACAACATCTTCTGAGTTTACACAAAATTCTAGGATCATCCATACTTGGTGAATGATAACTCAAAGAAACCTCATAATTTCCACCACATATAGTTTCATTTCCAACCCCCTAATGAGAATCCATCTCAGTTCTATGGTGAAGATTAGAGTGAACCTCGAGGCCCGCCACTAATAGGCCTTGGGTTGGAGACTAACACTGAGGGTATAAAACATTAAAAGGAGAGTTATTACTCTCATAAACCCCAATAATACATAAAAAATCATTGATTAACACTATAATATAACTAAAACAAGATCCAAAATAATCCCACAATGCATTAATAATGTAAAAAAATAAAAATCCTAAATAAAATACAAAAATAAAGGTCCTAGAAAGTGACTCCATAGTAACACCTAAGCTCCAAGATTGTACCATCTTGCTTGGTCACCAAAATCACCCTAGAAACCTGAAAAGTAGTATATATTTATAGGGTTTAACATAACATGTATACTTATTAAGATCACACCCAATACATCACAATAAAATGTGGAAAGAGAATACCAATGTATCATTGGACAAACAGTAGAACCAACAAGCACCTAAAAATCAATTGGCACCTCACATTACCAAATTTAATTAACTAAATATCATATAAAATCATAATAAAATATTATTAAATAATATAACAAGAGTGTACCTTGAAACCACTTCCTCAATGGTATGTCACTCTCACTCCCCAATGTCAAACATTTTGTGCACCCAATCCCTTCTATGGTCATCAAAAAACACACCATAACTCATATTTTGTATAGTAGGGTATCATGAAAATTAAGGACATTAACCATGTCACATTATCCTAACATGCACAAACCACACCATATAATATCATATATTCCAATACCTTATAGGGTTTTCTGGTGCTAACATTCTATATACACTTCTCAATAGCCTACAGATTCTACCAATGCACCTATACCTTCTTATCCATACCCCATAGGATATTAAAGTACATCATGTCCCTATCATCACACCAATACCTAATAGGGTCTACTAGTGAACCACATACTTTGGTAGTATGATCATACCTACTTTGGACCATCACATGTCATCCTACACCCAGAAGAGAGATTGGGGAAAAGAGATAATTCTTCCATCCATTCCCTTTCCAACCTATATGTTAAAGGAAAAAACTTGAAACCCAAGGTATGTTGGGAGAATATAAGAATATATAACTTAGGTGGGGATTATATATAAATCACAAAGAAATGAATTGTGTGTGTGTACCACACACAAACCCAACTAAATGGATTTCACACCAACTAGCACTACCGTATTTTAGGAAAATCTCCACACTATCACCTTTCCATGTTATTATTGACACCAACTATATCATCATAAATAGACCCACATCCCAAGAAAATAACCACACCAACATGTACATTTTCCTATCAAGACACCTCATCTATACCATTTCCATATATTCCATTACCAACATCGTTATATTCTTTACTTTTATTATTAATCATATTTAATGTTGAACACACAAAAACCACTACCCACATCAATCCTAGCCATTAATCATTCATTTCAAATATTAATTTTTTTCTTTCTAGTTATCAAGTTATTAAATTCCATATAACCCCATTTCAGGTTCATATTATCAACTAAATTCTACACTGCTAGACCACATCCAAACAATCCCACATCAACTAACCAAGAAATCACTCACAACAACCCAATCATCAATATTTTCTAATCGGGGAAATTTAGTCACATACCTACTAAAAAATACATAACCGTCATTGTATCCCGCTATGCCACCCATGGAATATATTGTATCACATTCTATATAGACCACTATCTCAACCACATCCCCCATATTCCACCCATGGAATATGTTGTAACACCTGTTTCCCAACCTCATGATCAACCATAGAATAATCAATAAAATATCTAAAATAACAAGATTTACCCCAACACAAAAAAAAATAATTTCATCATCAAGTGTTGTCACATTATCCCATATATAAAACGTGTCTTCTCACCAATTCCCTTTTTCCACATAATCATTTTATTGCCATATTAAAGTGAATAGTGTTTTATAAAAGGTGAATCTATAACACAGTCATAGTAAGAACACACAAGGCTCAAAAAATCAAGGATTTTCCTTAATGGAAAAAAACTAGCACCAAGTATAAGAGTAATATGATGAAAGTTGGTAAACACACACAAAATACCCCTTTCCTATAAAATTTTTCAATCCAGTTCTTTATGGTTATTAATTCAATATGAACTAATTACCCAAAAAAGAAAAAATCATATTAATTTTAAAAATTTATACAAAAAAGGAAGAGTTATCAAATCCTTTATCTCAATTAGAGATTCACAATACATTATGAAAATAAAATGAAATAAATAAATGATCCAAATATCAAGATCAGACTGGGGGAAATTTTGGAATCCAAAAGCACAATATTTATCATCAACCACCCACTACATCCCCTTACATTCCAATTATATCCTACTACTATAACCTTCTCTGAATGAATGATGAAGATAAAACCATGAACTAAAGGGAAATAACACACCTCAGATCACCAATACTTGATCTCCCAAATCCAAGGTTTGAATCCAAGTGAGTGGGGTTGAAAGAGATCCTAAAACAATATGGGATTCACCCAAGATTCAATATAAAGATAGGTGAAAGAATGAAATTTTAGGGATTAAAAAAATTTATACCCAACCTGATTAACATAAAACTATGGAACAAGGTAAAAGGCCCTATGAAAATTCTAGTTTTTTCCACAAAACAATGGCACAAAATTCTTCGATACAATTCTAAGTGCCTTGGCCCTACTCCCTCTAAAAATCACATTTGTTGATAACTATTATATCTTATGAATTTATATAATGAACAAACCACAAAACTCCACACCACACCCCAATATCCAAACTTAAAACCCTAATATTGCTTAATAAAGACAACATACCATAATAACTCTTTAGAAGGAAGAGGCAACAAAACCAGATCCCTCGATCTTCATGGTACAACCCTAAGCACCACACCACAACCCCATGTCCTACACTCCATACAGCTCATCCTAAAAAATGATCAGAGTGAAACCAAAGTACCATGATTTGAGGGTCCCTAATATAGTAGTTCCATCAAAATATAACCCTCTAAGTCCCTACACCATATTGGTAGCACCATGCTATAGTCAGGCCTCCGAACTGGCCTCTTACAATTCAGTGCAAATTTTATGCTATAAAATCATTCCCCAACCTAAAAAACTATTTCAACCACATTTTTTCTTCCATAAACCTCCTCTAGAAAACTGCAACTCCTATAACACACAAAGTAACATGTCAATAAGGTCTGGAGTGTTACATTAGATACCTCTCAAATGTTTCTCTTCCTAAAGAATGAAAATCAAATCCTAAAGAAAAAACACCAACACGACCAATTAAAAACTCACCAGGAGATACCTCTCAAATGATATGATTCCATCAGTAAAAAATGGAACAACACTGAGTGAAAAATAATCAATAAAATATCCAAAAACCACCACTTCATTCAATTCATTGAAAAATAAATCATCCCATTAACATGATTATAATAGAATCAAAACATCCTAGGATACTAATCATGAATCTATAAATAATTCTCCCGTATACTCTCATATACATCACCATACCTCCAAATTACTCGAACCAAATGAATGCATTACCTAAAAACGCCTTCTACAAAAAAAATGTATATCAATCGCATCCTTTACAAAATTTTCACTATACTTAATATTAATATCTCCCAAATCAATGACATGTGAATCTTTATGAATATATTTGTGGAGATAAAATACATGGAAAACATCATGAATCTAATCCCACTATGTAGGGACTGGTTACTGATACACCACCTCATTAATATGCTATAATACCTTGAAATGACTAATAAACTTGGTAGATAGCTTAATCCCTCAACAAAACCTCTACTACCCACGATGAGGGGAACCCTCAAGAACACATGATTCCCAACCTATAATTATAATGGACCCCTTCTCTGATTATAATGAGACTCTTGAAGGTCATGTGGCATATTTATCCTATCCTGAACCATCTAAATCTTATTTATCATCCTCTACACTATATCTATACCAAGGACCACTGACTCGCCAACCTCAGTCCAATACAACAAATAATGACAAGGCCTCCTATACAACACCTTGAATGGGGAAATTCCAATGTATTAGTGGAATATGATATTATAATAAAAATAAAAATAGGTAAAATTCTTCATCCATGATCCATTAAAGTCCCAAGGCGCAATCCAATAACATATCCTTCTGCATATAGATGGTCAGATTCATCTTCTCATCTGTTAGAGGATGGAAAGGAGTGATAAGGTTCCACTAAGATCCCAATTCATGATTAAATCCTATCTAGACTCATGAGATGAAATAAGGATCCTGATTAGAGATGGTGGTCCTTGTTACCCTATGAATCTACACAATACCATCCACATAATGACTCTAAAAGACCTCTTTATAACACAGTACCCTAACATCTAATAAGTAAGCATATTTCATAAACTAATCCATTATTTACCAAATATCATTGCATCCTCCCTAAGATCATGGTTGACCAATGTAGAGATCCATTAAGATGTTCTCCTATTTTCACTAAATAATATATAATGGCTATAATAACTCACCTAAAACATGATTCTCCACCATCACCTATTGATAGGACAAGAATTTAAATATGAACTCTACAATTGAACTCTTCACCCCAAGTTTTAAGAGCTATCCTCTCAAGGTATGATACAGCTTATCCATGCCAAGATGCACTACCACTATTGATCTATGTAAATAATGAAGAACCTATTTGTGCACAACTTATAATACAAACAACCACCCTTGAAACATCATATGATTATGGTTATACTTAAAACATCACTTTGTTTCATTATTATGGATAACACAGTCTTGTATGACCTCAACCTATGAATCTCCCCATCGAGACTTCTTTACTCATTGTATCAAGGATGATGTCACTATCATATGAAATAGAAACCTCTATAACCATCCTCCGATAAATCAAGATTCATCTCTATAAACTCCTCCATACCTCCAAAAATGTATTAATATTCCCAAACAACATCTCCTTATAACTTCCTACTCATCGTATCTGTAATAACTTTCCACTTTTACTTCTTTGGGGTTTAGGAGATCTTAAAATAATAATCTTGGAAAAAATATATCCAACTCTATTATCATAGATTCAGATCCCAATTATAGAAAACATGCCTCAATCACTTATGGTCTATAAAGATTATAAAGTTCTCGTTAATGAGGTAATATTTCCATTTACTTAGAGAAAAAATCACTAACACCAACTTGAGATAATGGGTGGAATAATTTTTCCCATGGAGACATAATTACATAGAGCCATGGGATATAAATACTCTTATAAAAATCAAGAAAAATACAAAATGAGATGGTATGTGTCATAGAACACCTCAAGAATCACCCCCACCTATATAATTTGAAGCATGAAAGCACTGATCAACATCTCCTTCAGGTGGTTGAAAGAATTATGACACTAATCAATCTACAAGAAGACTTGGTCCTTTATAGATAAGGTTGTTAATGGGATCATGGACTAATAAAATTCAAAAAATAAACTCTAATAATATCATGTAATATCAAGTAAGCTATGAACCTCTTCAATGTTCTTCGGTGATACCCATGAAACAATTACATAAGTCTTCAATGGATCCAACACAACTCCCTAATAAGACACCACATGCTTAAGAAGTACTCCGCCCATATCCAAAACCTATACTTGGACATATTCCTGTAAATTTATTTGTATAAAAGGACATATAAATTTTCATAAGGTTTTCAACATGATCCACTGATAACCTCTAGTATATGATGATTCCATCGATGAACATGGCCACTTATCGATCTAGGAACTCCTATAACATAGATTTCCTGATTCCAATGAATTTTATTGGGGGTTTTGTGACACTGAATGGAATGAATATAGACTCTAAGTGCCCATACCAACACCTAAAAGTTTTCTTTGGGATGTACTCATCCCTAAATATCATCTGGCGATAGATAGACTACGGACTGATCTTTAAAAACCAACTAGCTCCCTTCAACATGTCAAATAGATTGTTAGTCCTCAAGAGAGGGTAATGGTTTTTTACTATCACTTGATTCAACCATATGAATCTTATACAAATATTTCATATCACCATTCACCTTCTTGGATAATAACATAGGATCTCCCCATAGTGACACATTAGGCCAAATAAAGCCTTTTTACATCAGGTCATCATCCTTAATCTTCATCTCATGTATCTTAAAAGCTTGAATGCAATAAAGAATCATTGATATCATAGTTTAATTGGCATAAAATATAATACCAAACTCTATATCACATGTAGTGGTTAAAGTTAAAGCTTTCTTAGGGAAAACGTCAGGAAGCTGCTCCTTGGATCTAAGAAACTCCTCCACATACACCACCACTAAGCTCAAAAATAGAGATACCAATAGAGAAAACAATAGATTCAAACATCTACAACCCATATGATGTTATCACTCTACAAATAACTTTTTACACTAGCTTTAATCATCATAGAACATAAATCTCTTATATAATCATCCAATAACCACATGCATATAATACAACTAGTGGATGCCAATAATCAAATTTTGTGGTTTTATCCAAAGTAGAAAGAGATCCCTATATAACTGACGCACGCCTGTCATGGGGCATGGAAAAACAATATTTTATTTACCTAACTATAGTATAGTAGTTGATCCTAGGTAGTCTCCTGAAGAGGAGTGCACACAAAACAAGGTTGTCACTTTTTGTTGGTTTTCGTAAAAAGATTGGTTTTGATTAATTTGAATGAATATGAGAGAAACAAACAACAAAAATTGATTGATTTTAACAAATGATAAAGATGGTGATCGGATTGGGTTCGGCTAGAATTAGTGTTGTGCCATCATGGTTTCCAAATTTTATCTCTTCTTCTTCCTTAAACTGGTAAGAGAGATGTGATGAGAATTTTCCTTTCTAAAACCTTAGATTGGTCTATCCTCCTTCCAATTTTTTTAGGGTTGTAGAGGGTCTCTTGATTAATTAGAGAAATCCCAGACCTAGAATTGTTGTTCCCTGATAAACCAAGATTTCGACATACAATCCTACACACGTGCTTGACAACCGTCGAGCAATCACCACCCAACCCTAATCATGTTCCACCGCATACAGATTAGAATTGGGTGGAGGGAGATGTGATCATCGACCAAAGAAATTTATAATTTCAGAATCAAAACCTTAGCACAACCGCATTCAGAATTTAATAATTAATTAATAATAGGAACCAGAAGAATAAAGAAGAACAAATTTTATTCATTTCAAGCACAAAAACTCAAACACAACACATAGGTCCAGCCTCCCCTCTTTCCGATCACTCAAATGAAACTACCCCTCAGTGGATGGGGTAAGAGAGATAATGCGGGAGAGGAGAGACATTTTAAAGTAAATCAAAATAAAATAAATAAAAGGGAAGGCTGAGAAGTTCTTCTCCTTGGTGTCCCAGAAGGATTGGGATGGAGAATGAGATGTTTTGAGGAGGAGGAGCTCTCCTCCTTTTATAGCCAGATTTCCATCCTCCGACTGTTGTCGTGTTTTTTACCTGATAAATTACCTCTTCACAGATTGAGAACTTCTTCAATTTTGTTCATAATTGTCTTTTCCGTGTCCCCTCAAAATATCATCGGATTTGGATAGGTATTCCGAGAGTTATGGCCCCTTTACTCTGATCATTTATTCTGTCCAGTCAGACTCTCCAAAATGCCAACCCCGGATTAGGAAGGTTTAATGGACCCTACAACGGCCGAATACTGCGGCCTTTCCTTCATAAAAGATGTGATAAAACTCCTTTCGCGTCTACCCACCGAATATCAAAACATGTGGACCCACCATGAATGAGTTATGGATCCCACACCAAAACAAGGCAGAACTGAAAACAGTTTTCTTTCTCCCACTTGTGAGCTTCTTTTGAGCTTCTATATGGCCGATTGAACTTTTTGTCCAAAAATAGTAAATGAAGCCCTGGATGTTTGGAATCTGGAAAAGAAATAAGTTTTCAATTTGGATTAGTTTAGATAATGTTATGGCCAAAGTATAGAAATAATTTAAAACTATTAAAAATCCAAAATGGCCAATTTTTACTATTCATCACAAAATAACACCAAAATCATAAAAATGAAACAATTAATCTTAGAGGAACACTTTTGTGAGTTTAAAAAAATGATATTAAATATAAATTAATTGAAAATATTTGCTCTATCAATTCCCCCACACTTGAACTATGCTTGTCCTCAAGCATAAAATCTCAACATGGAATTCAAAGGGCACCAATGTCACCAATATTTAAATTTCAAATGAAATAAAATCAAATGATTATCAAGGTCCAATCAAATTTTCCAGTTCCACAAAAATACCAATTTAATTTCCCATTTTTCAAAGAAACAATCAATTAATGCATTTTACTTTTCCCCTTTGAATAATAATGAAGCTTCTCCTTTCATTCATTCAAGCTTCTCAATTTATTATTATTAAACATGCCAAATCATGATCTACCTCACTTTTGAATATTTTCTCTCATCACTCATGATACAATTAATAGTGGAGTTATTCTCATATCATGAGAACATGCTCCTTACCCATAGGCTTGTAAAGTAACTACTTTCTCTACTTGGTAAAGACAAAACACACATAAAATCATGAGGACTTGCAATAAAGGTTCAAATGACTTTGTGGCTTAGGGTTGGTGGGTAAATGGTTGAAATAATATAAGTCCAGAAGTAAAAGGTTTGACTCTTAAGTACAATGTATGATTAATCAAGTGAAAACACAAGAATAACCTCACTCAAATCACATTAATAAGTGAATCAAAACACCACTCCCCTTTTAATTACATGGTTCATGAGTCGATAAATGATTACAAAGAATGATATCATCCATGTTCTCCCTGTTTTTTTGTAAAGCTCCAGAAAGGCACAACTTTATTTTCTTTTTTTTTGTAAAGCTCCAGACAGGCACAGCTTTATTTTGAATTTTTTTCTCTCTTTTTTTATGGAGAACCAAATGAAATGAAAGAAGCATAATGAAATGATGACTCATGCCCAATTTTCTAATAATATATTTCCCAAAATGTTGACTCACACATTACACCACCCAAAAATGATACATATCCCAATAAACACACACAAAAGGCCCTTCCCCCACACTCAAACTTGAATTACCAAGAAAAAATACTAAAAGTGTGGGTTGGTAAGTAAATATCATCTTGTAATGTGGCTTAAATCTATAAGTCAATCCATGGCTTCTATGGGTTAACAAAGGATAAATGTAAGGGTGGGTCTCAGGTAAATATGTGGATAGCCAATGTAGTGCCTCAATCATTTTAAATGTGGTTTTGTACATTCATAGTTTTGACAAGTTTCAATACAAGTTCTAGCAGGTGGCACGCCCCAAGATCACTCAAGAAATATGATCAAGATAAAATAAGAAATATTTGGTCTAGAAATCCTCTCAGGAATGAGAATATGATATTGGACAATCACTCATGGAATGATTAATAATAATAAATTAATTCACATGAATTTTATAAATTCAAAGAATGAAAAATGGAAGGAAAATTTCATTTACATGAATCAATTAATTCCCTCAAATCATGAGTCCTTATTTAAATATCCATGCTTCACTTTAATCATCCAATTATCCATTTTAATCATTCAATTTCATTAACATTGAAATCTAAAACATAGAATCACTGGATTTCTATGAAACTCATGTCTCCTACAGAAGTAAAGTAAAACATGAATTCAAGCGTGGGCATGCATTTTTTTGATTAATTCTTTAAAATACTGAAACTTTAGGGAATAAAGTTGGATAATATAGAATTGAAACTCTTACTCCCCTATCAAATGGATTCTTTTCTTCAGGACGTATAATCCCACTACAACCTCTTCATTAATGGACCTGAAATAAAAAAAATGAAAACAATTGATAGTGCAGGCATGTTCAATCATGCTGGTAAATGACTAAGAAGACAAGTGGAGAATGGGGGAAAATGCGGGTTGCCTCCGAGTAGCACCTTTCTTTAATGTTGTTGTCTTGACAAAACAAAACAAAACAAAAATTAAATTTTTTTAAAAATCTCTTGGACTACAAGATTCCCTCCCCCACACTTAATTGATGCAGTGTCCTCAATGTATGTAAATGGAATTTTTTATGTATGTTTCAAAAAGATGGAGTTATTGCATTTAATCAAGTGTAAAGGAATGATGCAACCTAGTAGGTGTTCATTTGTATTCAGGGTGAAGGAGTGTGATCTCCTCCACTGGTTCTTGAGGTACGGTACCATGGAACTTCTTTATCCTATTCCCATTTATAGTGAATGGGTTTCCTCCTCCTTCCTTTTGAATCTACACAGCACAAAATGGATATACATGAATAACAGTAAAGGGGCCTTCCCATCTGGAACGAAGTTTACCTGGCATAAGCTTAAGTCTGGATTTGAAGAGTAACATGTGATCTCCAGGGTTGAAGGTTCTTGGTTTAATTATCTTGTCATGGTCCATCCTTGTTCTCTCTTTATAGATCATTGAGTTTTCAAAATATTCCCTTCTAATTTCCTCTAACTCTTGCAACTACAATCTTCTTTCTTTCCCAGCTTTCTCAAGGTCCAGATTCATCTCTCTGACCACCCAGTAGGCTCTCTGCTCCAACTCCACGGGAAGGTGGCAACTCTTTCCATAGATCAACCTATAGGGACTCGTCTCTATCGGTGTTTTGTAGGTCGTTCTGTATGCCCATAATGTATCATCTAACTTTTGGCTCTAGTCCTTCTGGTTGGGTTTAACAGTCTTCTCTAGAATGGCTTTGATTTCTCTATTAGAGACTTCTGCTTTCCCATTTGTTTGGGGATGGTATGGGGTAGATGTTCTGTGATGCACCCCATACTTCTTCAGTAATGAATCCATTTTCCTGTTGCAGAAATGAGTTCCCTGATCACTAATGATTGCTCTTGGCACGCCAAACCTACAGAAAATGTTAGCCCTAACAAAATCACAAGCAACTTTTGCATCATCAGTTCTGGTTGCTTCTGCTTCCACCCATTTTGAAACATAGTCTACAGCCAAAAGAATATATGAATTTCCAAATGACATTGGGAATGGTCCCATGAAATCTATGCCCCAAACTTCAAAAAATTTACAAAAGGTTATTGGTTTTTGTGGAATTTCATGTCGTTTGGATATGTTACCATAAAATTGGCATTTTTCACATCTTTTACAAAATTCATATGCATCCTTGAATAAGGTGAGCCAGTAGAGTCTAGATTCTAAAACTTTTCGGGCTGTCCTATGAGGTCCAAAGTGGCCTCCACAAGATAATTTGTGACAAAATTCAAATACTAATTCAATTTCACTTCTTGGAAAGCATCTTCTTATGATTTGATCATTACAAATTTTCCACAGAAACGGATCTTCCCAAATGTAAAATCTTGATTCAGATTTAATCTTATGTTGTTGATGAGAGATTAGATGAGAGGGTACCTGAGATGTTACCAAATAGTTGACAATGTTGGTATACCATGGTACTTCAATGTTGATGATGTAGAGTTGTTCTCCAGGAAGCTCATCATTAAGTGGGTTCTGCTTTGGTATTTCTATTTCAGTGGTGTGGGGTAGTCGACTCAGATGATCAGCCACTTGATTTTCAATCCCCTTCTTATCTTTTATTTCCAAATTGAACTCTTGTAAGAGTATCATCCATCTCACCAACCATGGTTTAGCATCTGCCTTTTTCATTAAGTACCTAAGAGCTACATGATTAGAAGAAAAAAACTTTAGTGCCCAGAAGATATGATCAGAATTTATCTAGTGCAAAAACAACTGCAAGGAACTCCTTCTCTGTGGTTGTGTAATTTATTTGTGTTTCATCCAAGTTCCTTGATGCGTAGGATATGGCTTGAGGCTTGATGTCAATTCTCTATGATAGAGCGGGTCCCACTGCTTGGTTGGATGCATCACAAAGTATCTCAAAAGGGTAATCCCAATTGGGTGGATTCATTATTGGTGGTGTTATCAGCCTTTCCTTTAATTCATCAAATGATTCCCTACATGCACAATCAAAATTAAATTTAGCATCCTTTAAAAGTAATTTTGAGAGAGGGAGTGAAATCTTACTGAAATCCTTGATGAATCTTCTGTAAAATCCTGCATGCCCTAAAAAGGATCTAACATGTTTGACACAAGTTGGATATGGAAAGGAATTTATTACATCAAATTTTGATTTATCAACCTCAATCTCATTTTTTGAAATTATGTTCCCCAACGCTATCCCTTTTTCAACCATGAAATGACATTTTTCGAAATTTAAGACAAGGTTCTTTTCAATGCATGTTTTCAAAAAGTTTTCAAAATTTCCCAAGCAATGATCAAATGAATTTCCAAAAAAAGTGAAATCATTAAGAAACACCTCCAAGAAATCCTCAATGTGGTCCGAGAAAATACTCACCATACACCATTGAAATGTACCTGGGGAATTGCATAGCACGAAAGGCATCCTTTTGTAGGAAAATGTTTCAAAAGGGCAGGTGAAGGTTGTCTTCTCCTGGTCTTCTGGTGCAATTGGTACCTGAAAATATCCTGAGAATCCATCTAAAAAATAGTAATGAGTATTTCCAGCTAACCTTTCAAGCATCTGATCAATGAATGGAATAGGAAAGTGATCTTTTCTGGTAACTTGATTTAGCTTCCTGTAATCTATACACACTCTCCAGCTGTTTTGTATTCTCATGGGGATCAGTTCATTTATTTCATTTGTAACAGTGGTCAGGCTAGTTTTCTTGGGGACTACATGAATTGGGATGACCCATTGAGAATCAGATATTGGGTAAATGATATCATCTGGTAACAATTTCTCAATCTCTTTCTTAACGACCTCCATGATTGTGGGATTGAGTCTTCTTTGAGGTTGTCTAACTGGCCGAGATTCACTTTCTAAAAATATCCTGTGATAGCATACCTTAGGGTTGATTCTAGGAATATCACCTAAACTTCATCCTATAGCTTTGACATTCCTTTTGAGATGGTCAATCAATGTTTCTTCTTGTGAATGGGATAGGTTATTGGCAATGATTACTAGAAATTTCTCTCCTTCCCTTAGGTAAGCATACTTCAAGTCACATGGCAAAGGCTTCAGCTCTAAACATGGGGGTTGTTCATGGGATGATATTGCATTTAGGTTTCCTACTTCTAATGTTGAATTCTTGTGAATAATCTCACTTCCTTTTAACAAATCATCGAAAAAATCAGATTTTACCTCATCCTCCATCATGGTATCAGAATTTTCAGGTTCATGGGAGTTATAAAATTCAAATGAAGAGTGTTATCCCACATATAAAAAGTCATGAATCACACCTGAGTCTTCAATTGGTTCTATACCTTCATCATGGGAGATTTCATAAAGTGAGTGATTGATGGACGGGTCTTTCATTATATCAAGAATATTGAAGTGTACCGTACTATCTCTGAGCTCCATGGTGAGTGTTCCTTCATGTAAGTTGATGATTGTCCTTGCAGTTTTTAGGAATGGTCTCCCTAGGATGATGGGAGATTGGGATGGTGCTCGGTCTTCCTCCATGGTAAGGACATAAAAGTCTGCTGGAAATATTAATCCTCTCACTCCTACAAGTACATCTTCAACGACTCTAGCTGGGAAAATGGTGGATCTATTTGATAATTGTACCACCACCCGAGTTGATTTTAGTTCTCTGATCTGCAAAGATGAAAACACAGAGTGAGGCATCACATTTATCAAAGCTCCAAGATCACATAGTGCATCAGTAAAATTTAATGAACCGATAGTGCAGGGAATAGAGAAAGTCCCTGGATCTTGACATTTTTGTGGTATCGGTTGTGTGATCAATGCTGAGACGGTTCTTACTAAGTTGATTCATTCATTTCCATCCAGCCTCTTTCTTTTAGTACATAGCTCCTTTAGAAATTTTGCATATTTAGGGAATTTCCTGATTGCATCCACTAGTGGAATGTTAATCTCAACTTTTCGTAATGTTTCCTGAATTTCTCATTGAATTCGTTCTTCTTCGCCCTTATTTGACTCAACCAATGCTGATGGGAATAGTGCTAGAATATCCTTTTTCTCCCTTTGTTGTTTCTGTAATGGTTTTTCTAGTCTTTCTTTCTTGAACTTTGTTCTTTATACTTTGTTGTTGACTCCATATTTTGGTTGGACAGGATGAGCTTCAACAGGTTCCATAGATTCATCCTCCTCATATTGTTCTGGTGGTTTGAGCTCCTTCCCTCTTCGGGATGTGATTTCACTAACATTCTCCTTTGGATTGGGAATTGTTTGTGCAGGAAGCTTACCTTGGTTCTTGGTGAGAGAATCCATAATGATTGCAAATTGATCAGCTATCTTGTCCATCTTATCTTCTATTCCTGCAACTCTTGTCTTCAGTTGTTGGTATTTATTTGTCGATGTAGTTGTGGATGGTTGCTCATAATTCTTCCGCTGGAAAGGTGGTGGTTGAAAAGTTTGTTGTTGTTGGAAGGGCTTCCGATAAGGTTGTTGGAATGTTATCGGGTTCTGATATTGCTGCTGAAAAGGTGCTCTGGCTTGGTTTTGTTGAAACTCATACCCTATCTGGGTTTGTGGTTGGTATTGCCTTTGTTGATAGGCTGCATCACAACTTTCTATCCCCTGAACTTCTGGATATTTATCAGTGTAATGGGAATTAGAAGAGAATAACCCACATACCTAATTTGGTCCTTGTTGTTCCTTCACATGGTTCAAAGCTATTTGTCGCACCAACCTGGTGAGTTCACCCATTTAATTCCTAATTAAATATACTGAATCAGATGATCTTACCTCATGGATTCCTCTGGTGATCGTACCTCAAGTGCCAAACTGCTGTGAATTTTGTGCAATCTTTTCAATCAGAATTCGTATATTTGTAGGTAATTTATCAATGAGGGCTCCTCCCGACGAGGCATCTAGTAGATTCATGTAATTGTCCGGAAATTCTTGGTAGAAGCACACAATGAATTGGTCCTCTTCTATTTCTTGGTGTCGAAAACTTGCACAAATCTTCTTGAAACGTTCCCAGTATTCGTAGAGTGTTTCTTCAGTTGATTGATGGATGACATAAATCTCCTTCTTTATTGTAGTGATCCTAGATGTTGGGAAGAATATTTGTAGAAAGAATTTTTTTAGATCTTCCCAGTCACTGATCTCCCCCGGTTGTAGATTGTACAACCATTCCTTTGCTGCTCCCTCTAGTGAGAAGGGGAAAGCCCTCCACTTCACATGCTCTTCCATGACTGCTCGAGGTTTGAAGCTGGAGCAGACATAGGTGAATTCTTGAATATGTCGATTCGGGTCTTCACCTGCAAGACCATGAAATTTAGGAAGCACTTGGATCATGTTAATTCGCAATTCAAAATCATTTTCTAAGGCAGGAATTGCAAGTTGATAATTTTGATTGACAAATTGAGGTGCATAGATGTCACGTAGGGTTCGGTTGAGATTTACATCCATTATTAAAGGTTTAAAGTCTTCACTCAAGTTATCACTTGAATCGGTGAGATTGATTTCTTCAAAATCTTTGGGAAGATTTTGATTTCTCAATTTGGTTATTGTGCGCTCAATTTCTGGATCGAATTCTAATAAATTGCTATTTGAACTATGGGTTATTCAAAAGAGATTTTTTTTTAAAAAAAGATTTGAGGAACTGCCTCCCCAGAAATGGCGCCAAGTTTGATGCACGCCTTTCATGGGGCATGGAAAAACAATATTTCATTTACCTAAGTATAGTATAGCAGTTGATCCTAGGTAGTCTCCTGAAGAGGAGTGAACACAAAACAAGGTTGTCACTTTTTGTTGGTTTTTGTAAAAAGATTGGTTTTAATTAATTTTAATGACTATGAGAGAAACAAACAACGGAAATTGATTGATTTTAACAAATGATAAAGACCGTGATCAGATTGGGTTCGGCTAGACTTAGTGTTGTGCCACCATGGTTTTCAAATTTTATCTCTTCTTCTTCCTTAAACTGGTAAGAGAGATGTGATGAGAATTTTCCTTTCTAAAACCTTAGATTGGTCTATACTCCTTCCAATGTTTTTAGGTTTGTATAAGATCTCTTGATTAATTAGAGAAATCCCAGACCTGGAATTGTTGTTCCCTAATAAACCAAGATTTCTACATATAATCCTACACACGTGCTTGACAACCGTCGAGCAATCACCACCCAACCCTAATCATGTTCCACCGTATACAGATTAGAATTGGGTGGAGGGAGATGTGATCATCGACCAAAGAAATTTATAATTTCAGAATCAAAACCTTAACAAAACTACATTCGTAATTTAATACAGAATTAATAATTATAACTAGAAGAAGAAAGAAGAACAAATTTTATTCATTTCAAGCACAAAAACTCAAACACAACACATATTTCTAGCCTCCCCTCTTTCTGATCACTCAAATGAAACTACCCCTACATGGATGGGGTAAGCGAGATAATGTGGGATAGGATAGAAATTTTAAAGTAAAGAAAAATAAATAAAATAAAACGGAAAGGTGAGAAGTTATTCTCCTTGGTGTCCCAGAAGGATTGGGATGGAGAATGAGATGTTTTGAGGAGGAGGAGCTCTCCTCCTTTTATAGCCAGATTTCCGTCCTCCGAATGTTGTCGCATTTTTTACCTAATAAATGACCTCTTCACGCGTTGATCCCTTCTTAAATGCTGTTCATAATTTTCTTGGTCGTGTCCCCTAAAAAGATCATCGGATTTGGACAGGTATTCCGAGATTTATGTCCCTTTTACTCGGATCATTTATTCTGTCCAGTCAGACTCTCCAAAACGCCAATCCCCAGATTAGAAAGATTTAATGGACCCTCGAACAGCCTAATCCCGCGTCCTTTCATTCATAAAAGATGTTCTAAAACTTCTTTCGCGTCTACACACCGAATATCACAACATTTTGACCCTCCATGAATGAGGTATGGATCCAACACCAAAACAAGGAAGAACTGAAAACAGTTTTCTTTCTCCCACTTGTGAGCTTCTTTTGAGTTTCCATATGGCCGATTCAACTTTCTGTCCAAAAATAGTAAATCAAGCCCTGAATGTGTAGAATATGGAAAATAAATAATTTTTCAATTTGGATTAGTGTAGATAATTTTATGGCCAAAATACAGAAATAAGTGAAAACTGTTAAAAATCCAAAATGGACAATTTTTACTATTCAGCTCAAAATAACACCAAAATCATAAAAATGAAACAATTCATCTTAGAGGAACACTTTTTTGAGTTTAAAACAATAATACTAAATATAAATTAATTGAAAATATTTTCTCTATCAATAACTAATGTTTCCCCATAAATAGCTCAATATCCCAAAACACATCAAACAGACTCATCTAAACTTCAACTTTCATAGTCAACACTAGGGGCACTAAAATCCTCTCCACCTTGAGTCCCAAGGTGCATAGAAACATTGTTACAATAAAGGATTGTGATGCTCCTGATTCAAATAAGTAAAAAACCTAGGTAGAATAAAATAAAATTGAACCTTAGATGATCTATAGTACCTATAGTAATGTCACATCCATAACATGAAGTTTTCTATGTATGGATCCTCTACCCCGCTATTAATAACCACCTCCATATCCATGCCCAATAATATGTCTTTGAGGGAAAGGGACATCACGGGGCTGCCCTCTACTAGCTACATCTCCTCAAGGAGGAACATAAGCTAGTTTCACCTACTTTTGATATGAATTATAAGGTAATTTACATTGTTATCGTGGATAAGGAACATAAGCTAGTTTCACCTAATATGCACATAAGAACTACTATCCCTAGAGAAACAATAGGAACAAAATTGTTAGGAAATATTCCCTATTGTTAAAAACCTTAATTACCACAACACTTGTGATCTACCACTATTATCCCTTATCTATAATGAACATTAATAGAAACCTCTTGAGATGATGTCAGCTAAGAATGCATCCTCTTAATCACCTCATCCTTCTTTTACACCTCCAAGTAAGCAGAAAACATAAATGTAGTACTATATATCAAAAAAATAGGATCTAGAATCTCATAAAAGCATCAATATCTTGACTCCTCATCTAGAAACAGATCAAGGGTGAAGCAGAGGAAGTCCTCAAACCTAATCCTTGGCTACAACATGCTACAGAACCTATACTGAAGGGATATTAGCTCCATTTTTTACAATCATAATCATATATGATAGAAAATAAACACAAAAATACTTTTGAAAATAATCCCATGAAAAATTAGACTCCTTCTACTCCCCCTATATATATGATCCAAAACTATCATGTTTCTCCTCACATCTAAAAAATGGAAATTAGAACCTAATACTCAATACTAGATTAGATCTATGTTAAAGTTATCTCAATCTCCTCTATAAAATACACTCTCTAAATATTAGATACACTCCCCTAATACTGGGTCAAACCTTTATTCTAGAACTCACTCAATGAATTACACCATAACTCATCCTCCTTAATCAGATCTACCCTTATATAGGCAATCAGGTCATCCTATTGAACCTAGCCAACCTAAACCACATGTAGATGATGACCAGTTGATATCTCTACAAACAAGGAACCAAAATATTAATCTTGGTATTATGTAATTAATTTAATAAAATTTATTTAATTATATTCATTTTTACCCAAAATAACTACATTTCAAAGATAAGTAAAACCAATAATTATGTATTATCTCTCCTTGGTCTCTATCTCACAAGCTACATCACATCACTTTGTCATTATGTAAACTCTGGTTCTTTGCATCAGATCATAGGGGGACTGAAATTATGTGACCTAGATGTTCTCCTCAGTCTACATCACAAACCAAGTTTAACTAGTACCATTTCCCCACCAACCCATGCAATCCTCAATGGTTCCTAACTCTAATATCAATCCTATCGTAAAACTAAAATATTTTATTCCACTATATTGTGACCTTCCCCCGCTAAGAACCCCTCCTAGGGCTATAGTAAATATGAGAGTGTCCCATGAGGCCAATCTCTAATTAGACCTTGTTTGGTGACTAGAACTGAGGTTATAAAATATTAAAATAAGAGTAATTTCCCTTATAAAATCTAGGTACACATAAACAAACCCAAATAAATCCTATAATAAAAATAAATCAAGATCCAAAATAATCCCATAATGCATTAATATAGTCAGATAAAATAAAAAATTCAAAATAAAATACCAAAAGAAATTTCTAGGCAGCAACACCATGGAAGTACCAATGTTCCAAGGTTGTATCATCTAGATTGATCACCAAAAATACCCTAGAAACTAGAAAGAAACTTTATATATAGGGTTGATAATAACATGTATTCTCCGTAGGATCATACCCAACACATCTCATGTAAATGTAGAAAGATTATACTAATGAATCAGTGAACAAACAATAGAACCAAAAATTGGGTAATAGGTCAATTACCACCCTGCCTCACCAAGTCCCACTCACCAAAAATAACATATAAGAACAGTAAAATAGCATTGAAAAATATAACAATTCTTTACTCCACAACCAGTTCCTCAATGTTTTGTTTCTCTCAGACCCCAACATCAAATGTTATGTTATCCAAATCCCTTCCACATCCATTCCTTAAAAAAACATAACTCATAGAAGGTAAAGTAAGGTATAATGATTATGAAGGACATTAACCATATTCCCTCATCCTACTATGAACAAACCCTACCATATAATATCATCTCATCCAATACCTCGTAGGGTCTACTAATGTAACTTTTTATATCCTCATGTCAATACATAGTAGGATCTATCAGTGAACCTATACCTCCCCATCCACACCATTAAGGGTCTTCAACTACAACATATACTGCATTAGTATGGTCATTCTTACCTTGATCCATCACATCCCATACTATACATAGAAGGGAGGGGGATGGAGAGGGAAACTCTATCCATATGTTCTCTCACTAACCTAATGTTAAAGTAAAAAATAGGTACCCAAAGTATGTTGGGATTTAGTAAGGGTATAATACTAGGGTGATGAATGTATAAAACTAATAAGGAAATACATCATATATATGTATATATATATATCGTTTTGTGTGTGTATTTGTGTGTACCACACACAAACTCAGCTTAAGGGAGTTTACACCAACCGTCACTACCATATCTCATGAACATAGCCACACTATCACCTTTTTATTCTACTATTTCAAAAAACTATAACATCATAACTAAACCCACGTCCCATGAAAACCACTACACCAACACATACAATTTCTCCTCAAGCCACCTCAATCATACCATTTCTAGATTCACTATTTCTAATGTTGTTACATTTATTAAATTTCCTATTAATCATATTAAATTTCTACCCCCACACAAACATTCACCCACATCAATCACATATATTAATAATTCATTTCGTACATCAATGTTTTATTTATATCCATAAATTTATTTAATTCCAGATATCTACATTTAAATTTCATTATTCCCAACTAAATTGTACACCATCAGGCCCCTACCAATTGATCTTATATAAACCAACCAATACATCACCCAAAACAACCCACTAATCCCCTATTTTCACTCATGGAAAGGAAATAATATATCCACTACATAATCTATAACCTAAATTTTATCCCACTATGTTTATCATGGACTATTTTGTATCACTCACTATATAAACTATTATCTCAATTGCATCTCCCAGCCCAATTATTCCACTGATGGAACCTTCTACATCATCCACTACCCAAACTCATGATCAAACCCACAATAAACACAAAAACATAGCTATAACAATAATCTTTACCACAAAACACAAAAACAATTTCATTATAAAATACTACCACATCCTCCAATATAAAAAATATGTTTTTATACAAATTGTAGTTTCACACAACTGGTTTATTACCGTATTTAAATGATTAAACCTTTATTAATGGAGAATCCAAAAAAAATCATAATACTAACACATACAACTCAAAAACATCAAGTATTTTAAGTCAAAGTAGTAAAATATCTACAAGTGAAAGATAAATGTCATGAAAGAAAGTGAATACACATGAAAACCCCAACCCATTAATTTCTTTAATTAATTTAAAAATCTTTATTAGGGAGATCCAGACTACTTACCTAAAGAAGAAAGAATCATGATAATCCCAAAATTTACATAGAAAATGGAAAGTTCTTGAATCCTTTACCTCAACCAGAGCTTCACATTTCACTAAAAAAAGATAATTCATAGAAGATACAATACTAAGATAGTGATAACACCAAGTAAATGTTTAGAAACCTAAAGAATAGTATTCTTTATCAAACAATTTCTTCATCCATGCACAATCCAGCCATATTCAAAAGATGAAACCTTATCTAAATGAATAATAATAATTAAACCAAGAATTAAATTGGAATAACTCAACTTGATTCACTAATATTCAATATCCCAAACCCAATGTCTTTATAAAATAGATAGGGGAAGAAATATCTCCTAAAACCACCATAGAGTTTCCCAAGAGTTGAGGGAAAGGGAGTTTAAAGAATGAAATTCAGGGGAGCCACCAAATGTATTCACATTATATAAAATAGAAAACCATGATTCTGGTATAAAGGAAAAACCTTAATTTTTAGGTTTTTTCACAAAGATAATATGAAAAATGATTTATTATTCCACAAAGGTCCTAGTCCCAAACCCCCTCCCCTAGAAAAAACACATTGTAGATCCATGTTATATCCTATATTTTTTTGTAAATAACATAGATAAAGACACCATTATACAATGAAGATTATAAACTTTGAACCCCAATATAATGAAATCAAAACAACTTTATACAAAGACCATTCAGAAGAAAGAGGCACAAAAACATGATCCTTAAAACTCTATTGTGTAGACCCAAATACCACACCACAAACCCATATCCTACAATACATCCAAGTCATTCATTACTATGTACATGACATAGCCAAAGGTATATACTATAAGGGTACATAAGAATTAAGATCCACTAAAATCCACCCCCCCCCCTATGTCCCTATGCTGCAACTGTGAGCACCACATTTCATCCAAGACTCATGAATAGCCTCTAATCATGTATCACACATTCCATGCAACAAAATCATCCACATAGCTAAAAGTACATCTCAAATCCACTATTCTATACTCACACCTCCTCACGATACCTTCAAATCTTAGAAATCACTTTGTAATAATATAAAAAGGTCTGAATATTTACACATGGTCTCATAGGTGAACAAAAAATTCTACTTAGAAATATATACCCTGATGGAGGAGATGACTACCAATTGAAATCACAAAAGATCTCAACACTAGGAAAGCATTGTCTAATATCAAATTTTAATGTGTCACTTTAAAAATTCATCCAATTTCAAAACCCTGCTATAGGGGTAGTCAAGGGTCATCTAAGATTTGACCCAAAAAGAGAATGAGGATATGGATAACCTTGCAATGAATTAATTGATCAAAATCCAAATAAAATTGTTAAATAATTTCATTCCATGTGAAGATAATTTATAATGTAATCACAAATAGAAACTTATATAGTTTCATGACTACCTCTAACTTAAAGTAAATATATTCTAATGGCTTGGAATATATTTCAAGATAATGAAACATATAGTCAAATTTTTCCCATATTCATAAGATATATCCCATATACACCAAACAATATCATCACATAATAATCCTTTCATTACTCTATAAATAATTTATATCTACTAATAAACACTTAAGTTTATAATTCATATGCATCACACAATGATAAAAGATAATAATTTTTATATAATCACTACCATATTCCCACCAGTTAAGTTGATCAAACCCCATATCCTATGTGATGCTATCAGAGTCATAAGTATGTTTAATTTTGATCCCAAAGTTGGTTAAATTTAGTTTCAGATTTATTAGAGGTGCATAATGGCGTAAAAATGGTTTTTAACATTTTTTATGAAAAATGGGCTAGATACACCATGGTTCAAGACATTTTAAGGTTGATAACTTCCTATGTTAAATAGGAAGGTAAAAAATGCATGTGGTTGGGTGTGATCTTAGGTTTGGGATGTTGGGGATCTTTTTGTGGACCGTAATCACAGTGGCCACCACCATAATGTGGTGGAAGGCATGGTGGGTCCAAAACCATCATGGTTCTTATAATGATTCAGTATTTTATCAATAGAATTTCTATTTTAAATGTATAATTATTTAATATTTAGTGATATAATATTATATAATTAATAATTACCACATGATAAAACCAACTATAGTTTATTATATCAATATCAACATTACATTTAGAGAGTCAATATGGACATAATAATTGAAAGTATTTTAATATAGCATAAGTGACGGTGAAGGAGGCCCCTAACCAATGGAAGGGGTGATGTTGTGAGGGGGGCCTCCCATCATTAGGGTTGTGGTGGAATGAGCCATTTTTCTATAGTGAGCATGAGTGAGGTGACTGTGGGTGATGCCTTCGATGGTGATGTCGATGCAAAGTAAGGCGACGGATGTGGTCAGTGATGGTGAAGTATGGTCATTGTGTGATGGTGGGATATACAATAATGTGATGCATAGGAATATATATTGATGGTCAAATAAGACTGGGGGAGATGGCCTCCAACGTTGGGTGATGCCGAAGCAGATCATGGGTGAAAGGGTTAGTAAAAATACCCCAATGGGATTGACCATCATGGGCCTACAGGCTGGTTATTAGTGGCCCTAATTGACATGCATTGTTTCACTTCAAGGTTAATTATATATATGTGTGTGTGTGTGTGTGTGTGTGTGTGTTTTTGTGTGTGTGTGTGTGTGATATATTCCTATATAATATATAATAAGTTTCTTATGTTGGGTTCTTATCCTGTGTGGGGTTAATGGTACACCCAACATAAATACGGGTCATATGTGTGAGTTCTTTGGTTGTGATTGTACCCCAAACACCTAATATTTATAATGATTTTAAAGATTTTTTTATAAAATGGATTATAAATTATTATTAATTTTTATTATAAAGAGAAGATAATTTTATTAGACTGTAAGTAATTTTTCAAATTGTTATAAAATTGATCACAACATTAAAATTAATATTTTTTAAATAAATGGGAATTTTATTTAAAAATTATATTTATTATATTAAGAAAATAATTTTCATAAAATTTGTTTCATTTTTTGCATCTACACAACAACAAAAATTTGTGATGGTTTTTTGGTATTTTTCTAAAATAGTTTAGTTTTTGTGAATAGTGTAATATTGTAAAATAAAATATTTAACATTATAAGATAAATTCGTAAATTTTGTTAGTTATGGATGATGTAAGCACCCACTAGTTTCACCATTTAATATATATAGTAACAATAATTAATATTATTGGTAGACTTGATAAAAAATAATAAGCTAATTAATATAATATTTTAAAACACCCCTCTCCCCCCTTATAAATATCACCCCTCACCACTCTATATCCTCACAACTTCTAAGCCTTGGAGCTTGAAAAAAATTCTCAATTACCTTCCCAATCCACTCCCCTATTTATAATTTATACTAGTCTCACCTAAAGACCATTTTAGGAATACTTAAAGGGTATCCTAAGAAGAGGAAAACAAAGGAAGAGGTAAAAATATCAACTAACACCTTTCAATTTTATTCTTCTTCTACCACAACATTATGTTTTCCATCCACCTGGAAATAACATCATCAGTATCATAAATATACTTATATGTTATTATTATGGTGTAATATCCATATTATACCCAACATTATTTAGATTCTAAAACAAAAATGTAGTTTACAATATGGTTGGTTCACTGCCTACATGAACAACGTACTCCGTTTTTCTCCACCGCCTTCAAGGATGGTTATAAAAATACTTTTATAGTTAAATAGGATTATAATAATTATAATAAAATTTCTTTCATGTTCTATAATTAATATATATAGACATAATATTAAATAAAATTAAACTAGTTCATGATGGTTGATAAATCCACCTAAATGAACTAACCATACACATTAACATTTTTACTAAATTAATTATACATATGTTGGAACACATATGGGTATTTGGGAATATTTCAATTTATGGAAGAAAATTAATTCCATTTTCAATCACTATTTTAGTTCAAGCTCGATTTTAAAATAAATTTAATAATTATAAACAAGTGATTCGACCATGGAACCCTAAAACGAACACCCTTAGAAAAGTGAAAATAGTCTATAGATTTCAAAGAACTGGCTGTAAATGATCCTAATAATAATATAAAAAATAAAAAATATATATGTAAAAGGTTATTAATTAGGTAATTAATTAATTTAATTTTATTATTTTGGACATTAATTGTAAGTGAATAATGATTCTGAAACATAAGAAAAGGGATCTCTCTGAGCCACCCTTTTTATTTGGGTTATGTCATTTTTTTCTATAACTCACTTTATATCTCCATTTTATTTTATGTAATGATTATAAATTTTGTATATATGTATCTTACATATATACCTATCTTATTATCCCTTACTTTGATGGGTTAATACATTCTTTATGTTTATTTCTCAAATGTGTTCATTAAAATCAAACTTGATTAAGGGGAAATTTTCTATCCCTTAACCATTTTATATAATGATCACTTAAATTATTTATTCGAAATCATGATTTAATTAAATAAATGAATATTTTAAATATAACCATTTTTTTCTAGCTATAGTTTTTAGAGAAAATTCCATACATACACTTTCTCCAAAAGCCTTTAACTGATTCCTTAAAACACCATTTTGAAAGTTCATTTATATACCAAATTATCTACCCTCTCTCATGAAACTTTTTTCCCAAATTAACACCATATTTTGAAACCTATTCTTATATAATAATATATTAATGTAAAAAAAATTTAATTACTTCTTCTATTTATAATATTTTGGAAATTTCCTTTGATTATGATTTGATGCAAGATTATGCAACCCATTCCTTTCCTTGGGTAATTTTTATGTTTATACCTTATTATTGATTCCCTTTTGTGGAATGAATAAGAATGTACATGTTGTTATGGGTATGAGAATATAGTTAACCAATTCATTAATTAATGTCTTTGTTTAATGAGATATTATGTATGGGCTGGGTGAGTGAACCAAATCAATGATGGGACTTTGTCCACCATGTCATGTTATCTTAGAAGCTAGCCTTGAAGTATGTTTATGTCATGTTATATGTTGATGAAATATTCCTATGATAACATGATATTTTGATTTCATGTTCTTTATGTTATTATATCATATGATTATTGATGATATTTTTCTTCTAGGGTATTATTTCATTCCTTTTGACTCACATGAAATGCTTTGTTATCAGGTTTATTCAATTACTGGGTTTTTTACCTCACCCATTTTTTATATATATTTCTTAAGTTATCCTATGTGTTTTTAGGAGATAAAAGGAATTTAGGTTCTCATTAGGGAGATTAAAATAAAAATGTTTTTTATCTATTTTTTATGTATTATGTACCTTTTATTCCAAATATACTAGGCCTCACAATCTTTGCATTTTATTCACAAGTTATTTATGTTAAAAATCATGTAATAAAATATTTAAAATGATTGGGTCACTAAAATTTGTATCAAAAGAAATGTATAGTTATTTTTTTGGGATTATTAGTAGAATAATTTAGTTAAGTCCCTTAGGATAATTCAAATTATATTAAAATATCCTGAAAGTTTGTCGAAGTGTAGAGTGTGGGGTTTCTATGAAATTAAATCCCTATTTAGATACGAAAATTGGATATGGATTTGGAACAGTTGTACCTAGGGGTAATAACCCTAAAAAGGTAAAATTGGGTATTAACTTGATCTTAACCTATTTCACAATAACTATTCCTTGTTGAACACCATGTTTGAACCTCCCAAGGCATATGCTTTGGAAAATTCACAAACTCTTTATGAACAATTATAAAGGACTTGAATAGATTGTTAGGTTAAAAAACATAATAGGTAAATTACCACTGATAACCCAAATTGAAACCTAGAGACTCATAATTTTGGACTTATATTTAATTTATAAGTTATTTATTTTGTGTAAATATTTCCCTTTTTATGATTTTTAGTTTATGTATTCTCATCCCAAATTTTTATTCACTTTATTTTAGTAAATGGTGAGAAATAAGAGGAACTGTGCCAAAAACAAATATGAGAGTCAATGTTATGAGTATCCTTATGATATTAATAACCTTATGGGATTGAGAGATGATAAATTCATGGTATAACTAGATTAGTTGACTTATCTTATGAATAAAAACTTGAATCATGTGGAATTCCCTCATTCTACTAAGAAATAGAATGTTATGGTTGAGTGATTCTTATGACAAAGACCATTTACATTTAGTGGATATTTTTCTCCCCTCTTCATGAAAAAATTTATTAACTCCATTGAAAATACATTTGTTTTCCTCTAATTCTAATAATAATAAAAAGTCATGTTTTTATTTATAATCTTATAGGATAAGTCGATTAGTAGTGGAAACTGATCAGAAAAATGAGGTATAAAGAGGAAACTGATTCCATGAAATTGAAATTATTCAAGAAAAAATTTTCCAATAAATATTTTCCCTGAGCTCTCCATCTTAAAATATAGAGGGAGTTCTATAGACTGATGAAAATGGAAGATGATTCTATCAATGTGTATGAGGTAAACTTCTCAAGGCTTGACCGGTATGCCTCCATCTTTGTTATCAACACTGAAAGTAAGGTGGGTCATTTATTTAGTGTATTAAAGAAAATTCCATGAAAACATCTTACTATTTGAGACTTTGATAGCAATGATGAGATTTCTCATTGTTTCCTTAAGGTTGAGATGGATATCGGTGACTCTCGTTGGTATCGTAGTCTAGAGATAAAATGTATAAAATGGAGTTTAATTTTGTAGGATCTATGGATAAATATCATGGTAAAAAGAAAAATCAACTTCTCACATGTCAAAATGGTGGGAAGAAACACCTCAATAACTATTTTAAGGGTGATGGGAGATTCTTCAATTGTGGAAAAGAGGGGAATCAGGTTAATCAATATAGAAGAGAGGTGAAGAAACCCACTAATGTGATGGAAGAAAAGAAGTTTCAGATCAATTATTAACCTATGGTATAGTTTTCCAACTACAATTAACTTCTTAATTATATGAAATAGTTCCCTAAGACAAGTTTTGTTGGAGACAATTGATGAAAACAACCTTTAAATCCTAGAGAAAATGGAAGGGCATATTCTCCCACTTCTACTGAGGTTCATTTTGAAAATGATGTCGTGAGGGGTAAGGAGGTTATTCATTAAAAAATAAAAAACATACTATTTAATTTTTTTTCAATATATTATTTCATATCCTTAAAGTTTATTAGAACTATTCAAAAAATACCTCAAAACATGGTGGTTGAGTTTTCTATGAGAACAGTAAAGGGGGAAATTAATGAGTATATAACTCCTCCCAAATCAATGTTTGTGGACTAAACCTCTCATAAAATCTTGTATTACATAATTTATTATATTTTTATACTATATTGGGAATTTATTAACTATCCTTATATAAAGACAACATCCACTATTGGGAGAGAGAGATAACTATTCCCATCCCAGGTCATCCTCTGATTTTATATAAGTGTTAGGAGGATGATGAATCTTTTTTATATTCTTCTTCTTAAATGTTGATATTATTTCATTGTGAGAAAGTATACCGAGACTAAATAATTAATACATAATATAGAATCATGATCAGATACACTTCCATTATGATGGATTATATTGATATATTACACAAATAATTTTATGTTCATCATCCTAACTGATTGGTTGAGATCTCAATTGAATTTATCCTTGGATCTCTTCCCATGTCCAATACTCTTTATAGAATGGTCACCATTGAGTTGGAATAACTAATTAAGAATTTACAAGATAACATGGAAAATGGTTTTATATGCCTAATAGCTTCACCATGGGGTGTGTTTATCCAATTTTCAAGAACAATGATGGGTCAATTCACCTAAATATTGATTATCATAAACTCAACAAAATCATGATAAAGAATAAGTATCATCCACCATGAATAGATGACTTGCTTGATCAACTACATGGGCCCCAGTATTTCTCTGTGGTATACCTTCGGTTGGGATATCACCAATTAAAGGTAAATAAGGAAGATACTCTCAAGACTACCTTTTGAACAAGGTATAGAAACTATAATTTTATTGTTATTCCCTTAAGAATCACTAATTCATAAATAATATTTATGGAATTAATGAATTGATTATTTAGTGATCACCTTGAAAAAGATATAGTATTTATAGATGATATATTCATATGATAAAAAATGAAGGAGGTGCATTAGAAGTATTTTAATATTGATCCAAATACTTTATTAAAGGTTTAGTTATATGAAAATTACAGTAACTGTGAGTTTTTAATGGAGGGAGTATCATTCTTGGTGAATTATATAACAAGAAAAGGGATATATTTTAACCCTTCTATGAAAAAGGTAATTGAGGAGTGTCCCAAACCAATATTTATAATAGAGACCCATTATTTTCTTGGACTAGATGTGTATTTCTAACAATTTGTGATAAGCTTCTCATGATCTTAAAACTAGTAAACCAAACTAACTTGAAGTTGTTAATGCTTGTATGGAATGATGAATACAAAGAGTGATTAAATGAATTGAAGAATAGTTTATCACTACACCAGTCCAAAATATGACAACCTTGTTTTTTATTACACACTAAAACATGACTTATTACATAGAATTCACTTGATACAACATAGATGATCGAGATTTCTAGTATCTTTAGGGATTAGGATCATTACATAACAACTTAAAACATTAAATACAACATCTTTATTGAAAAATTCTTTTACATGACCACTACATTCCCTGGTACTTTTAATTGTAAGGGATAACCTGAGGACATGCATAAGAAAAGGGTGAGCTACAAAGCCCAGTAAGGGAACAAATATGGAATAACACGAGAAATAAAAAAATGTAAGATAATAGGAATATAAATGGATAAAAAGAGAAACATTAACATAAAGGCGTGATAAATCATGATAATCATAACATGGAAATGTGGCAACAACACTTAACATGGAATTAGCATGAGAAAAGGCTCATTGCACATGGAGCATGAGTAAAACCTCATTGCACATGAATCACAAGTAAACCCTCATTGTACTTTAATTAGCATGAGTCAAAACTCATTTTAGATGATTTATCATGATAATATACATTACCCAATGCATTAGAGTGCTATCAGGGCGCACCCTTCTTAAACATTTCATTTTATGCATAAGTGTGCCACATGGATCATATAAAATTGGAATCAATCAATATAATAAGTTATTACATAATTAATTAATGTAGAATAAATACATGAAAATGAAATTAAATATGTATATGTTCATAAAGGTGAATACCCTTGATAGATACATGGGAATGGTATTCACTACACAATGATCTTGGCTTGGAAAATCATAGTGCAATTTCGGCAGCATAACGGCCTAAAATAAGAAGTCATAAAAAAGGTTTGATGAGAGTGAAATGGATGTATCATCATATTTACATGAAATGGATAGTAAGGGGGTCATATAGATACACTTCCCAAAAAATTTAATGGAATTTAGATGTGTAATACAAGAGAATTACTTGGATGTAAAAGAGGAGAGAGAAATCCCTCACGGAATTTCAACATGGTAAAGGGTGTACATGGGCGGCATTAATGAGAGAGAAAGGGGAATCCCATCATCCAAATATAAAGATAGAATCATGGGGGAGGTGATAAATCAAACCCCAACATTTTTAATTGAAAACAAAAGGGTATAACAACTTAAAGAAAATTGGCCAAAATGAGAAAGGAAGAAATCCCTTACTTGGAAGTGTGGTCACAAAAGCATGGGAGAGGATTGAGAGAGGCTTATTAGGAGATTTGGGAATATTTGGAGGATTATAGAAAGAGTATTTCAGGGTTTGGATGAACTCCAAAGGCTTTTAGTGAATAGGAAGTGGGAGCTTGGGTGGGTTTATATAGGAAAAGAGAGGGAATTCTTTATTATTTAGGTTTGGGACACCACACATTAAAGTAATCAAAACCACAAACCAGCCCATGTTTTTTGCGAAAGGGGAGTGGAAAACAATATTTTATGAGAAAAATAGCCTAAATTCTTAAAATAATATGGTTTCATATGTGGAGGTGAGTCACACTCTCAAGGAAAACAATTTAAAAAGACAAAATGTTTTATAAGTCCTAGAGGGTCCACTAAGGCTTTTTAAAATAAATAAAAAAATCTAAAATCACATTATTTTAATTAAAAAACTTATATTATCCGAACATAATGTTTATCATATTTTATTACATCCCTATTGGGTCAATATGATATCAGAAATCACATTATATATTTAAACGATATCTAATTTTTACCCAAAAATTCGACTGTCTCGGAAAATTATGAAAAATTCACCATTCAATAATTTTGATGTACTAATTCCAAAAATAATATTAATCTTATCTAAATAATTTTCTAAATATGTGAATTTTTACTTTAAAATTAAAAACTGACATTTATCGAAAATTCATGGGTTTTGACAAAAACAGCTTTCAAACCTTAATAAAAATTATAATTGCATTCATAAAATTATACGATAATTTTTATTTACTAAAAAATAATTTGATAATAATAATAATATTTTATTAAAATATTATTTAATTCAAAAATCCATTAATTCATAAAAATAGATTTCGTAGTTGAATATAAACTAAAAATACTATTTGTGCTTCAAAAACTATTTACAATGTAATAATAAAAAGAATGTATATTGTCTATACAAGAAAAATGTACATAGTCATAGTGCTAGGGTCTAGTTACATAACCCTTTATAACACCCGCACAAGTAATCCATGATCCTTGATGATCCTGTGGTATAGAGGAGGTGTTTGATATATCGTAGAGAATCTTGCAAGAAAGTTGTACATTGGAAAAGGTTTCGATACTATGTGATCTTGACTCCATAATAATTATAGCTAGTAAGTCATTAGGGAGGCACAAGAGTGTTGTGTGAGGTTGTTCCCCTTCCATCTTGAAACTATCCTTTATTTTGCTGATGAAACATATCAAATTTTGAGTTACCCTCTAGACAGAATAAAATTGTTATATTAAACTAATTGAAGTCCAACGATTTATTATTCCTTAATGAATGGAAAGTTAGGGGTAACATATAAAGGTTAATCCAAGGAGAAAATAGATTACTTATAAATAGATTTTATTTCCTTAACTTATGAATCTATAGGATTTAATCTACGTTATCTATGATCTACTTTCTAACATATATTCTTTGGGGCATTTTTTTAATTCCCATAATAAGGGTTCATAATAAGCTTGTGAATTTAACAAAGAATATACCCCAATAGTGTCAAAAACAAGAGTGCAGAAAGGCCTATTTTCATGTACCAAGATACCCCAGGTCAAGCCTGAAACTCCTTGTTGGGGTTTTCACCCCAAGGTACATCTGTGCCAGATCTGCCTCTACTTGATCATATCCAGAGAGGGATGTATTTTCTTGATAAACTACTTACTCAATACCCACTAAAACTTATGTGTGTTTTTATTATACTTAGTATTGTGTCTAAGGCTTCTCTAGGGTTTTATAATACTAATCCCAAAAATAAATAAACCTGTCATCGGATACCAACTATGACAACCCTGTTCTTTATTACACACTAAAACATGATTTATTACATAAAATTCACTTGATACAAAATAAAAGATCAAGTGTTCTAGTGTATTAGGGGCTTAGGATCATTACATGACAAATTAAAACATGAAATACAATATCTTAATTGAAAACTTCCTTTACATGACTACTACATTCCCTCATACATAGGATTGTATGGGATAACCTGAGGACATTAATAAAAAAGGGTGATCTATAAAGTCTTGTAAGGGAATAAAAATGGAATAACACGAGAAATACAATACATTTTTGAAAATAGGAATATAAATGGATCACAAGAGAAACATGAAAATAAAGTCACTATAAATCATGATAATCATAACATGTAAATGTGGAAACAACACTTAACATGGAATTATCATGAGCCAAGTCTCATTACATATGGAGCATGAGTAAACCCTCATTGCACATGAAGCACGTGTAAACCCTCATTTCACTTGAATTATCATGATTCAACACTCATTTCACATGATGTATCATGATACTATACTTTAACCAATGCATTGGAGTGCTATCAGGGTGCACCCTTCTTAAACATTTCATTTCATGCATAAGTGTTCCACATGGGTCATATAACATGGAATCAATCAACATCATAAGTTATTCCACAATTAAGTAATGTGGAATAAATATATGAATGTTCAATTCAATATGTATATGTTCATAAAGGTGAATACCCTTGATGGATACATGGGTATGGTATTCACTACACAATGATCTTGGCTTGGAAAATCGTAGTGCAATTTCGGTAGCATAACGGCGTGAAATAAGAACTCATAAAAAATGTTGATGAGAGAGAAAGGGGTTTATCATCATATTTTCATGAAATTTAAAGTAAGGGGGTCATATATATACATTTTCCAAAAACTCTATTGCAATTTAGATGCATAATACAAGAAAAGTACTTAGATGTAAAAGAGGAGAGAGAAATCCCTCACGGAATTTTGACATGGTAACGGGTGTAAATGGGTGGAATTAGTGAGAGAGAATGGGATCTCCCATCATCCAAACATAAATAGGGAAGTTTTGGGGAGGTGAAAAATTATACCCCCATATTTTTAATTGAAATAAAAAGGCAAAACAACTTAAATAAAATTGGCCAAAAATGAGAAAGTAAGAAATCCCTTACTTGGAAGTAAGATCCCAAAAGCTTGGGAGAGGCTTGAGAGAGGCTTCTTGGGAGCTTGGGGCACCATGATAGGATTATAGAGAGATGAGGTAAGGGGTTGGAAGAACTCCAAATTCTTTTAGTGAATAGTAAGTGGAATCTTGGGTGGGTTTATATAGGAAATGAGAGGGAATTATTTATTATTTAGGTTTGGGACAACACGGATTAAACTAATCAAAACCACAAACCATCACATGGTTTTTTCCAAAGGTGAGTATAAAAAAATATTTTAGGAGTCCAATGGCCGAAATTCTTAAAATAGTAGGGTTTCTTATATGGAGGTGAGTCACATTCTCAAGGAAATCAATTCAAAATGACAAAATGTTTTATAAGTCTTGGAGGGTCCACTAAAGCTTTGTAAAATAAAAAAAATTAAAATCACATTATTTTAATGATAAAACATATATTTTCTGAAAATAATGTTTATAGTATTTTATTAAATCACTATTGAGTCATTATGATGTCATAAAACACATTATATATTTAAATGGTATTTAATTTTTACCCAAATATTTGAATGTCTTAAAAAATTATGGAAAATTCATTATTGGATAATTTAGATGACCTGATTCCAAAAATAATATTCATTTTATATAAATAATTTTCTAAATATGTGAATTTTTACTTTTAAATTAAAAACCAACATTTATCGAAAATTCATGGGTTTTGACAAAACATCTTTCAAACCTTAATAAAAATTACAATTTCATTCATAAAATTATAAGATAATTTATATTTAATAAAAATCAATTTGATAATAATAATAATAATAATATTTTTTAAAAAAATTATTTAATTCAAAAATCCATTAATTCAACAAAATAGATTTCTTAGTTGAATATTAACTAAAAATACTATTGGTGCTTTAAAAAAAATTTACAAGGTAACAATAAAAAGAATGTATATTCTTTATATAATAATAATGTATATAATCATAGTTATAGGGTCTCATTATATAAACCCTTCTAACACCTGCATAAGACCGAAGGGTGAGGTGTGTGATGGTGACAGACTCTTGGGGTGGCTCGGATAACATCGCTCGGGTGGTAATCTCTATTAACTTTCACTTCTCCCGAAGTTGATACCACTCAAGATTAATGTGTTCAAGCTCGGCTTGGGATTGGTCAAGAGTGAAACCCAATGACGCCACCTCCTTTCTGAGCTCTGAAAAATGGGCTTCGTATGGGGAAAGTCTACTGGATGAGGCCATTGCTTCCTTTATCTGAGTAAATTGGATTTGTTAAATCCCTACATTTATACTAATCATATGATCACTGTTCAATGGCTATATTAGCAACGGTCATAATTCACAACGGTGTTTTAAAATCCAGAAACATAAAACCAATGAATTTCACCTTTTATATAACCATAATAATACATTTAATTAGATCAATAAGAATTCTCATTAATGAAAGTTTGGGTCGTTACAATCTTCCCCCCTTAACAAAAAATGTGTCGTTGTAATTTGATTACATACAAAAAGAACACTAAATTTTAAAAATAGCTTTAGGGTTGCTTACCCACCACCATTTAGCATTCCCCAACCCTCATTATCATGTCTATCATGGATAGCGAGGGTCCACCTAGTGCAATAATACCTCAATGCACTTTCAAAGTCTTCCACTTACTTAGTCCAGACACAGTCCATGCAACTTGGATTATACTGATGGAAAATATGATACCAGGTTTCAAAACATCACCGTGTACCAGGATTTTTTTCAAATAGTCTGATAGAGTCAGAATTGAAATTTTCAAAATATGGTTCTTCTAATATATAGCCTATGTTTCCAAAAAGACTGGAATCCAAGACTATGTACATATAGGCTACTTGGAGGTCTCCCTCTTTAGTAGCTATCCTAAAATAAAATGGTGCATCATACTCTCTGAACAGGGTGAATTTTTTGAAAATACCCTGATTGTACCTCCCTTGCTGAGAAAGGTGAGAGAGATGGGAGCTTATGATTTGATCATAATTGATCCATGATCCTTGATGATTCTGTGGTATAGAGGAGGTGTTGGATATATCGTTGAGCATATTGCAAGAACATTGGACATTGGAAAAGGTTTTGATACTATGAGAGCTAGAATTCGTAATAATTATAGCTATTAAGTCCTCAGTGAGGTACAAGAGTGTTGTATGAGGTTTTTCCCCTTCCATATCGAAACTATCCTTTATCCATCTAACAAAAAATATCAAATTTTGAGTTACCCTCTAGACATGATAAAATTATGATATTAAACTACTTGAAGTATAATGATTTATTATTACTTAATGAAAGAAATGTTAGGGGTAACATATAAAGTGTAATCCAAGGACAAAACAGATGACTTATAAATAGGTTTTATTTCCTTAAATTATGAATCTATAGGCTTTAATCTATGTTATCCATGATATACTTTCTAACATATATTCTTTGGGGAATTTTTTTTAATTCCCTTAATAAGGGTTTATACTAAGATTGTGAATTTACTAAAGCATATCCCACAGGAGTGTTATAACCAAGAGTGTAGAAAGGCCTGTTTTCGTGTACCAGGATACCCCGGTTCAAGCCCGAAACTCCTTGTCAGGGTTTTCACCCCTAGGTACATCTATTTCAGAGCTGCCTCTACTTGATCATATCCAGATAGGGATGTATATACGTGATAAACCAATTACTCAATACCCACTATAACTTAGTTATGTTTTTATTATACTTAGTCTTGTCTCTAAGGCTTCTCTAGGTATTTCTAATCCTAATCCCAAAAATAACTAAACCTATCCTCAGATACAAACTATGAAAACCATGTTCTTTATTACAGAGTAAAACATGATTTATTACATAAACTTCACGTGATACAATAGAGAAGATCAAGAGGTCTAGTGTCTTTGGGACTTAGGATAATTACATAACAACTTAAAACATTAAATACAAAATCTTTATTGAAAACTTCCTTTACATGACAACTATATTCCCTTATACTTAGCATTGTATGGGATAACCTGAGGACATGCATAAGAAAAGGGTGAGCTATAAATCCTAGTAAGGGAATAAACATGGAATAACACAAGAAATAAAATAAATGTTAGAAAATAGGTATATCAATGGAGAAAAAGAGAAACATGAACATAAAGTCATGATAAAGCATGATAATCAAAACATAGAAATGTGGCAACAACACTTAACATCGAATTAGCATGAGCCAAGGCTCATTGCACATGTAGCATGAGTAAACCCCCATTGCACATTAATCACGAGTAAAACCTCATTTCACTTGACTTAACATGAGTAAACACTAATTTCACATGATTTATCATGATACTATACTTTACCCAATGCATTGGAGCACAATTAGGGTGCACCCTTCTTAAACATTTCCTTTCATGCATTAGTGTGCCACATAGATCATATAATATGGAATCAATCAACATAATAACTTATTCCATGATTAAGTAATGTAGAATAAATACATGAAAGTTACATTAAATATGTATATGTTCAGAAATTTGAATACCCTTGATAGAGAAATGGGTATGGGATTCACTATATAATGATCTTGGCTTGGTAAATCGTAGTTTAATTTTGGCAGCATAACGGTGTGAAATAAGAAATCATAAAAAATTTGATGAGAGAGAAAGGGGTGTCTCATCATATTTACATGAAATGGAAAGTAAGTGGGTCATATAGATACACATTTCAAAAAAAATTAATGGAATTTATATGCATAATATAAGAGAAGTACTAGGATGTAAAAGAGGACAGAGAAATCCCTCACAGAATTTCGGAATGGTAACAGGTGTACATGGGAGGAATTATTGAGAGATAAAGGGGTCTCCCATTATCCAAAAATAAAGAGGGAATTATGGGGGAGGTGAAAAATCATACCCCAAAATTTTTAATTGAAAAAAAAAGGGCATAACAACTTAATGAAAATTGGCCAAAAATGAGAAAGGGAAAAATCCCTTACTTGGAAGTGTGATTCCAAAATCTTGGGAGAGGATTGAGAGAGGATTCTTGGGAGATTGGGGCACCTTGGTAGGATTCTAGAGAGTCTAGGTAAGGGGTTTGATGAACTCCAAAGTCTTTTAGTGAAGAGTATGTGGGATCTTGGGTGGGTTTATATAGGAAAGGAGATGGAATTCTTTATTATTTAGGTTTGGGACACCACAGATTAAACTAATCAAAACCACAAACCACCCCATTGTTTTTCCCATGGTTTTTACCAAAGTGGAGTTTAAAAAAATATTTTATGAGTAAAATTTCTGAAATTATAAAAATAATAGGTTAGATTATGTGGAGGTGAGTCACATTCTCAAGGAAAACAATTTAAAAAGACAAAATGTTTTATAAGTCTTGGAGGGTCCACTAATGCTTTGTAAAATAAATAAAAAAAATATAAAATAATGTTATTTAAATGCTAAAACAAATATTGTCCTAACATAATGTTTATATTATTTTATTAAATAATTATTGGGCCATTATGATGTAATAAAACACATTATATATTTAAACGGTATATAATTTTTACCCAAATATTCGACTATCTCATAAAATTATGGAAAATTCACCATTGGATAATTTGGAAATCCTTATTACAAGAATAATTTTCATTTTATATAAATAATTTTCTAAATATTTTAATTTTAAATTTTAAATTAAAAACTTATATTTATCGAAAATTCATGGGTTTCGACAAAAACATCTTTCAAACCTTAATAAAAATTACAATTTCATTCATAAAATTATACGATAGTTTATATTTAATAAAAATTAATTTGATAATAATAATAATAATAATTTATTAAAAAATTATTTAATTCAAAAATCAATTAATTCATCAAAATATATTTCTTAGTTGAATATTAATTAAAAATACTATTTGTGCTTTAAAAACTATTTACAAGGTAATAATAAAAAGAATGTATATTATCCATACAAGAATAATGTACATAGTCATAATGCTAGGATATCATTATATAACCCCTTATAACATCCGTATAAGACCAAAGGGTAAGGTGTGAGATGGTGATAGACTCTTGGGGTGGCTCGGATAACATTGCTCTGGTGGTAATCTCTATTAACATCCACTTCTCTCATAGTTGGTTCCGCTCAAGCTTAATGTGTTCAAACTCGGCTTGGGCTTGGTCAAGAGTGAATCCCAATGATGCCACCTCCTTTAGGAGCTCCAAAAAATGGGCTTCATATGGGGAAAGTCTAATGGATGATTTTATCACTTTCTTTGTCTGATTAAATTGGATTTGTTAAATACCTATATTTATACTAATCATGTGATCACTGTTCAATGTATATATTAGCAACAGTCACAATTCCTAATAGTATTTTAAAATCCAGAAACATAAATCCAATAAAGTTCACAATTTATATAACCATAATAAGACATTTAATTAGATCAATGGGAATTTCCATTAATGTATGTTTGGGTCATTACAGTCAAACTATCCACAAGTGAGGAAATTTACATGGCATTTTTTTATGCTTAAAAGAATGTATTAGGATCTTTATTGGTGAAAAATGAAAAATTTAGAGCCCACACATCATAGTAGCTGAATTTTCATTAACATAACTATCAAATAAATTATTTCGAGTTGGTTTTGGTAATATTCAAGTTGAAAATATGGAGGAATTATATCTATGGGGAGAATTTTGATATATATATATGTGTGTGTGTGTGTGTGTATCAAAATAGAATCAAATATATATTCACATAGAAGGACCTTAATTTATTCTAGTGAAAGTTCTTAGATATGATAATGGACTATGACTACCCAATAAACTACGATCTTGAGAAATAAAATAATATATTGGATGATTTAAGTATAAAGGATTTAGAATCCTTATCAATGATGAGAATTGAGAAGGATCCAATCTTATTATACTTGAAAAGGATGGACATGGGGATCATAAAGGAAAGAACATTATCATTCATTTCTCAAAATATTACTCAAGCATACCTTCTGGAGAAGATAAATAATGCTCAAAGATATGATGTGGAAATATAGAAGTTTTTTGAATATATAAGAAAATGGAAATCCTAGTAGTTAAAAATTTTTGTAGAAGGGGTTGTGAGATTTGTTTCATTACTATGTGTACCATCAAATACTGAGATAAAGGAGTTATTGAATGATACACATAGATCGACCTTTTCCATCTACCTAGGGATCATTAAGATGTATCAAGAATTATTATATAACTATTGGAGGGATAATTTGAAGAAGGAGATCATAAAATATATATTAAAATGGATAGTATGTTGATAGGTGAAATCTTAAAATCAAAATTCCAAGTGTATGATGCAACCATTACCCATAACTACTTTGAAATTGGAAAAACATCCCCAGGGACATTGTCACTAGTCTTTTAAATACATAAAGAAGATATAATTATATCTGGGTTGTGGTAGATCATCTTAAAATTATTTTTCATTTCATTACAATTTTATTGGACTTCTCACTTAATAAAATTGTAAGGATATTTATTAGAAAAGTGGTGAGGCAACATGGAACACCGTTATCAATTGTATCTAACCATGATGCTCGATTCACCTCTATGTTTAGGAAAAGTATAAAACATTCTAAAAAATGAATTGATGGATTATAACCCCCAAACTAATGATCAATATGAGTAAAATATCTAGACACTAGAATACATGTTGAGAGCATGATCGGTGGATATTAAAGGAGTATAGGACTGACATATTCCTATGATTGAATTCTTATATAATAATAGTTTCCACTCCAGAATAAAAATGTCTCTAGATGAATCCCTTTATTGGAAGAGATGTAGAAAACCTATGTTCTAGGATGAATTTATATAACATAAGTTTTTGGGTTCCTAAATGGTCAAGGAAATAGTAGAAAAGTTCAAGACTGTTCAATTTTACATCAAGGCTTCTCAGAGTTGATAGAAGATCTATACTAAAAATCATCAATCAAAACTAAAGTTTGAGGTTGTAGATAAATTATTTCCCCACATATGTCCCTAGAAAAGGGTCATAAGATTTGGGAATAACGGTAAGCTAAGTCTCAGGTACATAGACCCCTTTGATATTTTTAATCACATCATATTTTTGGCCTATCATCTAGAACTAAAACAAACTCTTTATCAAGTGAATGATGTATTCCATGTATCCCTATTGAGGAATTACATACCATATCCCTCACATGTACTAAATTCATAGGTGGTATAGTTGGAAAATGATCTCTCTTAAGAGGAGAAGCTGGTGAAGATATTATACCATAGAGATAAATTTCTACACAACAATACAACTCACCTAGTCAAATTACTAATGAGAAATTATAAGTATGATGAGGTGATATGGGAACCAAATGAAGACATAAAGAAAAAATACCCTAAACCATTTTCACTTTATTATGTAAAATGAAGTTTCAAGGGTGATATTTATTAATGGGTAGGAATGTAATGATCTTTAATTTTATCATTGGAATTTCCCTTCTAAATATATAACTGTGTCATATTTAGTAACATAATATCATATAATGCACACAAACCCCATGATAAAACCAACTAAATTTTATTATATTAATTTAAATATTAAATTTAGAGAATAAATATGTCTATAAGAATTGAAAGTATTATAATGGTAAAAAATATAAAATAAGTTAACAATAATAATAAAAAATTGGATCTACTCAATCCCTCGGAATAATCACACTCATGAACAAGACTATATAAATGAAGCAGAATATTAGAAATGAAATATGAATTTTTGAAAATTAGAATTTATAACCTTGAGATAAAATATAATTTAATTAATAATGAATGAAATATGAGGTATTTATAGGAAGTAGGGAAACTAGATGACCATTACAAATTTGACTGTTGGAATAATAATCTGATCATTAGTATAGTTACCTAACCATTGGAATAGTAATATAACTCTTAGGAATAGTAACCTGCTCATTAGAATAGTATTCTCACTTATGGAAGTGTAAAATAACATTTAGGTATCTTATAAAATTAAAATATGATATATTTATACCATGGTACAAGTAAATAAATGTTTTAAAATGATGAATTAATTTTCTGTATTTTTGTAAAGAAAAAATATTTTAATTTCACTTTTATATTAAAATATAAAGATTTAAAAGAAATTTTTTTCATAAAATTTATTTATAAATTAATATTAAGAAATATTAAAATGGAGATATAATTTTATGAGACCATAAGTTATTTTTCAAAGGGTTATTAAATTAATCGTAGTATTAAAATTAATATTTTTTAAACAATAAATATTTTGATTAAAAAATAAATTTCTCATATTTAGAAAATTATTTTCATAAAATCTATTTCATTTTAGTAATCTAAACATTAAAAATGGTTAGGGTGGCTTTTTGGTATTTTTTTAAAATTGTTGAACTTTTCTAAATAGTGAAATATGGTAGAATATAGTATTTAACATTATAACTTAAATACTTGATTTTTTAGTCATGGATAATGTAATAAACCACTATTTCAAACTTAAATGCACCATTTAATTTATATATTCACAATAATCAATACTATTGGATGTTTTGGGACAAATTAATAAACCAATGAATATAATATTCAAAAACACCCCTCTCTTCCAATAATAAATGACACCCATAACTACCCTTTATCCTCACAACTTCTAAGCATTGGATATTGCAAAACATTATACCCAATTAAATTTAAAATCCTATCCCCAACTTCCTAGATAATCTAATATAAACCAAATACCATTTCAAGGAGCCTTAAGGTGTAGCTTAAGAAGAGACAACCAAAGGAAGAGGTGAATATCTCTACTAACCTCTTTCAATTTTATTCTTCTTATACCATCCAATTATTTTTTACATCCACCTAGACATAGTAAAATTTTTACACTAAATATATTTATATGTTCATATTATGGTGTAATATTCATTTTTTACCTTCCCTTATTTATATTCTTAACCGAAAATATAGTCTATAATGTGGTTGGTTCACCGCCTCCATGAACAACATACTTTGTTTCTCTCCACGACCTTCATGGTTGGTCATAAAAATATTATTATGTTTAAATAATATGGTAATAATTATATTATAACTTATTTAATTTTATTTAAATAATATATATAGATATAATATTAAATAAGATGAGACTAGTTCTTGAAGGTCGGTAAAATTTCCTAAATAAACTAACCATATATGCTAACATTTTTACTAAATTCATCATCCCTATGTTGGAAAAAAATTTGTATTTGGGACCATTTTAGTTTTTTTAATAACATTAATACAATTTCATTTCACTTAAGGAGTTTTATTCCCATTTTATAATAACATTAATAATTATACACAAGTGATCCAACAATGGAACCATGAAATGGGCGCCCTCAAAAAAGTGAAACTAGCCTTTATATATAAATAAAATAGTTTTAAATAAATATAATATAATTATAAAAAATTAAATATATATTTAAAATTTTCTGAATTTATTAATCAATTAATTTAATTTGATAATTAAATATATTAAGTTAAAGTGAATAACAATTCTGGAATATAAGGTAAGGGGTATCTCTGAACTACACTTTTTCATTAGGTTGTGACCTTTCCCCCTATAACTTATTTTATATCTCCCTTTTATTTTTTTAATACTTATAAATTATTTATATATGTATATTATATATATATATCTATCTTATTATCCCTTTTTTGATGATCCAATGCATGCTTTAAGTTCATTTCTCAAATATGTTTTTTAAAATAAAAACCTAGTTTAGGATAACCATTCTATCTATTAATCCTGTTATGTAACACTCATTTTAAGTTTTTATTATAAATAATGATTTAATTAAATAATTTAATATTTTAGGTATAACCATTTTGTTTTAACTCTTTTTTTGAAATAAAATTACAAACTTACTCTTTCTCTAAATTTTTTTAGTGGATTCCTTAAAACACCATTTTAAAAGTTCATTTATGTACCCAATTCACTACACTTTCTCATGAAATTTTTATAAATAAACACCATATTTTGAGATATATTCTTATATAATGATATATTAACATCCAAAATATTTAATTTATTCTTCTCTTTTGAATATGTATCAAATATCATTTTATTGTGATATGAGGCCAGATTATGAAACCCATTTATTTCCTTGGTTAATTTTTATATTTATACATTATGATTGATTCCATTTGTGGCACAATTAACCATGTACATTTTATGATGGGTGTTCCCATATAGTGATCTAATTAATTTGTAAATTTTTTATCTCATGATATGTTATCTGTGCGATTAGTTATTAAACCTAATCCATGATGGGACTTTGTCCACCATGTGATGTTATCTTGGAATACAGTCTTGACTTATGATTATGTTATGTTATATGTTTATTCCACATTCCTATATTATGATGACTCTATTATGTTATATGTTTATTCCATATTACTATATTATGATTAAATCTTATTTATGTTATTCTCATATATTATTATTCATGGTCTTAGTCTTTTATGATATCATTTCATTCCTTTTAACTCACTTGCAATGCTTTGTTATCATGTTTATTATCCTACTGGGATTTTTAGATCGCCATTTTTTATATATATTCCCCATGTTATCCTATGAAGTTTTAGGAACTCAAATTCATTTAGGATATTATTATGCATATTAAAATAAATATTTTTTGTTTTAGTTTCTTTTTTATATATTATGAACCTAGCCTTCCAAAGACACTAGGACTCATGATCTTTGGGTTGTATTTACAAGTTATTTATATTAAAAATAATGTAATAATATGTGTAAAAGGCTTGGGTCACTATATTTATTATAAAAATCCATATAGGATCTCCATTTCAGGGTTATTGGGATTGGTTTGGTTGAGGGAACCACATTTTGCTTTGAAGCACTAAGATTCGGTGGCGGTAGTTTCAAAATTATAAATGGATGATTCGATCTCTGATCATCCATGGGAATTTTATCCCCTTAAATAAGGCATGTGAAACCATTAATATTGGATTTTTATCATGTATTGAAAACTATATCCCTTTTATTAATCCATTAATCCTCCCCCTCTTCTAGGGTTCTTAATCTAGCTGATTCTCGGAAGGGTTTGGGTGTTCATCTTTCATCAAGAAGTGACTTAGGGTGATTCCCTTATTATTAGTCTTGTCCATATTGATCTAGGCTCATGGGATCTCAATTTATTCATTTCCAATCCATGTTTTTGAAATAAAATATGTTTCCTTCATTCTATAGGTATTTTTCACAATAAAATGGTTCTATCTTAGGATATACTTGATGTTCTTGTAAATTACTTTGGTTTAGTTTATAAATCTCATTGATTTTAAATGTATGATGTTCATTTTACGAAATTTAATCATTGGTCAAATATAAAGGGGTTTTAAAGGGGTTTTATTTAAAAAAATTATTCATTCCATGTGTTTAATGAAATTCCCCAAAGATGTTTTTTACACTAAAATGGATTTTCAATCTTGGGAGTGGTGATGATTTTCTTGTGAAAAAAGTGTTATAAATTTTTTGAATTGTTAATTGATTTTTTTATGAAATGTATCACATGACAGAACCTAGGATCCTTTTATGCATTGGTTTATAAACATAAGAAAACCTTAGTGAGTTTGGAACCACTAAAGGTTATTATTTTGATACTAATAGAATAAGGAAGGAATCAGTATCGTTTGGATTCACATTATTTCTGGATAGTTTTCCTTTCATGTCATAATTACCTAATCACATAGGATAGATCTAATTTTTGTTTTGTGTTTGGTTTAATTTATACATCATGTTTTTATGAACACATATTTATTCCTTTTTTATATTAATATTTTTTACTTTTTCTCTATATTTTGTTATTCATATTGATTTTCATGTTCTTGTGTCTTTGGATATGGGTTGTTTTAAAAGGAAATAAAATGGGATATTTATGTAAAAAAAATTCAAATGAAATATATTTATTGAATTTGTTTTGTTTTTTTAAGATAGAACTTTTAATTTTACTGTGACATTCATTATATAGATTCATGGTGGTATCCAATTGGACATTTCCTCACACCCTGCATATGACTTCAGGTATAGGTAGATTTGGTTTATAGGATACAAGTAAAGGGAAGGGCATCATGAAACTCCTTTTATTCTCTTGTTTGATGTCTTCTTCCTAATGAGTTAGGTTAGTGGTGATGGTTAGTCACATGGATACTTGTATTTTTTCTTAGATTGTTGTGCTATTGGGATTTAGCCTTTCTGGTTTGGTTTTGTATGTCTCATGAATGTGAAACTTATCTTACACATTATACTATGTTTTTTATATTTATTTTTCATACATAGTACATATCATTTTATTATTCATGGTGAAATCATTCCTAATGTTTTGTGTGTTGATACCCTAGTTCTTTTCTCCTCCTTGTGGTGATCAGGAACATGCATTGGGACTTGTGGCTAGATATCTTGGGTAATGTGTCACTTATACCAAGGTTGGTTCATTAAATAATGGTATCAAAGGGGATTTGTTTTTTGGGTTATTGGTAGACTGGAGTAGGACCATCAAAACTCATGTAGTAAGTGAGTTAGGGTGTCTAGCCATTTCACTTTTGTATCTAATATTGAGTTACCATGGGTGGTTAGGGATTTTATATAATGATTCAACTTAATTTTAGGATTTTTATATATATACCATATATTTTATTCCATTAGATTAGAATGTTTACAAATCTCATTAGATGAATCTTATATTTCCTTAAATTATTATGGTTTAAGGGATTTAGTATAGATTCTTGAAGTTCATGTTTTGATCTAGATTTATATTATTTTGTTGACCATGTGTAATATTTTATTTTTAAAGTCTCATACAAGATATCTTCTGAATCTGGGAGAGGATTTTTTGTAAAAATTCTCATTAGAGAATCGTCCTATAGATGAATTTTTGGTGGAATCAATTATTTGGACAATCTAGACTATAGGTCAGATGGGTTTTGGAAACCTAGAATGGATGGTGGGCTATGATTTAGACTTTACTAAGAATAATATATATATCCTTCATGGTGATAAAGGAACCCAAGAACCCAATGAGTAGATTGAATGGATTGAATTAATTTTCAACTTATTAAAGACTTTATATGACTCAAAGGTGGATTTCACCACATATATTATCAAATGATCGAGAATGAAATAGTGGGTATCCATCATGAAAGCTATGTTTCACAAGGATATTACCTGGAATAATTTCATTAAGGACTTCAATTATAAAATCTATCTTCAAATTTTGTGGGTAGTGGAGACTCTAGAATTATTTACCTTGGACACGGGGAATGTTTGGTTATGGATCATGATACCATTTTCCCTAATTTAGTGCACTTATCACCCAATCTTGTTTCTAATGACTACCTCAAGTTGAGGAGGTTCAATATGGGTTTGAGGGATGATATAAAATTGATGTTTACTCTCTTATTCTTACATAAATTTTTTATGTGGTTGATAAATAATTTATGTATGAGTTAAATATAGATAATAATAAAGGTGTAGGTGGAGCTTATATTATAGTAGGGGGTATCCAAAGTGTGTCATATAGATAGAAAGGACAGCAGAGTAAGGGCACTCAGTTTGGGTTATGTAAAATTATAGGGGATTATTTAGGTAAACACTAGGTAGTTTTCTTACATTATAGAAATCGTATCCATACTAGGATTCACTATCAGATAGTGCCCAGTACTTTCCCTCATTGTGGAAAATCTATTCCTCATAATCATTTTTACAGAAGAGTATCATAGTGTAGTATATCTAGATTCACTCTTACCAAAGGATATTAGGATCTTTATGATATAGAAAAGGGAAATAGAACTCATTATCATGAAAAGGGGGATACCCATATAGTGAAGAAATCTAAAGGAGGAGTTGAGTTCAGACGTCATTATACAACAGAGTCTGTACTGGAGGAATATAAAGTGGGGCCAACTACTATGAGAGGTACAATTTTTAATTCATCCTCAATGGTCTTTAATTTATTTGATATAGTTGGATATCATTCTTTTATATCATTAAAGTTGATTAAAATGATGGAATTATACTCAGATCTTATTCCTTTTATGATGGAACTTTTTACTTCATTGGGAAGAAGGAAAGAACAGGGTTTTAAAGGTTCTGAGTACTGGGTTTTTATCATTAACTATTAGGTTGTGTGGAATTTCCAATTTATTGATCTTTATATTTTTTACCTTATCATTATCATGGATTGGATGGTTAGTTTTAAATCCCAAATAGACATTTATTATCATTGTGATTACTTTCTACCTTTTAATGGGGTTATTCTCATCTTTTCAAGTGAGTAGGATCCTAGATCTAGGAGAGATGAGCCTATTGTTTCTGTGGATGGAATGATCTCATGAAATTTTTTGTATATTTTTCTTGATATTTTTTACCTAAATTATAGTGGTTTCCTTCCTACAGTGGTGGAAGAGTACCTTGAGATTTTTATTGGTGATTTTAATGGGTTACCTTTCTAGAGGAAAGTTTCGTTTCCTATCAATATACTTCTTGGAATTATTCCCATATCATTTATATCTTATCCCAGGACACTTTCTATGTTTAAGGAACTTAAATTTAATCTTTAGGATCTTGATACCAAAGTATTTATTCATTAGTTCATGTTACCTTGGGATTTTTCATTACTTTTTGAAAATAAGCATATGGAATCGTATGAATTTATTTTAATTAAAAAAATATTAACTAGGTGATTATTATAACCAATATACTTTTCCTAGGACTAATGACCTTTTTAAGAAACTTATTTTATTACAGAGGTTTTTAATATTATTCTCTGTATAGGGTACCATCATCTAACAGTCTTGGAGGAGGATATTTAAGACATTCTTCGTAAACAAGTATGGAAATTAAGAGTATCCATTTTTTCAATTCGTTATTACTAATTATCATGTGGTTTTTATTTTATTAATGAATCAAATCTTTCATCAGTTCTTGGACTATTTTATTGAAGTTTTTTTTATGATATTTTGGTGTATTCTTAGTTAGAGTAAGAACATCAAGAATTTATGGATATTTTTCTTAGTACTCTGAAATAACATCATCTATATGGGGATATTTCTAAATGTTATTTTTGAATCTAAGAAATAATATTTTTTGGGCCATGTTATATTTGATAGTGGAATCTTAGCGAATCTTGAAAACATCCAAGAAGTGATGTCTTGAGAAAAACCTAGAAATGTGTTTGATATTCAGAGCTTCTTGGTATTAGATGGTTACTATAAACATTTTGTTAAGTATATCTCTAAGATTTAATCTTGATTATTGAGTTAACCCATAAGGGTGTTATGTTCAAATGGAATTATAAGTGTCTAAAATCATTTGTAGAAATGAACTTGAGATTGAGGTCGATTATAGTTATGATTCAATCGGAATTGGTTTTGGGATATGAAGTTTTATTTAATGCATCAGTAATAGGATTATGATGAGTTTTAATGTAAGATAATTGGCTGATGGATTATGGTACTCTCTAATTTTATCCTCATGATAATAATTATCCCAACCATGATCTCTATTTGGATACAGTGACGCATGCTCTCAATACGTGGTGTCACTCTCTTTTGGTGAGTGGATCACTATGTATTCAGATCATAAGAGCCTAAAATATATTTTCTCTCATAGATACTTTAACATATAATAGATATTCTAGGGTGAATATATTTATACTTTCAGATTTTTATATTTTATATACACCTAGGAAATGGAATGTGATCATCACCGCGTTGGGTAGGAAGTTACTAACTTGAGCCTTGAAGGAATAAATAGAATAGTGGTCTTTGAGGAGTTTATTAATTGGGATACACTTGGATTTAAAATAAACTGATGGATATGTGTTCTTAGATTGTTAGGAATTTTAATGTTATTTTAATGATTATATTCAACTTAGATAAGAAAATACATTGATTTTCTGTGTTTTAGAAAAATACACTATTGGGTGGGGTTACCTCAAGTGACTGGTCCCAATCGCCATATGGTTTCTTACATTTCCAATTCATATTTCTTATCAAATAACTCGAAGGGAGGATTTTATGGACAGTGGACATTAGTATAGTTATTATGTACACCTAAGGACTACTAAGATGTGTCATGATTTGAGATGTTAGTATCAGTGGTTAAGGATGAGGCCATCCACTATAGATTTCTTATCACGATGCTTTAATTTCGACAAGATTAAGGGAGAACACAAGATATTATTCAGTTTTTTGTGGCCATTACCTATTCTAGTATGTAATTGGGATAAGAAATCCCTAGAATTCATTGTTGGTTTACTAAAATCTCATATTGGGAAAGACATGATTTGTGTTATCATTGATTGAATCGTGAAATAAACTCATCAATTTCATATTATAGAGATAAATAAGGTGGAAGGGATTAGTCACTTGTACGTATGATAGATTTCAAAACTCCATGTAGTTCCTTATGGTGTTTTTTATGAAAAATATTCTTGATTCACATATCGGTTTTGAAATGTTTTTAAGAGGTGATGGGTAACAAATTTAAATTAAGCTTGTCATATAACCCTCATATGTATGGGAATAATGAATTATTAATTATAGTTCTAGTTGATATGCTCTAGGTATGTTTTCTTGATTTAGGTGGTTCTAGGAAAAAACATCTACCCTTGGTTTAATTTCCATATAAAAATAGTTGTCATCCTTTTATAAAAATAAAACCCTTTTAAGAGTTGTATGGGAGTTTGTACAGATCTCCACTGTGTTGGGATGATTTAGGAGAATATTATTTGGTTAGACCAATTATTTTTTGAGAGATGATGGTGAAAGTTCAATTGATCTGAAATAGGTTAGAAAAATCTCAGAGTCAACAAAATCCTATATAGACCGTTATCATCACCCACTGAATTTTTCAGTTGGTGATAGGGTTTTTTTTAGAGTTTCACCTCACTTGAAACATAATCATTAAGTTAATCATGGTAATTTTTCACTAATATTTATTGTCCCTTTAAAGGTCATAAAAAATATTGAATGTTGTGTTATCAGTTTGGATTATTTTCTTTCTTTGTGTTAGTTCATGATGTGTTTCATGTTTCCCAATTGAGGAGCTATCAACTGAAACCTTACCATGTGATTGAATGGGAGGATATTTATTTTGAGTCTAAAACATTAGTGATTGAGCATCCATTTTAGATTATAGATCTCTAGGATAAGGCATTGTATGGAAAAAAATTCCTTTGGTCTGTGTATTGTAGAATTTCATATAGGATAGCAATGATATGTGGGTGTAGAAATAAATTTTTTTTTCTATAGTGGCCTTCTCTTTTTATGATTTTAGGATCTTGATCACTTTATAGTGGTAGAAAGTTTCATGGTGTAGAGAATTATGATGCCCTCTAAGTCATAGGTATGTTTATTTTTCATAATTAAGTTGGTTAAATTTTTTCCATAAGTGTTGGATATGCATGATGAATTAAAAATAATATTTGGTCTTTCTCTATCAAACACAGGCTAGGACATGCCATGGTTTAAGAAATTTTGAGCTTGGGAACTACTTGTGTGAAATGGGAAGGTCTGAAACATCTTTAGTTGGGTGTAGTCTCAAGAATGAGATTTTGGTAGTATTCCCATAGACCACATATGGACTGGACACCACCACAACATGGTAGGTAGAAAATATCTTCGGTTATTACACCATTCCATATAGGATCATCATTTAGGGATGCATGGGATTATTGTAACACCCCAGGTAAATAAAGAATATGACATTTTCATATTTATCCATATTTGTGAATAAAATATTAATATGACTTTAAAGGGGATGCTATGCTCGATGGCGTACCCAACATGCAACAACGAGTTTCTTGGGAATCTTACGTTGCACTCTAATAATAAAATAATATTATTTTAAATGGTAGTTAACATGTAGCCCTTGTAATGGTGGGAATGGATAGAAATAACTAAAATATGATTATATATGGTTTTAATTGTTTTTACATTTATCTAATAAAGTATAGAGGCTTAAAATACGGAAAGAATTCAATTTTAGGCGTATAGGCCCTAGTTTTCACTAAAGGTTCACTTATCACCTTTTGATGTTGAACCATCATTAAATATAGTTTTTTTCACTCTTAAACATTCTTTTGGACCAAATAAAACTCTTATTAATAATCAGGACATCAAAATTTACTTTGTGTAAATTTTTGGTATCTTTCCGATAAAGTTCATTTTTTTAATGAATAGTGTAAAATGTTGTATTTTAATTCAAAACCTCTTTTTAATCTAATTTATTTATATGATTAGATTATCTTTTTAATTTGTTTTAAAGTGAAATTAGAATATATTTTTACTATTAAATCCAATAGTGGTCGTTGGAATTAATTTCACTTTGAAAACAGACTTAAACCAGTGTCAATCTTTTGATACTTATTGTTTCATAAAAACACGCTATTTGCTATGACAGCGGGAATTAATTATTAAATTAATTAATGTGACTTATATGTTTTTAATTTTGTAAAATAGACTTCATTTTTGAATTCGGAATATCAAATATAGCTTAGGGTGAATTTTTGGGATTTTTCTGAAAAACATCAATTTTTTGATGAATAGTGACACCACTAAGTGGTGCTTATAAAAACTGATTTTTCCGTTTAAATGAAATTTTGCCATCTTTGTGTTTTGAATTTCAAAAATCCGACATACATGGTTTTCATTAAGAAGTAAAATGTGGTTCAATGGGATAAAAATAATTTTTTGGTGAATAGTAACTTATTAAGTTTTTAATCGCGATTAGAGGTAATTAGTGTAGTTTAAGGTAAAAATAATGTTTTAATAATATGAAATGAACTTGACACATGTCCTAACCTCATTTTATGTGTAATGGCCGACCAAGACAAGCCATGGGTTAACTTGGGGACCCCATGGAGCCACTTTGGTTGGGAAATGACATAAATAACTTTTTATTTAATGTAAAAGTAAAAATGACACAAACATGATATGTTTTACTAAAACAATTTTTAAGTGGGGTTATACAAGTCAGATTTTTTTATTATAAATATTCATTGGAATGATAAAAAGATTTCCTACATCATAGTAATTTTTTTATAATTTTTAGACATTAAATAAATTAAATTATTTATGACATCATAATGATGCAGCGATGACATCATTATCTAACGATTTAAATAAAATGAGAAGATAATGTAAACTCTATGACCTACACGTGTCAAAAACTTATTGGATGGGTGGATTTCGAACCCTTATCACCTTATCCACGAATTATATCAATGTGGGACCTTTTAAAACCGAAACACATTTTCAAATAAAGTAATATTTCTTACTTTCCAAAAGTGCCCCTCCTCTCCTCGTATAAAAGCCTCCCCCCCCCCCCTCTACGTCATTTCACACACTCTTCAAGCCTTTGGCTCGGCCAACCCCTTCCCATTTACTCTCTCCACATCCCTCTCCTCATCCTAGAGGATTCCATTTGGGCAGAATCCTTTTAAAGGAAGCCTTTAGGCTCAAATCAAAAGAAGTTACACTTTTAAAGGTAATTCATTCTCTCATGTTCATTTGTTTTATTTTGCTTCTCCAACCCCCTAAACTCTTTTTATTTACTTATTTTGTAACAACACCATTATCTTAAATATACTAGTATGTTTTTATAAGATTTATTCGAGCTACACTCTCACACAACTACATCAAATGGTTAAAAAACATACGGTTTCCGTGGATGGCGAAATTCTACCTCCCGAAACGATGATTGTTCAATACTCATTTAACACCTTCAAAGGTGGCCATTATGATGTCACTGTTTTTATATATGATATATAATATGTTTATGTTTTCCTTAAGCTTCTGTTTTTTTTCATTTTGGGCATACCTTTATGGTTTCCATTATGGGTAAACGCGATATCTTCATTTAAGGAAGTGCGGACTACCGCCCCCTCAAAGTGATTTGATTCGTTAAATACCATATGTGGGACGTATAAAGGATGGAACTATGATATTATATATGATATAATACTGGAATTATAATATACCTTTATATCATTATTATTCCATTCTATAAAATACGAAATAGAAATTAAAGTAGCGTTCATGCGTACGTACGGCTTACCGTCTCCATGAACAGTGCATTTCATTTCTTACCTCTAAATGATTATGTAATGTTATAAATGCATGAATGTAATGGATATATATGACATATATGATATCTATATCATGAATACAATTCTGGATATAATAAACATTTGGCCACACGAACAACATGTAATTGTAAGAAGTCCACTTTCGACTTAAGAACCAAATATCGGCAAAACAAATATTATTAACTCAAATGATTACGTAATGTTTATGACATGGTAATAAGTGATATAAAAGGAATAATGAACTTGAAAAAGGTTCTTAAGGAATTATAAATTAACTCAAGTTTAATATTCAGGAGATCAAAGAACGATCGAGTCAAGTCGGACCTGAGGTAAGGGATCCTACTCCTCTCTTTCTTTTTAAGTACACACTTTTATGTCATTCCTTTTAAAGCTCATATTTATTGTTATTGGGATGATCTTTTATATTAAACTTACTGTAATTATTATGTTCATGTGATGAGAGACCCTATTCTCTCTCATCAATCCATTTTGGAAGTTTTGAGTGGCGTCGTTAGGCTGCCGAACTTTCGTAAGAGATCTAACCTCTCTCTTTCTTTTTAAGTACTCTCCTTTATGTCACTTCTTTTAAGCTCCTCTTTGTAATGTTGGGGGATGTTCTTTTATATTCCTCTTGCTGTAAATTTTATTTTAATGTGATGAGATACCCTATTTGATCTCATCAATCCATATTTGGAAGTTTTATGTGGCGCCGTTAGGCTGCCGAGTTTTCGTAAGGGATTTTTCATCTCACTTTTATTCCCGTGAGATTTATGATACATTTGACACAAATTCCATTGAGTGGTGTATGTACTACCCATTATTCTACTCTTTGTGTAATATACTTTTGTTTATGAGTATTTACATCAATGATCTATTGTCCTTCTTTCATGGGGTGTATGTTTTGAAAGATACCCAAGTCGGTAAGGGAACCTTTCACCCTCCTCTTTTTTAAAAGACTTCTTTTGTTGGGTCTTTTAATTTACATATTGTTATGTTGGGATATGTTATCATATATCCTTATTGATGTAAATTTTATGTCCAAGTGATGAGATAGACTTTTTATCTCTCATCAACTCATTTTGATGTGATGTCGTTAGGCTGTCAAGGGAACTTTTTAACCCAATTTCGATTTCTTTGGGTTCAACATGTAGTCATTGAATATGTCATCCATTGAATGTGTAAATGAACTTTTATTGTTTTACACTTAATATCCACTTATATTGGGTGTACTTATATTTGTCACACATATTTTTGAGATTGATTTGTCCTTAATTTAAGGATACCTTCTCTATAAGGGATTTCATCATATTTGACATTTATATTGAGGGTTCATTGTTGTTATGCACCAATTCACTCTTATATGGTGTATACACTATCCTTTGGATTATTATATCATGAATCCATTTATTCTCATGATATTATAAAGTTCTGACTAAATGTTATTCCTCAATTATTGTATTCAAGTGTCTCTAATTTTGGTAAAACCCCTTTAACCAAAATATCGTTTTAAATGTTTTAATTATTTGTTCTTATTAATATCAATGTTTTCAAAATGGTTTTAAGGATTTATTTATATGGATATTAATGGTTTAAAATTTTAAGCTTCAAGGTGGTATGGGACACTTTGATTTAAAAATCTCTTTATTAAATGTTTTAAATGGTTTTGGAAATAGTTTCTTTTTGAATGGATTCATTATTTCAATATACTAAAATGTTATATTGTGATTGAAATGTGGAAATGTTATGTTTCCTTTATGAATGATTTATGTGATACATTTATGTTATGGTTCTTGGGAATTGTTATGAAAACGGGTGGTTCCGTGATAAACTAAGGGTGGGTGAGCCCGATATAGCTCTCCAATGCATTGGGTAACGCGAAGGAGTGAAACATTGAGGTTTCTCTGAAGAGATTTAGGGAATATACTGTGATGGGTATTCCAAAACGTAACCAAGAGGGTTACTCCCTACATAAGAATGTTATTAATGCCTCAAGTTACCTTTTATGTCTTATGATTTCTATGATTTATTCATGATTTGATATGCCTATGTTTTATGGGTAAAGTATGATTTCATTCTTATGTATACATGTACTCATGTTTCCTTTCCATATTTTTATATCCCTTACTGAGCTTTTTATGCTCATCCCAAGTTTTTGAAATGTTTTTCACAGGTCAAGGGAAGGGTACATGATGTGATTATAGTGTCAAGGATGTGTCAAGAAAGAATCCATGTTTTTTTTAAATATGTTTCCGTTGATGGGAAGAATGAATACTGTCTTTTATGTAACCACTTTGTTTAAATGTGGAATGTAATGCAAGTTTCATGATCTAATTCTCTAAAAATCTAAAACTGAAAAGATCCTCAATGTGTAATCCTGTAATAACTCAAGATTAAGTAAGGTTTAAGGCTGGGGCCTTATAGTTGGTATCAAAGGTCGGTTTAGATAACTTTAGAGGTTTGGGTATTCTTTAAGCATAAGTGACATTACCATAATGGTTAGGATTTCAGAAAGAGTCCTAATTTTAGATAAACTGAATGAGTAAGTATATCTTAGTGTTTATCCTACTCATTAGTACATGATGGTTTTGTTGATATACTCACACTGACCTTTTTGGTTTTAGTAAATGGATGGATCTAGCAGGCACCAAAGTAATAGTGGATGTGAAGGAAACTGTGACAGTTTTTTGAGAAAGCAACTGAATGATATGGGAGTTGCAATGAGAACTCTTGTGATTATCCTCAATCAACTATCTGGAGTCATGATTGACCACCTAAACCTTGGATATTTCTCTAAGGAATCATATATGCAAGAAACAAATCCCTACGGATGTACAGGTAATAATCATAAAGGTAAGTGTGTTCAAAAACCTATGTGTCAAAGATGGGGAAAGAAACACCTAGGAAAATGTTTCAAAGGAACAGAAATATGCTATAGATGTGGAAATGAAGGTCATAAAGCAAGAACCTTCCATGGAAAAAGGAAGCATCCAGTTGACTCGAGGAAAGGGAAAGAAGTTCTTTCTGAGGGATCAATTGAATGTTTTAAATGTGGTGTGCATGGTCATTATGCAAACACATGTCCTATGAAGAAGTTTCGTGAATGGGGTCACCAAGAGTGTATCAATATTCGTTTACCAATACCTAATGCCATTCCGATTGAGGATGAAGAAACTAACAATGACCAATCAAAGGTATGTACTATTTCATGACTATTGTTTTCCTATTTTGGAATCTTAGGATATGATTCATGATTTTGTTTGTAGGAAAGAGGTATTTCGGAATAAGTTGGAAAGGAATGGATAATGGATCATGAATAATGTTGAATGAGTAAGATGTCAACATATAAGGGCTTCAAGAGTTATGGTGAAATTCTTAAGAGTATTAAGTCTCTTCTGATGATGGGGTTACATTAGAAGACTTTTTATATTATGTGTAACCCTGATGTTTAATATAGACAAATTTTATTCAAGTAATAGTTATCTTTTCTTTTGTGGACATAGTTATAAAGAACCATTTGGGTTTATATGATCCTTACTTTTGAGGTAATTATGGGTTACTATATTTTATGATTGAAGTGAAAGGCATGAGATAAAATTGAGGTTAAATTATGTTATGGTTATTTTTGATGATTTTATCCCTTTTTGGGGAATTATTTGAGAATTATATAGTTTTGGAAAAAGGACAACACACAGACCGTGTGACTACCCGTCGCGTCGGACAAAGCTGCGGGAATCAAACCCACAACCAAAGTGCGACTGGTATTTATCACCTGCCACTGGACTACGTGAAGTCCCTGGATAGTTTGACTAATTCTTTTTAGTTAGATGATTTTATGAATTAAGAGTAAGTTGATTTTTGGTTATTTATTAAAATTATTAACCTATCATGGCGGATATGTGATTAGGTTAATTACTTTTCAATACGAGACTTTATGAGCAACTGGTGTTGTTTGGAGATAAATGTTACGATTTAACTTGGAAGACTATGTGACTAAACCCGTCAAACATTTGGGTTTCAATCTTAGATTGGTTTACTTTGAAGAATTTTATGGACAAATTGTTTATCGAATGGTCCTCGTTGAACTTTGGGTTTTTCTGGACAAATTTTGGAGATTAAGCATAGATTTTTTTTTTAATGGGTTATCCTTTTCTGGATTATCTGACCTTGTACTAACCTTTTTGTTTTTGGTTTTGGTTAAAGCCTAAAGACATGGGATGTATATATTTCTCTTTTGTGGATTAGGTGATTCTCTAGAAGATGATTATAGTACTCTTAATGCGAACAAGTCTCCCTAAATACTCGTCTTTTGGGAAAAAAAATGAGTTTGATTAAGGAATCTAGTACAAGTTGAAAGTCAACATGATAAGTGATTATGTTTCCATATGAATAAATTCCTCAATAAAAAGTAACTTAAAACAAAAATGTTGTCTATTAGCTTTTCCTACTGGGGAATCGAATACCGTTTAACCCATCACAAGTTTGTGATTTTCTCATTGTTAACTTTCTCCTAGACATGTTTACTATCACTCTCCCTCAAGAACATGACCCTTTGCTTTTTCTTCCATGTCCATGTTTTTCTACATGGAATCCTAGTATGGGTTAACTCGGGTGACCTCTGTACTTATCTTCCTTTATTTTAAAGTGATTTTTTTACCGACTCTTGTTCCGATGTGGGACGTTCAAGGATGTTTCCAAGCTCAATTTTAAAAATTGCGAGGACGCAATTCCCAAAAGGGGGGAAGGATGTAACACCCCAGGTAAATAAATAATATGACATTTTTATATTTATCCATATTTGTGAATAAAATATTAATATGACTTTAAAGGGGATGCTATGCTCGATGGCGTACCCAACACGCAATAATGAGTTTCTTGGGAATCTTACGTTGCACTCTAATAATAAAATAATATTATTTTAAATGGTAGTTAACATGTAGCCATTGTAATGGTGGGAATGGATAGAAATAACTATAATATGATTATATATGTTTTTAAATGTTTTTACATTTATCCAATAAAGGATAGAGGCTTAAAATACGGAAAGAATTCAATTTTAGGCGTATATGCCCTAGTTTTCACTAAAGGTTCACTTATCACCTTTTGATGTTGAACCATCATTAAATATAGTTTTGTTCACTCTTAAACATTATTTTGGACCAAATAAAACTCTTATTAAGAATCAGGACATCAAAATTTACTTTGTGTAAATTTTTGGTATCTTTCCGATAAAGTTCATTTTTTTAATGAATAGTGTAAAATGTTGTATTTTAATTCAAAACCTCTTTTTAATCTAATTTATTTATATGATTAGATTATCTTTTGAATTGGTTTTAAAGTGAAATTAGAATATAATTTTACCATTAAATCCAATAGTGGTCGTTGGAATTAATTTCACTTTGAAAACAGACTTAAACCAGTGTCAATCTTTTGATACTTATTGTTTCATAAAAACACGCTATTTGCTCTGACAGCGAGAATTAATTATTAAATTAATTAATGTGACTTATATGTTTTGAATTTTGTAAAATAGACTTCATTTTTAAATTTGGAATATCAAATATATCTTAGGGTGAATTTTTGGGATTTTTCTGAAAAACATCAATTTTTGATGAATAGTGACACCACTAAGTGGTACTTATAAAAACTGATTTTTCCGTTTAAATGAAATTTTTCCATCTTTGTGTTTTGAATTTCAAAAATCCAACATACATGGTTTTTATTAAGAAGTAAAATGTGGTTCAATGGGATAAAAATAATTTTTTGGTGAATAGTAACTTATTAAGTTTTTAATCGCGATTAGAGGTAATTAGTGTAGTTTAAGGTAAAAATAATGTTTTAATAATATAAAATGAACTTGACACATGTACTAACCTCATTGGATGTGTAATGTCCAACCAAGACAAGCCATGGGTCAACTTGGGGACCCCATGGAGCCACTTTGGTTGGGAAATGACATAAATAACTTTTTATTTAATGTAAAAGTAAAAATGACACAAACATGATATGTTTTACTAAAACAATTTTTAAGTGGGGTTATACAAGTCAGATTTTTTTGTTATAAATAATCATTTTAAAGCAAAAAATACTTCCTACATCATAATAATTTTTTTATAATTTTTATACATTAAATAAATTAAATTATTTATGACATCATAATGATGCAGCGATGACATCATTATCTGACGATTTAAATAAAATGAGAAGATAATGTAAACTCTATGACCTACACATGTCAGAAAACTTATTGGATGGGTGGATTTCGAACCCTTATCACCTTATCCACGAATTATATCAATGTGGGACCTTTTAAAACCGAAACACATTTTCAAATAAAGTAATATTTCTTACTTTCCAAAAGTGCCCCTCCTCTCCTCTTATAAAAGTCCCCCACCTCTACCTCATTTCACACACTCCTCAAGCCTTTGGCTCGGCCAACCCCTGCCCATTTACTCTCTCCACATCCCTCTCCTCATCCTAGAGTATTCCATTTGTGCATAATCCTTTCAAAGGAAGCCTTTAGGCTCAAATCAAAAGGAGTTGCACTTTTAAAGGTAATTCATTCTCTCATGTTCATTTGTTTTATTTTGCTTCTCCAACCCCCTAAACTCTTTTTATTTACTTCTTTTGTAACAAAACAATTATATTAAATATACTAGGATGTTGGTATAAGATTTATTCGAGCTACACTCTCAAAAAACTACATCAAATGGTTAAAGAACATAAGGTTTCCGTGGATGGCGAAATTCTGCCTCCCGAAACGATGATTGTTAAATACTCATTTAACACCTTCAAAGGTGGCCATTATGATGTCACTATTTTTATATATGATATATAATATGTTTATGTTTTCCTTAATCTTCTGTTTTTTTCATTTTGGGCATACCTTTATGGTTTCCATTATGGGTAAACGCGATATCTTCATTTAAGGAAGTGCGGACTATCGCCCCCTCAAAGTGATTTGATTCGTTAAATACCATATGTGGGACGTATAAAGTATGGAACTATGATATTATATATGATATTATACTGGAATTATAATATACCTTTATATCATTATTATTCCATTCTATAAAATACGAAATAGAAATGAAAGTAGCATTCATGCGTACGTACGGCTTACCGTCTCCATGAACGGTGCATTTCATTTCTTAACTCTAAATGATTATGTAATGTTATAAATGCATGAATTTACTGGATATATATGACATATATTATATCTACATCATGAATACAATTCTGGATATAATAAACATTTGGCCACACGAACAACATGTAATTGTAAGAAGTCCACTTTCGACTTAAGAACCAAATATCGGAAAAACAAATATTATTAACTTAAATGATTACATAATGTTTATGACATGGTGATAAGTGATATAAAAGGAATAATGAACTTGAAAAAGGTTCTTAAGGAATTAGAAATTAGCTCAAGTTTATTATTCAGGAGATTAAAGAACGATCGAGTCAAGTCGGACCCGAGGTAAGGGATCCTACTCCTCTCTTTCTTTTTAAGTACACACTTTTATGTCATTCCTTTTAAAGATCATATTTCTTGTTATTGGGATGATATTTTATATTAAACTTACTGTAAGTTTTATGTTCATTTGATGAGAGACTCTATTCTCTCTCATCAATCCATTTTGGAAGTTTTGAGTGGCGCCGTTAGGCTGCCGAACTTTCGTAAGAGATCTAACCTCTCTCTTTCTTTTTAAGTACTCTCCTTTATGTCACTTCTTTTAAGCTCCTCTTTGTAATGTTGGGGGATGTTCTTTAATATTCCTCTTGCTGTACATTTTATTTTAATGTGATGAGATACCCTATTTGATCTCATTAATCCATATTCGGAAGTTTTATGTGGCGTCGTTAGGCTGCCGAGTTTTCGTAAGGGATTTTTCATCTCACTTTTATTCCCATGAGATTTATGCTACATTTGCCACAAATTCTATTGAGTGGTGTATGTACTGCCCATTATTCTAATCTTTGTGTAATATAATTTTGTTTATGAGTATTTACATCAATGATCTATTGTCCTTCTTTCATGGGGTGTATGTTTTGAAAGATACCCAAGTCGGTAAGGGAACCTTTCACCCTCCTCTTTTTTAAAAGACTTCTTTTGTTGGGTCTTTTAATTTACATATTGTTATGTTGGGATGTGTTCTAATATATCCTTATTTATGTAAATTTTATGTCCAAGTGATGAGATACACTTTTTATCTCTCATCAACTCATTTTGATGTGATGTTGTTAGGCTGTCAAGGGAACTTTTTAACCCAATTTCGATTTCTTTGGGTTCAACATGTAGTCATTGAATATGACATCCATTGAATATGTGTGAATGAACTTTTATTGTTTTACACTTAATATCCACTTATATTTGGTGTAATTATATTTTTCACACATATTTTTGAGATTGATTTGTCCTTAATTTAAGGATACCTTCTCTATAAGGGATTTCATCACATTTGACATTTCTATTGAGGGTTCATTGTTGTTATGCACCAATTCACTCTTATATGGTGTATATACTATCCTTTGGAGTATTATATCATGAATCCATTTATTCTCATGATATTATAAAGTTCTGACTAAATTTTATTCCTCAATTATTGTATTCAAGTGTCTCTAATTTTGGTAAAACCCCTTTAACCAAAATATCATTTTAAATGTTTTAATTATTTGTTCTTATTAATATCCATGTTTTCAAAATGATTTTAAGTATTTATTTATATTGATATTAATGGTTTAAAATTTTAAGCTTCAAGGTGGTATGGGACACTTTGATTCAAAAATCTCTTTATTAAATGTTTTAAATGGTTTTGGAAATGGTTTCTTTTTGAATGGATTCATTATTTCAATATACTAAAATGTTATATTGTGATTGAAATGTGGAAATGTTATGTTTCCTTTATGCATGTTTTATGTGATACATTTATGTTATGGTTCTTGGGCATTTTTATGGAAACGGGTGGTTCCGTGATAAACTAAGGGCGGGTGAGCCCGATATAGCTCTCTAATGCATTGGGTAACGTGAAGGAGTGAAACATTGAGGTTTCTCCGAAGAGATTTAGGGAATATACTGTGATGGGTATTCCAAAACGTAACCAAGAGGGTTACTCCCTACATAAGAATGTTATGAATGCCTCAAGTTACCTTTTATGTCTTATGATTTCTATGATTTATTCATGATTTGATATGCCTATGTTTTATGGGTAAAGTATGATTTCATTCTTATGTATACATGTACTCATGTTTCCTTTCCATATTTTTATATCCCTTACTGAGCTTTTTATGCTCATCCCAAGTTTTTGAAATGTTTTTCACAGGTCAAGGGAAGGGTACATGATGTGATGATAGTGTCAAGGATGTGTCAAGAAAGAATCCATGTTTTATTTTAAATATGTTTCCGTTGATGGGAAGAATGAATACTGTCTTTTATGTAACCACTTTTATTAAATGTGGAATGTAATGCAAGTTTCATGATCTAATTCTCTAAAACTCTAAACCTGAAAAGATCCTCAATGTGTAATCTTGTAATAACTCAAGATTAAGTAAGGTTTAAGGCTGGGGCCTTATAATTATTGTTGTTGAGTACGCCACATTGTGTTGGGTATCATTAGACCATGGTGGTGGTTGTCTCATAATTTGAAATGGTCAATTCGTTCAATGATCTTACATGGGAAGTTTCACCCCTTAATGAAGTCATGTGTGACAATTAAGAGGGTATGTTTAACATATCGTAAACTTGATCTACCCTATATTAGTTTCTTTTTCCTACTCCTCTTGCTAGGTTTCTCAGTCCATATAATTCTAGGAAACATTTTGGGGATTCATCTTTCATTAGGAATTGTTTTAGGATGATTATATTATTCTGGGTATTTTCCTTTTTGATCTATGCTCATGGGATCTCAACCTTTTCATTTTCTATTACATGTTTCTAAGGAAACTATATTTCTTTCATTGGAGAGGCAGGTGTCTCTATATAATTTCTTTATCTCATGATAAACTTGATCTTTCTTTAAATTCCTTTGATTTTGTTTATGAAACTCATTGATTCGAGATGTATGAGGTTCATTTTATGAAATTGAATCTTGGGTGGCATGTAAAGTTGTATTTAAATTGTTTTTCTTTCAAAATGGTTTTATTCACTTCATGTTTTCAATGAAATTTCCAAAGGTTTTTTTTACCCTAAAATGGATTTTCAAACATGGGGGAAGTGATGATTTTCTTATGAAAATGTTTTATAAAAATTTTATCTTTCTTTATTAGATGTTTTTATGAAATTTAGAAAATAAGATAACTTGGGAACATCGGTCACATTGGGTTATGGACATATGAAAACTTCAGTGAGTATTAAACCATTATGGGTTATTATTATGATAATAGTAGACTATGTAAGGACTTGTTATACTTAGGATTCACATTATTCATATATAGTGTTCCTTGTGTTTCCTATTTATATATTCCCATAGGTTATATATCATTTGTGTATCATGTTTGGTTTCTTCTTTGTATTAATTTTTTCTTCTCACATGTTTACTGCTTAGAGTTAATAATATTTTAACTTATTCCCTATATTTTATCATTCTTTCTAATTTACATATTATTTTGTATTTGGACATGGGTTGTATTGAAAGAAAAACTAAAGGATTTTTTGTGTAAAAAATCCAATTAAATGGCTTTATGAAAATTGTTCTATTTTTAAATCTTGAACAAATGGTTTTATGGTGGTTTAAATTATATATATTCATGGTGGTATCCTACTAGGTGTTTCCTCACACACTACGCATTCCTTTAGGTGTATGAAAATTTTGATTTTTAGGATATGGGTAATAGGAATTGCATCATGTATCTCACTGGCTTCTCTTAGTTGATGTTGTCTTCAAATTGAGTTCAGTTGGTGGTGACAGTTAGTCACATAGAGACTTGGATTTTGTCTTGGTTTTTTGTGTTTTTGAGATTTAGCCTTTTTATTGGTTTTGTATATCTCATTGTTATAAACCTTATCTTCCATGTTGTACTCTATTTTTTATATTTATTTTCTATACATGAGACATTTTGTGTTATCTTTCAAGGTCAAATCATTCCTAATGTTTTGTATGTTGATACCCAAGTGCTTATTGCTAGCCCATGGTGATTAAGAACATGCTTTGGGCCTTGTGGTGGGCTATATTAGGTTATGTGCCTGGTCAATATGGGTTGGTTTGTTACATCCTAATTTCCATTAGGGAGAAAACATTAACCACCACTGTTTTCTATTATAATCACACTAAAAATCAACAACCCCAATCTCACTATCTCATCATATACCCAAACTTCTATAGAATTTATTCACTGTTATCATATACCGATTAATATTCCTTAATTACAATAGGATGTTTTGGTAATATCATCATCACTCTACAGTGGAAGCTACTGCTAGTGAGGTATCATATATAAACCATGATTCCTCTGACCATTGTAAATAATGGTTAATAGTTTATCAGGACTTGTGTCATAATATCTTAGGTGGATAGTTCTTTCCATGTACAAATGGTCACAAATAGTTTGGTCCAAGCTCCAAAATAACACATGATCAAGGCATACTGACATTGATAATGATATAAAAAGTCTTATCACTAGTCTTGTTTATGATCCTCACGCTAATACTTATAGTGAATGTCCAATAATAACACAAAACCAAACCAAACAGATAGTCTTATCCTGAATGAGAAGCATCATAGTACAACCTCTTATGGAATCCACTAATCTAAAAACTAAAAATAATGAACTATTTTACTTCCCTTAGTATAATTTCACATGTTTTTTTACTAACAGGAATAATGTTATGGAAATAATTCTATGTAGGTGCACTCAATGTAATATAAAAACTCATAGCTCCTTCTACACTTCTATTTCACTGCTTCGATCACAGAAATCTAATATAACAAAAATATCCAATGGTGTCACTATAATTAATGAAATCTCAATGGTATACCTTTTAAATTTATGAAAATTTCTATAAAGACTTGGGTATCTCACAATAAAAAGATCAAACTTTCAATCAACTCATAGCACAAAAGAGAAAAATTCATGAAAAATGGTTAAATTTCTCTATCATTTCCTCAACTAATTAGAATTACCATGTAACAAGACTTCTATATGAGTTTGTTTTGGTCCATTGAAATTCCTTAACCAGGATTTGTACCACAGTGCATCATTTTTTGTCTCAATCTAATCTCATCATTGCAACCATTAATGAAAAATAAAACATCCCAATCCTGACAATCCATAGACACTATGTCCCAAAAAAACACATTGACCTCAAACTCATGGAAAATATGTGGATATAAATTGATCTCCAACTAGTCTATCCTATGTATAGTATTCACATATTTAACCAAAACCATAATGGAATAATATAATTATGAGTTGGATCTATATGATCCCCCCCCCCCATGATTTCCAATATTAGTTCATACATTAAGGTCTTAGTCATATTTCATCTATCAGATTCATTCTTGAGAATACATCAGTCATTGTATACTTTATAAATTTCTCTATTATGAATTCATGAATAATAGATCCTTGGTAAGGTTTGATTTAAACTATCCCAAACAATCATCACATGTACCTAGATATAAAAATCATCATATCCCTCTTATACTAATTATTTACATCCCTTTATATCAGTACAAGAACTCCCTAAACCCACTTCTACTGGACTAGGGGGAATCAACTAACACTAAGGTCCACATGATCATGGGAGGTATTAAATCAATACAATTTGTCACCTACTAGTATACATCAACATCCACTATAGAATATATGAAATATAAAATAAATAATATAGAATATATGGTATAAAACATTCATATATAATAACAAATTATTATAAAATGTGAAAAAATACATATGAATCATGAAGTAAAATCATTGCAACCTGAATTGATCCCATATTAAATATCGATGACATGAGGGTGGTTTTTGTGATGAGATCTATAATCCACTAGTTATCCTAATTAGTCATCCATCTCAAGAATCTATTATCATATGTAATTTATATTTTATAATCTATACGGAGATAAATTGAGAAATTAACAAGTGTATATATAAGGTTAAGTATTATAATACTCAATATGGTCATCCCAAACAGTGAGTCGGCCCATAAAAATCTAGTATCTATATGAATTAATAAAAAATTAAGGTGTTGATGACACAACATCACTTAACTTCATCATCAGACATCAAAATATCCATGATCAATCCTACTCAACATCCTATGGATCACTTCCATGTTCCTCACCAAATAGTAATATTTAGTTATATTCGGTAAAATAATAATAGGGTATAACAAAATTTCATATATTTCCCATTCTATAATTCACTTTAGAAACATTGATCAAGAGATATCAGAAGAAATAAACATATCCCTATATCTCATAAGTACTAGAGGAAATTTCCCTCTCCAAATCTAGAATGTGTGTACATGTACAGATGCCAAAGGGAATATACATCTCCAAAGCTAAAGCTATATTATAACAACCCAGAACCTACACTCCCAGATCCTATATTTAAATCTATAACTTTACATTCTTAGCTTTGATATTTATAATTTTGAACCAAATTTTTCATCTAAACCTTGAAAAAAAGGAAAACATAGATCACTTACATACTAAAGGAACTTTTAGGTTTATAGTTTTAGATAATTTGTAAAAATTATATATAAACAATTCAAATCAACTTGGACTCATAAACAATAGGTTCATATAGTTTAACATCATATCTCATTATACCCAACTTTTCTTATTTCAATTTATATCATTAACATCATTATTTAAAACTTGGGGAAAAGTAAATATAATAAGGGTGAGATCATATGCTTAGTGAGGGTAAACATAAGCATTAACAATTAAATTTCCTCAATGAGAAGAATAGTTAATAACGGTAGGATGACATAAACGAAGTGCATGAGCGAATCATAAGAGAACTCAAACCCATTAAAACCTAGATCATCAAATATGAAAGCATAGAAAAGTCAATAGTCATTAGACTCAATAATCATGATCCATGTGATATCAATTTTGATCATTAGAATCATTATGAAACCATAGAAAGCATAAGGAAGACATATTGGTATCTTGGAACATCATCTCATTAAACCCTTACATAACCCTTAAAAATTGGAATAAAAATATGACTGACATCAAATATATTTCTTTGGAGAAAATAATCATTACCCAATGTATCAGAGCACTATCTAGGTGCACCCATCGTATAAGATATAATGGTCTCACATGGTCCTATTTAGGAACACCCCTCATTTACAATGTCTAAGAACCGAACAGATAGAGAATTCATTAACACTATTTGAAATAACCCTTATTCTATTCAGAATATGATTAACCCATGTAAAAGAAAGGGGTTCCACAAAATCTCTTTGAAACATGGTTAACCAATATAAATGAAATGGGTTCCAAAATAATATCTTTTAAACAAGATTTATAGGACCTTGGAACACCCTAAGAGGGTAGGGGTGAATCAGGGTATCAACATTTTCTTTTAATATGACAGATCTTGTTCCCACATTGGTGGGAACTCGTTAAAACTATATGATGGATTCGATTAGCAATCAAAAATTCACATACAAAGAGAAAACATAACAATTTTAATTGGTTCTCCATTAAGGTCTAGTCCAATGAGCATATGTCGAAAAGTGTCAGTCATAACTAAATCCACTATTCTTTACTAGATGTGGGATATAAATTTTTATACACAGTCACACTATTCTAGGCAAACTTCCTTAATAAGATTTTAGGTATATTACACTATGTCCCTCAAAACACTTCCATAGACTCCCCTAGCTCACTGCTTTGAGAGATGTCTAACTCAATTTATCAACTTGAAGGTCTCTTAAATGGATCAGCGTCAAATTATTTGTCTCTAACTAGCATGAGACTCTTCTTACACCATAGATCTGAGTTGATGCACTTTGAAAGCACAGGTCATTGAAAAACTGATTTTCAACAATGCCATTTGTGAAGCTCCTTCGTGAAGCTCAACCCTTTGCAAAGCTAACTACCTTCATGGAAAAACCTTGATTCTGATATAAATTCTTATACACCATGTAGTGAGAGTTCTTAGTTGACCACCTCTCCTTCTGTGAACCATATCTACTTTGTGAATAAACTTTTTGCAGAATTCCTCCACTCCTGTAGACTATTTATCCTTTGCTGATTGCCTCCACTTTTTTGAACCATCTCTCCTTCCACATACTACTACTTATTTAATGGACCAAATCTTCCATTGTGGACCCTTTTCTTACATGAACTACTTATTCTACTAGGATCGCCTCTCCTCCATAGATCATTTTTTTTTCCTGGCTATAGTGCCTTGAAGAACTCATTCCGGAAACTTCCTTTGTGAAACTCTTGTAAGTCTACAGAATCCTCCCTCACAAACATCTTCCTTCATAGAATCTTCTTCCTATAAACAACTTCAAACTTCACCAAATTCTTCCTCGAGAAAATATGTTTTCTTATCAAAATCCATCCACATAATAAAGTTATTAGAGCTCTTTATATAGGAAAATAGATCTAAAAATATCATTAATCCTTTTTACATAAACATTCAATGTGGTACAGCTTTCACCACTAACTACTTCAACCGCAAACCATTTTTCCCTCTTTGGTCCATATACCGCCTCTTTTCCTTCACATAAACTGATCTCTTCCACGAACGAAATTCTTCACAGATACTCAAATAACCGCCTCTTTTTTTGAAAACGAAGAGTCATCCCACATACCACAAGCCTTCTATGAACCATTTTCCTCTCACAAACCACAAGCATCCTCGTGAACCGTTTCCCCTATGTGTTCTGTGTACCACGCTTCATGGCCTGTATAGTGCTACTATGCAGAAATCCTACCATTTTCATTCTTCCTACCTCTTATACGGTTTGAAAACTATCCTTCATGGTATGTGAATTGTGTACTCCTATACAGAAAATATTCCTTTTCTAAGAACCAAACTCCAGATTTTGAGGCCCAAAAATTTGGCAAACACTGGGAAATGATGCCACCTTCAATATTGTTGTCATCTTGAACTGAAAGATCTCTTTCCTTACTAACTCTCAATTCTCCCATGTGAATATTGTTCACAAACACAAACCATATTCAATTTCTAGTAATTAATAGCCTTATTTACAATATTATTAACCCATGGAAAGTAAATGGGTTCTGAAACAATATCTTTTTAAAAAAATTAACCCATGTAAATAAAATGGGTTCTAAAATAATCTCTTTGAAACATGATGGAACCCAAGAAAAGAAATAGGTTCCAAAACAATCTATTTTAAACATGATTAACCCATTGAAATTAAATTGGTTCCAAACAATATATTTGAAACATTATTGACCCATGGAAATTAAATTGATTCCATAAAAATATATTTGAAACATGATTAACCCATGTAAAATAAACAGGTTTCATAAAAATATCTTTAAGATATAATCAACCCATGGAAAAGAAATGGGTTTCATAACAATATATTTGAAAAAATAATAATCCATACAAAAAAGGAATGAATATGGTATAAATGAAATATATCACTAGTGTAGGATAAGTAAATACAAGGGTTATTTAGGTCTATGGATATAAATTTCCTAAAAAGTTCATTAAAAACAATAATGAGGAAAATAATCTTTAAACATTCCAAATCATCCCATACAACTTTGAAACATTTTTATCATATGCCCTATCAAGGAATAAAATTAAATTAAACTTATTATATCATGATAATAAGTAGATTCATTATATAATATTTCAAAGTATAAGTATATATACCTCATATAATAAGATAGATGTATAACATAAAAACATTACAAAGAAGGAAAATTTTGACAAAAATCCAATACCGCTTTGGTAACTTTGAGAATGTAAACCCCATAAAATAGATATAATAAAAAGGATATATAAAATCCCATAAATTTAATTATAATAATCATAAAATATATTCATGGTAATTATATAAAATACACAACAAAAATAAGTGGTGAATATTGAATAAGCCTCACATAAATAAAAGCGAGACTAGAAAACCTCTTACAACTATGGTAACATCTGAATTGGAAACCCAAAACGTAATAATAATAAAATTAAACATTTAAATAAAATTAATATAAAATTATTCATGATATAATATATCAAAATGGGCAGTATATACACCACAAAAAATAAATAAGTGGTGATTATGACGTATACCTCATGAAAGTAAAAGTGAGACATTAATCCATTAACTTGGGTCTGATTCATCATGATTATCCTCTAAATTAAAGAATAATAAACTTATGTTAAATATTTATTTTATTAATAAAATTTTTAATGTTTATAATTACTTTTATTACACTTATTAAAATGTTTTACACAACTACTTTAACAATTAATTTTACATCGAGTGTTTGGACTATATTCGGTTTTGTGTCAAAAACGACTTTGGTAGGTCGACTATATACAATGAGTTCATTATTTAAACATCTCCAAAATAATAAAAATGAATTAATTATCAATTTTTGACATAAATTATACTTTTAAAATTATACATTAAATATTGATATGAAAAATGAACTAATATTATGATCATGGAGACGGTAGTCCATACGTACTCATGAGTAATGTTCTAATCTTTAAAAGATCATTATGGAAAGAAGGTAAGTAACATTTATATTTAAATAATGATAATTATATCATAAATTACATATTATTTAATTATATATACTTATATTTATCATTCTTGTGATGTGGTGATTAAAAATGAAGAATCACCATGCTTAGAGGAGGCAGTAGTCCACACATCCATGAATGACGTTATCACTTTTTCAGTGTGTGAAATGGAAAAAAGAAAATGATATGGAATATGTAAAGATATATAATTTTGTCATTAATATAAAAAATAATTATTTTATATCATATATTTTCATTAAAACCATTCTTAATACATCCCAGGTAATAGGGTGAATGCATCGCATCGCTTTAAGGAGACGGTAGTCAACACGTCACCAAACAATGTTATCATATTGACACAAAATGAAAATCATGAAGGTATATTTTATAAAATAATATATGAGTGTAAAGATATTATAAATATAATATATATCATATAAAAAACATTTTCATCATAATAACCATCCATGAGAGGTGGTAAATGAAAAATGAATGACATCGTTTCGCTAGGCGGTAGTTCACCGTACATGAACGGTAATTTCATTGCCCATTTGATGAAAGTGTGGGAGGGCGTAGGTCAAAACTGTAACATAAAAACATATAAGTATATTTAGGTTACTTATTTTTTTATATAATCAAGTAATAAAAATAATTTAATAGTTTGATAAAGAAATAAAGAAAAAGTGATTGTTGAAGAATGTTACTTCTTTTATGGGTAACTTATTGTGGTTTATACCAAAGGACTCCCTTTTATTTATTTATTCCCAAATTGATACTTATAGGTTTATAGTAGGTATTTATGGATTTTATTTGGGCAGGTTTTGTATGATCCAAATGGATTTAGAGGTGTGAGTAAATGGGGAGTGTGAGTGCCTTTTTAGTGAAGGGGGAGTAGCATTATTGTAAATATAGAAATGTAAACACTATGGGAGGACTCCCTTACATAATTCGATTAAAAAATTAAAAATAATTGATTAAAGGGTAATTATTTTATATCCAAACTCAAACCAAAAGAAATAATTTTTATTATTAGTTTCTTATTCTTTAAATGTTCTTATTTTTTCATTTTGGTTTTTCATTTAGGTAACTGGTTTTCCAACCTATGTAATTCATCCATTAAGACTAAATTAAGGTGAGAATTATTATTAAATTTATAAAAATTGATTATAATATTTTAAATATAATTTATAAAATAAAAACCCCATATGTTTTGGAAATTAATTTTAACAGAAACGCATGTAACCCACAAAAACACTACTTTAACCCTAACTATACTGACAAAGTTTTTACTATTTATAGGTAAATATGTTAATTAAAAAAGTTTTATTGGACCATGAATAGAATATATTTTATATTTTTTAAAACTTAAAAATAACTTGGCATAATATAAGTTTTTTATTAATTTTAAATCATTTAATAAAATATGAATTATTTTATTTAATTAACTAAATAATTTATGCGTAGGTGTTTATTAAGAATTTAATGTAATTATATCATCTCTAAAAATTAAATATTATTTAATATAATAAAAATAACTCATTAATATTCTAAAATAATATTTATAATGAAACCTATGTAGCTTATTCACTACTCAAGAGCTTTATAAGTGTAGAAGTCAAGAAAGGTTTCTTTTTTGTCCTTGTCCTTACTTAACTTATTATATTAGACAATTTCAAAAATTAGTATCTTAATAACTCATACAAATATATCCTAATGGGGTTAGTGTAGAAATATGTCCATAAAATTGGTTTTTGATAAGTTTTGGGTCATTTATATACTTTATATTCTAAGTTTAATCATTAAGTATGCTTGTTTTTACCTTAATCACTATAATCAATTTTAATTGCCTTCGCTAATGATTTTGGTAAAAAAAAGTTAGTTGATCCTATTAGAACAAAAAATTCATATTATTCTAACTAAATATATCCATTTTTCAAAATTCAATTCACAAAAGTGGCTAATATTAATTTAAATTTAATCTCGTAAACACTACGAGATAGCGGGTTTTTAAGGAGAACATTTCAATGGTTTGAAATGTTTTTATATCCAATTTTAATATGAAATTGAATAAATTTAACTAAATTGGATTTATTTATGTATAATGGAACTAATTATAATTTATAACCAATTTAAAAGTATAATTTAACCATATAAATAAATTTTATGAAAGAACAGTTTTAAATTAAAATGTAGTGTTTTCACTATTCATCAAAAAGTAAAGATTCTTATAAAAATACCAAAAATCACCAGAAGTATATTTTTTGATATCAAAATTCCAAAAATGAAATTTATTTTTACATATCAAAATTATGAAAATGTAAAAAATATATAATAGGTTCTCCATTAAAAGGTGGTAAAAATACTTTTTTAGAAAAATGCAAGTTTTTAAGTATAAAATCATATTTTATTCTTTTCTTATGCCTTAAAATATAATTTATGAATGTAAAAACATTTTATAAACTTGTTTAAAAATAATATATTTATTCTTATTCACACTCACAAATATAAGGTCCAGGCGATAACTTCTATATTGAATAATAATATCAACAATGTATTATTATTCGGTAAGACTTAGTCTTTCATGTAACAGAAGTTATCAAAGAAAATAAATGTTATATGAAGCACAAGATAAACATGTTTTTTATTATAATGAAATCTAAAATTTGTATTTCTTGTAACTAAATCTATAAATAAATTTAAATAAATTTTTAAGAATATATATTTTATAAAATCTCAGGAGGTTACATCCTACCCCCCTTAAAATGGATTTCTCCCTCGAAATTCATCTTAGTTTACAAAATATTAACATTTCTAGAATTAACTTAATGAAACACACATCATACAAATGTTACATAAAATATATTTTTAAATGCGTAAATTGTGAAACTTAAAGTCCATCAGAAGTTGTGCATAACTAGGATTCCAAAAAGGGAGAACATTATTGGGAAATTAAAAGATGGATTTGGAAGGGAAAAATAATTATCCTGGAATAATAGAGAGTGATAGATAACATGGTCAAGATAAAGTCAATGAAGAAAAAAACGTAAGGAAAATAGGTATGGAAAAGTTCATTAATATCATCATAAAATATAGTAATAGGCTAACATTTTATTTCAAGATCCTTTTTCCTAAATTTAAAGAATTTTCTTACCATCTAATTAAGGAGAAAAAGAAAAATTAAATATACTTACTTGATTAGTATAATTTAACCCTTTAATCAATTTCTACAAAAAAATGTCATTTTTTCTCCAAATGATGAGTATTCAAGATGAATTTTTAGTTCTTAAAGCACTAAACTCAACTTTTAAAGACCACATAAGAAACACTGATAGACAAGATATTCCACCTATCTTTAGACATTAACCAAAACCAAAATTATTAGAACATGGTATGATAATTCCCAAAATGATTAAACCATAAAATGATACACGAATCTTTAAAATTCAATAGTAGTACCCAGATTTTAAACTAAATTATTCGATAAATAATTATCCTTAAAATACTTCAAACATTTCCTAACTAAGTTAAAAACCCAAATATTAGAAGGATTTGATCATATATTCTTCCAATATAAATAAAATAAATTACTAAAATAAATTACCATATATTTTAAAAATAAACATAATATTTATCTAAAAAAAGATCCATACTAACTTGTACATAATATATGCTAGTGGTAGTGTACAAAACTTGTGTTATCCTCCAATCATGGGTTCAAGCCCCACCGCCTTTCCAGATATAACGAGTTTTCACCAAGCATATGGTTTGTATTTTTTTTCTTTAAACATGAAAACTAATTACACCCTAAAAATACTAAATTTTTATCCTGGGGTTTAAAAATACTTCATCCCAAAAAATATCTCCAAAAATCACTTTAGGATCTCATCACCTAAAACCTTAATGGGGTGTCTAATACTTTTAACTTGTGACCATCCTTAAGATTATATACCTATAATGGTATCCATAACTCTTAAAATATCTTCATATGAAAACATCCTAATCTTCAATGTTATATAAATTGACCTTTGATACCAACTATGAAAACCCATAACCCACCCTTCCATATCTTATGCCAAAACCATAACTTTAAATTCTTGACTTTGATTCATATAATTTTGACCCAAATTTTTCATCTAAACATTAAAACATCAAAAGTAAAACATGGATCACTGATATACTATATGAACTTTTAGGTTTATATTTTTAGATAATTAGTAAAAACTCTTACATAAACAATTCACCTCAACTTGGACTCATAAAAAAACGGTTCATAAAATTGAACATCATATCCCATTATACCCAACTTTTCTTATTTCAAATTAGGTCATCAACATCATTCTTTAAAACCTAGGGAAAAGGAAACATAATAAGGGTGAGCTCAGATTCTTAGTAAGGGTAAACATAATCATTAACAATTAAATTTCATCAATGATCAAAAGAGTGGATAAGGTTATGATGATAATAAAAAAGTGCATGAGTGAATCATAAATAAACTCATACCCATCAAAACCTAGATAATTAAATATGAAAACATGGAAAAGCCATTAGTCATCAGAATCAATAATCATGATCCATGTTATATCAATATCAATTATTATAAATATTATAAAACCATATAAATCAAATGGAAAACATATTAGTATCTTGGAATATAATCTCATTTAACCCTTACATAACCCTTATAAATTGGAATAACCATACGACCGACTTCTAATATAATTATTTATTGAAAGTAATGATTACCCAATGTATTGGAGTGATATCTGGGCGCACCCATCATATAATCTATAATAGGCTCACCTAGTGTTATCTAGGTTCATCCCTAATTTACAATGTCCACGAACCGAATACATAAATAATTCATCAAAAATCCTTGAAAATCCCATTATTATTTTCAGAATATGATTAACCCATGGAAAAGAAATGGGATCTACAATAATCAATTTGAAACATAATTAACCCATGGAAATAAAATGGGTTCCAAAACAATCTCTTTGAAACATGATTTACACATGGAAAAGAAATGGGTTCCAGAACAATCTGTTTGAAACATGTTTAACCCATGGAAATGAAATGGGTTCCAAACCAACCTCTTTAAAACATGATTAATCCATGGAAAAGAAATGGTTTCCAAAAAAATATCTTTGATATATAATTTATCCACATAAACTAAATGGGTTACAAAAAATATTTTTGAAACATGATTATCCCATGGAAAAGAAATGGGTTCCATAACAATCTCTTCGAAACATAATTAACCAAGTAAAATAAATGGGTTTCATAACAATATCTCTAGGACATAATCAACCCATGGAAAAAATTGGTTTCATAACAATCACTTTGAAATAATCATAATTCATACAAATAAATAATGAGTATGGTATTAATGAAAGATATCCCTGTTGTAAGACAAGTAATGGAAAGGTTTTTTTATTTTTATGAATGAAAATTCCCTTAAAAGGTCATTAAAAACATTTATGAGGAAAATAATATTTAAACATTATAAATCATTCCATACCACTTTGAAACATTTGAATCATAATCCCTGTAAAGGAATAAAATTAAATTAAACTTATGAAATCATGAGAATAATGAGATTAGTTATATAATATTTCAAAGGATAAATATATACACCTCGTATAATAAGATAGGTGTATAACATAACAAAAGTCACAATGAATGAAAATTGTAACAAAAATCCAATACCACTTTGGTAACATTGAAATCATAAACCTCATGAAATAGGTATCATCAATGGGATATGTAAAAACCTATAAATATAAGTATAAGAATCATCAAATACATTCATGATTAGTATATACACCACAAAAAAATAAGTGGTGAATATGGAATCAGTCTCATAGAAATAAAGGTGAGAATAGAAATCCTATTACAACTATGGTAACATCTGAATTGGAAACCCCAAAAGTAATACTCGTCAAATGAAACATTTAAATTCCTTAAAGATAAAATAATTCATGATATAATATATCAAAATGTCTATTAAATAAACCACAAAATATAAATAAGTAGAGATTATGACATGTGCCTCATGAAAGTAAAATTGAGACAAGAATCCCTTACCTTGAGTCTAATTCATCATGATTGTACTTTAAATTCATGAAAAATAAACTTATTTTAATTAATTACTTTATTTGGAACAGTTTTCATTTTTATTGTTACTTTTATTACACTTAATACAATTTTTTATACAACTTCATGAACAATTAAGTTTACATCAGATGTTTTGGCCATATTCAGCTTATATGTCAAAAACACATTTGGTAGGTCGACTATGGAAAATTGTGTCATTATTTAAATATATAAATAATAATAAACAAGAAATAATTATCAATTTTTTAGTTAAATTATACTTTTAAAATTATACATGAAATATGGTTATGAAAAATGAACCAACGTTATGATCATGGAGATGGTAGGTCGTATTCAATTATCATTATGGAAAGAATGTAAGTAACATTTATCATTCTAGAATTACCATTAAATCATAAATATCATATTATTTAATTATATATACTTATACATATATATCATTCTTGTAATGTGGTGATGAAAAAGGAATAATCACCTCACTTCGAGGAGGCGATAGTCCACACGTCCACGAATGACGTTATCACTTTTTTAGTGTGTGAAATGGAAAGATTAAAATGATATTTTATATTTATATATCAATAATTTCGTCATTAATATCATAAATATGTATTGTATATCATATATTTTTATTAAAACCAACATTAGTACATTCCGGGTAAAAGGGTGAATGTATCACATCGCTATGAGGATGTAGTAGTCCACACATCCACGAATGATGTTATTGTATTCCCACAAAATTGATATCCTGAAGTCATGTTTTATATAATAATTCCATAATTATAAATATATTATCAATATTACATATATAATATAAAAATAGTATTTCCATCATAATTTTCAACCATGATAGTTGGTAAAGAAAAAATGAATGAAATTGTTTCGCGAGGCGGTAGTTCGTCGTCCACAAATAGTAATTTTGTTACCCATTTCATGTAAGTGTGTATAGGTGTTGGTGAAACCCTTAACATAACAAAATATCAGTATATTTATGATACTTATGTTATTATATAATCATGTAATAAGAATAATTGAATGGTTTGAGAAAGAGATAAATTAAAATTGATCATTGAAGAATGTTACCTATTTTTCAGGTAACTCCTTTTGGTTTACACAAAAAAACTTACTTGCATTTATTTATGAGAAAATTTATGCATCTAGGTTTATAGAAGTGAATTTGGGAGATTATTTTTAGGGTTTTGGATGATCCAAATGGCTTTAGAGGTGTGAACAAATGGGGAGGGTGAGTGTCTTTTTATAGTGTATAGGGAGTGGAATTATTGTAAATATAAAATGTTAAACACTATTGGGATGTATCCCTTACATAAGGTGAACATAAAATGACAAAAAAATAATTAAATGGGAATTATGGTCATTCCAAACTCAATACACACAAAAACAATCATTTTATTATTTTTCCCTTAGTCTTAACTTTCCTTATTTTTTCATTTTGGTAGCAAGTTTTCTAACCGATGTAATTAATCCATTAAGAATAAATTATGGTGAGACTTATTAGAAAATTTTGATGAAATTATTCTGAAATATGAAAAATAATTTATAAAATAAAAATCTCATATGTGTTGGAAAATAATTTTAACAGAAATTCATGTAACGCACAAAAACATTGCTTTAACCCTAACAACACTGACAAAGTTTACACTATTTATGGGTCAATATGTTCTTTATAAAAGGTTTAATATCCCATTAATATTGAATATTTGAAATTTTTAACACTTAAAAATAACTTGGATTAAGATAAGTTATTTATTAATTTTAAATCATTTAACAAAATATAATTTATTTTATTTAATTATTAACTAAATAATCCATGTGTAGGAATTTATTAATCATTTGATGTAATTATATCATCTATAAAAATTAAATATAAATTAATATTATAGAAATAACTAATTTATCTTTAAAACTTATATTTATAGCCAAACCTATGTATCTTTTTACCTACTCCAAATGTTTATAAGTGTTAAAGGCAAGGAAGGTTTTTTTCTTATCCTTTTACTTAACTTATTATATTTTTATCTTTCAAGTAATAGTATCCCAATAACTCCAAAAAAATATTTTAATGTGTTCAGGTTCAAAATATGTCCATAAAATGTGTTTTGGACAAGTTTTCGGTCATTTATACACCTTATATTCATTAAGTTTTCTTGTTTTTACGTTAATTGCTATAATTAATTTTAGTTACTTTCACTAATAATTTTTGGTAAAAATATAAAGTTAATACTATTAAACCAAAAATTAATAATTATTCCAAATATTTATATTCTTTTCTCCAAATTCAATTCACATAAGTGGCTAAAATTAATTTAAAATTAATCCCACAGATGCTGCAAAATAGGAGTTTTTTAAAGAGAAAAGTTAAAAAGTTTGAAATGTTTTTATACACAATTTCAATCTGAAATTGAATAAATTAATATAAACTGGATTTATTTATGTATAATTGAACTAATTATACTTTAAATCAAATTTAAAAATAAAATTAAACTATATAAATAAATTAGATGAAAAGACGTTTTTCAATTAAAATACAGTATTTTCACTATTCATAAAAAATGACTCCTCATAAAAATACCAAAAATTCACCCAAATTAAATTTTGATATTAAATTTTAAAAAATGAATTTTATCTTTTTATATAAAAGATATAAGAATATAAAAAATTATATTTATGTTAGGTTCTCCATTAAAAGGTGGTAAAACTGTTTTTTAGAAGAAAAAAAATAGTTTTTAAGTATAAACTGGATTTTATTCTTTTATTATTTATAAATAATCTATTTTATTAATTTAAATAAAATTATAAACTTTTTTAAACATAATATAGTCATTCTTATTCACACCATCCAATATAATGTCTAGGAATTAACTTTTATACTGAATAATAATATCAATAATATATTATTGTTTGGTAAGACTCTGCCTTGCGTGTAATAGAATTTATCAAATAGAATTGATTTTATGTGTAGAGTAAGATAAACTTGGTGTTATATATAATGAAATATAAACTATTCATTTCATTTAACTCAATTAATCAATAATTTATAAAAATTTAAAAGAACAGATAATTTATAAAATCTTAGGATGTTACATGTATACTAGGGTATTAGAGTAAATACACATATGTTGAAATATATATATATATAGTTATAATAAGTCATAGAGTTATGGTAAGTATTAGAGATTATTTTATGAATTATCAACCACCCTAGTCTCATAGTTATGGGTGAAAAAATGTTTTACCAGTCTGGTGAATTGCAATCAATTTTATTCATGTTCAAGGATGTTGGAGGAATTTCTCATCTCCACCAATCCTATAAGGGTGATACTAGAGGAATTAACCATATCAAATTATATCCTAAGAACATATAATCTAACTCTACCTATATTTTTTATTGAGGAGATATAGTTATGTGTATAAGTCATAATCATTCTCAACCTAAAGCATTGGGTGAGAAAGGTAATAAAACTATCATCTCACTCTATCCCTTTTCAGTAAGTGATATAAAACACTAAAATATTTGGTTTCCATAAACATAAATATTTTACAATTTTTATCAAAACTCATAGGTAATTAAATACTTAAACAATCGCCTCATACAAAATTAGGGATTCACCTATTACCCACATAAGTCTTATCATGTAGCGATCATCTACCGTGTCATTCGTAAGGGATTCCTAGTTTCTAAAAACATTGGAAGTAAATGATAATGTATTAATATATAGATTGTTATTATTTAATTATATATCTAGCCACATCATAGCATGGAAGATATCTCTCTTCTTATTGAAATTTGTGTTTGTATTATCGAAAGTAACTCAAGGAACTTACATTATGTTCCCTAGACAAAGACAATTTATCTGAATCTTTTTCATCAATATTCCACTAATTTATTCTTTAAATCCCACATCATTATTACTCATTATATTTTCATTAATCATATAATTCTTTTGGGACTTATGGAACCTTTTATAAATTTGTTTCATCATTAGGGTAAACATTTCATCATCAATGATATACCATCACTTTATCCGTTTTAGTGATTTACTATATTAACTATCATATAAAACCATTTCCATTAATCTTCCTTATCAACATTTATGGATCAAAATAAATTTCATTCTTTTATATAAATTAAGATGTTAATATCACTTAGTCATATCTAATGAATTATTTATTGAAAATACTTTTATGCATTCTCTAATTCCCAAAATAAATAATTTTTATTTGAGTTGTTCCTTATATATTTCATGATTATTTAACTTCCTGATAACCACATTTAATTTAAATTAACATATATTATTCTTTTTAATTATTCAGTTTACTCTCATCCATTATGGTCACATATGATCATCATCTAAAATTCATTATTTCCTGATGAATTAATAATCTCTATAAGTTTTGTCAACTTTCTATAAGAGAGATCATTATAAAGATTAATGATTCGACTCTCTTTTTTATTACTCCTCTTATCATTATACATTAACCACCAATCATATATTAATTGGATTTATCCATATTTAATAAACCAACCAATTTCATTAATCATTTATCCCTAATCAGTTACAACAACCTAATATTATATATAATATTACAATTTAATAATAATATATTATCCATCTAACACATTATAAAATTATCATTTATAATTTAGTATTTCATACCACTTTATGTTCATCCCATTCATAACTCACTACCTAGAGATCAGTGATGAGTATCTATTTAACAACCTTATTCTTCCATGTTAAATTATTAATATTAAATAATAATAATTTTTCACATACAAATAAAAATGTATCAGTTAATTCATCTATCTAATAATCTCAAAATATCCCAAACTTGGTTTCATTAGGATTGAAATGTTAAAATGAATTCTTAATTTTCAATACCCTAATTGGACCCTCTGCATTCCCCCATGCCCCACCCCCCAATGTTCATCCAATTGGGGTTTCCACATGACTCCCCCACACACTCTATAAGAATGACCTTGGCCAACCAACATCCCAGTAGCCTCTCTTACATTCAATTAGTGAATCACATATGATAAAATGACCCTTAGATGGTCACATTGTGTGACTTCCATAAAATTTTGATAAGCTAGTTTAAGCAGTTATGTATTATACACATCTCTATCCATGTAACTCCTTGCTAAGGATGATGTAGGACTTCCTCCAGCATCAGATCTAAGGGATAAGATTGCCACATTCATCCACTACCCTACATCATGGGTTTTCACTAATACATTTAATCATATTGATTGAATGGGTAAGGGGAAGTCACACCAGCCCAAAACATTTCCCCCCATCACATACATATATGGTGAATTACATATTATCTAATACTATATTTAAAGGTTTTCATTTTTACTAGATCCCCCATCATTGTTCTGCTACACATCATTGTTTACCATGATGGAAACCTTGATAGAGATAGGGGAGTGATAGAGTTGGATTTCTTCCAAAATTCATTGGTTGGTGGTTTTCAATGCCCAAATTAAAAAACCATTCTTTGCACTTCGGGATTAAGACTCCAAATCCCCCCAAAATTTATATAGAATATAAAGAAGTTAGAAAATTCTCTCTAAGATTTTGACTTAAACCATAACTCTAATTGGAGTGATTCTAAAGGATTTAAATTTTTATCACTGAGAAATTTCCAATAATGTATAGAGGAATCTATGAATTAATTATAAGTAATGTTTAACAAAATATTTGAAAAATGGCCCTTGGAATTTCTCTCTAGGTTATTTTGGAATCTATTCATTGGATTTCTATGAGTACAAGGGAAGTGGATTCATTTTATCCTGATGAATAACATACTTAAGTTTCCAAATAGAATTCAAAAAATTTATAATAAAATAAGAAAAGAGAATTATGGGATCAAAATAAATATTCCATATCAAAGAACCATACCTTTTTTTAGATGGTATATTGATTTTAAAGAAATAATTCCTACCTATAATATACCCTCTATGAAATCTCCATCCTCCCATCAACCCTAGACACTTCCCATTCCCTCTAAAATATGATTTTATATGGGGACATCTAGGTCAAATCCATGCATTATTAAAATATATTAAATATTTTTAGTCTCTAAAATGCATTACCCTCACTATGAATCATCTTAAAATCACTCAAAAAAATTTAAAATATTATCATAGGTTAAATACCCCATTTTAATCTAAATGAACATTTAACTTCTTAGTCCAACACCTTGATAAGTGTGAATTTACAATTTCTCCCAATTTAATCAAAAATTAATATTTCTTTATAGAACTACCCATTATAAATTGATCAATGAAACTAAATCAAATAATTTGATTCTATTGAGTGATAATAAATCTAATGAAATAAAGATAAACATTGAATTATGATCATAATATAAGGTATCCTCAACATAAAACACATATTTTTATAGAAACACTAAGTAGTTTTCCATAATCCACGGTCATATTATGTGATTTCCTCATGTGGTTGATTAATAACTATCCCTTGAAACTTTAGTTTCATTACACTATGTGAAGCTTCTATATAAGACCCAATCATGTTATGTGGGTTTCATGTGCTGGTACCTCTTGGATGAACTCCTAACACTTGAGGTAAGTATTCTGGAATGGTGGTATCTCATGGTGTAATCCCCACTTTTCACCACTAGTTTCCACCTCCAATTGGTCCAATGATCCTTATTATATCCTTAAATTATGAAAAAAAGTTATTATAAATGGAATAATATTTTAGTGTAAGACTCACACTATAACCCTATATGTTTTTAGTACAAATACAAGGTTTTCTCGTGCTTCATTCCCCCACTTAAACCATATCTAAACATCTATTTCTATAGGTCCTAGTCATATGACCCTAAACTATAAGACATTGTGGTATTATATATACAATCATAAAAGGAACACTAAAAATAATTACTAAATGGGCTCAAAAGTAAGACCTTTATTCCTCATAAAATGACTTTAAAAGGTATGATATTCCTTGATATATGTATTTAAACTATGAAACCAAACTAAGTGTGTATTTATTCCTCACATAGGGAATACATATGAAGTATTTTATGGGTCTAATCCAAACATTATGGAACATCATATGTATTTTAAAATAATATTCCATTCAGTGAAACCTTAAACCTCAAAATATCCCTTAATAATTCATTGAAAACATAAAACACCATCATTCACTTTAAGCCTTCCTAGGTGGAACAAAACTTCAACTTGCCCTTTAATCCTTCCTAGAAAACCTAAAACTCCAACATACCCTTTAATCCTTCATTAACTATATAAAACTTTAGTATGCCTTTGATCTTTCCTAGATGATATGAAACTCTAACTTACACCTTCATCCTTCTTATATGACAGAAAAATTAATTATACACTTTAAGCATTTCTGATCAGCACAAAACTCTATCTTACCATTTCTATTTTGTATTCTTCTAAATTAATACCCTCCCTTCAATCCCATATATTAGTGGTGATCCAATCTTCTGGTGAATAAACAATATAACCCCAAATTCAATGGGGGAAAAATCAAACCTATTGGTGATGAGATAATATATCCCCAAATTCATTGGAATCATGCCACCATACTAAGGATGAGCTAGTAAATCTATAAATATTCTAATGATGAGAAAATAAATACTAAATAATATTGGTGATGAGATAATATCCTCCAGTAAAGATTTAGTAAATCCTAAATTATATTTCAACCAATACAATAATTCAGTTCATAAATGAATGGAAAATGAACCATAGACCCATGTTTGTTATGAGAATATATTATTTATTGTTGATGAGATAATGGGTGAGCTAGTTAATGAAAAGCTAATGGGCTAGGTATTCATGTGTGTATAATCAGTATTCATTGGCATAATTCTCTGATGATATTTCCTAAAATGATATCTTATCACCTTTTTTGGATGGTAATAAACTCTATTAAAATCCTTAAGTCTTCTAAGAGGACCTTAAACTCTATTTTAGAATTTATTATCTTTGGTTGCATGCTAGTTTTTTGAAATATATGTATGTGGTGATTGTACACACCAAATAACTTCATTCCTTCTTGGATAGAGTTAAATTATAGAGTTCCATATTATATATATATTTTAAATACGGTATAAACAAACAAATTTATAGTATCCTGAAATAATTATGGGATGACCTATGCCCTGGTCAAAATATAATTTAATTTAATATATTTTCCTTTTAAATTCATCAAATTCAGTGAACCACTTTATCAAAGTCATTCAACCCACTAAGACAACAACCAATGTAAAATAAAATATTATTTTTACTGGGAAGGATTTAATAAGAATTAATTAAATTTATAAGAGAGCCTCATATTAGATAATAAGCTCTTCTGTGGGATTTTTCAACCTCACTCCCTTTTAGTTTTTGAATATACACCTCAAAAATTATCAATATTGAGAAAGTGAGGAAACATCAATAAAATCCCCCTCTATTTTATCTCAACATGCATGTATATCATATACCATAGTATATTGTATAATTTTCCTTCTTGAATAGACATAATAAAATGGAGATCTAAGCTTTCCCAAGGTAACTAATTTACCATGATTCATTGAACATCTCCATTGGATCCCACCTATCCCATGATCAAAATATTGTTTATCAATGGTAACTAAATAAATATTTTTATCTTTCACATATGATATGAAAATGTGTCTTTGATTTTATTATATAAACCCACTTAATGAACTCTAAATAAACACTTAATAAAATTACTTATAAAAATAGTCTCAATCAATAAAATTAAATAAACTGATTGACTAAAATCTACTTCTCAAGGTCACCTTAAACATGGTTATTAATCTCTTCACATGGTTGTTTCAACTACAAAACATGGTAAACTCATCAAAAATGTATTTTTAACTAAAATAATATTTATAGTTAAATAAACATATTTACATTATCTATTTTTTAGAACAAAATCTCCAACTCATGATCACCTCCTAGAATATTCATGGTCAGTCCTATAGAACAAAAGAAGATTATATGACCACCAATTGACTTTTCTATATTCCAACTATTAAAATCTCACAAAAATAAACACCAATAACTTTAAAAAAAACAATTAAAAACAAATGTGATGACACCAAAAATATGGATCCAACATAAAAAAAATATATAAAAATTTTGTAAAAGACAAACCCTTACATGTCTCTAATGCATCTCTAAAAACATTTATGACAAAAAAACATTATTAGACATTTAGATCTGAATACAAATTATGGTTATGACACAATTTCAATGAAATCACTTTTGAAAATCTTTTATAAATATTTTTCATAGTAACAACACCATTACACATGTGTAGAAATCATTTCAATATGTTATAACTCTCCCTAGGCAGTGTACCACACTCACCATGACCTTAAAGTCATTACTCTCCATAATGGTGTGGACACACCCCTTTATAAAGTCACATGTAAATATCCAAAACTGAATTAAATTTACCTTTATAATCACAAAAATATATATGGAGATGTCTTCTATATTTAAAAAATACATATTTTTAATTTTTTGAAAACCATTAGGTTGAACTTTATCAAACTCAATTTAAAAATGTCACCCAATTACATAAATTGATTCAACTCTAATAAAAAATGATCCATGTCATTTGAGGGGGGTTTTGGGTAAAATAAATTAAATTGTATTACTTTTTGTAGTTTTATGGTTTTTTACACCCATAGAATTTGATATTCTTATAGACTATAATGATTATCACTGTTGTTTCATAATATAAACATATTTTTTTATAATATTACAACATTTAATTTATTGAAAATTATTTCAATAAATTAATCATTTTGTATATTTTAAAATTACTTGAGTGGTAAAACCATTGACAAGATCTAATACCTAGAGAATCATCTTACTCATCATCTTTTTTTAAAAAATAAGTGTTAGAATCATAGGTTATAAACATCATTTATTTAGGAGGGATACCATAATAATAATTTCTTTCACCTTAAATATATTGTTAGAAGGAGTAAGATCTATGTTATAAATCTAAGTATATTTTATAGGTTGTGATTTAGTACTCTTATAGGTTTTTTGAAAATAATCACATAATTTTATAATTTGTAGTTATTATCTAATTAAAAATTTGTTTATAGGTATATTCATTGCTACTTGGTTCCTTTTATAGGGATGATATGAAAGGATTGTTGTTGTCTGATATCCAAATTTGTCAGGTTATCATGATCCTTCAGATGATTCATTTAATAAATGTTCCAGGTCTATATGATTTCCATGTAATTTTTTATAAAAATGTGCTAAAATAAAATTGGTAATGGAATGGTGTTTGTCATGTTTTGTGATAAAGAGTCCACATAATAGTAAAATTCATTGTGTCAGGGTGTTCTCTACATGAAAATATCATGTTGTGTGATAATTTTTGGTTCCTTCAGTATATTTTTTAAAAAAACTATATTATTCAATTATTTTTCACTTGATGATATCCATAAGGAGTTTTAATATGTATAATAATCTTTTAAGAATTCAAAAATGATTATTCCAATTCATTCATATGTTTTAATAGTCAAAATGTTTTGAGGAATTTATAAAAGTTCTCATGAATATGGTTTAGTGTTAAAGTTATCATAAGCCTATATAAATAAAATAATTCCCATTATAATTGGGTGTGACACTATAAAATTACTTGAATCAGATTATTCTAAAACTCTCATTCTCTCCCACCTCTATATAAGGTTCTATAAAATTAGGATAGAGACACCTTAAACACAAATTACATATTTTTTACATCATTTCCATTATTTAACAATTAAAAATCATAAATAATCACACAATTTTATAAAACAAATTTTAGTGTCTTCTTTGACCAGCTACGTGGTATTCTTATAATAATTCTTCAATATTTCCCATAACATTCTCCACACATGATATACTTCTATAAATTTTAAACATAAAAATATTATAAATTACCTAGGGAATGGAAACATAAGAAAAGTGGTGATATTAAATGATTAGTGAGGGTAATATTGATCAATAATCCATAATTATTAAATCATAATCATGTGAGAAAACATGACAATGGTAGAAATGTGTGATTTAAAGGATCGTGGAACCATAATAATTGTTTATAAATCATGATATAAGGACTTATAACCTCAAAGTATCAAAAATATACCATAGTCATAAGATTAAAAACAAAATACAATAATCATGATCCATGGATCATAATATATGTATATAACATATCATAGAAATATGGAACAAATATAAGAATATAAAAGCATAAAAAAGTGGATCATACATCACAACATATGCCCTATAGTATAGTAGATTGGGAATTACATCATGTTCCCCTTAGTATAGTGGATTGAGCATTACAATCTTCTCATTATTACATAGTGGATTAGAAATTTCTACATAATTCATATTTCATAGTAGATTATTAATTACTACTTGCACCCCATTTCATAGTGGATTAGGAATTGCTACTTACACTCTATAGTATATTGAGAATCATAACTCATTCCTCATAATTATCTCATGAGATATAAATCTCTAAACAATTAATTATAGGGATATATAAGACCTAACACATTAAATTATGATAAACCATACATGTGTGTTCCGCATGAAATCAATCATAAATTATATAATATAAAAACCACATTAAAATAAAATTGGGTTCAGAAAATTTTCAAATGGTATTGTATAAAATGAATTTAAGAGTTAGATCGACTGATACCAAAATTTAATCTCCTAAAGGATGTATATCACAAAATCACATATAGGATGATCATAAAAATTACTCCATATTAGATATATATTTTTGGGATAGGGAGTAAAATGGATGTGAAATACTAAATAGTAAATTCATGAAACATTTTTTTATTTTCCTAAAAATTGATGTTATAAGTTGCTTTCTAAAAACATTTTTGAGAAGGTAGAAAGAGGAATTGTTGAAAACATTATTTTTAAATAACCCCAGATAATTGAACCGTGAAAATAAATGAATTTATAGTTATGAAATTTGGATTTGATGATATAAAATTGGAGAAAGTGAAAATAAATTCTTTTTTATGCTTTTTGGTTTTAAAGAAAAACTCACATTGATGAAAAAGTTATAAACATCCTCTTGAAAATATTCAAAGGGATATTAAGAATATAATAGATAATAATTCTTTATCTATCAAAATAAGATAGTAAAAAAAATTATAAATAAATATTATGTACATAGAGTAGAAATAGATATTAGATAGGACAGGAATGACTCTTAACAGCATTACATTTTCAGGAAGAAAGAAATCCATAAAATTATAAAATTTTGATTTAAAATGTAAATTACCTAGAGATAAATAAAAACTACTATTATAAATAAATAAATATAATAGTATAAGAAACTTATAAGTGTGTTTACAAGGATAAAATTTTATGATATGATGAAAAGGAAATTGAGTGGGAAAACCCATTATGGCTCTAGTAACTTTTGAATAAAAAACTATTGAAAGAGATAACCTAAAATAAAACTTTTAATAACATGAATATAAAGATAATAATGATATAATATGTTAAAGAGGTAGTATATATATACTATATAAATTAATGTTTGTTTATAATATGAAACATTTCACAAATACGGGAAATTAAGATGAAAACCCCTTACATACATCATATGTTTTTAGAATTTCTTAGAAATAATATTATGATAAATAAGTTTGAATACATTGAAAAATAAAGATTAAATAAATTATAATACCATAATAGGATATAATAGATCAATATTGTAATACCATAGTTAAATATGTAATGATTGTGACTCAGGGAAAGAGTTTTGGTTAAGAAAAATCCTTTTCTTGGATTACTTCTCAGTTGAACACACTCTAACTTTCAATATAATAAACTAAGTATAATTAATTATATATTTTATAAGCACATTTATTTATATTCAATTTTATATTAATATTTTATATTCACTTATTAAATGATTATTTATTATTTTTTGTCAATATTATTCATCAGTTATTAGTATTTCCAATTGTTCACTATCAGTCTTCGGTATAACAATTTTAGTCATCATTCCATGTTTATGAGTTTATAATCTCTATAATATTAAATTTATTAGAATATATATACCAAAATTAGTTATGAAGTTCCATGTTCATTCCATGGCATTTTCAAATATGGTTCTCTATAATGAAATCGATAATGCATTTATTTGGTAATTTTTAATGAATAAAAGGTGGTGTATTAATAGTGAGTTAAATCTTAATATTACCAGCAAGGATGAACAATTACATATTTATTCCCTCACTCTTTAGAGGTGGAGGGACTCATCTCAGATCCTTGTCTACATCCTTTCTCTTATTTCACTAATCCAAGTATTCTCCCCAAAATTTCTAAAATCGATATTAGCCCTAAAGTCTCATCATGAGAAGATGTCATTCACAGGATTTTTGTTTACTATTAGAAATTAATGAATTATTTATCACTATGGAACTGATCTTTAGTGGATATTTTTATAAATTGTTTCACCTATTTTGATGCTTTCATCATGTATGTTTTTTAGTTTTGGGGTTTTCATTAGTAGGAAATAATAGGGAATTTGGATTCAAGTCACTTTCTGATTCAATTCGCAACTAATGATGACCTAATTTAACCTTTTTCTAACAATCCATGTGTCTTGTATGGTTTCTTATTCTCTATTTTTTTTATTTCAATTTCCATTTTAAATGTTATCTTCCCACCACATTGATGTCCATTTTCATCACCTTAATTCCTCTCTTTTTCTAAAATATAGTGATACTTAGGTTGATAGGTAATATTGATGGTTGATTTTTAAGTGTAAATATTTATATTCATTCTTTATTCCACACCACATCCCCTTGTATTTATGTTAAAGACAATGTTTCAAAGGTATGAGTGAATTTTATTTTCATTAATATTGAAGAGGAACTTTGGTGAAAGAAATAGTAAATATTTGAATCCTTGGTATATTTATGTTAATCATATATCCATCTAGGCCATGATCCATCAAAATTTTAGAATTTGTGATACAAGTAGATAATATTGATGGTCTTTCAATAGGAAAATTTAATAAGAATGGTTTTACTGAGGTAATTCATCAATTAAGAAATCACACTTCCTATAGTGTCCAGGATCTCCCAGGTGCATGTTTCATTTAGGGGGCCTCATATTTAATGAAGGTGGTGAGTGCACTGCAACTAAAACTGGGAATTATAGGTGTATTTGTTGGGTTACAGAGGGACTTGGAAGGATCCAAACCTATTGTGAAGGATGTGAATTTTAATTCTAGAGATACTGTTATTGGTATGTTTGTACATCAAACACTAGTTTATTGATCTCCTCTAATTATGAATATATATATATACCACTTTTTTTGTTGCTAGGACTATAGTTCCTCTAATCATTGATAGAGTTCAAGCTTTAGGGTTTTATAATGTAAGTGAAAACCTCAAATTCATTTCCTTGATTTTGGGGTCAATTTATAAAGAATATGATGTGGGGTACAAAGATCATACATGGACTGATAATCTCTCAATTAATGTCAGTATTCTAGGAATTCCATATACTTACAATTTCAATGGTGGGAAGAAGGCTGATGTGAATGTTAGGGTGCATAACTGATTCAAAATACTTGGAGAAGACAGATTGGGCAGTGATGCAGATGGGGTCTGGGAAGATCTGATGCCAAAAATGAATAGGAGATAAATCAGTGCTAAGAACTCTAAGGCTGATAAAATAGAATAAATTTATGTTAAAGACCTACAAAAATTTATATAGAGATGTTAGGGGATGTGTGACGCTTTAGACCCTTAATCATAAATCTAGTGTCATAAACACATACTTTCCATATTGTATTTGATAAAAACTATAAAATTATCAAACATAATTATCCCATAGTTATATAAATATAATTAAATATTTCATTACATATATTCCCAAGACCTTTTATTATTATAGATTTATAGAATTATTGCAAAACATAAACTAAAAAAACCATGTCTTTGTCAACTAATATATATTTTTTACACTATAAGATAAACTAATTAATTAATAATAAACCTTCAACATCTCCCATAAATTCTCCAAATTGTCTATCTTGTTAGATATATCATGAGTAATACTTTTCTTCATAACCTAGATAAATTGAAACAGAAAAATGGGTGATCTAAAAGGATTAGTAAGGGAAACATATAACTGGAGTTGTCAAAAACCTAAGCATGGAATACATAGTATGGAAGAAATAAATAATCTAAATAATTCCATAATAAATTGAAACTAGAAGCATCCTATATCTAAGATAATAAATTAAAACATGGATAAAAAAATTACTAATATCATACTAATTAAATGTATAATTCCATACTTCAAAAACATGTTTTCAGTGTCTTGTGCTAATATATTTACTTATCATCGAGACCATTGTCAAGACATCTTACTGAATTGGGAAGGCATACACTAAATACCCAAATATGTTTATCGATGCATCAAGGTGTTATATAATGTTGGACCCCACTGGTCACTTGTTTAAGTCCAATGAATTCACCATAAGAGTCAATAATACCTTTCATACAATTATCTAAGAACCCTTTAGGGGAATAAAAACATGGATATATATATAATAAATAATATTAAGTATCAATACATGATAGATATATTTTAGTAGTTAATAATCATCAATAATTTCAATAATTTTTCCCATGTCAATAAAGGAATAACATGATCTTAAACCATAGTGAGAAAGAAGGTGGATGGTCAAAATATACATAGTTAACTTGCCAATAATTTTCCACATTTGAATAATAATATATGGTAAACCAATAATTTCCCCCATTTTAATAAAAGTGACAACATGATCATGACACATATAGAGAAAGAATGTGTATGTTCAGACAATATATAGTCAACTTTTCAATAATCATTCATATTGGAATAACCATATATGAAATGCCAAAAAGTTTCCCTATGCCAATAGAATAACATTATTTCTAAGTGAAAATCATATAATATAAATTATATAAAATATTTTTTTACACTTTATATAACAATGAGTATAAAAATAATTCAATGATTAAATATAATTATCATAAACTATCTACATAAATAATGTGGATGGTTGTGAAATAACATAACCCAAAAAGTGAGAAATATTTTTCAACGGGTTTATGTTATAAGAATATATATCCTCTAGAAAAAATAATTCCACCTAATATAATTAAATGAAATAATACTCCCAAATTATGTAAAATAAGTTCAATATAATGATTATAACTCAATGAAAAAAAGTTAAGTTATCAAAAATCATTACTATTGTGTAAACAACTAAATCAATAGCCACTTGAATAGGGGAACATGATTTATCCAGTAAATACAATTAAATATAAAGAGTATTAAAAAAATATAAATGGGTAGTATATACATCATTCAAATAAAACATGGATTAAAAATGTATTATGTCTTAAAGAATCATAATTTTGACTAAGAAACCCCTTATGGATTTAGAGACTTTTGAATCTAAACCCCTAGAGAGAGAAAGATTTTAATTTAACAAAAAATAAAATTATTAAAAGATAATTCATGATATTATATCACAAATAGTAAGTATATAAATCACATAAGTAAAATTAGGTGCATAATACCAATCTTTTCTCAAAGAGCAGAATTTGATATGAAAAACTCTTACATTGGTCCTGATTCATGATGCACTTACGCCAATTTACTGAATAATTAAATTAAGTTCATTAAATACATATCCAATAGCCTTATTCATAACTATAACCATTTATACTCTACATTTATAATTATTCTATACATTTATATATATTAATTAATTTTTACATATTTTCAACATTAGGTGTAAGTAATCTTTATAGCTTTGAACTTGTTTAGTAAGGGAGGTGTTAGTATATATTATTTTTATAAATTACATAACTATCAGATCATATAATCTATTTTAATAGATATTAAAATATATTTTATAAATATATAATTTCATTCTGTAGTATTTTTTTCTATAAACCATGAAGATGAAATTGACAACAATTGTGTTTTGGTGATTCTAAACGAGGAAAAGGGGTTTTCTTAATTAATGAGTTAAATATTAATATAACTATAATATAACCAAAAAACCATTATTTACATATTTATATCATATTTTATTATTTAATTAGTTCTTATAGTCATCCATGACATAAATTCATGGTATTGTTCAAGTAGGTGGTTAGATCGACCCAAACATGAACATGTCGTGATTATTGTGTGATTATGAGGTGATTTATTTGTAATATCATTAAACCAAAAACATAAATATATTATTTTAATATTATTAGTTTGATATATCATAGTTTCAAAAATTAAAAATAGAGTAAAATTTATATAAAATCGTTACTTAGAAAGAAAAAATTTATAATTTTCATCTTAGTTTTCCCATTTTAAATGATTGAATTCATGATAATCATTTATTGGTCTAATAATTAATAGGTTCTCTAATTCATCATACTATAGATTTAAAGATATCATAAATATCATATTTAGTATTTAATCACATCACCATGAACTTCCATTTTAGGCAATGATGAAAATAAAATTGAAAATCAGTTGTTCTATAGTGGTGGTAGTCTACACATACACATGGTTCCAAGTTTATTTCCTATAGAACATGAGAAAGGGTAACATGGTTTTTTTCCGAATTATAAATATGATATAAATATAATAATTATTTATTTTATTCCACTTTTATACCATAATTTTAATGTGGTTGATGAAAAAATAACACGGTGCGTTGTGGAAGTTGTAGTCTGCAGAATAAACGAGTGACGGTTTTGTTTTTCTTAATAGAAAATGGAAATGTGGGTAATGATTCTACCATAATTATAATAACATACTAGTATAATAATTATACTAATTTTATTATTTTAATATGGTTATAAGAAATTTTAATAAGAATAAAATCACAAAAAAATAGTAAATATTAGGAGATGTTAAGAAATTATACCTCACTTCTTTGATCATCTCCTTGGAAAAGCAGGTTAATCCTTTGAGAGACGGTATTTTGAGAAGAACAGATAATTTTTAAGTCATCTACGAGGTTTTATAAGGGTATTGGGTGTATTTCTTTCGAAAATAATATGTTTGTGGTGTGAGGGGAAAAGAGAAGAGAATAACCTCTTTTATAAGTGAAAGGGGATGACATTTTTATAAATACCCAAAAAATTTCAATAATGGGAAGTAAATATCAAGTAATGTGGATCCAAAATTGATAAATATTGGATAAGATAAGTTATAAGGTTAATAAAGGCCTCAAAAACACATTCCCATGCATTTTTGAGGCATTTTACTGTTATATTCTTTACTTTTACCATTTTAGTTTTTACCATGGTAACTAGTTTTTTACCTAAGAAAACATATCCTTTATAATAAAAAAAATAAAATAGAATTTATCATATAATATGTAACAAATAATTATATATTTAAATTCCATTTCATTTTATTCAATTTATAAAAATTATAAAAATTGGCTTTAAAATAAAAAATTATAATGTATTAAAACAATTTGAGAAAATATTACTAATGTTTGAAAATTAAAAATATGGGTATTAAATAAAAATAATAATTTTAAAAATTATAAATTCACCTATAAAATACATATTTTTTCTTAGAAAAAATTTCATTAATTTTCAATTCATACTTATATACTAATAATTTCATAAATCTGTGTTTTTTGTAAAAATGATATTTTTCACTAATCACTTAGAAACCATTCTTTTTAGAAAAATCACAAAAAATAATCTTAAGAATTTATTATTATGGTTAATAAAAAATGATTTTCATTTTTTAAAAATAAATTTCAAAAATTGTGTTATTAAATATTTAAATAAAATTCCATGATATAGTGGGAAACTACTCATGTTTGAAAATAAATTGTTAGAATGTTAACTATTATTTTTTATTATTTTCTAAAATTATTAATTAATTTATTTTTTATATATTTAATTTTTTATAATCATAGTATACTTATTTTCATAAGATAAAACGTCAATTTTAGATAAATATTTTATTAAGCATAAGAGGATTTTCATAGTTATTTTAACAATACTAATTGAATTGCATTCCTATTAAAAGTGATCGTTATTTCCTTTCTATAAATATGTCATAAAATGGTTACTCATAATCATTCACTCTAATTCAATGGTTATTTTTTAATGGTTATACATAATGTATATATTTTTATTAAAATATGTCATGGTTTTATTTTAGTTCAATGTTTTTTTTTTGAAGAAAACTATTGAACACATTAACTTATTTAAAAATAGCCATCTATTTAAATTTTGGGGTGTTACATCCCCCCAAAAAAAATTTATCCTCACAATTTGACTCATAATATCATAGTAATTTCTATGGGTAACTCATAATTAACTATACACTACTAGATGATCGTGGGTTAATTTAGGATGTGGGATGAGATTTAACTTTATAAAAAAATATTATAAATTCTTTATAAAGAGCATTAAATCATTCATAATTTCACATAGAATTATAATAAGGGAAGAAAACCTATATACATAATTAATAACTTCCCAGAAACCTTGAAAATGGTTTATATGATAATCTTACCACTAGGGGTTTTTATTTATAAATAAATATATAGTAGTTTTTGAAAACATAAATGACTTAGAACACTAGAAACTCTAGGGTGAAAACTCATTGTCTGATACATTAGTAGTAATTTTATAGTCTTTCCCTTGTTTTTATTATTTTTTGTGACTATTTCCCTCTATAGACCTTGGATTGAGACATTGAGTCATATAATTCCTAACTCTCTTGCAATTGGGGAAACAAATTTTTATGGCTTCTCTCTTTCCATTACATATGCGATTCTGATGGACTTTATCTCATAAACATCCATAAGACTCCATCATTATCTTATTTTTTGTGCTCAGGATTTAGACTATGTTCACATGGTTAATTATATTTCATGATATTTGGTTTGAAATTATCACCAAATTTCTTAGTCCAAATTTTTTTCTATGGGTTGATCATTTATACAATCACTGCATTATCCATTGTATCTAGCACAGTTCTGTCTAGATCTAACCATTACTAAAATGAAAAGGGGTTAATTTGAGTGGTGTTCATTATAATAGAATTATCATAAATAACCATATTATTCTTTAACCTCAAGAATTATCACTTTATAACACTATCATGTTAACCTATTGTTCTTACAACTTAACTTGTATTGAACTCTATTTAACCTATATCATTTTCATTTTAACTAATATCATTCTTGGTTCAACCTAGGTTACTTTGATTTGTGTTATATTATACTTCTCAACATAATCCCTCAAAATATATATCTGAAATTACTATAAACATTCTTGAAATATTCTAAACCCAACAATTATTGAAATATATACTCTTAAAATCCAACTTATCAATTATCCAAGAAATCAAATATCAATTAATATGTAACTTAACTTATTAATATCTACATTTCAATCTATGTTATCTATGGTCACTTTATTATTACATTATATGACCTAAACATATTCAAATCCCTCATAAGTATTCATATTTAAAATGTGTATTAACTAAAGTATATCACCCAGGAGTGTCAAACCAGGTGTACAACTAGGCCTCTTTATTGTGTATTAGGTGACAATAAAGTTAATACCCAATCCACCCTTTTTAAGGTTATTACCCCTAGGTATATTTGAGAGGGTTATTCATTCCTTTGAAACTATGATCAATCTTAACTTATTACCCTTAAATTACTCTGAAAAAACATCTTAATATCCAAAGTTATCTAATCCCTACTCAGATACCAACTTTGATGCCCTAAACCCACACTCTTAAATATGGTTTCATAAACACATACTTTACATACTAGATTCTTTACCAAATTTAAAATTCTCAGACATAATTATCCAATAATTACATGACATATATAAAATATTGAATTACATAAATTCCCAAAACATTTTAGTTTTAGAGATTTAAAAAAACATAAACTGATAAAACCCATGTCTTTCTCAAATGATGGATATTTTTTCCACTGTATGAGAAACTGCTTAATCCATAATGGGACTTCAACATATCCCATAAAATTATCTACACATGTTATCCTATTAAATATATCATGTGTAATATTTTTATTTATAACCTAGAGAAATGGAAACATAATAAGGGGTGAGTCCAAATGAAAAATAAAGGAAACATATAAATTTGGTTTTTAAAAACATAAGCATGGTATACATAATATGGAAGGAAAAAATAATATGAATAATTTCATAATAAATATAAATTGATAGCATGATAAATCAATTATAATAAATGAAAACATGGATAACTATAATTACTAACCTCATAATAATGGATTTTATAATTTCAGACATCAAAAACATTTTAACAATTCTTTATTCCAAGACATTTACATGTTATCAAGACCGCAATCAAGATATCTTGCTGAAATGGGAAGGTATACACCAAATACCTAAACATGTATTGTCTCTTGAAGCATGTTGATGCATTGAGAGGATATATAATGTCAAGGCCCACCCATCACTTGATTAAGTCCAATACATTCAATATAAGAGTCAATATTACCTTTCATACCATTCCCTAAGGAACCTTTGGCTGAATAAAAACATGGATATTCATATATTGAAGATTAATAATATCAATACATGATCAACCTATGTTAGTATCTAATAATCATCATAATTTTCCCTATATTAATAAAGGGGTAACTTGATCATAACTCATCCTCGGAAATAAGGTGGATACTAAAACAATACATAGTCAACTTACCAATAATCATATATATTGGAATAATAATATATGGTATACTAATACTTTTACCCATGTTGATAAAAGGGATAACATGATCATAACCCGTCTAGGGAAAGAATTTGTATGGCCAAACAACACATAGTCAACTTGTTAATAATTATCTCTATTGTAATAAAAAAAGTAGAATCCAACAATTTTGCCCATGTAAATAGAATAACATTATTTCTAAGTGAACACAAATAAATCAAAATTATGTAAAATGTGATTTTAAAACCATATGAAGAAATGAGTATGAAGTTAATTCAATACTAGAATAACATGATCTTAATCCATACAGATAAATAAGGTTGGTGGTTGTGAAATAACATAACCCAATAAGTAATAAATATTTTTCAAATTGTCTATGTGGTTGGAATGTATATACCTAGAAAACAATGATAATATAAAATAATACAATAAATGGGTAGAATGTACCCAAATTGTTTGAAATAAGTTCAAGAGATTTATTATAACTAAGTGAATGAAATTTGAGTTGCCAAAAATCCTTACTACTAGGTAAACAAATGTATCAATAGTCACTTTAATAAGGGAACATGATTTTGGCTATAAAATCCCATGAAATAAAAATAGTATGATAAAAATTATCAATGCTAAATGAATAAATCATACAAAGAAAACATGGTGAAAAAAATGTATTATGTCTCAAAGAATTAGAATTGAGATCAAGAAAACCCTTACGGCTATAGAAACCTTTGAGTCTAAATCCATTAAAAAGGGTATTATAATTAAATTCAAAATACCAGGATTAAAAGATAATTCATGATAAGATATCTCAAATAGGTAGTATATACACCACATATGTAATAAACAACCCTTGGATATTATCTGAATTGGAACCCATATTGATCTTCCACTAACTCAAAGGGTATTCCATATCCCCATGCACTAGTGACAAGCACTCAAGCATCAGAAAGAACGATATGGGAATTATTTCACCCAATAACAAACATAAATAGATAAATAGTGTAAATAAAAGACCACAAATTAGGGATGTCCAAAATTATAAGATACAACCAACTGGATAACAAGGCTAAATGCTGATAAAATCATCAAAAAAGGAAAATATACCAAACCACCAACATCTCCATGTGCAAGTGAGGTAATTCCACATGAACCACCATCAAATCTCTATCACAAATATAAAGGTAATATATAATATATCGAGCAACCTATTAAACTTGTAATATATAAGCATGAGATAAAATCCAAGTAGGTCGACACCCACTGACCTAAAGAATAACACTTTAAAATAGAATCCATATCTTGAAGGTTTTAAAATAAAGATTAAAAATATATTTTATAAGTTTTATTTCAATAAAACAAGTATAAAAAAAATTCCATAAAAACACTCATTTTCACAAATCTAAGCCTTTTCCAAATGAAAACATATTTTTTCTCAAATAAAATCACTCATATATTATAGTTTAAAATGGTTTTAAAGGAACATTAAAAAAATAGTGTTGGGAAAATCCCTCAAGGTGTCCTCTCAGTATGTTTTGGGTGTGATTGTGTCTATTGAAAAAACTAGATGGCCATGAATGAGTATGGTTCATGTTTTCCGAAGATGGGTTTTTAAGGTCGCTCAGTTTCCCTGTGTTTTCCAAATTTTTGGGTCTCAAAATCGGGAATTTGTGTTTCACAATATATAGTTTTCTTTATAGGCTGAACAGTGTGACGAACAATGAATGAAAATAGAAAAGTAAGAGAAATGTAGAGCCTGGGACATAGACCGTGTACCTTGTCTGGGAAGGGTTCACGGCTATGTACCAGGTAGCGGGAATAGTATGTGGGAGTAGTTCATAGAACTGAAAATGGTTTGTGGTGACAGTTTTCGGTGAATGGAATGTAGTATGCAGAAGGTGTGATAGTTCGCGGTATAGTAAAAGAGATTGGGGTCGCATAGGATCAAAGGTAGTACATGGATCTCCATGGAAAATGGTTCACAGAATGGGTGGGGTTCATAGTAGGAGGATCGGTATACGGTGGAGGATATACAGAATCAAAGATTTAGTAAATATTAGATTAGTAGATTTTTCGGATATCTTTTCCTATATAAGGATTGATAATCCCACCGATTAAAAAAGATATAGAATATCATTATAGAACATCTATTTTCTCCAGGAATTTAGTGAATTCAGAAAGTGGTTTACAGGAATCTATTTCACAAAGTCTGAAGATGTTCGCAGAACAGTTCATGAAAGTGTTTTTACTGGACATTGTGGTTTGCAAAGGAAGATTAGTCTGCAGATAAAAAATATAGTACATAGATGGGGAGCTCTAGTATACAGAATTGATGGCAGTCCACAAATAGAGAACAGTTCGCAAACAGAGGGTGGTTCACAATGGTGGTTAGTGGATTCAGTACGTGTAGGAGGTATGTGATAGCGAAGGTAGAGGCAGTCCACGAATGAAGGGTGGTTTGCGGAAGCAGCAGTGGTACGCAAAGGAGGTGTTTTGAGTTCCATACCCCATACACAGTATGTAGGAGGACTAGGTGTCTCTTGTAATACTCAAGTAAGATTGATAAAGCTTCAAATTAGTTTTTGAAAGTATTTTTCATTATCTAACAATAATTGTGAAGGTGAATTTCATCTGTAGGTGAAAAAAAGGACTTCAATAGAGCATCTTCCTACTGTTGAGCATGAGTTATTCATGAAAATTAAGGGACTTACATGTCCATAAAGTGTGTTCGGCCTAGAATTATATAAACTATGAGTCGATTCCTTTCCAAGAACAGTGACCAAAGGAAGAGAAATATGGTGACCCTTTCCACCAGTAATGAGCCAGAGAAAGAGGCATAGGGAGTAACCCTTGGGAATATAGTGAGAATACCATAAACCTTGTAGAGGCAGCAATCCTAGGCATATAAGATCTAACCTTAACTTTTTACTCGTTATTGGCAGTGATACTTAGTGAATTCGGTTCATTGACACATCGTCGTTGTATGCTCCTTGGGCATATCCCATTGAGGGTGAACCAAGTAAAAATTGTTGTGTCTCGTTCTTGATTTAAATTATGTTCATACTTTTCAGAGGGAACGAGAGAGAGAAGAATTTTTTGTTTAACAACGAAACAAGATCTGAAGGGGGGAAATTTTTTAGTCTCTCATACCTTGACACACACACCTCTCATTGTATTTGACCTAGTGGACCTAAAAATTGGTATCATATAGAAAGGTTTAAAATCAGTGGTTCTCTCTTAAAAGAATAAGTGGAGGTGGTAAATAATAAATGAATTCTGATCTTTGATGGAAATAATTTTCAACTATGGAATAATCGGATGCATCACTACTTCCGTTCATTAGGAATGGATGCCATCATAGTATCTATCCATAAAATATCATCTGACATCAATAGTGTTGCTTTATCATAATCTGAAAGAAGGGAATTGTATTTTGATTCTAAATGGATCAATGCTTTAAGGGGATCCCTATAAAATTAAATTTATACAAAGGTGATGTCCTCTAAAACATCACATTATATGTGGGAAAATTTTTTGAACATTTATGAGGGTGACACCAAATTCTGAAAAGAAAATATAAAAGTTTTGTGAAACAAGTATGAGGATCTCATAATTAACCCCAAAGAGTATACTGATGCATTATTCGATAGGTTAAATGTTATTTTGGAAGACATGAGGGGTCTTGGAGAGGTCATTGATGACATAGATATTGTGAAATGTATCTTGAGAAAACATCCACCATGGTTTAATCTGAATGTTACAGTATTGGAAGACAGAGACCCAAAAGAGCTGACACTAGATAACATGAACAGTACCCTTGTATCATGTTAAATGATAAATGATGATAAATATGCAGTGGAAAAGGGTAATTCTAAAGAAGTGGAATTCAAGGCCATGAATAATCTCTCTATTTAAGATAGTTCTGAGGAGGACAATTTGGATAATTTCATGTCATTTATCTCCTCAAATCTGCAAAGGGGAAAAGGGAAGTTCAAATGAAAACATCCATTTGTATGCTTTTGATGTAGAAAGATTGGGCATTTTTTAGAAAAGTTTCCTAATAAGTTTGATGATGACAATGAAGAAAATGATGAGATTCTCCAAAATAAGTATTAATAAAATATGAAAGGTAGAATAAGTACTAAGAGACCATTATTAAAAAAATAATAATATAATTTTAAAAGAAGATGAGAATTTAGAATAATATAAGGTAGAAGAGTTGGAGGACTTCAAAGATCATAAAGTAGATGCTTTGGTGGTAGTTGTTGGAAATTATTTAACAAGAGAAGAAAGTGAAAATGAATAATGATAAATTGAAGAATCAGTTGATCTTCAGGATGAATTAGAAGCTTCCCTTTAATAAATATATATTTTGAGAGCCAAAATAAATAAATCTAACAATGTTATTTGTGATTCCAAAATCTATATGCAGCAGCAAGAAGAATATAGTTCAAAGATGAATGTAGAAATTGAAAATCTAAGGTTGTCAATTCTAAATAGATCAAAAAAGATGGTTGAGTACAAACTCAAAATTGAAGAACAAAAAAATAAAAAATAAGAGTTTTACTGAAACTAAAAACGGTCAAATCAAACATATCGAAGAACTAGAAGAGGAAGTCATCGATCGGTGAAGAACATTTAAAGATCGGGAAAATATATTAACTCTTGGTATGAAATTTGGAAAGAAGATCATGCATGAAACATTGAAGATGAAATTTGAGAATAGTGGTCCAGCAGAACATAAGAAACAATCAACTCTGAATGATAAGGATAGTATATGGATTGATCTAAAACAGAAATCAGTTACAGTTTAAGTCGGGCCACAAGCACCCAATCCAAGATTGAAGATTGATTTGGGTATGAAGAATAATCAAAAGATTCATAGAACCTAGGGTACAACTAGTGGTGCATCATTGCCACACAGGAATGTACCTTGCATAAGATGTTATTGTTTTGGTAAGATGGGACACTCTCGAAATTTATGCTCTGTAGAAAAGATGTACCAAAGGCAACAACAACAACTGAGGTGGTCATACATAGCATAATATTATATGTCATCATTTGATGGTCTTTGTTTCATGTATAAACGAATTGTACATATGAAAAGATATTACACATCAACAATATAGAGGAATGTATTGAGGCAGACTGAATTTATTCATAACAAGCAGCCAAATGTATCATCAAGAGATATTAAAATTCAAAATCTATTTTTAGCTCTACAGGTTTAATCTGGTCCATCATATATCAAGGAAGATCAAGATTATCATTCTATGTCAGGTATGAAATCAAAGACTTGGGTCAAAAAGAAAAGGGTTGATCTAGCCATGATTGTAGAAATTATGTTCAAGGCATCATATTGCATTGGGATATGGATCATTGATGGTGGATGAACTTCCCATATGATGAGAAATAAGGATCTAGTGACCAAAATCATGTATGATAAAGAAGGTATCATAAGATTTGGTAATGATAAGAGCTTGAAAATTATTGTTTTAGGAAAATCAATGTTTGGAGGAAATGACAAGAGACGAGTAGATGTCTTGGCTATTGAGGGGCTTAGTCACAACTTTCTTAGTGTCAGACAATTTTGGGACTCAGGGCATGCCATAATTTTTTCCAAGAAATTATGTATCATCAAGGTAAAGTATGGTGTTTTTGTGTTTCAAGTAAATCATATAGGCTTAGTCACAACTTTCTTAGTGTCAAACAATTGTGTGACTTAGGGCATGCCATAATTTTTTCCAAGAAATTATGTATCATCAAGGTAAAGTATGGTGTTGTTGTGTTTCAAGTAAAGCGTACAAAAGGTAATCTCTACCTCATGAGTGGAGAAGAATATATGTTTTTTATATACAAGGATGAATAAAAAAAGTTATGGAATAAGTGTCTTGGCCACATAAGCAAATAATCCTTGGAAGATTAGGTGTAATATGATGTTGCTTGAAATCTCCCTAGATTATCACATGATCTTACTCGTACTTATGGTGCCTAAAAACAAGGGAAGATCATTCGAAAGACATATAAGACAAAGGAGAAAAATTCAAAAAGATTTCTTTAGTTGGTGCATATTGATATGTGTGGTCCAATTTCACCAAAGGCTATTAATGGGAGGCGACATTATGTTCTCTTAATTTATGATTATAGAAAAATGGCATGGGTTTCAATCATCACCCACAAATATGAGGTGTTCAGTTTCATTACAAGATATAGATAGGAATGTGAAAATATGCTTAGTCAGAAAATCCATAAGATTCGAATAGATAATGGAACATAGTTCACAAATAGCCAAGTGTAGTATTATCTCAAGAAACATGGGATAAGGTATCAGGTTTCAATGGTAAAAATTCCTCAGTAGAATGAATTAGTTGAGATGATAAATTGGATTGTGAACAACATTGCTAGAACAATGCCCATTGAGAAATATCTTCCAAAGAAGTTTTGGAAAGAGGTTGTGATAACAGAAGTCTACACATCAAATAGAGTCTTATTGTGCCCAAGAAAAGAGAAGACTCCATATGATCTATGGTATGGAAAGAATCAACCATTGAAATACTTTTGAACCTTCGGAAGTAAGTGTTTCATTCTTAATGATGATAAACATAGAAAGTTTGAATATTTTTGAGATGAAGGGATTTTTCTTGGCTACTCAAAGAAGAGAAAATAATATAAATGATTTCATAAGTAGATAGGGAATATTGTTGAAATCCATGATGTAACCATAGTGTAGAATGAGTATATCTTCATCAAATACATGATCAGTCTCAAGAGGATAGTGATGAAGAGATATGAATATCAGGATATGGTCCAATTCCAAATATTGATTTTGAAGAAGACTCAGATGGTGAGAGTGATGATAATAAATTAGTGTCTATATAGAGACCAGTAAGAAGAGTTGAAATTTATAGACATAACATAATTGGTGATTAGATATCACTAGTGAAGATAAGGAGGATTAAGCCTCTACAGAAAGCATCATATTTATCACAAGTGGAGCCTAAATGCTTTGATGAAGCAGCTAGAGATGAGAATTGGGTTCAGGAAATGGATAAAGAGCTTGACCAAATTTATAAGAATTGGACATGGGACATTGTTTTGAGACTAGTATACAAGAATTTCATCACGAAAAATTGGGTCTTTCACAACAAAATTAATGACGATGGTGTTGTGATTTGAAACAAATCATGAACGGTGTGAAAAGGGTACTCCTAGATAGAGGGTATTGATGTTGATAAGGTATTTTCACCTTTTCCAAGGATGGAGACAATCCGATTATTCTTGGCCATAGTATTGCAAATAATGTTTTAGGTTTTCCAGATGGATGTCAAGTCATCATTTTCTGAATGGAATTATGGAAGAAGAAGTTTACATTGAAAAACCAGATGGTTATCACATTCATGAAGATGAGAACATAGTTTTTTGGATGAAGAAGGCTTTCACTACTGGAAAATAGCCATATACCCACGGTTTTGGGTAAAACTGTGGGTATAGGGGTAGTATGGGAACCTATACCAAAGGTTTTTCAAAACCGTGGGTATAGGTCACCTATACACACAGTTTTAAGCAAAAATATGGGTATAGGTTTTTTTTGAAGAACTATTCCCACGGTTATGGAAAACCATGGGGAAAAAGAAATTATACCCACAGTTTTGGTCAAAACTGATGGTATAGAAAAAAAATAAAGGCATATCCTCATAGTTTTGGAAAAACCATGGGCATATGATTTTTTTTCGAAGACCTTTACCCATTGTTTTATAAAACCGTGGGAATAGATTTTATGCATTATGGCGGGAAAAAATTCTGTGGGACACAAAAAATATTTGGCAAGAAAACCTATACCCATGGTTTTCCCTTCAATACCCACGGTTTTGATTTATATATTTAGGTAGATACAAATATATAATCAAACAAATGTCGTAGTTGAGTTGGTGAGCCGCTCTTTTATATTCCCTTCAATCGCTATATCAAATCACACTGAGCATATTTTTTTCTAATAGAGGATGAGAGATTAATATGTTAAAATTAAACTAGATGTATTAAAATATAACTGTGTTTTCTCGGTTGGTTAGTCGTTCAAATTATGTATCAGAAATGTGGGATTGAAACCCACGACCTCTCTTTTTCTATGAAGGATGTGGATTAATATATTTAGCGAAATATAGATACATATATATGTAAGCAGCATGGCTAGAGTGGTAAAAAGCCCCGAAGTTGACTGGCAGGTCATGGGTTCAACTCCTGCTCGCAGTTTTTTGTACGATTTTTACCCACAGTTTTAAAACTGTGGGTGTAAGGCTTAGACAGCGTGGAAAAAATCTATACCCATGGTTTTTAAAACCTTGGGTATAGGCTGGCGACCTATCCCGATGCCTCTATTGCCCACGGTTTCCAAAATTGTGGGTATAGGCTATACCCACGGTTTTAGGGGAAATACCCATGGTTTTGAATCGTGGGTATATGTTATTTTTTCAATAGTGTTTATATGGTTTGAAGCAAGAACCTAGAGCATGGTATTCAAGGCTTGATCAGTTTCTGAAGAAGCTCAGTTTCCAGCATTGTAGAGTTGATTAAAATCTATATTTTAATAATTAAAGTAATAAAATGATGATGTTACTGGTTTATATTAATGACATAATATTTGGTGGATCATATGAAGAACAATGCATACATTTTTTTCAAATTCAAGAAAAGTGATTTTTAAATGTCAATGATTAGTGAACTGTCAATTTTTCTTGGTTTACAAGTAACACAATAAAATAATGGCCCATTCATTTCTCAATATAAATATTCCAAGAAAGTTTTCGAGAAGGTTTGGAATGGATAATTATAAAGAGATAAAGGCTCTAGTTGCTACCTGGATGAAATTATCATGGGATGACGAAGGCAAGGCAATTAATATCATAGAATATAGGCAAATCCTTGGAAGTCTATTGTAAATAAAAAGGAAAAGTCCTGATATTAAATTTTCTACATGACAAGTAGTGAGATATAAAAGTAATATTAAGGAGATTCACATGATTACAGTGAAAATAATACTTAGCTATATCAAGGGAACCATGTATTTTGGTTTAAAATATAATGGAAAATCTCATCCATAGTTATTGGGATATACATATGCAGATTGGTCTGGGTCAATAGATGATAGGAAATCAACATCCAAAAGTGATTTTTATCTCGGAGGGTTGTGTATTTCTTAACTGAGAAAGAAACAATATTTAATTTTATTTAGAACTACATAATATGAATATATTGTAGCTACTCAATCTTGTGTGCAGCTATTATGGATGAAGCAGCAGCTTGAGGATATTAGAGTTGTAGTGAAATATCCAATTGTAATTCATTGTGATAATTCAACTGTTATAAATCGTATCAAAAATACAATCCATAACTCAAAGAAAATATAACATTGAAATAAAATATCATTTTATCAAGGAGAATGTGGAGCAATGGATTATGAATTTGGAGTGTGTGCCAACAGAACAACAAGTTGCAGATATTCTTACGAAGGACTTACCTAAATAAGCGTTTAAAAGGAATTTGCTGGATTTGGGAGTCCAGTAGAATCCTTGAAATTTAAAAAGTGTGGATTTGGGACCACCTCTCCCTAAGGTATGGTGTGATTTTCCCTAATGTACCGATATGTGTTCTTTACCCTGTTGCAGACAATCATGAAGTGTCTTTCAGGTTCATTAACAAATGGGGAGAAAGTTTGACTATTCCAGGGGAGAAAAGACATGGGGATAAGTTGTTAAGTGGAACAATGAGATGGGGGGAGTTGAATCTGATCTGAATTTGTTTGAAGGAGTTGTAACATAGGGGTATTATTAAATTTGACAATTCTAGAAGTGATCGATCAAATATTATATATCAGGATAGCTGAGGTTTGTGATGAAATAAATTGATTGGTTTCAAGAGTTGGGGTTAGAAATGAAGTGATTCATTGATGAAATTTTCATTATACTCTGGTTTCTCATGCTGAGCATGGATCATGTAGGCATAAAGTATTTATTGATTAAATCCTTGGTTTCTATCTTAATCGCATGAAGCGAATGGTGGTTAAAGATGGAAGGAGTTTCAACGTGGTATAAAAATATGAAGAATTGTTATGAGAAGAGTTTTAAACAAACCCAAAGGGAGATATTGTTGGTAAAATCACTCAAGGTATCCTCTTAGTATGTTTTGGGTGTGATTTTGTTTGTTGAAAAATCCATATGACTGTGAATGAGTATGGTTGGTGTTTTTCGAAGACGGGTTTTTAAGGTGGTTTAGTTTCCTAGTGTTTTTCAAATTTTTAGGTCTCAAAATTGAGAATTTATGTTTGGAAGTATAATTTTTTCTTTATAGGACTAAACAGTGTGAAGAAAAAAGAATAAAATCAGCAAATTAATAGAAATGAAGTATCTAGGACATGGACCACCTACAACGTTCGGGAAGGGTTCACGGCCGTATACCAGTCAGCAAGAACATTACGTGGGAGTGGATCGCAGAAACGAAAATGGTTCATGACGATGGTTTGTGGAGAAGGGTGTGCAGTATATGGAAGGCGTGATAGTTCCTAGGATTGGAGAATAGAAAATTGTCACATAGGTTCAAAGGATTTACATAGATCACCAATGAAAAATGGTTCACATAATGGGTGAGGTTTTTGGTAGGAGGATCGGTATGTGCTGGAGGCTGTACCGAATCAAAGATTTTGTAAATATTGGATTACTATATTTTATAGATATCTTTTTATTATATAAGGAGCACTAATCCCACCAATTAAAAAATATTTAACATTATTAGAGAACATCTCATTGCTCTGGGAATTCATTGAAGTCTGAAAGTGGTTTGCGGGAAGCGATTCCGCAAAGGCAGAAGAAATTTGAAAAAGAGTTCATGAAAGTGTTTTTATGGGATGTTGTGGTTCACGAAGGTAGAACAGTATATAGCTGAAGAACATGGTACGTAGAAGGGGAGGTATGGTACATGGAAGTGAAGGCAGTCCATGAATAGATAACAATTTGTGGATAGAGGATGGTTCGTAGAGGGGGTTCGTGGAGTCAGTACGCGAAGTCGGTACAGAGGGGTGGTATGCGATAGCAAAGGTAGAGGTATTCTGAGAACAAAGGGAGATTCATGGAAGTAGTACTAATACGCAGAAGAGTTATTCTGCGTACCATACATATTATATAGTATGTAAGAGGATAATTTGGTTTGTGTAATACTCAAGGAATCTTGATAAAGCTTCAAATTAGTTTGGGAAAGTATTTTCTGGTATCTAACAATACCTAGGAAGGTGGATTTCATCTGTGGGTGAAAAAAAAGGACTTCAACAGAGCACCTACCTATAGTTTAAGATTCATTATTCATGAAAATGAAGGGACCTACATGTCCATAAACTGTGTTTTACCTATAAATCTATAAATTGTGAGAGGATTCCTTTCTAAGAGTAGTGAGAGAAGGAAGATAAAGATAGTGACCCTTTCCACCGACAGTGAGCCAGAGAAAGAGGCATAGGGAGTGACCCTTGGGAATGCAGTAATCAGACCCAAAACCTTGTAAAGTAAGTGATTCTAGTCATAGAAGATCTATCCCAAACTTTTTACTCAATATTAGAAGTGATCCTTAGTGAATTTGGTACATTGGAACATCATCGTTGTATGCTTCTTGGATGTATCCCATTGAGAGTAAACCAAGTAAAAATTGGTATGCCTCATGCATGATTTAAAATTTTTTCATACTTAGCAATGGGAATGAGAGAAAATAGAGTTTTTTATTCACAAAACAAGATCTTAGGGGGGATAATTTTAATTGTTTATACCCTAAACCACCCCCCTTGGGGTATTTGACCTAGTGGACCTAACAAATAGGATAAAATTTCATCATTTTCCAAATAATCATACCTTGGAAAATATTCATAAATTTTTTTCATGGTAACCAATTGTGATAAAGGGAATTATTCTAGAATATAGTAAACATGGTCATCGATGAAGTAAATTTTGTTCACTGGTATTCAATCAACACATCAATCGACCTCTACCCAAACACCTAGTCTTACCCTTTCTTGGACTAATCAAGATGAAAATCCCTTAAGTTTACCTAAGTAAACATAGGTCCATTATCCATATTATAATACTAAACTAGTTCACATGTGTACCTAGACATCTCACCTAGAAAACCAGGTCTTCCCATTACATTCAAATTGAGGTGATAATTTCAAAGATAATATAATTCACTAAATCATATCATACCAACATGTTTTAAAAATGAATCATAAATCTTTTTCACACCTATGAACACCACATATGAACATTTCACTTTATCAATAATATTAATTCAATTCAATTTAAATTCAATTTGTCACCCTTAAAAGGGACATTAAATTTCATTCATTCAAGTATCTATAATTTAAATTAAATGAAAATGGGAATGTTCTATGGGTTTTATATTTTCCGAGAAATAATTTAATGTTTTTAAGGATTCTTTCCACATTATTCTTGGTATAATGATACTTTCAAAGAAAACAGGTCCATTTATAAAAATATTTATAAATCATAGAAATTTAATAAATGTTAGTTTTTAAAAATTTCTTTTGAAAAGGCTCCAACACACCTGAGACATAGAAAAACATTCAATCATATTCACTTTTTAAATCATCATCATAAGCATCTCATGAAAAATCATCAATATCCAACTATGAATATCAATTTCCAAAACAAGTGCATAATTCCTTTAAAAGGGTTTTCATATCAAATCATATCAAAATTCCCTTTTCCAATTTTATTAAAAACTCATGAAATCATCAATATTTTATTTATATACTAGATATAGGTGGAAAAAATTGAATTCCTACAAATCACAATATGAAAGAATAAGTAATCAAAGATTTAATTCTAAAGGGAGATGATTGGGACACCAACCTCAAAATCTCAATCACCAGAATGAAAACCAAAAGAAAAATAGAGGGAAAACAAATGATCCAAAGGATTCAAATCTTATTTTAAATTAGTTGGATGCCCAAAACTACCCTAAATAATATAATATTAAAATGTACGTGTAAAATCTTCAGGTAAAAAAAATGTTTCTTGGTTCACATTATTAAAAACCCCAAATTAAAGTCAAAATTTAATTTTTATCTTAATCACTTTCTAATTTGGGAGAATTAAAAACTTTATAATAGTAGTTATAAACATAAATATTTTAAAGGAATTTATTTCCCATGACTTTAGGATTTTAAAATCATGAGATTGTTTTACATAGTCTTGTTGGGAGACAATAAATGAAAACAAGGTTTTAAAAACCCTTTTCCAAAAAAATGGTGATGCATGAGGGTAACTTATTATTACCCTTATGAATTACTTAGTTATCATGTGAGGGTAATACGTTACCATTTCACATCCTTTAAAACTAAGGAACTACCCTTACATATCTCAACCTAATCTTAAAAATCATCCAAGTTACCCTTATGTAGCCTTTGGAAATAGGGGATAACCCTTACATTAGTAGGAGACTACCCTTACGCACCCTTTAGAAATAAGATGTTACCTTTACATAGTGACTATAAATCCCCCTTAATCTTACATAGTGACTAGTATACCCTTGTAAAACTATTTCCCTTTAAATACTATAGATGTTATGGTTATCTTGGGGTCTAGAAGACATGATGCATGATGCCTATAATGATTCAGTTATTATTTCATTAAATGATTTTACACAAGGTTCCCCATATTTTTTCACTACCTAAGGATTTATTATGTGGGGTTCATGGTTGTACAATCATTCACATCAGGTTTACCATTTCAAAATTTCAGAGAGAATCCCAATGGTTCCCACATCCAGAACTAGGTACAAACCTACTTTCCAAAGGTAGGTAGTCTTTTGGGGTTTCAAACCTAATGGCACTTAGTAACTCACATTGGTCATGAGGGTTGGAGGTCCAGCTCATCATACCCTTTTGGGGGGAAATTATTTCCTATTATAGGACTCTCTTATATATTTAAGATATTTTCATGAATGTCTTCTAAATCCTAATATGGGACTGGTTACCCTTATAAAATGATCATGTGTTGAAACCTTCTATGTGTAAAGTGAGGTTCTATTAATGATACCATACATATGTATCCAAGGATCTTTATATATTTTCTATTATTTCTTATAAATTGGCAGTTTTTTATAATTTTAATCCATATAGTTAGGCACTCTATAGTTTACTTTCATTCAGGGAGGCAATTGCTATTTCAAGGATGGGATTGAACCTTTATGAGGAATCCTATGTAACCTATTTGTAATAGGAATAAAACCCTACATAGTTTATTTAACATATCCAGACTAACTTCTTATGAAAATGAAATATATGAGAAAACTTATTCACTGGGTATATAGCTTGATCCTTTGGAAGAATTCTTGTGTATCCTGCTTATAACAGGAATCAGTTTCATCATATTTTGATATTCCCTAAACCCGTTGATGGGAGGTGATAGATAATTAATTCCCAAGATGGTTTTTCCCTTGGTTTTACCAATATGGGAATTCCTTCGGCACTTAAACTGAGGTGGATGCCCTGGTATGGGGTAAATTGTATCATGTCACTAAACGAGGCTCAAACACTAAGGTTTATCTAGATGGGGGAATTTATGATGCAAGTGATATTATCATTACAAATCCCTAAGACCATATGAGTCATGATCTGTGTGAGAAATAAGGGATAATAAGTAATTAGACTCACCATATATGGATATGGAAATTATGAATCTAGGAGGCCCTGATGGGGTGTTTGATATGAAGTTCAATTCTTAGGAATGTGTCCTACTTATTCAATATAGAAAATAATTAGAGTCATCATACTTCAGTTCATTCATAACCCACTAATGGGTTTGAGGTACATAAGGTCATGGTTGGGGCTTACACATGATGGGGTACCTATGTATGATCCCACTTATCATCTGATTATAGATGAGAAAGGATGGTGGACCTATAGAAGAATATAGTCCTAAGAATTAAGAATATTTAAAGTATGATGGTACTTACACCAGGGTGGATTCCCATTTAGATCTTGGGCCTTAGGAAGGTGTTCTACATATCTAGTTTATAGAAGGAATCATAGTCCCCATAGTTCAGTTAGTTGTATGTCTGGGTGTGCCCACTAGAAAAGGTTTTCATGTCCCGGGGTGTCTGCCTAACATGATTTACATGTCAAAGAGTCTATTTCAGAAATGTCCTGATTGTTTGTCAGACACGTCTTGATTTTCCAATTGAAAAGTCATGATTATCTATCCTACATATCCTAACTATCAAACTGGAAAGGTTGTTATGTCCTAGGGTGCATCACATGATTGAATCATACATTTCTTAGGCTTGTCACATTATTTGACCGACATTTCTAGAGTACTATCACATAACCTGGAAGAAATATTCTAGGTTCTTCACATGATCAACAAATACATATCTAGGGGTGTCGTATAACCAAGACTAATAGTCACGAGGTTATCGCATGATCTGGCTATAAATTATGGAGGGATTCACATGACATGTCCAATATGTCTAGAGGACTTTGCAATACTTGTTCAACATGTCTGGAGGACTTCACAATATTTTGCTGGTATTTTTGAAGGATCCATTTTGGCTTGGCTTGCATGTATAGAGGACTTTGAAATTCTTGGATGAAATTTTTGGTTGTTGTCACATGGTCTAGATAGGTCATGTGAAGTGCATGATGCCTTCACATGAAAATAATTATATCTATATTTGTTTAAGTATTTTTTGTTTTTCATACAATATTACATATATTCCTAAATTTTTTCCAATCATTAGCTTATTGCGGTTTCACATGACCAAGTAAACATGTAAAAAACTCATTCTCATAATATTCTTGGTTCACCAGAAGTCCTTCATGTGATCAATATGGTGATCATATGAAGCACTTGTTCATGTCATGTAATCCCTTAGTATATTCCCTAAATTTTTCTGGGTGGAAGACCCTTGTGATTACATGTATTTCTACTTTGATAATTTTACTCTTCTCCTCTCTTGTGATTGTTCCTGGCATCTCTCCTTTGTGTTTCATCTCATGATTTTTTATACTGAGGGGGAGGAAATTATAATCCTTTCCACCATGGTTATACACCACCTTTCATGGCGTGTATATCACATATATACTCATGAGTTTATGGATGTATTTTCCCATCACATGCTTCATATGATCTTGCCGTTGGTCATATAAGGTGTTGTATGATACATAGAGACTGCGAGAACACTCCATCGTCACCATATTTATAGGACCCTGACTCATCAAGTGAATTTCTCAAAATCATGTTGACAAGATAAACATACTTTGAAACATTGAGATGACATGTCTGAGAATATTTACAAGATAAAGATGCCAATGTAAATTAAATCATGTGATAGAAGAAGACTTTTCTAAGGTTCTTCACAAGATTATATCACATATTGATGATTATTTCATGTGATTAAGTAGGAATTTTCTAGGGGCCTTCATGAGATCATGATATCTTGTTGAAAGGAATTTGAATGATCAATGGTGATCACATGAGAAACATAACCCCTTCACATGAATATTAGAGTAACTTTGACTACATAAAGCTTCCACCTTTTCATATTTATATCTTTATTTTATAAGGGTTATTGGTTTATTTTCATGTGTTTTTCACCTAATGTGTCTCATGATCAAAGGATCTCATCAGGTATACTTCACTTGATCATCATCATTTGTCTAGATGTATTCTCAATAATAAGAGGTATTGTTATAGGGGATTAATGTTATCATGAATAGATCATGTGAGGTGTATGAACTATTATAATGGACTTACTAAGGTCATGTGGTCACGTGTCACATTGGGGGTCACATGATCTACAAGACCCAGCCACTTAGTATCCATATAACCATGCTTCTCCTTAATTTTGTATTTTGGATAAAATAATACCCATTATTCAGGTATTTCTTCAATTTTATAATTAATGATTCTCATTTGGTGAGAATCAAGAAATGCCCCCCCTCCTCATGAGAAAGGTTTATAAGGAAAAGGACCTGGTTTTGGGGAAAGTAAATTCCCACCTGAGTCCTTGAGGCTTCTATTGATCGATGTCCCAAATAGTGTCTGGTCTTCCAAGTGTCCCTTGGTATTCTATGGGTAATTTTATAAATAGGGGAGGGAGGTATCTATTCATTCTACCAATGATTCAAACTCTAGATATATTTTTATTTCTCTCATTTCATGACTGTTTTGCAATACCTCACCTCAAGAACCATTTCATAAGACCTATTCATAAGAACCATTCATAATATTTCTTTGAAAGATTGTTTCATGATATCTGATCATGTGATATTCCCACATGACTTACATCATCTCAATGACTTTATAAAACAATCTATGAATCAACATATGGTAATTTGATTGAACCATGACCCATGTTCTTGTCCTCATGGATGTCTTACAGGCTTCCCATGATCTATTGGCTTTGTTACATGATCTCTTGATCATTACATAGTTTGTGTGACCATCATCATGTAACATGACCTCAATTATTATAACAGATCACATGGTTTCAATATGATATACGGTTTATACGATCCATGAAACCCGTATCGGTTCATGCAATCACAAACCCTTAAGTGGTTCATATGATTCGCATGATGTTATTTGAGTTATGAATCTCTTCTAGAAATATTAATTACCCATATGACATATGATTCTTTCTTTTTACATATTTATTCTAGTTCTCAAATACATTTTAATGTAGCTGGACAAAGGTATTTGATCCCTGAGAATCATAATTCCAACCCTTGGTATCAAGTGTTCTCTAATAACAAGGCTTTTAAGGGGATTCTCCCACGTGAACATCAAATTTATACTCTATTACACTGACTTCATTTGTATAGATTTGGTCTACTGGTTGATTCTTTTATTCCCTCACCTGGTTATGATCCTCCTTCTTGTTGGATGTTTTATTTCATTGACTTTATTCAAAATTTGATTTATGAAGAAAGTCAATTGGTCACAGCACGACTCCATAGATCTTTATATATGATAGATAACTCCCATAAGGGTCTAGATAGTTGTGATATTTTCCACCATCCAATTTTTCAATTTTATTTGAGCATACTTGTCTCCTCCTTGAATAATTCAAGAAGTGGTTGGATCTCAAAGTGGGACTTTCTACTGGGTGGTAACTTCTTTGATGAATGGGAATGGTCATTCTGGTTCTAGAAGAGCTTCTCAGAATTTTCCTACTAGTTTCATCATATTAAACTTTTTAAGGTGATATAGAATTCTCATTTTTTTTCATGTATCATCAATTGGAAATTATCAAAGAGTTCATTAGTCACTAGTGTCCTGACACTAATTCCTTTCATTTTTTTCATGGTGAAGTATGGATCAGACTTGGTAATATTTACTGCTGGATGGAATACCCCTTCTTTGGGAGATGTATGAAAAATACATTCATGTTGTTGATGTTTGGGATGAAATCTCACAAACTATGACCTTATAAAAGGACATGATCATCATCATGAAGGAGAAGTTGAGAAAGGAGTTGAACCTACACTTGCTCATTTTCTTTAAGGACTAAATCATCATCTTACTCTACCATAGTAGGACTCAGTAAACTATTATAAACCCTCATAAATTCCTTTATTGATAGGTTTTCAATAGTGTGGGATATTATATCTACATCCTTAGGGATAGGGAGTGTGAATCATGGTTTTACCAAGTCAAACAAGAGGTATCCCCAGGCCTTTGGCTAGAAGGGTATTTATCCATTGTTCTTAATAAATGACTTTTCTAGAATAGGGATGCACACTTTGGTATTTGAGTGGGAACATTGGTGATGTTAGATTGATTAGAAAATAGGTTACCTCTTAATCTATTCATTCTGAATCTTTCTCACCTTTATTATCTATTTGGTCATATTCAAAAAGAAAATATCCCTGACCAGATTGGAATCCCCTTCTAGTTGTTATTTGGATAGATAAGAGATCATTTTTAGTGTTACAAATATCATAACACTATTATAATCCCAAATTCTATGTTACATCCCAATCGGTTAAATATTTATATGGTTGAGGTGATTCTAGTAGGTATTAATGAGGTTATTGACATTTTGATCCAACATGATTGTTTCAACTTTATGCCTCATCCTGCACCAACTGGGCTGATTGTTAATAATGGTAGTGGGTCTCTCAATGAGTGGTAATATAAAATCTCTCTCTAGTAAAAGGTTCTTGAAGCTCAAATAGACAAGTTCATCAACAATGATCTATATCCCCTATTAGTTGTCTTTTCAGTTTGGATGTACTCAAAGGGTTTATCCTCTCCTTTTAGATGGCGTACGTGGTAAGAAATGTTCTAAACTTATTCACCAATATTGGATTATGTTGGAACATGAAGACACAAATTCTAGGATTATTCTTCTTCCTATTGATGCCTCAATATTAATATTTTATGACTATGCCCAGGATTAGGTGGAATCATACCCAGGAGGGGTACTGAATAGATTGGTCTATTGGGTGGAAAAACCTTGTGCTTCACTAAACCCCTTATCTATAGCAATGGAGTTGATTCGAGACTTGAGGCAGGATCTAAGGAAGAATTATTGTCATAGTGGTGAACTTCCCAATAGTTTAAAAGGGTTTATTAAAGAGGATGGAACTTCAATACCAGTGACAAATGATGCTTCATTGAGAGGAGAGTACATGAGACTTCTTCTCTTACTTCTTTTTCAACTCAACAAACAGATCTGATATCTAAATACCCACCATCAACCATTCCTCCTTCTAATATACCTACTCTATAATTTGTAGATGACCAAGTACCACAAAGGCTAGTTTGAAAGAAAATTTATACCCTTATCACCAAGACTCCATTGAAGGATTTTCAATGCTAGGATGAACACCTTATTTATATTTTTCATGACTTGGTGTAAGGTTTCTTTAATTTTAAACCATTATATGATATCATGCTAAAAATTTCCCAAGCCAAAAAAAACTATCCAATAGTGTTAAGGACCTTCATAGATTTGATGAAAAAAATTATCTTACCCAATAAATAAGAGAATATTTGAAGATTCTTGAGAAAATACATCAAAAAATATTTGATTTAAGCACTCAGATGGATTTCTTGATAGTAGAAAAAGAAAAATATAAATTTAGAGTTTATAGAGAGATATCACATATTCTATATTTTTTATATTTTTTATAGACCCCTCACAATATATTTGAATATCTATCTTCTTTAGTTGAGGCTTTTCATCCTCTGGCAGTAGTAGAAGAGATGAAGTGGGAGAAACTTCAACACTCAATTGACACCTCTCACTAGAATTTAGTTGATTTTGAAATTATAAAAAAAATGTCTTTTATTGTGACCTATCTATGGGTATATTTTTTTATCTTTATTATTTTTTATTTTTTTAACTTTAGAAGAGAATACAGAATGTAGATATTCCTCCTTCCTTTTTCATGTTATCAATGAATAAATATTCTAAAATACGCATGTCATTGTCTATCTTTCTTTCATTCAGGGTGTGTATAAAATTTCATTAACTTTATGTCATATGGATCATCAATGATATACCCATACTTTTTTATAATACCATGTAAACCCAAACACCTATATTTGAATGTTTCAATCATAATAGATTTATCTTCGAAATTTCTCGTGAATGCCCACTGACATGAGATTTCTCATTGATATACTTGATCTAGTTATCTTGAGATCACCTAATTTAAAAAGGATAATTTGGGTGAAATATATATATACCAAAGGTAGAATTCTCTAATTTCTACCTAATTCATTGGACTTAGTGATCATAACTTTATTTTTTCTACGAAAAAATAATGATCCCTACAAGCTTTGTATATTCTTATATTTTATTGTCATAACTTTTTCCTAAGTTTTATATGGGATAAAACTTATCAAGAATAGACTTGGAAATTTCTTAGGCCACCATATTATGGGTTTTTGACCAAAAATTTTTTTATTCCTTTTCCATTTTATAATTTCTCAATATTTCTCGGATTGCATAAAGTGCATGTCTAGAGATTAGAGACTTTCCTTTTTCACATGATTTTCTTTTTAGGTTTTCAACGTAGATAGAATTGTGTCTCTTTCATTTGTATGATTAATGAATTTCAAATTAGACCATTTTTGTGTTGTAGTTTAAGGTCTTCAATCTCATAAATTCTATTTTTGTAGTTTAGGGTCTTCTAGCTCAGACATTTTGCTACTATAGTTCAGATTCTTCTAGTTTATACCTTTTATTTTTTTAGTTTAGGGTATTCTATCTTGGACCTTATATTATTATAGTTTATGGTCTTATAGTTCAAACCATACTTTATTGTATTTTATGGTCTTTTACCTCATAACTTCTATTATTGTATTTTAGGTTCATCTATCTCAGACCTTTTATTATTGCATCTTAAGTTCTTCTAGATCAGACCTTCTATTGTTGTAGTTTAAGGTCTTCTAGATCTAACCTTCTCTTGTTGTATCATGTGTTATTCTAGCCCGGGCCTTCTATTTCTATAATTTATGGTCTTCTAGATCAAACCTTCTAATTCTACAGTTTAGGGTCTTCTAACTTAGACCTTCTATTGTTAGCAGTGAAGGATGGATATTCATGAAGGTTTTGAGGACCCTGCATTCTGAAGAATGAGTGTTCATGAAGGGTTATGAAACACAACATTCTTAATTGATATTATGAGGAATTAATTTTCATGAAGGGTTATGGTACTCTGCATTCTTAAAGAAAACATACAAGGTGAATATCTATGATAGGTTATAGCACCATGAATCCTGGCTGAGATTCCATTTGATGAAGGGTTATTTTGACTGAGTGTGTTTTGATAGATGGAATATGGATTGTGTAATTCATAACACAAAAGTTTGAACTGATGAATATTGAATGGGGAGGAAGTATCAGGGATGACCCAAAACACCCTAAGGTGTTTAGTTCTACTGTAGTTTTTTCAAGGCTCACAATGATCAGAGGACCTTTTCTAAAAGGATGAGACACCTATATTTGGTGGATCAGAGGCCCTTATGAATGATCCCATAGAGATTAAATGCATGGTCAAGAAGATATGTCCTCAATCTCTTCCAAGGACCATGAATGATTTGTGAGGATTCATATGTTTGGAGGGTAAAGTGGGTTATATAGAAAAGAGATATCCTGGAAGGGTTCTGCACCCTAGGTCAGTTTGGATTTTAGTTGGGAGGATCAGGTCCTACACCATGAGTCACATGTTGTAATCCATCAAATGGTTCGAGAATGGAATATTTCATTCCTGGTTTAAGAAATTATACAATATACAGTGATGTAATTTCAATGATTTCAAATCTACTTGAATAGTTGAGTTATGTTGATTGTAAATCATGGTCTAGGAATATTTGAGCTAACTAGAAGTGGGAACCGGTGGCTACAGGTCAACCATTGGCAATGGTGGAAGCCTATATTCCATGAGGTTAGGAAAATAACTCCTGAATTTAAGTGGATTTTTGGACCAATCATACCCTAATAATAATCTCTTTGGCAGGGTACAATTATACAACAAATCCTAGAGGGGTCCTTTTAGGATTAGTTAGTCCCTATTACTAGTTTTCTATAGGTAAGAAAAAAGATCTAGGGATACCAAGGTCCATGGGTTTTCAAGAGAAAGATATTGACTCAAAGAATAGGTTGTTTCGGCTTAGACTTCAAATAAATGAAGGTGGATTATGGAAAACATAATATTCAAGAAGGTTTCAAACACTCTAAAAGTTTTGTCACCTGCTAGTGAACATGTTATCGTGGTAAAGAGATGTAAAAAATCATTACTCTAACTTTTTTCTGGACCAAGGGGTCTAGAGAGAATGGATTCCATTTTACTAGGACAATAAAGTGTACCCTATGATATTTATGCCTTGTTCATTTATGATCTAAATTTTACCTAAACTCTAGAGATGAAGAGTATAGAGAGTAAATAATCGACTTTTTCTCAGACTTCCCTTTGTGATCTTTCATCCTAAAATGTTGTATGTCTCTTTAAATGGTAGCTTTATAGTCTTATGATTTGGACCATCAAAGGATAAAGTTAAGGTGGTAAAACTTCAAACAACGTGTATGCAGTTTATGGTCATGATGCACGTGGACTTGGTATGAGGGGAATGTTACAAAATATCCTAATTAGGATACCTAGGGTCAAGGGTACTCCAACATCCTTTTGAGAGGGATATAAAAATTTTATAAATCATGGATCATGGTTCTCGTTTCATGAGTAATTTTATGATAAAATCATGTTAGGGATGACCCAAAACACCCTAAGGTGCTCAGTGCTACCCTGATAATGTCAAGTCTCACAAGGATCAGATATCCCTTCCTGTAGGACCAAGATGTATGTGGTTAGTAGGTTAAAGTCCTTATTAAGATCTACCTCTTACATGGTAAAATAGAGATATCTCTTATCCTTTATAGGGTTCATTAAAGTTTGGTGGAAAACCAAGGTTCTCAAGACATGAAGTGTTATTTATGGGTTAAGGTTTTTAAAAGATGATGGAATCACCCCATACTCTGGTTGATTGGGGTTAGGATCTTATGTTCCTTTGATAAGGAATGATGATGGGTTATGTTCTTAACACTTTAACATCATGAAGTGGGAGAATATCTATCATCTGGTTTAATTTCATGTGCCAAGGATGTTTTCCTTACAGTTTAATGTCACATGGTAGGAACATTTTCCTTACAGTTTAACATCATGTGTTAAGGATGTGGGAACTGAAATGAAATTTTGCAGGATATCCTTGGGGACACTTTTCACTAGTTTGAAGAATTATATGTAGAAAACACCTTTTATCCCTACATATTCTTATTGATGGGTATCCATCTACTAGAGCCCTTTTTGCACAAATTTATCTCATGCTCAAGAAATCCATACATCGATCTTACTCGTTCATATATAAAGAGAGTTTTTATTACTTGTACCTCTTTAAATAGAAGTATATGCTACTTTTAAGGATGATATTCCCTAGATTTCCCTATTAATATTTTAATGGAAGGAATCATTCAATAATCAACTCATTTAAGGAGATCACTTTGTGTAGATATGACTCATATGTAGGGGATAGGGGTGACTAACTCAGAGCAATTGGGTCACCATAGAATATTCATACCTTGAAATAGAAGGGTACAAGGATATTATGTCATAATATTTATTTGATAATGAGTACTATGCATAGAGGTTTAAGATCGATAGTATCTGAATATTCTTGAATAGTTAGGTTTAAAAATATGTAAATCATCACCCAAGAATATCTGAGTTAAATGGAGGTGGGAACTGGTAGGTATTAGTCAAACATTGATAATGGAGAAATCTAATATTCCAAATGGTTAGGACAATAACTTATAGATTTAAGGGTGGTCTCCTTTGGGACCAAAAAATCCCCTTGGAACAAGATCCTTGGAAGGGTGTAATTCTCAAATAAATCCTAGATGGGTCCATTTGGATTATCCAGTCCATGTTACCAATATTTTGTAAGAAAGAACTAGAAGCAAGGGAGCCCAAGGTCCATGGGGTTTCAAGATAAGGATACCAACTCAATTAATTGGTGGTGTCAACTTAGATATCTAAGATATAAAGTTATTTCATGGAGATAATAAGATTCTAGAAGGGTTCGAGCACCCTAAAAGATATACCATCATGTATTTAATACATTTTGAGCTGAAGGAATAAAACACGTGATTCTTGGGTACACAATCATATAGGGGGTGACCTATTGAATGTGAAGACATTTTTTCATGTAGTTTAACATCATGCTACTAGTACATGGTCATGTATCTTAACATCATGTGACTAGGACATAGTTCCCAATCTAAGATATGTGTAAATCACATCAGATAGAGAATATTTACATGTTCCCTAAGATCACATGAGCCATGTTCGGTGTGAGAAATAAGAGAAAACTAGGAAATCAATTAATCCATGAGAGATTGGGTCTCAGATGGATCGCTACATAGGTCCACCCCATATGAAGTTAGGGTTCATTTTTATCATCATATATGTTCAAACTGGACACAATACTGGGTTTCAATATATATCTTGTGATAGCAGGAATCAAGATACACATAGTTCTTGCCTGAAATATCCCTACATAGGTCTAACCCATACACAAGGAGGGGGATATTTTTTATATTGTGGATGGGCCTAGGATTTGATAAATGGGATTCACTTATATCTGATGGTAACAATAATTATTCCACATGTAGTTCTTGAATAGAAAACTTTTTATGCAGGTCTAACTCATACGTAGAGGGGGTATTTTTCCATTGATTATTGTCTCCTGACCAAGTATTGAAGATTTTGGTGTCACTATATATCTTTTGATGGTTGGAATCAAGCCACATGTTGTTCTTATGTAGGAAACTCTCCATACATGTTTATCCATACGTAGAGGGGGGGATTTTACCCATTGAATATTATGGTTGGACCTAGGATTAGATATCTGAGTGTCGCTATATATCATATGATTGTAGGAATCAAGACACCCATAGTTCTTAAATGTAGGTGTGGTCAGAGACCAACACCAAGGGTAGTGGTCTTCTAGGGCAAGGTCTGTAGTATTTCATAGTTTTATGTTAAGTAAGAGACTTCAACCATGTAGTTTATCATTATGCAGTAAGGATGTTTGGTGTTCCTTTTAATGTCTTTCATCTAGGATCATTCTAACACTAGCATAAACTACTATGTCTCTATCGTATGGGTAATATCTTACCAAAATTCTTAATCCCACATGAGAAATGCTCAGTGTGAGTAACAAATAATGGAAAAGGTTTCTTTCACCACATAGAGGCGATTTAAATAAATATTAGGGTCATTTTTATTATATAGTGGTAGGGCCAAGATATAGGATCTAGGATTACCTATATATCTCATTATAATGAGAATCAATCCATACATATTTATTGGAAACCATGTATTTTAATTTCATGTGGTAAGGATTAAGGTTATCCATCATCAAGAAGAAGTCATGAAGCCCCATAAATGTTGTCCAAGCATTCAAGAGATCATATCATGAGAGTAATCTTGTGTTTATGACACGAGGATTCCTAATTAGGTTTCCCAACACATCCTATACTTGGTATATAGGGTAAGACTACATTTTAGTGTCACATACTAAAGATGGTGTCATTTTGTTTAATTTTTTATGAATGGGATGATATGGTGTCTTTTATTTTTAGGTCATATGACTAGGACCATGGATTTTTTTTAGTTTAATGCCTTTCTACTAGAAATCCTTCCATGGATTTTAACGTGATGTAGTAAGAATGTATCATGAAGATTAACATCATGTGACTAGGATGATGTGATGCTTGATAGACACTATGAAAAGTAATTCTTGAGTAACCTTGAATTGGTGGGGGCATAACATGTTCCCCATCTATTGTATCCAATGAGAAACCTCAATTATAGTAGACCTTATATATTATGTAAGGTCCTTCCTAATTAGTTTATAGAATTGGAGGTTTCTTTTTTGGTATCATTTTGGTTCTGAGAGCCAATACTAGATCTCCTTGAAGGAACGGGTGGAGGTGAACCTTTTTATTGAAGGATCATGTATTCCAATTCTGGTGTGCTTAAAGGTTGTGTAGTGTATGAAACCTTTTATCATAAAGGTGTTCCAACTCATACATCTTCATTTGTGATTTATCATCATTTGATATTTTTTCACATATATTAATTTAGAGCGAGGGTAGCTGGACTTCTATGGGAAACACTACCTTGGTTCTGTATACCATTGAATATGGATTTTCTTATATAGTAGTAAGTGTATTCGTATTCTAGGCCCAAAAATAATGGAGGATCTAGTCCATCCATGAATTCTTATCCTTATCCATCATATTTTATAGTATATTTGATAGATTTTTATTAAAGGCCTCTATTTCTCTATGTATTGCTGCATGATAGAGGATGAATGATTGTATTTGATGTTGTAATCCTAGTATAATTTCTTCAACTCTATTGAATATAAGTTGGTGTCATTTTCCATCAATATTGTGTGACAGGCATCTAATCTAGTGATGATATTGAATTTTATAAAGTTAATGATATTCTTATCCTAACTTATTTGAGGGGTATTTCCTCATCCCATTTGGAAAAGAAGTTAGTATTAGTAAGGATGTACTTAAACTTCTTAGTTGTGGCTAGGGGGTATAGCCCCACAACATCCATTCTCCATAAGTCTAATAGCCAGGAATATTTATCTATATATAGAAATTCCAAGGGTTGATGGATGAAGTTTTCATGAATCTGGAATGAATGAAATTTCCTAGTGAATTACACATAGTCTTGTATCATTGTTTTCCAATAGTAACCAAGACACCTAATTTGATGTACGAGTCTAATCCCATACTGATGAGTGTCATAGAAGCTTTCAGGGACTTCTTCCAGGATGTCGGGAATATCTCCTTCTACTATGAATCTAAGGAGGATTTCATAATATTCTCATTTATAGAGGTATTTTTACACATTTAGTCTATCCTAAAGGGTAAAGTTCATTTCTCATCATTGATTTTATTCCATTTCAACTCGTTTTAATTTGAGGGTCCCATTTTTGAAGTAATTGACTATAGGCTCCATCTATATTAGGGTATATATTGGTTCATCATGCTCTGGGGTCATATTGAACTAATTGATTTCCTCCATATCACAAACAATTAATGATGAGACTATCCTTCGGTGTGTGATGTGTAAAACCACTTCATCCTACTCAAGGTTAGACAGAACTATGGGTACATTAGCCAGTTCATCAGTATGATCATTTTGTGATCGAGGTGTATGATGAAACGTTATTTCAAAGGGGAACTCCTCCATCAGTCCTATGAAATAACAAGTGAGAGGGGAATATTCCTCCTTCTTGATGGCATATTCACCGCTAATTTTTTATCACTAGTTCTAAACCCCATTTGATGTTCATATAGGTCATTTGTATTTGTAGGGCTAGTTCTAAGCCAGAAATTAGTGCTTTGTATTCAGCCTCATTATTAGTACAGCCTTTGAACTATGAGAAGGATTAGGGAAAAAATTATTTTTCTAAGGAAACAAATACAATACCTAGACTAACCTTATTGAGATGTGGGTTTTCCAAACTCTTATTAATAGGAATTCAGGAGGCACCATCAAACTATATCACCCATTTTTGTGGAGTTTCATGGGAATAGAAAATATCTTTTTCTAGAAGTTCGATGTCTACTGGTGTGATTTCTGTGGCGGGATGTGTTGCAAGGGAATCATACAAATCCTACCATTTAATTGCATTTTTTGACATGAATTAGATGATGTATTTTTGTTAAATAACTTTATATAGGGAAAAACTCTCAGATAATATAGGATGGACAAGTATGTACTTGAGTGGTTCAATATGAGAGACCAAGTGGACTTCATGATTCTATAAGTAATGTCTCAACTTTTTCACTATAAAGATTAGTGTGAGGTAGTTCTTCACAACATCATAATATCTAGTATCAATACCTAGCATCATTCTAATGAGGTTTTAGAGACTATTTTCATTCCCCTTGTCATTTTTCTATGGAAGGGTAGTACCAATAAATCATTCCATGGTGGCCATATATAAGATGAGCGGCATTCCTTCCATTATTGAATTCTAGATCAGTGTGTGTAGAAAGTACTACTTGATATTTTCAAAGGATTCTTGGAAATCCTCATCCAATTAGTAGGAAACTCCATTCTTTATTAACTTGTTGAAGGGGAGAGATTTTCCATCTTGGTTCTCCATGAAAAACTAAATTTAATTGGGGTGCCCTTGGATCGTCCTCAGTTATTTGGGATTATGAAGAGGTAGGATTGTTAGGACTGCACTAGTCTTTTCTAGTTCAACCACAATACCATGGTATTATTCGACAAAGCCAAGGAATTTCCCTAACTTTACCCTAAAAGTGCACTTCAGCGGATTCATATTCAATTTGTGATGTCAAAACTTACTAAATATTAATTGAATATCTATGATGTGATCACATAGCTATTGATATTTGATTACCAGGTTATTGAAATAGAATTTTATTATTAATCCAAATAAGGTTATAAAAATATGATGCATGGTGCATTTGTAGGTGGTTCCAACATTCATTAATTTAAAGGGTGTAAACTGATATCAGAAGATCCAATGAGGTTTTCTAAAGGTGGTTATTTCCTCATCTTTAGGGACCATCTTTATTTGATTATACCCTGAATACCTATCCTCTAATGAAATTTCTTGGATTCCAGAAGTTGTATCAATCAAAAGTTATATGATCCAAAATGGGAAATAGTCCTTTGTGTAGTGTCGACTAAGTTCTTTGAAATTGATATAGATATGATCTTCCCTTTATTTTTCTTCATAGGGATGATGTTGGTGAACTATTTTGGGTATTTCACTTACCAAAAAACGTTTTCATTGAAAATTTTGTTGAATTCAAATTCTATATTAGTTTTATGTGAGGGGTGTATCCTCTTGGATTATTTTCTAAAACCTAGAAGGTCATCAGGTAATCCTAGGTAATATGTATCCACATCAGGGTTCAGATCGAGCATTTCAGTATAATTCCAAGAAATCATGTATCGATGTTTTCTTATAAATTTGATATAAATATCCTTCCCATAGAGATTTATAGTGACAATAATAAACGTAGGTCATGGGTCTTCTTCTGTTCCCAGATTTACCTACTTGATCTTATCAATTATGGTGGAGGACCTTCCTCAAATGTAGGAGGGGTATTCCTAAGGTCATCCTCTTCTTCTTCCATCCCCAATTCTGTGGAGGAAATTTTCATACATGGTGGGTAATTTAGGGGAATCTCTGTCACATTCAAGGTAAGAGAGGCCATGGGAAGAGACATTTTCATCTTAAAATTTTAGAGTTGTCAAAGAGATATTCTTGATCTAATTATTCTCCTTATACTTTCATCAGGGATAGGAGGAGTCTAGACATCTTGTATTAAGTTTTTTTCCTCAATTAGATTTATAGGTATCAAATAATCATCATAGATCATACTCCTAGGATTCATGGGGTGGTCCCAAATCCATTGGGTCTTGCAACCTGCATATTATCATCCACCTTTGGTTGTTTTCCTTCCCTTTTTTAGAAACCTACCTTAGCATATATGGCTTCACAAGACTCAAAGGGGGCACTATCACCATATAGTATTTCAACCTTCCTATAAATTGGGTATTTCAAAAAATGGTGGAATATTAAAGGTACCTTCATGTGGCTATGAAGTCTAATCCTTCCAAGAAAGAAATTATATGTTGTGTCTTGTTGTATAACCACAAACTCAGTGTTATATGGGAGATCCCCAAACTGTTCCTTGAGCTTGATCTTCCTGATAGACCTTTTCTCACTCTTTTCATACCCTTGTATGGTTAGATTTATAGGAGATAAACCCCCCATCACTATATCCCAAACATTAGAGGGTGTAAATCAAGATGTTGTTTATCCCAGAACCATTGTAAATCAAATCCATTTGGATGTTGACATCTTCAATCTTTACAAAAACATATAGGGGTATGATATGTACTTGGAAAACTTCTTCTTAATCTAGTTCCATGAATGAGATGGAGAAATTATATTATGATAGAATAGACCCTATTAAATAATATTCAATTTTAGAGAATACTATCTCAAAATATGGTTCTCTTTTGAGAGCTTAGATGAGTGACCCTCTCAGTTTTTTTGAAAGATAGATAGTATCCATAATTGAGTGTTTGGTTGAGAAAACTTTCAACTATTTCAGAATGTCATACTTTTTTATGTAGTTTTGTGCTTACCATGGTTGGGTTTCTCCTTATTATGTGTCTTAGGAGTTGAGTTTTTTTAAGGTGGAAGGGCCTAGTTCTTAAGAATAGATTGAGGGAGAATCTGCTGCTAGTGGAAGGGGTTGTATCAACCTTCCCCTTTGTATGGGATGATCAGACAATTGCACCCTCGCTAGTCTGTTCTTGTAAGATGATTAGGCTTGGATGACCACTTGAGGTCTCTAAGGCATATAAATGTTTCTATTGGGATTGATGGAGTGATCACCCATGGGTCTCATCTACATATATGGATTATGTGGGTGTGTGATATAAATATTATGTTTGACCATTCCCACATTGTCCCCTATATCCTCATCTCCTACGTATTCGACATATGAATCCCTGGTAAGATATGGGGAACTCATACTCATAGAAATATTCATCATCAGAAAATGGTTATGTTAAGTGTAATACATTAACAGAACCAAATATGATCTCTTAATCTAATGAGGGTCCTATTTGGTGGGGCGGTTCCCATGCTTTGGATGTTGAAGGAAAGAAATATGCAAGATTCAGAGCTTGTGCGGGAGATGTATATGGCTCTTACTCATCTATTATTTCCTATTTCTGAATATTACATATACCTATGAGTGGTGTATTCAATGTCTCATCCCTAGGTAACAACATCATTTTTGGTTTGTAAAGTCGTTATCTCAAGGTGGCATGATCTTTTTCAACTATCTTTTGAGTCATCCAATTATCAAACTTTTATCCATGCCTGATCGGAACTTATTTCTAGTCACACTCTTGTTTGGGTTGGATGATGGATACATAAGTCACTAGTGTTGGGAAATTCTCTAGTGATTCCTTTCCAAAATCAATCATTCTTTGTAGGATATCTTTGAAGAAAAATCAGTCTTGGATGGTGTGACGGAGCCTCCTATTGAATGGGGAGTAGTCATGACAGTTAGTGAGGATGAACTTGTTGGGTTTCTTGGTCTGCAATATCATGAGTAGGTTATGTTTCATGGATTTAAATAAATAACTTGATAATTACTAATTTGGGAAGGAGTACACTTTATTCATTCGTTCCTTGAATCATAAGTGACCTTAATCTCCTTTTTCCTATGGTTGAGGGTGATTTTGTTGTTATTGCTGCTCGATTGGAGGAATTAGATGATTCGAGGCCTACCAAGGTGCTTGAATAGACACTAATACTAGTTTGAGGGTAACAATGGAATTTTTGGTCATACCAATAATTTTTTCCTATTTTAAGGGAATAGGCCTAGATTTTGATCGGGTTCACTGAATGGCATATTATAAGCATTATTACATTTCTACAAGCTCATGTAACCTACATGGATACTTTATTGGGATCAAATATGTTTGAAACTTATCTTAAATATGTTTATCATAGAGTTTTAATAGTTGTTCTTGTGAGAGAGGGATACTTATTAAATAGTTTAAACCCTTCCATCTAGTGATGAGGTCATAAACCCTCTCATTTTCATGTTGTTTGCAGTTTTTAAGGTCAAAAACTATTATTTTATGTAGTGTGGAGCTGAAATGTTAATGAATTGTTGAGGAAGGTATTCCCATCCAAAAATGGAAATTAATAGAATGTTTTTGTACCAAATTAAGGCCATAACTATCAGATTTTGTAGAAAACATATTATCTTAGTTGCCTCCATATAGTCTCAAGGGTCCATCATTGAACTGCATCGGGATATGAAGTGTGTGAGATATTTTTCTGGATCTAAAAAATTATTAAAGGTTGAGAAGATTGGATTTATGAAATTTGGTGGGAAAAAAGTGTTATTGACCCATTAAGGATATGGATTCTTCTTGGGTTGGATGAGTTTGTGTCTCCCTTCCATTGCTTCCATTTGAGTAGCTAGGGATCCAATGGCATTGAGTATTTTTGTAGGTACCACCATCTAGGCAGCCCCCCATCTATAGGGAGTGGAAATGGATTTATGAGTTGGCCCTGTTTTCATATCCTACTGATTTTTAGTTCATACTAAGAATTAATTATCACCTTGATAGGGGGAGGCTATGTTCGTAATGGAGGGAAGTCGTGATCATCTTCAACTTCCTCATTTATGTAAACTAGTTTACTGGATCTAGAGCCAATATAACACTTAGATACTGCTATTGTAGTTAGATTATATCTCTCCTAAAATGTGGTAGGAGGTATATTTATCTCTATCTGAAGATGATACCCAATGCTAATGTTTCCCTTGGGTATCACCTCATTGACTTGTCTGAGATTTTGTGTCTCATTATCATATTTTTTCATTCATTACTTTATAGGTGGTGTTCAAGATTTTGGGTGGTGAATAGGATATAGAAACATATTTCCCATTATATATGGTGGTTATCTTCTGTAGAGGTGGAAAATCATTATTAAAAGGTGCTAGATTTTGGATCCTTCTCTAATTCAGCATGCATGAAGCCTCAGTTGGTGCATTCAAATCACCCTCCTCTCATGGTATGTTTTCTTAATTATGACCCTCTATGTTTCCATCTTTATCTAAATCATCTATTAGGTTGATTCTGATTATATTCACTAAGTTTTATTATGAAATGGTAGTTATACCATTAATCTCAATGCAATAGGGTGATTTTTTCACCGCTTAGTCCTCCATTGAGGGTTGAATTAGGATTATTTCTATAACATTTGACCATTTTGGACCATTTTGGATTATTACCATTACAAGTTTTTATTTATGTTACCATAAATTTCTCCTATATAGGTATTTGAATAGTGAACTTGAGGGAGTTTCTAGCCAAGTTTACCAAATGGGCCTTGAATAAAAAAGGCTTGTCTTAAACCAGGTGAAACGAATGGGATGTCATCCATTGATATTTACCTCCCAGCCTAGAAAAAATTTATTCCTTCTAGGGTTATGATAATGATTAAAATAATCTCATCACTATGGTATGGGGGAAATTCAAGGCCTCTATTTGAACTTATTGATCCTTTTGTTGAGGATTTGATGATTCATATCAAGGATTTGAGGGCTCCTGAGACAGAAATTGAGATATAAATTCTCCCAACCCTTTAGGATAGAGTTTATCTGGAACTGTTGATGATTTATCTAGAACCCTATTGGGGTGTTATTAACATGGTGATAAATATTGAGTTAAAAAATACCCTATCATTATGGGATTCAATATATTTACAACTATCGTCGATATTTCCAAGAACTTCTCAAATATTGATAACTCGAGGGGTGGAGGTAGTTGTAAATATTCCCCAAACCTTATGGGTTGGGTTCACTAATTGACAGTTTCAATGTTAGATTCTATTGTGGTACATTTTATTTGGTGAAATTTTTCTCATGTATGAGCCGGGTGTAATGTTAGCCCATGATGGGTGACATTTTCTACGATAATTTGTTGGGTTGGCCACAACTTTGGATCCCGTGTATAAAATTTTTTCGCATTTTTTTTATGGGTCCGTCTTAAGAATATTTTGGAATCCCTCTCCCTCCATTCATGATGTATTTTCATTTTAAAGTGGGATTATTTCACTGTATTGACCAACTGGAATGTGCATTTCTTGGTCTCCTAATTTCTCCTATGGCTATAACATTACAGGATGTTGTATTTAGGGAGATTTTCTATTATAGGGACATAGTGAAGTGAAATGCTCCATATTTTCCCCACCATCATATATATATGACTGATGAGGATTTGGAAATTAGATGATAGAGAGTTTTTATAAGATAGATACAAATACTACATAGGTTTTTTCATGGTCTTCCATCCTTGGGTTCTAGGATACAGAGAATGTGGCCATATCCAGTAGAAAATAGAGTGTATTTATTGAATTTTCCCATGGATCGTGCAATCACATTGTGATGGGGGTGAATCAGGTGTGACTTATATTACTGAATTCATTTTCACCATTTAATTCAAACCTTTATCACTAGTTAAGATGAGTGGATCATGTATGCAATGTAGAAAGTAAATGAAACATATCACATAGTGTTTTTATAAGGTTTAGTACTAAGAAATACTCCTTTTTATGTTTGTTAGAACCCCCCCCCCCCCCCCCTCCAAACATGTATTCTACACTATAATATTTTTTTCAATTACAATGGTTCCGGAAGAAACTATTTATACACCCCAGTAGTCGATCCTCATATTGATCCTAGTTATATCCTCCAACAATACAACCCTTATTCCTCAATTAGTTCGACACCCCAATCGTTCAACTAGTTAGACCCCCTAGTCTTTCAAGCCTCTTCAGCAACTCGTTTGACCCCCCCCCCCCCAGTTATAAGTTCCTTCTTATTATTCAGAATATTTTATCCACTTATAGGATGATAACTTGATCTTACTCCACAAGCCTACTATTTCACACTATCTTGTGTAAAATTTAAGTACCTCTACACTGATGTTGGCCTTTATTAATAACTCTAATAACCTATATATGATCATCTTCCTCAATAAAACACTACTCAATCGAATTTTCTTTCTTCTATTAAAGACCCAACCTTATTGAATACTGATAATATCAGATATAAATATCTTCTGACATAATTATCTAGATTTAGTCTCAAATAAAAACATAGTATATATATATGAAATGTATATTTCATGTGCATTCTCAATCATCATGCATGTATAATTAAATTCATAGTATTCTTACTTTATTCATTCATTAATACATTTACATGAAAACTACCTTATGTGCATACACACACTTCATTATTTCATTGCATGCATAGTGTTCACACACACTGCCTACTTTCTTGTGCTCTCTCCTTCTTACGCAAACAATGGTATATGGACACACTGAACACTTGCACAACCTTTGTGAAAACCATGTGCATGTAATGCATGAACTAAACCACCTTATCCATGTAAGGTATGTGTAATTCTCCCAGATATCATGAAAACTAGGTATGATTTCAATATTCTTCACACAACAGTGTAGTACACAGTCTTCGTGGGTGTATGCAATGTCTTTCATGAAACAAGCTTGAGTTCTTCAAAAAATATAGGGATACACATATCCCAATTACTTCACAGATCTCAAATATTTATGAAACAAAACAAGTGTTCTAAGAACATTTTGACTGCCTCACAAGTTATCTTCTTCTTTCCACAAATAAAGAATGTGAGGAACTCCTCTTCACTAATACAGAGTGTTTTCAAAACTATGTTTTTCTCTTAAATCACTCAAAAAATTATCATTAATATCTAAATAAAAATGAATGCATTTTAAGGTATTTATAGAAAATATTCCACTGACTCAACTTGTGCATAACACCTCACTTCAAGTGCACCACCTCAACTTCATGACATTGAGAATCACTATCTTCATAAAAGCTTGTTTTCAACACATTGTATATCCTTGTTTTGGTCATATTTTTAACATTAAAACAAAGTTTCATGTGGTTTTGATCATGTTTTAATCCTTATAATGATCAAACAGTGATTGAATGCTTTGTCTCGATCTTTAGATAAGGTTTCATAGATAACTCAACAAGAAGAACTACTCCAACGAGGCTCACTAAAGATGAAAATGTGCTAGAGTCGATTTGATGGTATAGATTGATTAAATCAGATGGCCTCTCTTCTTTCTATACTTTTAATGGTGGAGAAATAGTAACTGAGAGATTCTTATCCCACATAAAAACTTCATGTGATTAAGCAATCCCTTTTATAACAAGCTACTCCAATAGCTAGAAAGAAATGGTTACTAGTCTACTCCCACTACTCACTAGCACTGCCATATGTCATCACCTTGCTCTGCCACCGTGCTTCCCCCACATAGTGGTTCACCTCTCCTATGTCATGCTATGAATTTCTTCATCTTAGCCATTCTAATCGGCTCATTCTAGGTTCAATCCTAGTTCCCACCTCAGTAGTGGTGCATCTACATCCCTCGGATTGCTAGTTTAGAAGCTAGTTTTTAATATCCAAATCATTAAAGAAAAACAAACACTTAACCATAGCCGTATGTAAGTCTAAATCCAAATTCAATATTAAATTCATTCTCATACATTCTTCATCCAAATTTAATCTCCATTTTCTTCTCACACACTCTTCATTTATTTCATGTTGATACCAATATTTCATAATTAATAACAATTGAAACATATCTTAAAAATTAATTCCATCTTTGAAATCATTACAATTATAACTCATTAAAATTTCATCCTCTCAATTTATTGACATTAGTTTCAACTTCAAACACTTGGGTTATTCAATAACCCCATTTTGATTTGTTTTCAATTGCCACTTCATTTTAAAAGACAATTATATCCCCTCCCCATTATTGGAAATAAAATCAAAGATATAGGTATGGGAAGGAATTATCAAATCCATCATTAAAACTTAAGAACATATTCTCCTCTCCTGAAACTTATAGTTTGATTTAAATCAAAGAATGATGGAATCACCAAAAACTTAGTATTGTGCTAAAATTATCCAACTCTGTGTCTGTCTGAACAATTATCTATGTAGAAAAAAAAGAGTGATTAAATTTGACATCAATGCTTTCAATAAATTTCCATCGTGTGAAGCCAACACAAAAACCTTTTTTTAGGGATTGTTCAAATGTTCTTCAAAAATTCTCTCTCATACTTCTCAACAAACAAATTAAAAACATTCCATTTCAAAAATGTACTTCCCCTTTTTAAGTTAAATTTACTTTTATCATCATGTAATCAATCACTCCCCTTTAGAATATATTTTTCATCATGAAAATAGTATAATGTTACCAACATACCTCAACAATGAAAATATTTAATCTTTGTATTTTTAACATATAGAATTATCAGATTCATACCTCACTAGAACTTATGATATTCATAAGATATCAACTAAGATAGAAATATATTGTGGTTGGTCTTCTATTCTACTCCTCAAGATATTCACTCAATATGTTATTATTCTTGATTGGATTTCTTCAATAAAAGGATATAATAATATTCTAAGATTATTTGTAATGTTTCAAAAAATACAACATTATGCCAATAGTATTCCTTAATGGAAAACATTCTAATTATAACATGTTCATACATTTTATCAAATTCAGTTCTCCCCTTGAATTCATGCTACTCCTTTAATTCCCTACATGAAAAACAGACACAATTTTTATATGGGAATAATGTGGTCCTTCAATGCTCCTCAGTTAGAGAAACAAGCATGATAGTTTCTTCTCAACATAGTTATATTCTTAGATAAAAAAGAATTCTTCACATTTACTTGAAAATTATTTTCAATTTTCTCCAATTTATCCATATTTTTTTCTATTCCAACTGTTCTAGCTATATGATGAATAATTCTTTAGTAATATTCTCAGTCTTTACTTTGTGTGTGGACCCCTTTTTCCCAACAATATCTTTTGTACAAGAAGTCATAGATTATTTTCATTTCTTCTTTAGGAATTATTTTTATCCAGAAAGTCAGTTCAAACATTTTTTACCTTTATGTCCATAAATATTACACCTTTCACTAATAACTTTAGCATTCATCAAGTTACCCTTTTTAGGAAACTTACCAAATTTTTAATCAAATATTTCTTTCACCAAATCAATCTTGTTGTTTCTCTTATGGATTTATTTTTTTCCTTGATTCAATCTTGCTTCCTTTAGTATTGGTGTTCATAGCTAATTCACAATGGTCCATGATGTGACCTTTCCTACTACAATATAAGAATATTTTATTTAGTGTAACACTATTCACATACATCTTGAGAGTTTTTTAAAACCTTCTTCTTTTGTTCACATCCCAAGGCTGACTTTTCATCTTCATTTATTACTTGACTCATGTCTTGTTTTGGTCTTCTATTCACATCAACAGATGATTTGTGCATGATTGGTACATACTAGGACTCATTATAACAATGACAACTTTTGTTGAAATAATCATATAAATTTACAAAGTAATCAATTCTATTTTTGATAGGATGATTCCCTTTTTGTGAGTTCTTCTTCTACTATATAGGTTTCCACTTCTCTTCAGCTTTGATCCCCTTAAATGTAGGCATTATATAATTTTCATACAAATAAATATTATTCCAAAAATTAATTTCCTGATTCCCAAACTTCCAATAGCACCAATAGTAGACAAAAAATATTTATTTCTTATTTTGTGATGAATTTTGACTATCTTTGACATTTTTCTGATTTTGGGTATCACATTTCTTCTTATGTTATTTCTTTGGAGAACTAGAATTTTTACACTTCACCACACCCATATTTGAAGATGTAATAGATTCCTAGGAATCATTCATCTTTAATGATTCTATATTAGATTTGTCCTTAGATAATATCAATCCATTCATATAACTATATTGAGTATTTTTATAAATAGGACTATTATCAGATGAATCCTTAGAAATAATACTTTTCTCATCATCTTGGGAAGTATCAGGTTGTGCCTCTTCCATGTTTCTTAGTTACACTTCTAATTCAAGACATTTTAACTTGAGATAAATCTTATCATCTTAAACTAATTCCATGCTTTCTTCCCAATGAATATTCATCTTCTGAATCTCATCTTTATACACCTGGTTAGCCTTTAGTAAAAAAATTTGAAGCTCTATAGTTCTTTTTGCATTAGTTTCCAACTGATCATATTTAACATTCATAGATGTAATATGTAGATTTTCAAGTGAATGGATTACTTCTGTAAATACCATTTCAAAAACATATTCTCACAAGAAATACTCTCCTATTATTCAATAGCTCCAATATATATTTTATTACAAAGAGATATTGTTTTATCATTTTCTTTCACAAGTTTTATGAGAGTTTTGGGTATGAAAACCTTTTTAGTAAATGCCTCTTCCATAAAATTAGCCTCTTCTTATAGATGTAACTTTTCATTAAAAAATTTCTTGAATACTCTGATCATACATTTGACCACTTATTTGGAAATTTTCTTTATATTCTCTTTAATTTCATAATTGATCATATAATCATCACATTTTTAACTTGATTCTCCCAAATTATAATCAATTTATTTAACTAAAAAATTACCACTTTGTGTTCCTTTATCTATATATTGATTTTAATTTATCTTTTAATTCTTATTCAACTTATTTTACACTATTTTCTTCATTTTTTTTATTCTTGACTGGAACTTCTACCTTTCTAACATTAGGAGTATAGTTAGTATTTCCCATATAAATCTCTCCTGAATTTTCTTTAAACTTGAATCTGTACTTTATATAATTATGATATAAAAAACTTTACAAGTAATGTAGATCCAAATAGATGTGGACTTTAATATGATACCAATTGAAGTGTCCAATGGATCATGTAGTCACACTAATAGGGGTGAATCAGGTGTGATTTATTTTAATGAATTCTTTTTCACCTTTTAATTCAAACCTCTACCACATGTTAAGATGAGTGGATCATTTATGTAATGAAGAAAATAAATGAAAAACATTACACAGTATTTTTACAATGTGTGGTACTATTACCTACTCCTTTATATGTTGGTTATACCCCCAATATGAATTATCTGCTATAATATTGTTATTAATTGCAACGGTTCAGGTAGCAACTGGTTATACACCCCAGTAGTTTATCCTCCAATTGATCCCAGTTATACCCCCAGCAATCCAACTCGTATGCCTCATTTGGTTAGATACCCTAAAAATTTGATTGGTTAGACCCCCCCCCCCCCAGTCACTTGAGCCTCTTTAGTAATTGGTTAGACCACCCTTTCCACAAGATCCTTATTCTTCAAAATATTTGATCCACTGATGGGATGATCACTTGATCTTCATCCATGAGCTTATTGGATCACATTGGATCATGTAAAATTAAATTACCTTCACACTGATGTTGGTCTTTCTCAATAACTCCGATCACCTATAGATTATCATTTTCCTTAGTACAACACTTTCTGGGTGAATATTCTTTCTTCTGTTGAAGACCGACCCTCACTGAATACTCATAATCTTGAGTATAAAAGTATTTTGAAATTATTCTCCTAATTTAGTCTCAAAACATTACATAGTATATACATGAAATTTATATTTCATATGAATTATCAATAATCATTCATGTATAATGAAATGAATTGTCTTTTTACATTATGCATGATCAATACATGTGCATGAAAACAGCCTTATGTTCACACACACAATTTATTTTTTTTCTCACACAATTTTTTAACACAAACTACTTGATTTCTTGTTCAATCTCCTTATTATGTGAACACTAGTATATGCACATGATGAACACTTGCACAACCTTCATGCAAACTATGTGCATGTATTACATGCACTACACCTACTCCTCTGGGTAATGTATGCAGCCTTCTCACACAGATCATACAAACCATGCATTCTTTCAAGATTATTTATGAAACAATGTTGCAAACTATATTTATGGGTGCATGTTCTATATTTCATGAAACAGGCATTAGTTATCAGTTTTTTTCTTGAAATTGAGTGAGAAATATGTAGTGGTATCCCGATTAATTCACGAATCTCAAATATTCATGAAATATAATGAGTGTTCCAATCACATGAAAATTTCCTCATGGGTTCTCTTATTCTTTATCTAAAAAGATAATTCATAGAACTAATCTTCATAAATATAGATCATTATAAAAACTATGTTTTTCTCATGGTCCACTCAAAAAATTACCATTAATCTCTTACTGAAAATGAATGTATGTCGATGTATTTATAGACAATAATCCACTAACTCAAATCATGTTCACCACCTCACTTCAAGCGCACCACCTCAGTTTCATGACACCAATAATAACTATCCTCCAAAAACCATATTTTCAACACATTGTAGATCCTAAGTTTAATATTTGTTTTAAAATTCAAATTAAGTTTCATGTGGTTTCAAATGTGTTGGAATCCTTAAAAATATCAAACAGTGCTTAAATTATTTAGCTCAATATTCAGAAAACATATCATAGAGAACCCAATGAGAAAAACTCCTATAGGGAGGATCAATGAAGAATATTACATGCTGGAGTTGATCGGATAGAAAAAATTGATTGGATCCTACTAACTCTCTTTTTACTATTTTTTAATGGTGGAGAAACATTAACCAAAATATTCTTATCCCACATAAAAAACTTCAAACAGTTGAGCACTCTATTTTTTAACAATCCACTCCAATATCCAGCCATAAATGGTTACTAGTCCACTCCTACTACTCTTTAGCACCACCCCATGTCATTACCTTACTCATCTTCCATTCCAACCCCACATAGAGGTTCGCCTCTCCTGTGGCATGTTATGCATTCCTTTAGCTCATCCATATTGGTCATCTAATTCTATGGTTGATCCTAGTTCCCACATCAATAGTGGTGCACCTGTATCCCTTGGATTACTAGTTGGTGGGATAATTTCTAATAACCAAATCATTAAATAAAAAACACTTAACCATATCCATATTTAAGTCCAAAACCAAATTCAATCTCAGCTTCCTTCTCACACAATCTTCATCCAAATTCAATCTAAACTTCCTTCTCATACATTCTTCATTTATTTATTATTGTGATCAATATGTAATCATTAATAACAATTGACATATATCTTCAAAATTAAGACCATATCTACAATCTTCATAATTATAACTCATTGAATTTTAATCCTCTCAACTTATTGACAAAAATTTCAACTTCAACCACTTGGGTTCTTAATTTATGGAATAAAGGTTACCATTGTATCCTAGATAGGGTAGGTTTCTAGAATTTGACCGCTGATGAGTTTCCCACATATATTAGTATAGGTAAGGCATGAACTCATTCTCTAGATCTTCTGGGATCTTATAGTCAAAAGTGTAGAGGGTATAGAACGTGGTTGGGAGGTTTTTTATGGATAAATATATCCATATATCCATGTTTGCATCATCTTCATCAGATTTATATGCCTCCACCTGGTTAGACCATAGAGGTTTCTTCTCTGGTCACTTTCTGAATGTGGTGTAATGTGTTACTGATAGTTTATGGGGAATTATATATGGTTAACCCTGATGTTTCAAGAACCTAACTATATAAAGATATTTGAGTTTTGAGAAGCTATTTATATATAGGTGTTTGGTCAAGGGGAGGATTTTCTTATTTGAGAGAGATATCACTGTGGGGAGTATGACCATAGAGGATATCAGGATTAGAGTCTCTATGATTCATCTTTGCACTACCATGATGAGGATTATCATAGAATTGATCACCCTCTAATTTAGTTGAAGAGTGAATATAACCTTTAGGTGTTGTGGATATACATTGAATATCCTCAAGGACACTAGAATTGAGTAGATCATGGATATGATCCTCATTGTATGTTGTAGTCGGAATATGATGACCTATCTTTTTGGGATTGAGTAGGATAATAGAATGTTTCATTAAACATGTTGTAATATGTTGATGAGCATATGGTGTAGTGGGAATATGAACTCATTGTTGAGAAGATGCGGGAGTATATTGGTGAACCTCTATATTATTGAAAATAATATGATTATACCTATGGGTAGTTTCTAGATTATTTCATTATACCCTGGATTAAGTGGGGATATGAGCCTAGTTCAAATATAAATTCCCTGCTATAATACACTAACAGACCTTCGAAATGGGAGAAGGGATGTGAACCTCCTTCTGAATAGACTCTGAATGATTCTAGTGAAATCATTCATCTATATTATTAGGGATATTATTCTTGCTTCCATGAGTGGTTATAATATACTAATTATCTTCATTGGTAGTAATATGAGCCTAGTATAAGGTGATTTCCATGTTATCTTGACAAACCTTGGTTGGAATGAGGATATGAACCTGGTATTGTTCCTTTGGAATATTTTGATGGTCTTTTTTTATAGGAATATGATCCCATATCGAGGCATGTTCTATACACACATTGTGAGTTCTAGTAATAATGGAAATTTGAGCTCATTCATGTGCCTTTTGAGTATTCTTCTTCCCTTTCTTGATAGGAATGTACGCCTATCCTGAGGCATGTGCGAAACCAACATGGTGATCTTGGGTTGGAATAGGGATATAATCCCAGTCATGTGCCTCATGTTTTACCTAAATATGTTAATAATTCTCCTAGATGAGAGTAATAATATGTTTATTCTCCAAAGTAGCCACTTATTCATACTGATCATGGTGATGTTATACTGTGGATATTGAAATAGGAATTTTTCTCTATCCCTATATATTTACCATTTCTTAAATATGCTGATGGAGATCTTCATCTATTTCTAGTGACACTTAAGAAAAGTGTGTGTAGGAATGTAGACTTGCACATTTTTAGTCTCTAAAATATATTGGCAAATATCTTTGATTGAAGTAGGAATATAAGCCCACTCTTATCCTCTTTGTGTCATCAGAATATGATGATGGGCTCTATTCATGGGGGAGGGATATGAGCCTCCCCCATTCTTGTTGCATAAATATGAAAGAAGACTTGATCCAAGTGAGTAGGGATATGAGCCTTCCCACTTGATACCACCCAAATATGTCGGCGGGGTTCATCATTAGAAGTGGGGGTATTATCCCACTCCCACTTATCCATAACTTTATACTCCCAAAATAAATTCCTTAGTACCCATGCATGAGTGTCTAGGGTGGAAATTTATTATGTAGTTCCCTCAGTATGTGATCAAGAGGAACTGACAGGATGACACTGGTGATGGTAGTTGGAAAGATCCATTGTTAATAACTACAAAATAGGAATGGATTCATAGTCAACTCCTTGATCAACCTTCATAAGATATATAATCTTATAATCGTTGCACTATAGGGATAAGATTCTAAAGTGATTGGTGGTGGTGACAGGTACCACTGGTTTCACTAAACTTTTCTTTGAATGAGGAATACTTTATGGATTTAGAATCTGGAGACCTTTATATGAAACCTCAAAGGTTGGGATTTCACCATGTAGGTGGTATTCATAAACTTTCATTTTTCACCTTAAGATAAAGGTGTTGAGTGGATAAGGTTTTTTTTAGACCTGTATAGGTCGCTGCCATGGTTGAGGTTCTAGAATATTTTCTTTATGAAGATATGGTCTCAGGTTAATATGTCTTTGATATCAGTTTTTATAGTCACAATGACAATAAGGAACAAGGTCACCAGTCAGTGTATCATCGTAAGTGTGAAACATGCTCCATCAGTTATGCATAAGTAACATAATTGTCTTTTCTTATTCCCAGTTTATCCATTTTTCTCATGTGGAATTTTCACAATGATAATGGGATTATTTCATGGGAACCTTGATTATGACGTATTTCACATTATACGTACCATTTTTATTTGTGTAGGTGATGCAAAACAAAATAGCTCAATTCATATTCAATCAATCGTTCTTATCATTATTTGATAGATTCATGTCGGGTTCACCATTTTTGTTTTCATAGGTGACATAAAATAAAATATCATGATGCATGTTCAATAGATCATTTTTATTTGAGAGATTCATGTTGGGTACACCATTTTTTTACCTTAAAATATAACATATGTTATAGTTATCTTGGGGTTCTTAAGACATGATTCCTGATGCCTATAATGGTTTAGTTATTCTTTCATTACATTCTTTCACACTTGGTTCGCCATATTTATTACTTGTATAAGGATTGATTGGGGGTTTATGGTTTCACAATCATTCAAATTAGTTTTACCTTTCCATATTTCATAGAAACTCCCAACGGTTCCCACATCCATAACTAAGTACATACCTAATTTCCAAAAGCAGATAGTCATTTTGGGTTTTAGACCTAATGGTACTTAGGAACTCACATTAGTTGAGAGTATGAGAGGTTGGGCTTATTTCACCCTTTTCGGGAAAATTATTTCATATTCTGGGAATCTCTTATATATTTAAGATATGTTCATGAATCGCCTACAAATCCTGATATAGGACTGGTTATCCTAACAAAATGATAACATGTTGAGTCCTTCTATGTGTAAAGAGGGTTATATTAATAAGACTGTATTTATATATCTAAGTATCAATATTCATTTCCCTTTATTTCTTAGAAATTGGTATTTGTTTATATTATAAATCCATATAGCCAAGCACTTTGGATTTTACCGCCATCCATAGAGGCGGTTAATATTTTATTGGATTGAACCTTTATGAGGCATCATAAGTATCTTGTTTTTAATAGAAATCAAAACCCATGTAGTTTGTTTAATACTTGAAGTTTAACGTCATGTGGAAAGGACATATATGAGGTCATTTAGGCACTAGGTATGGAGTTTGAGGTTTAGGAAAGCATCATACATATCCTTATTATAACTAGAATCAAAGTCATTATATTTTTAACCACCCTCAACCCATTGATGGGCAGTGATAGATACTTAATAACCATGAGGGTTATTTCCCTAGGGTTTACCAATATGAAAATGCCTTTAAGAAATACACTAATGTGGATTCCCTTGTATATGTTAAATCATATCATGTCACTGAACGAGGCTTACACACTAAGGTTTCCCTATCTTGGGGAAATTTATGATGTGATTGATATGATCATTGAAAATCCATAAGCCCGCATTAGTCATGATCGATGTGTGAAAAAATGGAAAACAAGTGATCAAACTTACCATATATAGATATGGTACTTTTGCACTAATGAGGACCTAATGGGGTGTTTGATATAGATTTAGGTCCTTAGGAAGGAATCCTATGTATCTTACTTATATAGGAATCAATTCCTCATAGTTTTGTTCATTCTTAACATATTGATGGGTTTGAGGTACTTGAGGGAATGGTTGGGTCTTACTCATGAAGGGGTTCCTATGTATGAGCCTTCTTCTCATTTGTTGATGGACTTGGAAGGATGGTATACCTATGGGAGAATCCAATACCATGATTTAATAATATTTTATGTATGGAGGGACTTACATGAGGGTGGATTCTAATTTATAGCTTGATCCTTGGGAAGGTGTCCTATATATCTTGTTTATAGCATGAATAAAAGTCCTTATAGTTAAGTTAGTTGTACATATAAATGTTTCCACTAGAAAAGGTTATCATATCTCATGGAATATTCCTGACATGCTTTCCATGTCATAGAGTCTATTCATGAAATGTTTTCATTATCTGTTTGACATGTTCTGAGTGTCTGCTCAACATGTCCTGATTTTTTGTTCGACATATCCAGAGTGTCTTCATAGAATGTCTAACATGTACTAGGGTTCTTCACATGATTGAACAAAACATGTTGTAGGTCTATTTCATGATTTTATTGACATGTCCATAGGAATTTTGTATAACCTAGATGACATGTCTAAGGGTCTTCATGGGATCAACACAGATATATCCAAGGGTGTTGTATGACCAAGGATGACAGGTCGGGAGGTCATCATGTGATCTAGATGGAAAGTATAGAGATATTCCCATGACTTGGTTGATATGTATAGAGTAGTTCATAAGTCATGGTGAACATGTCCGGATGACTTCACAAGACTTAGCTAATATGTTCAGAGGATCCCATGTGTCTTGGTTGACATGTTCAAAGGATTTTCAAATCTTGGATGACATGTTCAAGTGCTATCATATGATATATATATATAGGTCATGAAAATCACATGATTATTTCACATTAAAATCAGTGTATCCATATTTTTGTAAGCCTACCATCTTATTAATACTTTATTGAATATATTCCTAAATGTTTATCAAGTTTTATCTTTTTGGGGTTTAGCGTGGCTAAGTTGACATGTAGAAACTCCTTCACATAATCTTTTCATCTTACCAAAAGTAAATCATGTGATCAATAGGGTGATCAAATGAATCACATATTCATGTCATGTAATCCCATAAGTTATTCCTGAGATTTTACCTGGTGGAAAACTATTTTGATTGTATGGATTTATGCTATGATAAGTCTGCTTTTTTGAAATATCATGAGTGTGACTTGTGTCTTTCATGTGTATTTCATCTCGTTTCTTTTCAAGGTGGAGGAATGTATAGGCCTTTCCACCCTAGTTATATGTATCCTTTCATGGTGTGTATATCCTAGATTTTTGATTGAGTTAGTTGGAACATGGTTAGTAGGAACCGTGTGCCCAACCCAGGTAAATGTACAATGGGAGACAGAACCTACTGCACGACCATCACGCTGTTGTGCACCCCAGCCCAGGTAACGGTGTGGATGTATAGAGCATGTAGTAAGGTTTTCCGCATAGTTTATTAAACTGTGTAGACTAACCATGTGCTCATCCCAGCTCATTAAAAAATAGATTTTTACCATTTTCCCCTTTTCAGATTTAACCCCATTTCTTCCCCTCTTCTTCCCTGCTCTGAATTTTCCACCATAGGAGGCCTCCTTGCTCCCACTTACTCCCTTATACACCCATTTTTGTGGTTTATTTGGTGGGAAAACTTCAATATCATTCAATTAAGTGAGTTTTTAATTATTTTATTCTTTCTTTTTGGGGTTCCTTCCCTCTTTTCTTGGGGTTCAATTTCTCTAGTAGCTAGGGTTTCATTTTTAGGGTTTGATCTTGAGTTTTTGGGTTCAATCCTCTTGATTAGGATTTGTTTTTTCTTGCTTGAGGTGTGGTTGAAGATTCAAACCAATTCTTGGTTTTGTCGACACCAAAGGTAGGTGGTTCCATGCATAAACATTATTTAATGAATTTATTTTGCTTTCTTGAGTAATTTATCATGTTCTGTGGTTCTTATGTGTGGTGTGAAATTAGTTTTTTAAAGGGTTTAATATCTATTTTATTTTAAAATGGAATTTTTATATGGAATTGGGTGAATTTTTGGTGTAAAACATTGTTGTACTAATTTGAAGTGTTTTATAAATTGTTTACAAAATTTAATAAATTATGTAAGAGGTGATAATAATACTTGGGAAAGATTTTGGTGTGTGTATGAATTTGAAATAGAATTTGGAGGTGCAATTAGTGACTTGTGATGTTTAATACTTTGTACATTTTTTATAAATTGTTTAAATTATTTTTTAAATTATGTAAGTGATGAAAATCATGTTTTTAAATGGTTTCGTTGTCCATTTGATTTTTAATGAAAAGTTTGGGTGTGCAAGTGGTGTCTTGTGTTGTTCAATGCCTTGTTTGGTTGATAAAATGTGGATGTGGTGTGTTGTGTGGCATGTGAAACTTGTTGGATCATAAAGGGAAGTCTAGGTATCTAGGTGGGTAGAATAAATCTAGTATTATAGTGATACAGAAATGGATACGGCCCAATTTCACTTAGCAGTATTGAGGATAGTAACACTAACTAAATATATATGATGATTGGAGACCATTATAATTTTGGATGTTTCTCCTCTCTAGTGTCTCGTGTACAAGAATTCTATTAGTCATGGTTTCTATGCCACATTTCAGTGAGATATGAGGTACCTAGTAAGCCATTACTAGCTAGTTCCTAAGAGGTTTTATCATGGCTAGTTATCTATGGATATGTCACACTTACTGTCAACATACGTTATGACTTATTAGTTATTTCAAAAGAAAGTATGATTTAATTTAAATTGGTTTTCCTAAAAAGTTTTCTATTTTAAAATTGTTCCTATATTTTAATTTTTATAAAACATGAAATTTATTTATTTTATAATGATTATTAAATGGAATCTTGTATTGGGTGGAATCCTATTGGGTTTTGGATCACACCCTACTTACACCTTTGGGTGTAAGTAGTCTAGGTAATGTTTGACATAGGTAAGGGAAAGGCTCTTGGATATGGTGGTTCAGGTTACTAGAGGTTCTTCTTGGTCTGGTTTTATGTATATGGTTAGAGGGAGATGTCCCCCTTTCCATGTGTTTGTTTTTTATATAATCTTGTTGTCCCTTTTTTGTATCCTTTTTGGTTTTTTCGTAGACTTTGTAACTCAATTTTGAAAATTATTTAAGTCTTGTTTGGTTTGTACTTTTCAGATTTGTTTTATTAATTTTTTTGGTTTTTTTATGTCTTTAAATTGAGGAAAATCATTCCCACTCTTTATTTATGATACACAAGAACTTGTGCCAGCCCATGGGCATAGGGAACACCCTTTGGGCCTTGCTAAAAACTGGGTTGGGTGCCTGTTTGGATGGAGACCCGACTTGGTTACGAAAAAAATGGTATCATAGCTAGGTTTCTATTTGGTTCATGTTATTTGGGATGAATCTGGATAGTCTAGAGCTAGGATTTTTGGGACTCATAGTTTTGGTTGCAAGTAGCGTGTCTGGCCAGCACACCTCTTGACAGAACTCGAGTCTTCATGGGGATGTTGGGATTTTGTTTGACTTCTCTTCCAGATGGGACGTGCAAGCTGCAGACTGTATGTAGATAATGGGTGGAGGTGAAGTGTTTTTGGTCATTTAATTTCCATAAATAGATTGATTTATTTATATTTTATGTTATTGTTCAAATTTTTCAAAACTGTTGTAATAATGATTTTTCTTGTGATTATTGCTTTTTTAGCAACATGCCTCCCCAGATAACTCATTTGAAACCATAAGAGGAAGACAGAGAGATTTCTCCCTCACTGCTTGATCAGAGGTTGATAAAAGCTATAGTCTAGGCTATTCAGGCTCTGGGGAAGGGAGTGTGTCCTGTTCCTTCTCCAGTTAGAGAAGATGAATATATTCCTTGGAAGTAAAAATCCCAATAGTTTCTCAAGAACAAACCTTTTTATTTCTGAAGTAGCACGGAGATGAAAGAAGTAGATTAATGGATTGAGAAGATAGATATCATGTTTTAATTTCCTTATACTCCTAAGGATGTCAGAGTAAAATGTGCCTTGTTCTTTATAAAGGGTTTCAGTCAAAGGTGGTGAAACTCAGTGCTTCAAGCTAAGAAGTATGAGAAGATGATCTGGAAATAATTAAAGGCTATCTTAAACAAATAGTATTGTCCTGAGGTATTGGATTATTCTAAATCATGAGATTTTATGGATCTCATTGAGGTAGACCAGTTGGTTATGGATTATGAGAACCACTTTTTTTAACTAGTCTGATATTCACCTGAAATAGTATCCAATGACAAGATGAAGGCTTGGATGTTTGAAAGGTTTTTGCGATTGGAGATCTATTCTCAGGTATTCCTATTCGAGATTAATACCTATATTGAGGTAGTCGATTGATATTGTATGGTGGATATTGACTGAAAGGGAAGATCTGGTTTCTTTGGGGCTATGTTAGTGATAGTAAGTGGTAGTTCATCCTAAAAGAAGATGAAAATAGATAAGTAGGGGAAAAGGGAAGTGGTAGTTCTGGTCACCCTTCTCGGTATTCCTTATTTGTGTCTTTCAATGCAGGGTATGTTGTGTGTCAATAGTGTGGTGAGGCAGGGCACATCCGACCTTCATGATCAGCCCCACCTAGATCATGCCATCAATGTGGAGTTATGGGGAACCTACATCATTTTGGTAGGGTGACGCACCCATACCAAGGTGGGGCAGGATATATGACTTTGAGAGGGTGTCAGTTTATTCATAGTCATCCAAGATGGCGGGATATCAGTTTGGTGGCCATTATGGTAGGAACAGACCATCTTTTGGGCAGAGCTAGTTCAGGTCAGATCCATAAGCAATCATTCATTCTCAAGAAGAGACCAGACATCTTCATGTTGTGGATCAGGTATCAATGGGATCGGATATAGGGCCCTCGATAGTTCTAGATACCATTCTAATTGCATATTATATAGCAATTGTTTTATTTGATATCGATGCTTCTGTTTAATTTATATCTACCCACCTTGTAAATCTATTGAAATTTCCATCTGAGCTGATGTCTTATGAAATGGAGTTGGTAATGCCATTGGAAAAGAAAAAAAAGTAGGGTATCAGGTGCCCATCTTGTGCACTCTTCGTGTCAGGTGTTGAGATGGAATGAAATTTCCTTGTCTTGGATATAGACCTTTTATATGTAAACCTTATTATGGATTGGCTAGTGCACTTACAAGTGAATATTGATTATTATTGGTGGTGGGTAAGTTTCATGGAATCAGATGGGGGTGCTTAAGTTTTTTTGGAGAGTGGGATCCTTGGTCGAGTTGTGTTGGACCTCCACTCTCGAAGTTAGGAAATCTCTTTTTTCAGTTATCGTCAATCATACTAGAAGATGATGGTAGTTATCCTAAGTTAGGATTACCTCTAATAGAGTATGAGTTCACAAAGTTATTCCCAGATGATTTTTCAGGTTTACCCCTTAATAGGGACATGTAGTTCTCAGTTAATTTGTCGTCGGGAACAACACCTATATCTATTACCTTATATCGTATGGACCCCACCAATCTAAGGGAATTAAAGATATATCTGGAAGATTTGGAATCCAAATGGTTCATTCTCCTAAGTTTCTCTCCTTGGGCCTCCCTAATTTTGTTTGTGAAGAAGGCCGATAGATCTCTATGGTTATACATTGATTATCAAGAGATGAATAAGGTAACCATCAATAAAAAGTATCATTTTCCCCAAATTGATGACTTTTTGATCAAATGGATGGGGGAAAGTGGTTTTCAAGATATAATTATGTTCAGGTTACCACCAAGTTAGGTTGAGAGAGGCAGATATTCTGAAAACATCTTTTCAAAGCAGGTACGACCACTTCGAGTATTTATTCATGCCTTTCGGATTGAAAAATGCTCTAGCAGTAATATGGCACTCATGAATAGGGTGTTCCCCCATTATCTCGACTCCTTAATTGTATTATTATTGGAAGACATCCTAGTTTAATCTGGATCTGAGTAAGATCATGAGTATCATTTGCAGATTGTGTTGGGAACTCTGTAAGATCATCACCTTTATGAAATTTTTTCAAAGTGCACCTTCTAGATTAGGGAAGTGAATTTTATAGGCCATGTGATTTCAAAGAAATGGGCTTCGGTGGACCTCTAGAAAATCAGTTCAATTCTGTCATGGGATTATCTAAATAATGTGTTCAAGATCCGGAGTCTTCTTATCCTGTTAGGTTATTACAGACAGTTTATTCGGGAATTCTCTCGGCTTCCTTAGTCCATGATCGTACTCACCCAGAAAGGGGTGAAGTTTTAATGGAGCCTATAATTTCATTCATCCTTTGAGGAGCTAAATTGGTGGTTTACTACAGTGCCTATGTTGATCTTTAAAAATCTAGTAAGGGCTACGTGGTTTATTGAGATGCTTCAGGTATGGGTCTCGGGTGTGTGCTTATGCAAGATGATCATGTGGTAGCGTATGGTTCCTGTAAACTATGACCACATGAAAAGAATTATCTAACTCATGACTTGGAATTAGTATCAGTGAATCATTCTTTAAAGATGTGGAGTCATTATAATTTTGGGGAGTAATTTTTTGTCTAAACTGATCATAAAATTTTAACATCATTTTCTCCGAAAAGGATCTCAATTTGAGGTAGCATCATTAGATCGAATATCTTCAAGGGTTTGATTTTTATATCATCTATACCCTAGGAAAGAGTAATATGGTGGATAATTCCTTGATTAGAAAATTTTTGGTGCAGGAATTGAGTAAGTCTAGTGATGAGTAGACATTGATGGGGTTCTTTACACAGATGCACTTAGAAACCAAGGAGCAGTGTGGATCTGTGTTCTTAGAAAGTCTCTTGTTAACTCCTTATTTTATGGAGTTGGTTCATCAAGATCATCCTAGTGATGTTCTATTCCAAATATATATGTAGTTCCCTCATGGTGTGGAGACATCTTGTGATTGTCCTTTGTCTCCTGAGGGAATATTATGTTTTAAGGGTCGTTTCGTGGTGTCGTTGTCTCTGAGAAAGGTGGTGATGTAGGATAGACATCAATCTCAGGAGTTCATTTATCATAGAGCTAAAAAATATATTATAATGTTATTTTATAGTTTTTGTGTCCAAGTATAAGGTGGTACATATCTGACTTCGTATCAAGGTGTTATACATGTTAGTAGATAAAGTTAGAGCATCAAAGGCCCTCTGGTTTGCTTCACCTGTTAACCATTCCAACCTGAAAGTGGGATGAGGTTTCCATGGATTTAATTATTTCATTACCTCATACACCTTGTGGAATAAACACCATTTGGTTGGTAATAAACCATTTGACTAAATCATCCCATTTCATTACAATCAGAGATTCAGCTAAAGTGGATGAGTTGGGCCGATTGTATGTTCAAGAGGTGGTCAGACTCCATGGTGTGCCGTCAGTAATTTTTTTAGATAGATACCATCAATTTACATCTTGGTTCTGGTAAGGTCTTAAAAAGTCATTGGGTTTGAATATTAAGATGATTACAACATATCATCCTCAAATGTATGGTCAGACCGAGCAGACAAATAATTTTATGGAGGATATGCTTCGTGCATGTGTTTTGGATTTTGGAGGATTTTGGGATAGAAATTTGGGATTGGTCGAATTTTTTATAATATTAGTGACCAATCATTAATTAATATGGATCATTTTTTAGGTGCTTTAAGGTTTTCCATATCAGTCTTCTTTATGTTGAGATGAGGTAGGTGAAACTTCACTTTTGGGACCGAGCCTTGTGCATGAGACATTTTATAAAGTAAAGTTGATCAGCTAGTGATTATTGATAGCTCAGATTTTCCAAAAATATTATGCCAATTAGAGGTGTCAAGATCTTAATTTTTTTTGGGTGATCGGTTATTCTTGAAAGTGTCCCCTCTCTTGGTCATCGTAATTTGGGAAAATAGAGAAAGCAAACACTGAGGTATGTCAAACATTTTGAAATCACTGAGCGGATTGGAAAAGTGGCATATAGGATATACTTGCCTTCTCAGTTGACATAAATTCAAGAAATATTTCATTTCTTCCAATTAAAGAAGTATAATCTGGATCTGTCCCATGTATTGAATTGGGAAGAGTTGGAGATAGAGCTTGATTTATCAGTGTTTGAACAGCCGAAGCAAATAGTATATTCTAAAGATAAGGTTCTTTGTGGGAAGTCTATTCCATTGGTCTGTTTCCTTTGGCAGCATGGGAATGATGTGCATGGGACTTGGGAGAAAAAAATTGTGGTTTGAGTAGGAGTATTCATTTTTATTTTTTAATCAAGATTCAGGTTGACTTTCTGGGAACGGAAAGCTTTCCTGGTAGGGATAATTGTCACATCTATGTATTTATTTTCAGGTATTTTTCATCGTATATTTGGTCAACCTTTTCCCCTATGTTTCGCATTAAATTTTGGAGAAAAATAAAAAAAACTTATGTGTCCAAACCCAGGTGCACAGTTGGTGCATGGTTAGTGGGAACTATGCGCCCAACCCAGGTAACTATGTGGTATGTTACAAAACCTACCACACGGCTATCACATGTCCATGCGCCCCAACCCATGTAACTTTGTGATTGTACAGAGTGTGCATCATGGTTTTTCAAATGGTTTATCAAACCATGTGGACTAACCATTCTCCCTATCCTACTCATTAAAAAATGTATTTTTTTTATATTCTCTTTTTTTGATTTAACCCCATTTATACCCCTCTTCTTCCCCACATGGGGTTTTTAGCCATAGGAGACCTCCTTTCTCCCTCTTTCTCCCTTGGACACCCATTTTTTAGGTGGATTTGGTGGGGAAACTAAAATATCCTTCATGTAAGTGAGTTCTTCCTTGTTTTTTTTTCTTCTTTTTAGGGTTTCTTCCCTCTTTTCTTGGGGTTCTATTTCTCAAGCAGCTAGGGTTTCATTTTTAGGGTTTTATCTTCAGTTTTTGGGTTTGATATTATTGATTAGGGTTCATTTTTTCTTTCTTGAGGTGCGGTTGAGGTGCGGTTGGATATTTGCACTAATGTTTGGGGATTTCAACACCAAAGGAAGGTGGTTTCATGTATAAACATTATTATATGAATTTATTTTTCTTGCTTGAGTAATTTAGTATGTTCTATGATTATTATGTGTGGTGTGAATGTATTTTTTGGAAGGATTTAATAAGTTTTTGATTTTAAAATTAAATTTTTATATGGAATTGGGTGATTTTTTTGGTTTAAACCCTCATTATGCTAATTTGAAGTGTTTTATAAATTGATTTAAGAATTTAATAAATTATTTAAGAGGTGAGAATCGTACTTGGGAAAGGTTTGGGTTTGTGTATGAATTTAAAATGGAATTTAGTGGTGAAAGTGGTGACTTGTGATGTGTAATACTTTGTAAATGTTTATAATTTTTTTAAATGGTTTATTAAATTATGTAAGTGATGAAAATCATATTTTGAAATGGTTTCGGTGTGTGTTTTATTTTTAAAGAGGAGTTTGGGTGTGAAAGTGGTGGCTTGTGCTTTGAAATTACTTTTTTGGTTGATGTAATTTGGATGTGGTGTGTTATGTGACATGTGAAACTTGTTTGAGCACAAAGGGAAGCCATAGTATCTAGGTGGGTGAACTAGGACTAGTATGCTAGTGATACAGAAGTGGCTACAGCCCAATTTCACTTAACGAGATTGATGATGATAGCACTAACTAAATATGGATGATGATTGGAGACCACTATAATTTTGTATGTTTCTCCTCTCTAGTGGCCCGTGTATGAGAACGCTGTTGGTTGTGGTTTCTATGCCACATTTCACTGAGATAAGAGGTACATAGTGTCCCATTAATAGCTAGTTCCTAGGAGGTTTTCCCATGAAAAGTGATCTATGAATATATCAAACTTTCTGTCATAATATAGTATAACTTGTTTTTTATTTCAAAACCAAGTATGTTTTCATTTAAAGTTGTTTTCCTAAAAAGTTTATTCTTTTAAAAATTATTCCTAGCATTTACTTTTTATAAAACTTTGAAGTTATTTATCTTATAATGTTTATTTCATAAAATATTATATTTGGTGGAATACTGCTGGGTTTTATCTCACACCCTACTTACACCTTTTTGTTGTAAGTAGACTTGGTAATGTTAGACATGGGTAAGGGAAAAGCTCTTGGAGATGGTGGTTAGGTTTGCTGGAGGTTCTTCTTGGTGTAGTGTTGTGGAGATGGACGGAGGGTGATTTCCTCCTTTATACATAGTTGTTTTTTAGTTAGTCTTGTTTACCATTTCATTGTATCCTTTTTGGTTTTTTCTTAAACTTTGTAAGTCAAATTTGAAAATTATTTCAGGCTTGTTTGGTTTAGATTTTTCATATTTGGTTTATTAATTTTTTATTGGTTTTTTACATTTATAGTTTTGGTTATATCATTCCCACTCTTTATTTATGATACTCAGGAACCTGTGCTATCCCATGGGGATAGGTAATTACCTTAGGGCCTTACTACAAACCGGGTCAGGCACTGGTTTGGATGGCAAACCGGCTTGGTTTGTTACACTTTTCAAGATCAAGGTTCCTATGGAAAGGATTTCATGTGATCTAAGAAGACTTTTATGGGGTCCTTCATGAGATTAGGTTTCCTGTTGAATATGATTTCACATAATCAAGGGGAACTTGTTTGGTTCCCTTCATGATATCAAGCTTATGTCATCCCACCTTTTTATTACATAACTTTTCATTACATTTTATAAATAGAGGATATTTAATATTTCGTGTCTTGGAAATAAGGTACATAATACATGAAAATGTGAAAAAATTCTTCTAATACACTTAAAAGGATTATTAATTTTTTAATCCTGAGTAAAATTACTTCAACTCAAAACCTGGAGACATACATCAAAGGAAAGGGTGAGCATAAGTCCCAGTAAGGGAAGAAAAGAGAAATAGTTACATGTGAACTTGAGAAATATCAACAAGAACATGAGAAATTTCATAAATTCATTAGAAAGAGGACTATCATAATAATAATAAATTGAATCGTAACATGAAAATGTGGCTAAAATTTAATTTATACATTCATAAGCATATCACAAGGTCCATCCCCAAGGTGTCATAAAAATTACCAAGATTATTCACCAAGGTATCATAAAACTTGTCATCTCTAGAGATTAATTTATTTACCCAATTCATTGGAGCAGTATCAGGGTGTGTCCTTAATATATATTTTTTCATGTTATACACATATATCATAATCAAAAATTTCATAAATAACCCATAGATAATAAAAAAATGGGTTTCATATCAAAATCATGGCGTTTTAAAGTGTTTAAAAACATGATGATTATGTCATTTATAACTCATGGAAAGGGAATGAGAGTTTTATGTATATAAATTATAGAATAAAATAAATCATTTTTATGTCTTTATGAATAATCATAGAGGTTAAAGAGTTTTTGGTATTCACTTAAATAAAATAAAAGAATTTCTTGAGAAAAAGAGATATTTTGAGCTGAAAATTATACACCATAACGGGTATGAAACATGGTTTTATAAAATATTTAAAAAGCGGGGGAGCAAGGGTATAACATTCATAAAAGACTCATAATACATTATAGTTATATAATAAAATGCAAATAATAAAATTTTATGGAAATTTGAAATACACACCACAAAAAAGAGAACTTGAAAGGAAGAGAGAAGTTGGGAATTCCCTTACCTTGAAGAGTAACCTCTAAAACTCTAAGATTGGGAACTTGGGGGATTAATTACACCTTAGTAGGACTACTTGGGAGGTATTAATATCATATATTTTAGGGGGATTATTTTTCAATGAAAGGAAATGAAGGAATGGGTGGGTATTTATAGTAAAAGAGAGAGAGTTTTTTCTTAATTTCTGAGGACACGTCATTAGTGGTATTTGAAAAACCATGGGTTTTCCCACAGTATTAGACACTTAGGACACCTAATATCATATTTTATTGAAAAACATTCAACCATAATTTTAAATTACATAATACTTCGTTATGATTTCATTAAGCATAATGAAAACTCAAAATTGTATTTTCACTATTCACTAAAAAACAAAACATTTTATAAAAATATCATAAATTCACTGTAACCTAATATCAACCCTATTAATTAAAAAATGAAATTTATTTTATCATAATAATTCTATAAATATGATAAATTTTACTTTTAACTCTAAAAATACTTAGTTACTAAAAAATAGCAGACAAAAAATGCATAGTAAAATTTTCAACACTTAAAAAAATAAAAAAATCATTTTTAATTAAAAATGAGTGTTTTGATAGTAGTATTCCATTATGATAAAAATTGTTAATAAAACCATAGTTTAATATAATAATTTATATCTCTCTCAAAAGTACGATTTTTTCCCAAAAAATCAATTTATCAAATTCCATCTTGATTTTTAAGCAAAACTATTCTTAAAAAAGAAATGATGAAATAACAATTTTATTTAAACAAATGGATTAAATTTTAAGTAACTAGTTACTTGATACATATCCCCTTAAAACACCCACATACAACCTAAGGATAAGGTGTGCGATGGTGATGGTCTCTTAGGGAAGCTCGGATAACACTACCCGAGTGGTAATATCCACTAACGTGAACTTATCCCGTAGGTGATTTCATTAAAGCTTAACATGTTGAAGATCATATTGGGATTAGTCCATAGTGAATCCCAGTGATGTTGCCTCCTTCCCAAGCTCCAACAAATGGGCTTTATATAACCCGATTCTACTATTTTAGGCCATCGACTCTTCGTTCTGCATTAATTAACCATTATCATTTCTATTTATAAATGATAATCATAATGTTATGAGTATATTTTCCAATGGTCATATTAACTAATGACCATAATTTACTAATGGTCATAATTGACCAATGTTCATATAATAGTCTAAACTCGATGGTGACATTAAAATATATTGACTTTGTTATTAATGAGATATAGTTTCATTGTGTAATAATATAACACACATTTTCATGAAAAATTTATCATTCAAGAAGTTTAGTTTGTTACATTATTCCCTCCTTAAGAAATATCTTCCCCTAGATTTCGTCTCATTCCCTCAGTTGAGAAAATTTTTGGGTACTTTTGCCTCATTTTTTCCTCTGGTTCCCAAGTTTCTTCTTCATATTTTTTGTTCCTCCACAACACTTTAATGAGGTGGGTTGTATTATTGCGTAGAACCTTGTCTTTATGGTCCAAGATCTCCATTGGATACTACTCATAATATAGGTCATGTTCTAGTTGTACCACCTCTAGATTTAGTACAATTTAAGGTTTAGGTATGTACTTTCTCAAGAGAGATGTGTAGAAAATATCATGAACTTGTGCTAGATTTAGAGGAAGTGAAAATAGATAGGCCACTACTTCTATGCGATCAAGGATTTCATAAGGTCCAGTGTACCTAGGTCTGATATTTCCTTTCTTCCCAAACCACATGACTCTCTTCCATGGAGAAATTATAAGGAAGACTTTTTCACCAACATCACACTCCAGGTCCCTTCGACGGTTGTCAACATTGATTTTTTACCGACTCTAAGAAACCTTTATGTGTTTTTTGGATGGAATGAACCTTTTCTGTCATCTATTTCACAATATTAGGCCTAAGAATATTTCTCTCACCTGCTTCATCACAACAATTAGTATTTCTACATCGCTTCCCATATAGAGCTTCATAGGGTACCATTTGAATGATATAATGGAAGATTTTATTGTAAGAGAACTCAACTAATGGGGTATGTTGATCTCATCCATCTATAAATTCCATTGAGCATGTTCTCAACATGTCCTCGAGTGTTTAAATAGTCCTTTTATATTGTCTATTAGGTTGGGAGTGATAGGTCATACTCAAAATAAAATTGGCACTCAATTCATGTCGAATACTTCTCCATAATTTTGATTTGAACCTCGGATTATGGTCAGATATGATAGAGAGTGGTACCCCATACAGCCATACCACTTCCCTCACATAAATTCTAGAAAGTTGGTCAATAGAGAAATCTTCTCGAATATGTATGAAGTGGGAAGTGTTGGTGAGATGGTCCACTATAACCCATATTTTATTATTTCTTTTGGAAGTTATTGAGAGACCGGAGACAAAGTATATAGTGATATTGTCCCACTTATATGCCTGTATGGGTAGTGGTTGCAATACCTCTTTAGGAAGTTGTCACTCTGCCTTCACTTTCTGACACACCAAGCACCATATAGTGTAGTCATCAGTCTCCCTTTTCATATTATCCCACCAATAATGATCATGAAGGTAACTATACATTTTATTGCTTCTATGATTTATAGAGAATGTAGAGTTGTGAGCTTCATCCATCAGTTGCTTCTTTATTTCCCAAATATATGGAACATGTAATATTGTATGAAATTTCAGTACACCTTCTAGATCAATATTTAACTTAGGAAAATTCACATCCTTTATAACCTCAAAATTATTCTATAACAAAGGATCTTCTTTTTTAGATTTTGTTTATCTTCTCTAGTAATTATGGTTGAGACATCATTTAGGATAGAGGTGATGATGTCCATTCCCTTACGATTCCCATGTCCAGTTTCACTAGGTCTTTGATCAAGGGATCTCTTTGAATCCTCATCATTTTCATAAAAATAGGTTCTTTCCTACTTAATGCATCAGTGAATTTGTTTTCACTTCCAGGGTGATAATGAATTGAACAATCATAGCCTTTAAGAAGTTTGAACCATCTCCTCTATATCATGTTCAATTATTTTTGTGTGAAAATATACTTTAAACTTTGATGGTTTGTGTATATATCACACTTATACCCATAAAGATAGTGCCTCTATATCTTCAGATCAAAAATAACCACATCCATCTCCAAATCATGAATAGGATAATTCTGCTCATGAGGCTTTAGTTGTAGAGATGCATAAGCAATCACCTTGTCATTTTGCATGAGGATGCACCCAAACCCTTTCATAGATGCATCTCTAAAAATAATGAATCCTTCTCTGATAGAGGGTAAAGTTAACAAGGGTGAAGTAACCAATCTCTTCTTCGGATCTTGGAAAATTTCTTCATACTCCTTTGTCTAGATGAACTTGAACCCTTTTAGGTTAACTTGGTTAATGGATTATAAATTTGTGAAAAAAAAACACAAACCTCCTATCATATCCCACTAACCCAAGGAAACTACAAATCTATGTTATTTTTGTAGGCTGAGGCCACTCCTCTACAACCTTTATCTTTATAGGGTCAACAAAGATTCCTTTATTGTTTATAATGTTCCCCAAGAAAATAACTTTTTTTAACCAAAATTCACATTTTCTGAACTTTCCTAAAAGCCTATCCTTCCATAGAGTTTTCAAAATAACCCTTAGATGATCTTCATGCTCCTCATAACATTTGGAATATATTAGAATATCATTAATAAAAACTACCACAAAGTAGTCAAGGTATTTTTTAAAGACTATACATAATATCCATAAATATAGCATGTGAATTAGTCAAGATAAAATTAATAACAAAAAACTCATAATTCCCATATCTTGATTGGAAGGCATTTTTTGGAATATCTTCTTTCTTCACCCTTAATTGATGATAAACAGATCAAAGATCAATCTTAGAGAAGAATTGAGCCCCATGAAGCTGGTCAAATAAGTCATCGATTTTTGGTAGAGGGTATTTTTTCTTCACTGTGATCATGTTCAGTTCTCTATAATCAAAGTATATCCACATTTATCAATCCTTATTCTTCACAAAGAGAACAAGCACTCCCCAATAAGACACACTCGTTCAAATAAGCCTATTCTCTAAAAGATATTAGAGTTTTTTCTTTAATTCCTCTATCTCCACATTTTCCATTATCTATGGTATCATTGATATTATATGAGAACCAAGTATGAATTCAATGGAGAACTCTACCTCTCTTTTGGGGGGAGGTCCAGGTAACTCCTTAGTAAATATATTAATATATTCCTAGACGATGGGTACATTCTCTATCCTTATACTCTCATTTCCTTCTTCTTCTTCACTGATCAACTCCATAAATAAGGCAATAGGAGGTGAAACTAGAAAAATATCAGGTCGAGATATCTCTCTGTGGAAGATAATTATAGGTTGTCCATTAAATACTACTGAGATTTCCTTGCTTCTGTATTTGATCATATCATTATAATTTGAGATCCATTCTATACCAAGTATAATGTCGAATTCCAAAATGATAATGACTACTAGATTTTCGATAATATTGTGCTCACTAAATTAAATAATAGAGTTTATAAACATTGTTGATTATTGGAAAATCTCTTCAAGAGTCTTGACTGATAACTCTACTTTTATCATTTCCAGGATTGAATCTATATTCTTTGAAAACTTAGAGGAAATAGAGGAATGTGTAGAACTAGAATCAAACAAAGTACTTTCTAGATTTTAGAGGACAACAATAGTACCCTCCACCACATCATTTGGATATTCAAATTCATCCATCATGATAGAAAAAGCATGGCCATTCTCCCTTGGACTATGCTAAGGTTGATGGTGATTTCCTTGGGTGCGATCACACCAGCATTAATGCACCATATCTCATTAGAACTCTACAGTTAATCATGCTTGGGCGGGAGTAGTACTAGGATGGGTGACCTCCTGGTAAGTACTCGTGTTTCACCCTTTAAAAAAAGATGGTGATTTCCCTCCATTGACCTCAGATTTGGATAGTGATTGGAAAAGTATCCAAGTTGTCCACACTTGAAGCATTGGACTTAAGTTAGGAATTGCACCATCTTTCCTTTTTCTTTAGTGTTGGGAAGTTTAGGATTCACCTAACTAATACAATTCTAATAAATATGGACATCTCTTCCACACTTTTAACACTTTCTGATCCCAAACAGGAAGTTTCCCAAATGATTCTTCCCACATTTATTACACATGGAAAGTTGCACTTTATTTCCTCCTCTTTCATGATCAAAGATCCTCCCCAAGATTGGATCCATTAATATTTTATTTTCATTGGATTTATAGGACCACTGCATCTCACCAAACTTCAGTTTGACTTTCATAGCACTTCATACGATCTCCTCATAGTTTTCATAGTCTAAGTTGGCTAGATTCTTACATAGATGAGGTCTTAGTTCACTAAATAATCTATCAACCTTTCCATTAGAATTCATGATAAATCTATAGGGTGACATGAAAACCTGGTGAAGTTCATCTCATATATTACCTTATTCATTCTCCTTCTACTTTAGCTCAAAAAATTTCTTCTCTATTTTCGTTCTCATCAAACGAGGGAAATACTTATTGAAGAAGATCTCTCTGAACTCTTCCCACTCCATAACTTCAATCTCCCCTCTTGGACTCATATTTTTAATTATAACCCACCACTGATTAGCTTCTCCCTCTAAGATTTAAATAGCCAAGGTAACTTTTTCGTGTTCATAACAACAAAGTACAGAAAAGATCTTTTATATAGATCTTATCCACTGTTCTGCAATAAATGAGTCAATAGTTCCACTGAACATTAGTGTTTGCTGACACATAAAGGACTCAACATAATGTTGTTCCCTTATTGGTGGAATTGATCTGTCATCTTGATTTATGTTATTTCCAATAACTTGAGTCATTTTATTAATCATTCTCATAAATGTTTCCATTATAGATTCCATCGAAGGCATTTGCATGGTTCCTCTTATTTCCTGACATTTTCTAAAATAAGAAATCCTTAGTGAGAAACATGTTTCATTTAAGAATATTATAACTCTAAAATATTTTTATATCTTAAAATATCATGATTAAACATGTTATTCATTATCAAAAATTACATTATCTATAAATCATTCAAAGTGGTTCATAAAAATCTTATGATTAACCAAACATATCCATCTAAAGTGTCAAACTAGAAGTGAATCAAGTCCTGTTGTTATGCACCAGTTCCTGTTCAAGTTTATCACAAAGTGGTGTTTTTGGGTTTTACCCCTAGATACATCTATGTCATAGCCACATCCATCTGTTTGTATCTAGAAAGGGATTTATTTGTTTGGAAACCACTTACTTAATACTTCACCAAAATACTATGATGTTTTTCTATTTTTAAAATTTTTACTTAGGTTTTTCCTAAATTTTTTAAATCTTAATTTTCAAAAATAACTAAATCATCCTTTGATACCAACTATGGTATCCCACCTTTTAATTATATAACTTTTCATTGCATTTTACAAACTGAGGAACTTTAAAGTTTAGTGTCTTGGAAATAAGGTACATAATACATGAAAACATGAAAAAAAAATTCTTCTAATACACTTTAAAGGATTCTTAATTTGTTAATCCTAATTATAATTAATAAAACTCAAAACATGTGGACATACATCAATGGAAAGGGTGAGTATAATGCCTGGTAAGGGAAAAAAGTGAAACATTTATATATGAACTTGAGAGATATTAATAAGAACATGAAGAAATTCATAAGGGTGTGAGAAAGAGGAATATCATAAAAATAATAACTTGAATAATAACTTGAAAATGTGGCTACAATGTTTCATTTATACATTCATAATCGTATCACCAAGGTCCATACCCAAGGTGTCATAAAAATTATCAAGGTTATTCACCAAGGTATTGTAAAACTTATCATCTCTAGAGATTAATTTCTTTACCCAATGAATTAGATTGATATCAAGGCAAAAAAAATTAATATTTATTTCTTTCCATGTGATCCACATATATCATAATAAAACATTTCATAAATAAACCACATATAATAAATGAAATGGGTTTCATATCAAAATCATGGCGTTTTAAAAAGTGCTTAAAAACATGATCATTATGCCATTTATAACCCACGGAAAAGGAATAAGGTTTTTATGTATTTCAATTACAGAATAAAATAAATCATTTTTATGTATTTATGAATACTCCTAGAAATGAAATAGGTTTGGGTATTCACATAAAGAAAATAAAATAATTTCTTGAGAAAAAGAGAGAGATTTGAGACGTAAATTCTGCAGTACAACGGGTATGAAACACAGTTTTATAAAACATTAAAAAAAGATGGGACAAGGGTAAACCATTCATAAAAGAATAATAATATAGTATATGGATATAAAAAAATGTAAATAAGAACATGGTATGTAAATTTTAAAGACATTCCACATAAAAGAGAACTTGAAAGGAAGAGAGAAGTTGATAATTCCCTTACCTTGAAAAATAACTTCTAAAACTATATGATCAGGAACTTGGGGGATTTTGGACACCTTGGGAGGACTCTTTGGGAAGTAATAATATCATATATTATAGGGGGTTATTTTGGAATGAATGAAAATGAAGAAATGGGTGGGTATTTATAGTAAAAGAGATTTAGTTTTTTACTAATTTCTAAGGACACCTCATTAGTGGTATTTGAAAAACCATGGGTTTTCCCACAGTATTATCCCATGTTATTAGAAACATGTTACAAATAATATCATATTTTAATTCAAAAGATTTTAAAATCATTTTAAATTACATAATACATCATTATTATGTCATTAAACACACTGAAAACTCAAAACTGTATATTTACTACTCATTGAAAAACAAAACATTTTATAAAAAACTCATAAATTCACCATAACATAATATCAACCTTATTAATTGAAAAATTACATTTATTTTATTATAATAATTCTCTAAATATGATAAATTTAACTTTTATCTCTAAAAATACTTAATTACTAAAAATAATAGTGAACAGAAAATGTAAACTAAACTACATAGTAAAATTTTCAACACATGAAAAAAATAAAATTATTTTATCATTTGTAATTAAAAATGAGTGATTTTATAAAAATATTTCATTATAATAAAAATTATTAATAAAACCTTAGTTTAATATAATAATTTATATCTCTCAAAAAAGTATAATTTTTAACCAAAAAAATAAATTTATCAAATTTCATCTCAATTTTTAAGAAAAATATTCTTAAAATGAAAATGATGAAATAAAACATTTATTTAAACAAAGGGATTACATTTTAAGTAACTAGGGGATTAATACATAACCCCTAAAACACTTGAATACGGCCTAAGGGTAAGGTGTGTGATGGTGATGGACTCTTGGGGTGGCTCAGATAACATCACCCAAGTGGTAATCTCCACTAACTTGAACTTCTACCATATGCGATTTTGTTCAAGCTTAACATGTTTAAGATTAGCTTGGGATTGGTCCAGAGTGAAGCCCAATGCTATTTCCTCCTTCCCAAGCTCCGAAAATTGGGATTCGTATGACCTGATTCTACTGGTTGAGGCCACCGACTCTTCGTTTTTTATTAATTAACCATTATCATTTCTATTTATAAACGATAATCATAATGTTATGAGTATAGTTTCCAATTGTCATATTGACCAATGGTCATATAATGGATGAGACTCGATGTTTACATTAAAATATACTTATTTCATTATTAATGAGATATTTTTTTTGTGTAATTATATAACACACATTTTCATGATATAGTTATCACTCAAAAAGGTTGGGTCATTACAAAGTTTTCTTGTCAAAAGGCCTTCATGTGATCTATGGTGATCACATAAGGTGCATAAACCCTTCACATGAAAATTAGTGTAACTTTGACTTCATGAAGAATCTACCTTTTTAAGATTTATTTATTTATTTTACAAGGGGATTCAGGTGATTTCCAGGTGCATGTTGCCTAATGTGTCTCTTTATTAGAGGATATCATCAGGCATCATTCACATGATCATCAGTGCTTGTCTGGACACCTTTGAAAGAATAGGAGACATTATCAAAGGGGATTCACATTATCATGAATAGATTATGTGAGGTTCATGACCCATTTTCATTAATGTACTAGGTTTATGCAATCATGTATATCCTTGGGGGTCACACGATCTGTGTGACCTAGCCATTTGGTCTACATGTAACCATATTGCTCCTTCCTTTATCTTGCGAAGAAAATAATACCCATGATTTGGGTATTTTCTAAATTCTAGAATTGTTGATGCTCATTTGGTGGGTGTCAATAGTAACTCAGTCCAACCCTTACACAATAAAAGGATATATGAGATGTCCCTTTCACAGCTTAGACTTACCTTTACGTGATAAATATAAACCTTATGATACCATTACGTGAAGTTGGGAAGACCCTTACACAGCGCATGAAATAGATCACTTACTTTTATAAAACTAATTAAAAACTCATCTTTCCATTACACAATATTAATAAAACATGAGTTAAGCTTACCCGAATCATAGTTCCTATGTAAGGGTAAATATTACATTGAAAAAATTATTAAACTTCCACTAAAAAGTTTTCTAGAATAAAATAAAAAGGGTAATTTATTTATTATAAAAATGATTATGTTATAATTATCCCCAACATAAGGCTTTATAACCCCAGAAATCTTTAAGTACATTAGTCGATTGAGATTAAATAGAGAAGAAAACCTGATCTACACCATCGAACCTAAAACATCAAAATGGATCTAAATGTTCAACTATCATATATGGTGACCATAAAGGATTCCAATAAAACCATGGAAGAAACTAAACATAGTGGGTTACATTTCCAAGAGTTTTCTCCACAAAATGAGACTTCCAAAGAAAACAAGTGAACTGGTTTATCTATGGATGAAAAACTCTCAAAAGAAAATTCACCAAGAAATTATCCTTTAATAATTAAGAAAAAACCCTCAACGACTCAATAGCAAGAAGCTTATTAAGATTTTAAGAAACCTCAAAAGTACCATACATGAAAACCTCAAAACATTATATTGAAAATAAAAAAATTGAAAAGGATTCCACATTGAGAAATAAAATCCCAAAGTTTATGCAAGGGAACCAAAGAGAAAATTTGGATATACATCAAACAGAAACATGTCTCATCAAGAAAAACATAGTCTATACCTAAGTTAAGTGAGGGTAACCCAAGACCTCATTCTCTAAACACAAGCTTTTAGTAATTCTAATAAAAACTCAGATCATCATCAACACTACATCTTGTTCACCCCAACACTTACCCAAACTATACTATATTAATCAAGAAAAATAACCACTTACCCAACGTAAGGCCCACATCAACATGAGTGAAGAGAGGAATAATAATAATTGAGGCACATGCATTTCCAAAACAACTTACATCCCACAATGAACAGTTAGAGGAGAATCCAAGAACATGAACACATATGGATCATCTCCAAATATCCTAAGACCAAATAAAGAAGAACTCACACTTTTCATACAAAAATAGGTGAACATATATCCCTATTTGGCTCCAGACAAGAGCGGATTATTCAAAATTAGGGAAACAAAATAACTCAAATCTAAGTTATCCAAATAATGAAAAAAATAATTCTCATAGAAAATAATGGATAACCTTTCAACATGAGAAATTCAATATTGGTGATCTTCCTATTATATTTAATTTACCTTAGATTCAAACTTACTCAACCCAACTCTTTAAAACATGGAATTCAAACAATCATGAGTAAACATGGAATTCCCTAAAAATAGATTCTTACATTACCAGGATATAATCTAACAAATAGATTGGAAAACATCAAAAATTTCCATTGAGAAAACTAGTAATCCAAAAATGCAACTCCTGATGTCATAAGTTCATTGGAGGAAAATAAATATATCAAGGAAAACTTAAATAGTCTTCACTCTGATATCATTATTAGCACAAGTTAAACCTGAAAAAACTTCCACCAACAACTTCTCCACTATGAGATAATATTTCACTATCAGACCTATGGTTAGAGACCTTATATGTAACAACCCGGACCCAAATAACCACCCGAATGGTGCTAAACTGGTCGGGTGTTACTATCTTTGGTGCACCTCCCCAAACGCCAAAGGCTGTCGACTATCAGCAATGGTATTTTTAGGTATAGTGGGGAGGCTATACCCTATCGGAGGATAATAATGGTACTGGTTTGAGTATAATAATAAAGATTTAGCAGAATAAATGACTCAGCAGACTCGAACCAGACCTGCAGAGCGGAAACACATTCAATATCGATAAATAGAGGAAGTAATAAATATAAACAATAGCAGCGGAAAGTAAACACAATAGTAGGCTGATCACTTGTAACTACCACTGAACAACAAACACGCATCCAAAATAGGTCATACATATCCATATGTAAAGGCTCCAATGTCTAACCAACTGTAGCTACAAAACAAGTAAGCATGCTAATACAGGAAAGTAATCAAAACAAAGTAACTCCAGTTAAGAAAGACCTCAAGGTCCATACCATCTACATGCAACAACTAATGCAGCCCGGCTTCTGAGGCTAGCCTCTTTCTTGCATGTAAATTTATAAAGTCTACACACATCCCGAAGGGCCTGTACAAGGTGTGAGATGAATCTCAGTAGGATACCACCCAATAGTGCATACCTAATACAAGTGTTTAAATAGGAATGCATTTATAAGGAAAACAGTAAACAGTATGATGCACGAATAAACATAAACTCCACTGGTGCTTAGCAGCCACCATAAAGTACCACATGCTTCAGGTAACGTCATAATATCTATCATGTAACCTGGCACCATGTGCCCCCTGACACCATGTGTCTCAAGTACCAATGTCTCGAAGGCACACCCAAGAAATAGTAACATAGAGGAGTAGAGATACCTGTCCTCAAATACGTAACTGGAGGGACAGTGATGTCTGCCCACAAATAAAGTAACCGGAGGGACAGTGATGTATGCCCTCAAAATAAAGTAAATGGAGTGACAGCGATGTATTCCCTCAAAATAAAGTAACCGGAGGAACAGCGATGTCTGCACTCAAAATAACGGTGAGCCTCTGCCCCCAACCCGATAGCCTCAACTCTATCCCCTAAAGGCTCCTCACCTCCCATGTGGCTTCTTATGGAAAGCACCCCCAAACCAATAGTACCTAAACCACAACTAACGGGGGCCTCTACCCACACAAGTGGTCAAAAACACCTCATCATTGAGTTTCTCTATGTGCACACTACTCATAGTTCCGAGTGAGCGGTAATCACCAAAATAGTACCCAAGCCACAACACCTCTAACACCTTGTGTCTCTATGACCATGCCGCTCAAGTTTGATGGCCTTTCCATCCTAGTAACCCAAGTCATGCCCAACATGATAGTCATCATGCCTCAAGCTGACGCCCATGACGCCCAATCCCGTGGTCAGAACCACCCAACGTAACCTGGGCTAATCCCAACCTGTGATCAGCATCACTCAAGAATATTTGGGCCATGCCCAACACAACCCAAAGGTTCTAGCACATGTAATTCATCAATTATATATTTACACATTTTAATAGAACACATAAATAGAAAAAATCATCTAAACAGTTGAAAAACACTAAGAAAGTGTTGTCCCATACCATCACTGAGGTTTATAAGGTCTCGAACAATTCATATCAGGTTAAATAAACCATACTCAACTGTTTAAATAATACAAAACAATTTTAACCATTTTGGCAGTCCCTGACCAAAATGCCTTGGTGAGCAATGACCACTCACCCGGCCCCGCTCAAGAAAAACAAGTAGCAGGGCATACCCAGAGGCATCCCATAGGTCAGATAACAATTAAACAAGCAATAACAGGTAATACAGGGCTGCACTTAAAATACCCAAAAACAATCTATAGGCCACGCAACCCAAAAGTCTGTGAAAACAAAAAAATAGGTATGCACCACCTACCTGAGACTCGTACGATGATACTCCTCCGATAACAGCCTCTAATTAGGTTTAAAACGTAGTAGATCTACAAAAGAATCAAAACTACTCAAACCCCAATATCTCGTTTTATAACAGAAATCAAGAAAAACGGCTCAAGAGGAATCAAGGCCTTACTGAGGGGGTTCCAATGGATTAAATGGTGTTTGAATCCGACCTCGGATGAAGTAACGGGATGGAATTGAAGTCACGGTCATCTCTCCCCACTCAAACCCATTGAGGGTTTGAGGTTCTGCCTCAATATGAGGTTGCTTCCCATTTTAACAGGAAAAAAAGAAAATACACGGCGTGTATCATTTTACTGTTCATACGATGGTTGAAATTTCATCGTAGACTTGCCGACTCACTACATGGTGTGTACCTAGGGGTACACAGCATGTAATTTTTTACCCGGATGACATCTCCAACACACCATGTATATCCCCATACACGGCCCATCTACACGGCATGTACAAATAGTACACGGCGTGTACTTGCTAAAAACATTCTACCCAACCAACTGGCCTACACGATATTTATGGCCTCCACGTGGTCAAGGGTATAAAAAGTTTTTATAACTACACGCCATGTAGTAAGAAATTCCTACATGGTCATCACACGGCATGTACTCGGCAAGCACATGGATGGTACTCTCCCAACTTATACATGGCGTGTACTCTAGAGTACATGGCGTCTAGTCTGGAAATTTCCAGAACATCCCAAATTTTCCCAATTTTCTCAAAGAAAAGTCAAAATTCAAATAGGGTCAGGATTTTGACCTGTTCTAAAAACCTGGGTTCTTACAATCTCCCCACCTTAATATAGCTCATCCCTGAGCTATCAAACGAAACCCAGAAATGGCACCAAACATACCACCCCGATCAAAGTAACCCGGACTTCCCTGGTTTCAAAGGTTCTGACTAAATTCTTCAAGGGGGCTCCCCACCATAGAAATTTCCTAGCCCATTCTCAATCTAAAAAAACTCAAAACAAGAAAAGGTTCACTAACATTTTTTTAGGACGCATGGTTCTCTCCTAACGCATCATCACCCCTGCGCCTCATTGGTGCTCCCATGTCATTTCTGACACCCAAAGTATCCCGCACCACATCAGTATCTTCCTATATGAGGTTCTGCATCCCATGGATTCTCAAGTAAACCCTGATGCCATGCACCTCAAGTAACCTGCATCCTCGATGCCTCAATGCCCACAGCACCTCAAGTAACACGCATCCTCGATGCCCTTGATACTACTCATCTCATACATATATATAAATATATCACGCACCTGATATGGCACCAATATCACTGACCAGCATCTAGTCAGTCCTCATATATCATGCACATCATTTGCACACAAAATGGACATGCCTCTACAGGTCATGCCAAAAAGAAAACATGGAAATCAAGGCCACACCTGTGGTGTACCTATAACCGTCGTCGACTCACCAGCCTACTCATCCTCTGGAAAATCCATGGCATGCACCTGGATTGAAGTACGGCTACCCGATGCCTGACCTCCCTACAATTTTGCTCCAGCCACCGGCCACTGACCCCTTATCTAGATCCTGCTATCTCTCTCACGTCCTCCGCATGTACCTGAACATCAGCTACCATCTCCTAGTGCAGAACCTGAACCAACTCTAGATGCCACCATTTGTCCCGGTCCCTGCCTGCTGGCTATCTGAGAAGGCTGTCTTTAGAACCTCTCCAGATGCCTGACCTTCCCACATGCCCGACACTTCTTTGGAGGCATATCGCACTGAGTATGAACATGTCCTGGTTGTCCACATTAAATGAAAACCATTGCTGAACTGCTATGAGGTGGTCTAGCTGAGTCCTTGGCCTGGCTTCCCTACTGGAACTCATCTTTTCCTCACTTCCTGTTGTTTGAACCGTCACCTGAATCGGTTCCCCGACCAACCTAGGGAATATCCCTCCAGTTTCCCTCTACTATGAGCACCTGATTCACTACCTCTAAGAATTATCCCAACCAAAAGATATTCACCTGAATCCTAATGGCGTGTCACAATCCATCCTCAAAGAAACTCACCCTTGCCACGTCATCGCTTAATATACCAGGTGCAAAGTGATGCAACTCAGTAAAAGTAGTTGCATATTCCATTATGGACATGTCTCCCTGTTGGAGGCTCAAGAACACCTGATCTCTCTCGGACCTCAGTGTCTTTGGTAAAAGTGCTCAAAGAACCTATATTCGAAGTCTTTCCATGATAGTCCCTTGTTACTATGAGCCTGAACCTATACATCCCACCAACGCTTTTCTAGACCTCTCAGTATGTACGTCGCCAACTTGAACCTTTACCTTGGAGGTGTCTTGAGCTGGTCAAAGATCATCTGCATACTCTCTATCGATTTCTCTATCACCTGTGGACCACCCTCACCCTAAAAAAGTGGTGGGTGCTGTGACTAGAACTCCCTTATCAGATATGACATAGATGAATCTGTACCCTGTGCACCTCTGTTGATTCCTTACAAGACACTACTAGGTTAGCTCGGAGCTTCTCATCGAGCCATGGTCCGAATGCTGCCAAACCCGGCTGCTGCCCTGCCTACACTAGATCCTGAACCTGATCCTGTACCTAAGAATGTACCTGCGACTCCTAATCTGCCTACACTGGATCCTGAACCCAATTCTGCACCTCCGGCATTGTATCATCACCCGCCTGATGCTCCATCAAGACGTATAAGAGGAACCTTCTGAATACCATAAATGTTCATATAGCCCATATATATATATATATATATTCAATGCAGACAAGGAAAGCAGTATAGAGGTAGCATAAAACAACTACCCTTACTCTCCCCCCACAGCAACCCATGCCCATGGCATCCCAGCCTCATGGCCTCCTTACACACCCTTATCAGAGCCAAGTATCCAAAAGTACCTTGGGCCACGCCTGTCCTAACAACCAACATTGCCTCAAACCGATGACCAAGTTGCCCAATCCTAGTGATCAAAATCACCTCAAACATAGTACATGCCTGCTCTCAAAAGATCCAGAACCAAATACCCTACAATTCTAAAAATATAAAAAATATATCAATTGACATTTTTCACATGGTATTATCACATCACAAAGCATGTGTGAAATTATGAAATTGAAATACCCTAAAATGTGCCTATCAAAAGCCAAGCAACCAAACCTTGTCATATCGGAAAAAGGTCCATTTCTCCCCCACCGTACCAGGTCAAGGGTTACACATCACAATAAATAACATCATACACCAAGTGATCCACTAAGGTGGAAATCATATAAACTGTAATCTGAGCAAAAACAAACAACAATTCCCACCCATGGGAACTTGTTCCATCACTCGTACCTGGGGATACTGGCACCCAAACACAAGCTAGAAACCCAGTTCTAATAACAACCTATCTACAGTCTACTATATCCCAAATAGTAAAACCAAAAGAAATAAAAGAGAATCTGCAATCTCATTAGTAGCCAGCAAAACACTACTACTAAATACCTATCAAGAACTCCTCTAATACCACTTTTTAATGACCCGAACCTGAACAGCCACCCAAACAGTGCTAAATGGGTCGGGTGTTACTACCTTATTCACACCTCCCCGAACGCCAAAGGCTGCCAACTAGCAGCAAAGGTCTTTTTAGGTATAATGGGGAGGCTATACCCTCTCAGAGGATAATAATGGTACTGGTCCGAGTATAATAATAAATATGTAGTGGAATAAATGACTTAGCAGACTCGAACCAGACCCACAAAGCGGAAACACATTCAATATCGATAAACAGTGGAAGTAATAAATATAAACAACAGTAGCTGAAAGTAAACACAACAGCTAGCTGATCACTTGTAACTACCACTGAACAATAAACATGCATCCAAAACAGGTCATACATATCCATATGTAAAGGTGATGATGGCTAACCAACTGTAGCTACAAAACAAGTAAGCATGATGATACAGGAAAGTAAGAAAAACCAAGTAACTCTAGCTAGGTAAGACCACAAGGTCCATACCATCTCCATGCAACAACTAATGCAGCCCATCTCCTGAAGCTGACTTATTTCTTGAACGTAAATCCATAAATTCTGCACACGTCCCGAAGGGCCCATGTAGGGTGTGAGATGAATCTCAGTAGGATACCACCCAATGGTGTGTACCTAATATAAGTGTTTAAATAGGAATGCATTTATAAGGAAAATAGTGAACAATATGATGCACGAATAAACATAAACTCCACTGGTGCTCAGCAGCCACCATGAAGTACAACTTGCTTTGGCTAACACCAGAATCTCTCTCATGTAACCTAGAACCATGTTCACCCTGATGTGTCTCAAGTACCAACTTCCCGAAGTCACACCCAATAAATAGTAACCCGGAGGAACAACGATACCTATCCTCAAATATGTAATTGGAGGGACAGCGATGTTTGTACTCAAATAAAGTAATCGGAGGGATAGCAATGTAGACCATAAAAATAAAGTAACAGGAGGGACAACAATGTCTACCCTCAAAATAAAATAATCCAAGGAATAGGGATGTTTTCCCACAAAATAATGGTGAGCCTCTTCCCCCAACCTGATAGCCTCAACGCTATCCCCTGAAGGATCTTCACCTCCTACGTGGCTTCCTATGGCAAGCACCCCCAAGCCAATAGTACCTAAACCGCAACTAATAGGGGCATCTACCCACACGAGTGGTCAAAACCACCTCCACGGGTGAATATAAAGGGTTGAGCTATGTGTGTCATTCTTAAGATCCTTCTTTATCTCTGTATCAGATGGTACACATAATTGTGACCCAAATATTGCAATTATATCCTTGTCAACCACAAACTCTGAGGATTTCCCATTTCTGATATCTTCCACCCTTTTTATAATTTTCACATCCTTTCTTTGAGCATCCTTTATTTTCTCCATGAGGTATGATTGAGCAATCATTTGTGAAAGGATTAATGATGTTCCCTTATTTATGATTCCCATGTTCATCTTCATCAAATCTAAGAAGATTGGATCCTTCTCAATTCTCATCAATGACAGAATTGATGGATCCCTTCTATTTAGAGTATCTACCACCTTGTATTCTTTCCTAGGGTGGTAATGGATTGAGAAGTCATAATCTTTGATCAGCTCTAACCATCTTCATTGGCGCATATTCAACTCTTTCTATGTGAATATATACTTGAGGATTTTTTGATCCGTGTATATTTCTCACTTCTCCATAAAGAGGTAATGTCTCCAAATTTTTAAAGCGAAGATCACTGAATCCAACTCTAGATCATGTGTTGGATAATTCTTCTCATGAAATTTCAATTTCCTTGAATCATAGGCAATTACTTTTTCATTCTGCATCAACACACAACCCATTCCCTTCTTCAAAGCATCACTAAATACCACAAAAATTTCTCCACTTATGGGTAATGTGAGCACGGGTACAGTGATAAGCCTCATTTTGAACTCCTTTAAGATTTCTTCACATTCATCACTCCAAGAAAACTTTTCTCCCTTTCGAGTTATCTTGGTAAGAGGGTTGGACAATCATGAGAAATTTCTCACAAATCGTCAATAATATCCAGCTAACCCCAAGAAACTACGGATATCTATTATCGATGTTGGCCTCAGCCATCCCTCAATTACATCTTTCTTGGATGGATCCACAGATATAACATTTCTTGTGATGATGTAACCCAAGAATGATACCTCCTTCAACCAGAACTCACACTTACTATACTTTTCATAGAGCTTCTCTTTCTGTAAGGTCTCTAGTACAGTTCTTAGATTCTCCTCATGATCCTCCTTGGTTTTGGTGTATATTAAAATATAATCTATAAAAACTACCAAAAATATATTGAGGTAATCTCTAAAGACTCTATTCATCAAGTTTATAAATATTGTTGGAGAATTAGAGAGTCTTAAAGGAATTACTATGAATCCATAGTGTCTGTATCTTGTATGAAAAGCAGTCTTGGGGATATCTTCCTTATTCACCCTTACGTGATAATATCTCGACCGAAATTCCACCTTGGAGAAGTATTATTCTTCACACAAATGATCGAACAAGTCATCAATTTATGGCAGAGGATACTTGTTCTTTATCGTGATTTTTTTGAGCTCACGATAATCAATGAAAAGGTGCATTGACTCATCCTTCTTATTGATGAAGAGGACTAGTGCACCCCATGGTGAAGCACTTGGGCATATAAACCCTTTATCCAGATTCTCCTATAGTTGTTTCTTTAGCTCTGCAAGCTCCAAAATAGCCATTCTATACAGAGTCTTGGATATTGGAAACACCCCTGGTATAAGGTCAATTGATAATTCAACATCTCTTCTGGGTGGAAGACCAGGAAATTCCTTAGGAAACACTTCAGCGAATTCCCTCACAATAGGCATGTCTTCAAGGACCATTGCTTCCTTAGAATCAAGAATTTGAGATAGATACGTGTGATCATAGGGTAGTAATATCCATGCTTTAGATTATGGTGCTAAAGAAGATTCATATTTCTCCTTACACATGTATAGAATCGTGGGTTGATTTTTCATATGGAGAGTGATTTCCCTCTCATGACAATTTATGTTGGCTCTATATAGGGAAAGCCAATCGATGCTAATAATTGCATAAAATTACACCATAGGGAGTGTGACGAGGTTCTCTGGGAAGTTCAATCCACAAATTATGATAGGGGAGGAGTTATATTTATGGGATGCAATGATTTCCTCATTTACCATACTCACCGACATCTTTACTTCCATGATTTTTGGTGGTGTTGGGATTGTTCTACTAAACTTTAAGGATATAAAAGAATGTGTATAACCAGAATCAAAAAGTATGTTCTCTATTATTGAATGAATAATTAATGTACTTGTCACCACATATTTTTCGGGGTTCACTTCAGTGGTAGTGATGGAAAAAGATCTCCCTTGCTGCCTTGGAGGTTATTTGATGCCTCCAAAAACTCTTGGCTTAGGGAATAGATTTGTAAGTTTCTCTAGTTCTTTACAGTTGAAGGAATGAACAACGCGTTGAGGTTTGAATGGAGCGTTCCTCTCCTCTGTTGTAGTCATAGTTTTTTCTTGTTGGAATGTAATATCTAGGTGCCCTTCTCTTCCACACCAAAATCATTTCCTCACCCCCTTTAGGCAATTTAGGGGTGATTCTTTACACACCTTTGGTAAGTGGGGTGTTGGATTTTCTTAGCACCATTGGATTTATCCATCAAACCAACAGAATTAAAGTCCACCTTACACTTCTTATCCCCATGATACCCCTAAGATTCGTCAATCTCCATTTCGACCTTGAGGGCACATCCGACAATTTCTCCATAGCTGTCGAATTCATGGATCTCCAGGGCTTTCCACAGGCTAGGTCTCATCCCACCAAAGAAGTGGTCAACCTTGAATTCGGGGGTAATGAAAAAGACAGAGGAGTATCATGAAATCCTTGTGAAGTTTTTCCCATATTCTCTGATGGATTCGTCGTCTTTTTTCTTGAGGGCAAGGAATTCCTTTTCCATCTTAATCCTAAGGGTGTAAGGAAAATATTTATCGAAATTTTTTTTATGGAAATCCTTCCATTCCAACGCATCGATCTCCTCCTCAGGCTTCGTATTTTTTATCAATGTACACCATTGATCAGCTTCACCCTCCATACAATAAGCATCCAGAAGAACCTTCTATTATTCAAAACATTAAAGGATGGATAAGATCTTTTCAATGGAGTTGATCCATTGTTCGGCGATTAAGGGATCGGATGATCCATTGAAAGCGGGAGGCCATTGTTTCATGAAGCTCTCGATAGAAACTTTTTCTTTCTTAGGGGGGGTTTAACGTACCTCTTGAACCATGTTTCAATTCAAATATTTAGTTAAATGAGAGATTATCATAACAAATATCGTGATTCCTGCTCCCATCGGATTTGGTATCTCATTAGAACAATCATCACATTGATCTTCGCATCGGTTGTTAGCCCGAGTCCTCCTATTATAGGCCATTGGATGGAATAAAAGGAAAGTTAAGTGTAACACATAAAGGGTAATCCAAGGAAAAAATGGATGACTTGTAAATAGCTTTTATTTCCTTAACTTTTGAATCTATAGGCTTCAATCTATGTTATCCATGATCTACTTTTTAACATATATTCTTAGAGTAATTTTTTAATTACCTTAATAATGGTTCATACTAAGCTTGTGAATTTACCAAAAAATATCCCCCAAGAGTTTCATAACTAAGAGTAAATCAAGGCCCATTATCATGTACTAGGATACCCTGGGTTAAGCTCAAAACTCCTAGTCAGAGTTTTCACCCCTAGGTACATTTGTTCCAAAGCAGCCTCTACCTACTCATATCCAGAGAGGGATATATTTTCTTGATAAACCACTTAATAAATACTCACCAAAATTTAGTTATGTTTTTATTATACTTAGTCTTATCCATAAGGATTTCACTAGGGTTTTCTAATACTAATCCCAAAACTAACTAAACTTATCCTCGGATACCAACTATGACAACCCTTCTCTTTATTACACACTTAACATAATTTATTACATAAAACCTTCACTTGATACAACATAGAATATCGAGAGGTCTAGTGTATTTGGGGATTAAGAACATTACATAATAACTTAAAACAACATCTTATTTAAAACTTCCTTTACATAACCATTACATTCCATCATACTTACCATTGCATTGGATAAACTTAGGACATGCATAAGAAAATGGTGAGCTATAAATCCCAGTAAGGGAATGAAAATGGAATAACATGAGTAATAAAATACATGTTAGACAATAGTAATATCAATGGAGAAAAATATAAACATGAACATAAATGCATGATAAAGCATGATAATCATAGCATGGAGATGTGGAAACAACATTTAAAATGATAATAGCATGATCTAAGGCTCATTGCACATGGAGCATAAGTAAACTCTCATTTCACATGAAGCATGAGTAAACCCTAATTTAACTTGAATTAGCATGAGTCAACACTCATTTCATGTGACGTATCATGATACTATACTTTACCCAATGAATTTGAGAGCTATCAGGGTGCACCCTTCTTAAACATTTCATTTCATGCATAAGTGTGCCACAAGATCATACAACGTAGATTCATTAAATATCATAATTTATTCCACAGTAAAGGAATTTGGAATTCATACATAAAACTATATAATCAATAAGTAAATTTATATAAAGTTTAATACCCTTGATAGAGAAATGGGCATGGTATTCACTCCATAATGAGTTTGGCTTGAGGAAAATCGTGGTACAATTTCGGCAGCATAACGACGTGACATAAGAATTCATAAAAATGGTTAATGAGAGAGAAAGGGGTGTCTCATAATATGTACATGAAATGGAAATTAATAGGGTAATATAGATACATTTCCCAACATATGTAATGTAATTTAGATTCATAATACAAAATAATTGCTTGAATGTAAATGAGGAGAGATAAATTCTTTACGGAATTCCGGCATAGTAACGGGTGAACATGGGAGGCATTAATGAGATAAAAAGGGGTATATCATCATTAAAACATAAATAGGGAATTATGGGGGAGGTGATAAACCATACCCCAACATTTACAACTGAAAATAAAATGTCATAACAATATTAATAAACTTGGATAAAATGAGAAAGGAAGAAATTCCTTACTTGGAAATGTGATCCCAAAGGCTTGGTAGGGTCTTGAGAGAGGATTCTTGGGAGATTGGGGTGCCTTGGTAGGATTCTAGATAGAGGAGGGTAGAGGTTGGTTGAACTCAAAAGGCTTTGAGTGAAGAGGAAGTGGGATCTTGGGTGGGTTTATATAGGAAAGGAGAGGGAATTCTTTATTATTTAGGTTTGGGACACCACACAATAAACTAATCAAAACCACAAACCAGCTCATGGTTTTTTCCCATGTTTTTTGAAAAAGGGGAGTGTAAAAAAATATTTTATAAGTATAATGGCCTAAATTCTTAAAATAATAGGGTTTCTTATGTGGAGGTGAGTCGCGCTCTCAAGGAAATCAATTTAAAAGGATAAAATGTTTTATAAGTCTTGAAGGGTCCACTAAAGCTTTGTAAAATAAATAAAACAAACAAAAAATCACATTATTTTAATGGTAAAACATATATTGTCTGAACATAATGCTTATAATATTTTATTACATCACTATTGGGTTATTATGATGTCATAAAACATATTATATATTTAAATGGTATTTAATTTTTAGCCAAAAATTCTACTATGTCAGAAAATTATGAAAAATTCACCATTGGATAATTTTGACGTCTTGATTACAAAAATAATATTAATTTTATACAAATAATTTTCTAAATATTTGAATTTTCACTTTTAAAATAAAAACCAACATTTATCGAAAATTATTAGGTTTTGAAAAAAATAACTTTCAAACATTAATAAAAATTACAATTGTATTAATATAAATTATAAGATCATTTATACTTAATAAAAATTAATTTACCAATAATAATATTTTATTAAAATATTATTTAATTCAAAAATCCATTAATTTATCAAAATAGATTCTTTAGTTGAACATTAACTAAAAAATATTATTTGTGCTTTAAAAACTATTTACAAAGTAACAATAATAAAATGAATGTATATTATTTATACAAAAAAAATTTACATAATCATAGTGCTAGGGTATTATTAAATAATCCCTTATAACACCCTCATAAGACCGAAGGGTAAGGTATGCGATGGTGATAGACTTTTGGGGTGTCTTGGATAACATCGCTCGGGTGGTAATCACTAACAACTTTCACTTCTCTCATAGTCGATTCCGCTCAAGATTAATGTATTCAATATTGGATTAGGCTTGGTCAAGATCGAAACCCAATGATGCCACATCCTTTACAAGCTCCGAAAAATGGGCTTCGTATGGGGAAAGTCTACCGGATGAGGTCATCGGTTCCTTTGTCTGAGTAAATTGGATTTGTTAAAGCCCTATATTTATACTAATCATGTGATAACTTTTCAACAGCTATATTATAAATGGTCAAAATTCTTAATGGTATTTTAAAAATCCAAAAACATAAAACCAAATAAGTTAATTTTTTATATAACCATTTCACATAAAAATACATTTAATTAGATCAAGATAAATGTTTTATTTATATAAGTTTGTGTCGTTACAATAAACACTTTAAATTTGGTTTTAGTCTCTCATACATAGCTTTATTTAGTTTTATAAATCCATATTGAACCACTAACTTTATGGTTATTGGTTCTAGGAACAAAAACCCTAGTATTATTTTGAAGAAGAGAGTCCATTTCCTCTTGCATTGCTCTCTGTCAGCAACTAGCTTCTTTGGACTTGACAACTTGCTTAAAAGTTTGGGGATCATCATTAAACAAGTCCTAAGCTACATTGAAAGCATAAGAATCAATATCTTCCTAGTTAAATTGGGCAGGAGGTCTAATTACTCTCCCCTATCTATCTTTATTGAGCTGATAGTTGCTCAGGTCATCAGGTTCTTGACTCCCAGGTTCTGATTCCAAACTGGAATTTGATTCATGTTGGGTTTTTGTAGCTGAAGGAGTAGGACCAACACTAAACTGGGGTTGGTCACCATGTCTCAAAGGGACTTCAAGATCTAAAGGTGTTATGACCCCTGTGGATTCTTTATCTTCTTCAAGAGATGCAATAGGTTCAGGTTCCTGGTCTTCGGACATACCAGACTCATGGAAGACAACATCGTGGCTAAGGATAAATTTTTCATAACTAGGTTTATCTAACCATAAACAATACCCTTTAACACCCTATATATATCCCACAAATATACACTTAATAGCCCTTGGAGATATCTTATCATTACGTGAATGTGCATAAGCTATGGATCCAAATATCTAAAGGTTAGCAAGATTCAGGGGTGTGCCCTTCCAAATTTCTTCAGGTTTCTTAAAGGAGTTGGTGGAAGATGGGAAACAATTATTGAGGTACAATGCTGTTGAAGAAGCCTCGGACCAAAAGGACCTAGGGAGTTTAGAGTGGGAAAACATACACCTCACCCTCTCAAGAATGGTGTTATTCATTCTCTCTGCTAACCCATTCTGTTTTAGAGTTTCCACAATAGTTTGGTATCTTTTGATTCCTTCATATTCAAAATACTCAACAAATTCATTGGATGTATATTCTAAACCATTACTAGTCCTTAAGGACTTAAGATTCTTATTACTCTCACTCTCTACAGTAGCTTTTCATTTCTTAAAAGTCTGAAAGGTATCAGACTTTTTCTTGAGTATATAAATCTATACTCTCTTAGAGAAATTATCAATAAAAGTCACAAAGTATAATCCTCCACCATGGGAAATGACCCTAGAAGGACCCCACAGATCTGAATGTATACATTCAAGAGGTTATTTAGCCTTATACAAAGACCTACTATAACTGACTCTCCTAGACTTCTCATATGCATAGTTTTTACAAAAGGGAAGACTACTAGGAGTGATATTACTTAGAAGACCATGTTTCTTAATCTCACTAATACCCTTAGCACTAACATACCCTAGTCTTATAATCCATAAAGTAGTGGAATCAATTTATGAACTAGAAGAGTCATTCAACTTATTTCTATAAACCTTTCCATCTAACACATACAGGTCATTTCAAAGGGTTCCTTTCATAACTGTGAGGGATCCTTGGGCTACTCTAAGGCTTCTAGATCTAGACTTAAAGTTGTACCCTTTCTGATCACGGATTCCTAGGGGTATTAGGTTTCTTTTCAATTTGGGTACCCACCTAACATCCTCAAGAGACCTGACAGACCCATCATGAAGATTGAGTGAAATTGAGCATATACCCATAATGTTGAAACTTCTATTATTCCCTATAAAAACCTCACCAGATATGACTTCCCTTAACTCAATAAAAAACTGCTTCCTAGGACACATGTGGAATGAGTATCATGAATCCAGGATCCACTCCTCTAAGATGGCAGTGTCAGTGACATTTAACACATTAGTAGTGTCAAAGTCTTGTTCGACTAATATGGAATGGTCATTATTATTATATTTATATTCACCCTTTATTTTAGTATATTTTCTCTTGATATGTCCAAGTTTTTTACATTGAAAACGTTTGATTACCTTTCCTTTAGACTTACTTCTATACTTTTTAGATTGACCCCTATCTTTTCTCCTACCCCTTCATTCACTTCAGCTTCTAGATTCACTTTTTTCCCTAAAATTTAAACACTCAACCTCAGTTTTCACACTACCCTGTCTTTCAATGTCTTTAAAGAGAAAAGTAGATTTTAATTCCTCAAGAGTTAATGTGTCTTTACCATACATCATAGAGTCTTTAATAGAGTTAAATGAATCATCTAATGATGTTAAAAATAAAATGGCTTGGTCTTCATCATCCAATTTAATGTCAATGTTGACTAGGTTAATAATATTTTATTAAATTCATCAATGTGTATCTTGAATATAGTTCCAAGGTGCATTTTGAATGTATATAATCTTATTTTCTCATATATCCTACCATAAAGTGACTTTGTCATATAAATGGAATTTAATTTGGACCATATACCAGTAGAAGAGGACTCATATGAAACTTCTCTTAAGACTTTGTCTCCTAAAGATAAAAGGATTAAACTACGGGCTTTCCTAAGGGTCTCCTCAGGGACATCTACAAAAGAGGTGGCAGCCTTCCCATCAGGTACAGTGGTGGTGATTTTCTTCCTATAGGCAGCAAGGGCATTAATAATGTTATTGTGATATAACAAGGTTGTCATCTTAATTATCCAGAGATTAAAATCATTCTCACTATCAAACTTATCAATATCAAACTTAGTCGAACCCATAGCAACGAAATAGAAGGATCTGATACCACTTTTTGGAGTTAACTACTTAAACCCTAGATAATTCAAGATCCATTATTTTGTATAATGGTGAAAAAATTGGAAAGTTTTTAATTAATAGATTAGTTATTAAAAGAATGGATCAATAATGACAAACTCAGTCAAGATATTGGGACAAGATAAACAGCCAGTGCAAGAATGTAAAGTAAACAATAGATGTAATGTGATTTAGTCCCAAGGGGACCTATGTGCATGATGAGAAAACCACCAGGGAAACCAATTTATTAATAAAGCAAGAAAGAAGAAAAAATATATTACAGACTCAAATGATAAATTAAAAGGACCATGAAAACTATCTGAGGAGGACAAGCTTAATGAACTAGGGGGAAGTGGTTAATCTAGGCATATAGAGTCAGCCCCATCCACTTCTAGACAGACTCACTCACACACACAAGTAGGATACATAAGTATACATGAAAATTAAAAAGAAAAGTCACTACAAATACAAAAACTACAAAATATATCTTGGTTATGACAAAAATATTATCAAAATTGTTACTTCTTGAGGTGTATTCATCTAAATACCCAGAACAAAGATGATCTCCACTGAGTCTCCATTGGAGAAGTACTCCGGTTGTAGGAGGTGGAACGTACGGCGGTGGAGGGGAGTGCAGGTGGTCAAATTATTATGTAAATTTCATCCTTCTTCTTTACAGTGTCGGAGAAAAACCTATCCTCTAGAGGTTTTCCAAGGAATCAGAGATAAAAACCTAGACTTCACTGATAATAACAACTCAAGAGTGTAATGAATGAGTTCTAGAGGAAAATGTTAGGAAGTTCAGGTGAAGTCACAGGATGGCAGCCACGTAGACAGCTCAGATCACCAAGATGGTTCGCATAACCACATTCAAGACAACACGTGATCGAAGTGGTACAACAGGATAGGCAGGACGACATTGCAATATATCGAAGTTGATCAAAGAAACACACTGTGAGACAAGATGGAACTTCGAATCACACCCAATTGATTGTCCATAAACATTTTGTGAGCTATCATAAGGAAAAAAATTAAATGGGTTCCAGAAAAAAAAACCAGCACGTAAAATAGGATAGAACCAGAAATGGTAAAACACCAACATAGGAGTGTCTTACAGCCATACAAAGTAAAAATCCAATTAAAAAAATTGTGTTTAATAAAACCAACTAAATAAAATGAATTCATTTCATTGAAATGAGAATCATGCATAGTCATATTCAACACACCCGAAGAAAGATTTTCGATGGAAGCAGATGAGAGAGATCCTCCACCACGCGGATTTGCGCCGCTACCGCCTCCACCAAGTGAATTGTGAAGTTGTTGACACAACGAAAAGATCCCATGGAGTCCCCAATCCTTCATAATAAAGATTCACTCTGAAATAGAAGGGGGACTAGGAATCAATATCCACACCACCGTAATAGAGGGGTACTAACCTGATTGGACCTCCATAGACCAGAAAAAGAGGTAAAACCACCACCTCCCTATAGATCTAGGGTATCCACTCCAGACCTTCACAAAATCAGTGCTGGATTCCATCAAAATGAAGAAATATTTTTGATTCAGAACTGAAACCCTAGCCAAAAGATTCAGACCCAGCGATTTCACCGAGCTTTAAAAGACAGAGAGCAGGTGTCTATTTAATCCAAACATATCAACCAAGGTCCACTATAGATGTGTTGAGGCCTCACCAAAGGAGTATGTAGAGACATAAATCACCAGACATCCCTTTTCTGAATAAGTTTCTAATTCGAGGGGGGCTACTGGAAAAGTTGAACCCAACCACTGCCAAGGAGAAGTAGATCTACAAAGATCATCCTTGAATGAAAGTGGGGGTAGTTGTGGCTGGATCTACTCTGGAAAAATAAGCAGTTCTGATAAGGTTGGTGTGAGAGTTTTCATAGAAATGGACAAGGAAGTTTGAAAAAATTGAGGCATGTGAGGTGCCTTCATTCTATTTGAAACCATTTTATTCTTGATACCTTGTAAGATTCATGTCCTCAAAGGAAATTTAATTACACATGCTCATAAAATAAGCAATATTACACAAGAATAACATCTTTAATGTAGTAATGAACAAAAGTAAAGAGTAGAAAAGAAATAAAGTTATTCTTTTATGATTTAAATCTTACCTCCAATTCAAATCCCCTCTTAAGCACTTATTCATGAACTTCCCCTTTTCTCCTCATCAAGTTTTTCCTTTTTGTTGTGTGTTCCTCTATAAATTCCGATCTTCATTCCATGTGAATATCCCAGCCCTTTTTAAAATTAATCTCACTGTTAAATAGAGGAACTCCCAACATCACAGCTCAATGGAAGTAGCTCTAAACACAATATTTAGGCCTTCGTATGTTAGCTTGTCATTATTCATTATCTTCCTCATGTAACTCAAGAAGATATCCACCGCAAATGTTGATATCCCCACATGTTCTTCTTGATTCTTCTTATGAAGGCTTCCTCAAAAATCTTCAGATATGATCTCCTTATGTTCATCATCTTCCAATGATCATCTTGGAATCCCCCTTTACTTTAAGTTTGACTCAAGAATTTATATGATGTGAGGAATTTTCATTTTCCATGACATAAGATCTTGAATTCACACTAAGTCAAGTATCCTTCTATTAATTACCCTGAAGTGATGTTTTGAAGCATGAAGGTACTTTTACAAAGATCGATGAATGTGAAAAATGGCCTTTATATAGATTATTTCACACTAAAGGACCCATTATGTGAGATAAACCCTACGTGGGTTTTCTGAAGCACAATAATGATCTTTAAGAAGGTGTTGAAGTATGATATCCACATTTATGTAATAGTTCATATCCCTTACATGGGTTTTCTTCACTTGACTCACATGCAACTGAAGTCTACACATGTTGTTACAGGTTCACTCTTACATGGTTACTGAAGCACGACTCATATATTCTTTAGAATTTTCAAAATTTATGATTCTACAAATCAAATGAATCAACCTACAAGGATAAATTCAAAAAAATATGGGAAGTATCAATTCAAGATATAAAATTATTCATCAGATAGAATAATCAATGAAATTTTAGTTTTCAATGTGAGAATTAAAAAATAATTCCAACAAATTAAATAAAATATAAAAACATAGAATTTATAAATAAGAAGTTAAAAATAAAAAAAATTCATAGATATATCAAAATAAAATAAACATTTAATCATTAAATACCAAAAAAATTATTTTCACTCAAAAATTGAAAGAATCATAATTTCTATTCAAAATGATGAAAATATGATAAATTGCCAAATATGAAATATATAAAGTCCAAAATTGTTATAATTTTATGAAAATGGATGCAGAAAACATTTGTCAAATTAAATCCATATCAGTATATAGCATAATATAGAGCACAAATATAAGCATAAAATCATAACAAAGTGGATCAGGTATCACAATTTGTGCCTCATAGTATAGTAGATAAGGTATCACAACCTATACCCCATAGTATACTAGATCAACAATTATAACTTTCACCTATTTATATAGTGGATCATTCATTACTACCTACACCTTCATTTCATAGTGGATCATGAATTACTACTTGCACCCCATAATGGATCGGGCATCATAACCAGTGCCCCATAATTATCTTATGATATTTAAATTTTTTAACTAATGAATTATAGGAATATTTAGCACCCCAACCATCACATAATGATAAACCATACATATTTATATCAAATTAAATAATTAATACATCATATCATGTAAAAATACATTGATATAAAATGGGTTTCATAACATTTTCAAATAGTATCGCATAAAATCTCTTCAAGAGTTAGATGAATTGATACTAAAATCCGATCTCTCAAATTAGGTATATATAAAACCACATGGATGATCCTGAACATTACTCTTTAATAGATGTATCTTTTTAGGATATAGAGGAAAAGGGAAGATAAATTTAAAAAGTGACTTCATAAAACATTTTTTTTATTTTTGTAAAAATTTGATGTTATGAGTCACTTTCAAAAACCATTTTCGATAAGATGGAAAGAATACTTTATAAAAACATTATTTTTAAAGAAACACTAATAATTTAACATTTAAAATAAATAAATTTACTATTATGATATGTGTATTGGAAGATATAAAATAGATAAAAGTGAAATGAAATTCCTTTTTATTCTTTTTGGGCAATTTTAGAGAAAAACCTACATCAATAAAAAAGTTATAAAACACCCTTTTGAAAAGATTAAAAGATAAATATAAATATTATAAGATATATTATATCTTAATCTATAGAAATAATAGAGTAAAACCTTTTCATAAATAAATAATACGACCATAGAGAAGAAAGAGCTATTAGATATGATGGGAATTATTTTTAACAATGTTACATTTTAATAAAGGAAGAAATCCATTAAAGTGGATGATTTTGATGTGAAAAATATTAATTACCCATAGAGAAAAAAATTAATTTATGAAATAAATAAATGGAATAATATAATAAACTGAGAAGATCATTGACATGGAAGAAATTCTATAACCCAATGAAAAGGAAATTGAGTCAATAAAACTGTTATGACTTTGCTAACTTTTGAATAAAAACAATTGAAATAGAAAACATGAAATAAAAATTTAAATACAATAAATATAAATATAATCATGATATAATATGTAAAAGTGGTAGTATATACACTATATAAATGATAGTAGGTTTATAATACGAAACATGTCTCAAAGAAGGTAAATTAAGATTAAAACTCTTATGGTCATCATAATTTTTGAAGTAAGAATAATTTATAAAGTAGATTATGAGAAATAAGTGTAAATATCCTAGAAAAATAAATATTAAATAAATTACAATAAATTATAGGATATAATGAAATAGTTTTTTAAGACCATAGTCAACGAGGGAATGATTATGACTTAAGGAAAGGATTTGAGTCAAGAAAAACCATTACCTATGATTCTTTCTTAGTCAGACACACTCTAAATTCCTGTATAATAAAATAAGGATCATTAATAATATATTTTATAAGATAATTAATTTTTATTACCTTTTATATTAATATTTTATATTCATTTATATCATGGTTATTACTTATTTTTAGTAAAAAAATCATCAGTTTTTAGTAGCTCCAATCGTTCCTTGTTGGTGTTCGGCATAAAGGTTTCAGTCATCATTCTATGTTTATGAGTTCATCATATTATGAATAATAAAGGTACTGGAATATAATTTTTATAATGATTTATGAATATCTATGTTCATTTCATTTGATTTTTAGGCACAATTCTTTAAGATGAAATCCATAACGCTCTTGTTTCGGTAATTTTTAATGAATAAAAGGTGGTATATTAATGGTGAGTTGAATCTTGATATTATCATTCTAGAATTAATAAAAATTATTAAATTAATAATTTTTACATTATATTAACAGAATTTAAGTTTTCTTATTCATTCATTATAAAAAAATTATAACGTCATTCATGTTGGCGGTAGAACCAACTCAAATGAGAACGTGTTATAACAAATGAATGAGTAAGAGAGTAAAATTATATAATGATAACATCATTTTTATAGAAGAATAATGATGTTAGTTGAACATAACTAGAGTGTTAAATAATGTTTAGGGAAAGTTTAATTGATATAATGAATAAATTATTAGAGAGTGGATTATACTCATGTTGAGGGATTGAATCTTCCCTTGGTGCACCTCTTAGAAATAGAGAGTTTGGGAAACCTTCTTTTGACAAGAGGTTTAAAAATGTTGAGTGGAATATGATATAGGAAAATAGGGAGTGAATAAAGTGTAATTTTAAGGATAATATTTTTTTGGAGTGGGTGGAATATATCTCCTTTTATAAGTGAAAATGAGGGACATTTCTTTGGAAACTTAAGTTAGATGAGCGGTAAAATATAGAATCACATGGGAGTTATGCGAGTTAAGTAAGGAAATGTTGGTGATAATTATAGTATTGACACCCACACCTAAAAAATGCCTTCTATAATGGTTTTATATCATTTTAACTATCATAAATTCAATCCACTTTAAGTTTCATATTTTCCCCCTTTTACCTTGTTTAAATATTTACCACGGTAATTATTTTTTACTAAAAATAAAAAATGACCCCAATTACCAAATTTTCCATGATGATTAAAAATTTAGAATAAATTTAATCAGATTAAACTTATAAAAATATGAAAATTAACTTTTAAATTAAAATATGGGATATATATAAAAAAATTATTTTTGTAGAAAAATAAATGTTTTAACATTAAATATTCTTATTCTAATTTACTATCAATTACTAATTAAATGAGTGTTAATATATTTATTTATATAAATAAAAACTATATTATATTATTAATTTAATATATATATATTTGATTTTTTTAGACAAAAATCAAACTTTTCTTATAAAAATAATGTTTTGAAAATTTCCCTTTTACCTTTACTGTGGTAACTAGCTTTTACCTCGGTAACTTATTTTTATAACTAAAAATAAAATTGCTCACATTTACTAATTTTAATTTTTTTATTAAAAATATTAAATCTATTTTATTTGATTAAATTTCTAAAATTGATAAGATTAATTTTAATATAAAAACGCGTGAAAACTATTTTTTGAAAAAAATCATTTTTCAATCATAAAAAAGAATTTATTATTATTAATTTCCATATAAAAAATTATAAATTATTATTAATTTATTTATTTATATATATATATATATATTATCAATATGTTTCATTAATATAATTATTCAATGGTGATCAATTTATCAAGATAAAAATATACAATACTTAAAAAATATTCTTTGAAAAATATCATTTCATTAAATAATATTAACCACATACAATTAAAATTAATTATTCATTTTCATACAATTTAATTTTATTAATATATTGGTATTAAAATATTTCATTGAATTTTATCAGATAATTATTTCAAAATAATAATAATAATAATAACACATAGCGTGTAAAGGTATATATATCTTTTATAATAATTTTTTTAATTAAATATTATCTTATTATTTCATTCTAGAATTATATTATTTTCAATTTATTACTAAAAATATAGAAATTAAATATAAATATTGGAAAAATTCATACCCAACAACCATATATATAACTACCATATATCCAACAACCATATTTTCAAAGACCATATTTCAAACAACCATATTTCCAATGACTATATTTAATTCCTGTATATAGTCTTACATAGATTCTTAGAATCATTCCTCCTATCCATTTAATTCTCTATCAATATTTCTATAATATTTCTAATTATCTTCCTTATTTCCATTATTACAATCGAGGTTATAATATTTATGGAAAACTGTAATGATAAAGATTTCATGTTCTTGGTATTTTTATTTACTTATGATTTTATTACACCTATAATTTAATTAATTTTTTTATATTTCATTAGAATGATTTATTTATCATTTATTTTAATATTTTTATCTCAATGAAATATATCATGGCTTGTTTTAGTTCAGATTTGTGTCTTAAATAATCTATTTAACATAGTTTTTATTTAAAGGGAAATTAATACTAAAATCAGAGGGTGTTTCATTATACACCCTTAAATAAATTATTTATGTATAATTTTAATTATCCCCAACTAATGAAAATAGTTAAGGGTATCCATAATATATACAAGACTAGAGATATAATTTATAATGTAATATTAAACTTAATATTTTAAGTAATATTAGAAAACATAGATTTTCCCTTGTAATAGGAATATCCACAATAATGTGTTTCTCCCCAACCATTTGAGAAAAATATCATTCATGATTAGGTATTAAGACTCATATAATGTAATTAATTCCCACAAGAAGTTCATAGTTGTCTTTTCATTGATAAATTATCATGGTTTGATTTAGGAAATATGACTTCCTTATTCATCAATTAATTTGGTCTATATTATATAGAACAAGTTCATGCCCAAAATCACGTTGAATTTGACTAAAAAGAGTGTATATCCAACTTTGTGTATGATTTATATTTTTTCAATGGATGTAATCAATTTTCAATAATCTCATTGATTTAGATATAGTGAATAAGTTGTAAATAAATTTATTTTAATTATCCATGATATTTAAGATTAATAACAAATATAAATATAGCTTGGATGATTGGATGAAAAATGGTACTCAAGTCTTATGATCTTAAGGAAGTAATTTTGAAGAATTTGGGTGTCTAATTCTAATGATTTTTTAAATGATATTTATGTCAAATATTTATGTCAATTTTGATACATTATTTACAATAATTAAAATGATGATTGTGTGATAAAGAGATATTTGGAATTGATATTCAAAAACGAAAAACAGAGGAATTGGTAAAGAAGATACATTAAATAAGGTCATGTACTATTTCATAATTGCATGAAATACATGAAAGAGTTTATTTAAAGACCATGAAAATATTTATTTTCATTAAGAAAACCTTAATGAAGATAATGGAAATCATAATTTTTCATGATGAAGAAGAAGACCATGCAATATAAACATTAATTGCATGAGTAATGGATATAGATAAGTGAAGGAATTTAAGTGGCTTGGTATTTGGTGGTGAGACTTATAAGTCATATGGAATGGACCTTGTTTGGAATGTATAACTTATATTTGGCCTTTATTAAAACAATAATACAAACATTTATCTAGATAAGGGGTCCCTATAACCACTACCGATTAGGTGGGTAGGGTTAACCCTCATCTCGATAGTGGTGGTGGAAGAGGGTAATATAGCGCCCATATAGAGTGCTTAGAGGAACCATAGGAAGTGGGATCCTAGCTCCCGCATGGAGTGCACAGGTGGGTGTGCACATGGAGGTGTTTGGGTGGGAAAACATAGGCGAGGAACATCTTGTGTAGAGCGTGGTTTTAGTGTAAAGGGTTTCAAACCCCATTGTCAGCATAAATAAATTGTAGTAACATATTTACTTGTTAAGTGTGACTTTACCAAATGGAAAATAAATATGGGGCTCTACCACACATTTTTTGTTCATCCATCTTAAAATATATAGACATAACACTGGTCACCTAATTCATTTGATCTCTTTCATAAAATTGAAGTCTTCTATTTCCTTCAACCTTCTGTGGACCTTGACATTGACCTTTGGTGTTAATCAACTCCAGCAGCCAGACCAATCTCGATAGTATTTATATCTCATTGATTTGAGACATATAGCACCATATAAATCACTATGAATTCATGATTTAACATGTTTAAAACCATATACTCAAAAAAAGTTTTCATATCAATGAAAAAAAAGTTGCAAAGGTCATATTCCACATCTATTGTACATGTACAAGTTTGAGCGTGAGGGGGATTAGGGAATTATCATTTCATGAACATGATACATTCATTGTGTAAGAAAATACACCACAATTATTAACGTAATGAGGTTTAACAATAAGTAAACTCATAGTCTAAGTTTAAACAATGAGATATTTCGGTATTAAAGATAATTCTTGACATGGAAAAAAACTTAGGATTATAATTTGTTGAATGTATGAAGGAATTAGGTGGACCCATACCTATAAATATTGATACTCTAAGGACGATAATTTTTTCACTAATGTTTTATATGAGAGCACTCATTTTCCATAAAAAAACATCTCTATTTTTCTTTTATTTGAAAGTGTAAAGGAATTTAGTGAGACTCTCGTTTACATGAGGAGGAGAGTTATTTAATCCTACAAGGATATGTGGAGAGGATATTTCTATACTCATCCATATCATGAGAAAGAACTGTAAACTAATTTTTGTGAATATGGTGAACCACCTACATGCGGCTTGTGTTTACACACTCTCATCATGATTCTTGAAGAAGAAATGTTCTGTGAATCAGATCTTCAGTATTATACCCTCGTTATGTTATATAAAGAGAACATCATTTTTGTACCCTATTAATACATGATATCTAGTAATAAGAACCATGCATTGTTTTACTATACAGAGGAGGAGGCAGCTGCATAATATATATAGGCTTGTGTGAAGGTATTTCATGAATAAGAAACTGAGACACTTATAATAATGCACAAGAAGTGTGTAAGGAAGAGTTATATTGTGTGCGAGTATCCTTATAGAAAGAGATAGTGATTTTTAAGGAATATGTAGTGAAGATAAAAATATATTGTGTGCATATACGTTTGTGTGTGAAAAAATAGAGGCGAGAGTGAATAGTTATTGCATATTTTCTTGCATATGTGAATTCTCATGCGCATTTTAATGAATATAAATTTGAGATACCTAAAACATACTAGAATATATCACATAAAATAATAATACAGTGAGTGGGAACATAAAATAATGATGATAATAAATTGATATGCTCTTACAATATTAAAGGTTTTCATGTACATGATATAACAATTGCTTGTGAAGGTGCATTAAGTAGTGAAATGCAATAAAATAATATTTAAAAAATATTTAAACTCAATTATTCAAACATTTCCTATACTAATAAGTATATAGAACCAATAAATTTATCATTTTTGATATCTTGTATCAAAGATATTGAGAATTCGACACTATAATTCAATATCTTATGTTGTTTTTTGAGGAGTAAAATCATAATAAATGAGTGACCAATATATATTCAATTTATTATCATTTGGGTTAAAACATAATTCTACTATAGCTAGTCTTGTATATATTCATATCATTATTACAAAAGAAGAATTAAATGTGATGATTCTATGATGATATTTTATTGTTTCAATAATAAAAAATTAATTTTGTGATTCTATCAAGAATAAGAATAATTTTCCCTACATTCTATATTTCACTAAAGAATAAATAAGTTAAGAAGTGAAAAAATTATTATACATATCTATTTGCATAATAAAATGACAAAGAAGATATAGAAGCTTTTATTTTTCTACGATAAAGAAGAAAAGTTTCTTGTTTAGTACTATGCAAGTAAGAAGTGATGAAGTAAGTAGAAGAAAAAAAGATACACAATTATATCCATCAGAAGTATCAAAAAGTGAAATAATTTCTTGGTGATATAAAGAACTTTAATAGGTAAAACTTTATTTAGAGGTAGTATAAAGAACTATCCAGAAGTTTTAAAACAAGCACTTTCATTTGAATATAGTGAAACTCAACTAAATTTTTATTCCCTTCTTACTGTAACCATTATTAAAGGACTATATTCTATTAGTTTTTTGGTTTGATTATTTATAAATCATTCTAAGTACTATATTTTCATATTGAGTAGTGAACCATGTAAATATATCATGTGTCATATTTACTACTTTCATATACTTACATGTGATAAGAAAAATAAAATAAAATAATCAAGATCCTAACTATTCTAAGAGTTAAAAGGATAAAATATTATAATTAGTGAAAAAATCCCAACACTGATTCACCCCCTTTCAGTTTTGAGTGTATACCAAAGTGGTCTAATAAATTGGTATCACATCCAAGGTTCACCTCTACTGGATTCTCTAAATTTCATTTATTCTCTTTTCAAAATTTTGGTTTCTTTTATATGTTAATAATGAAGTGTAGTTTTGAGTAATATTCAGTTATCACTGAGTAGAATTATATTTCTTCCAATACCATGATGAATAGAAGAAAGAAAGAGAAAATAAAGTTAAATAAAAGAGCCCTCTTATCTAAAGAAGTGAAAATACCATTATCTCCATACCTTTCTAACAATGAAGATAGATCAGTCTTGAAAATTAAATATAAGGTGGATCAAATATACATAAAGGAGAAGGAAACCATTTATATCTCAAGTGGATTAATATTGGTAAGTGATCATGAGGTTTGTAAAAATTCTTTTAAAAACTATTCAAAGGACGAATATTATAGCACAAGTGTTGATGATGAAAAATCTATAAATCAAGATATATCAGTTGATATTTTAATAGATATTCTATATTTTATTCCTATATAAACAATCTCTCTTGTTTTTGGATTCTTTTAAAGTGTGAAGGAATATTTCACCAATCTAGGAAAAGAAATAGATTAGTTGGAGAAGTCTTTATAAGGAAAAAATATAGAATGTTTAAATCTCTCTAGATAGGTCAGATCCTTTGATTCAATAAATATAGAGCTTTAAATAAGTGCCTCAAAAAAGGTCAATAAATTTGGTGAGAATGAGGCTCTAGAAGAAAATATCCATGAACTTGAAGAGAAATTGAAAAACAACATTGAATTCAGAGATTTACAAATATAAGAAAAATTAAAAAAGATTACAGAACTTGACTCTTTTATATAAAACAAATTTAAATTACATAAATAGGAAGTTGGAAGAATAAATATGTCTTATTAATAGAATATTATTATGATTTAATATCAAAAAATAATCCTCAATATGAAATGTCTATAATTGTAAATTCATTTGACCAATCTTGAGAATATGCATATTGAGACTTCACAAAAGGAGATTGTTTCTACTGCTACTCAATTCTTATTAGAGAATTATAAGGTTAAAATACCTCCAAAATTTCATAATAATATCATGAATTTTTTTAAATGATCTATCTCAAGTATCTATGAAGAAAGGGCTATCATCCATACCATCTTTTAATGATGTTTCTAAATCTGGTTTCATGAATAGTAAAGGTTTGAAAATAAAATTTGTGTATATATGGATGAAAAAAGATGATAAGAAGCCTACCACCATGACTAGGGTGGATAGAAAAAATAACATGGAATCTATTTCCCCATGAAGAGCCAAAAATGTTATGAAGAAGACCTAAAAAAATTATATAGAAGAATTAAGAAGATCAATGTTTGTAGGTCAATGTTGGTGAAACACCATATTTGGGCATTGTGCACTAGATAATTGGTAGAATCCTCTAAATTCAAAATCATAAATAAGTTCTATGTCAAGGGTTAGAAATCCAGAGATAAATAGGTATCATCAAAAGATCTAGAAAATATATATATTGAAAACAAATTTGAAAAGGTTGAAAATATTTGTGATGTATATAATGATATTGGAAAAGGAAAAGAAAAGATAATGATATTAGAAAAGTAAAAGAAAATATTCCACATGATGAAGAAAAAGTACATGAGATGTTGTTACCAAAATGCCACTCTTATGTTAAAGAAGTTATTTGTGAGAGATGAAACAAAGATAGACATTGTAAAAAGGTTTATTAAGATATTCTTCCAAAACAAGAATCATTATTTAATAGGGGTAATAATTCATAATCTATTAAGGTTATTAAAAAGAAATAGTATCCACACAAATAATAAGATGAATTTAAGAGATATATGTTTCCTTAACATAAATTAGAAAAAAAAATTAGATATGCAAGAATAAATACTAGAGAAAATAGAGTAACATGGTTGAGAAAATCATCTCAACCTTTCTATTCACATTGAGAACCAAGGAATATCAAACTTATTACCTTAATATTTTTGTATTTTATTTGTTCTTATGATGTACATAATTGAAGGTGAATCAAGTTCTCAGGGGGAGAACCTGAGAAGTTGTGGGTGTTTTTAATTATTAACAATAAATCTGAATAAGTCTACGTCATTAAATGATTCCTCAATTGGTATTTAAATATAATTATAATATAGGATCATATTTTTTAAGTTAAAGATTGTGATGATATTTCCTAGACAATAAGGATAAGAAAATATTATCTTGGTTTGATCTTATATTTGGTATTATTAAGAATAAATATTTAAGAAGATCAACTTTCGTGGAGTTGTGGAAGTTTTAAAATTTGGATAACAACAAGTTAAAGATCCATATTGGTGTATAATCTAAATTATAACATCTTAAAATCCATTCTTGAATATATTCGCCATTATTAATATATTATGGAGTGTTTCCCTTTAGGGGAGACAAATGAAGAAAGTTTCTACTGGAATCATTATCTCAATTGATATCAAATCTGATTATTCTAGAAATTGCTTAAAGATCATGTCATTATAAATGGTATTTATTTCTTAATCTCTAATCTTTGTTTATCAAAAATAATAAACATAAAACAAAGGGTTATTAATTGGATTAATCAATGAAATAAGAAAAAAATTTAAGAATGTAATTTCTCCAAGGCCACTTATCCTGCTTGTTTTACTTGAATGTTTTTTACTTATTTTTTGAAGTGAGTGTAAGGGTTTCAGGTTGATTTTTATTAAAAAGTTTTAATATCTTATTTATTATCTTCCACCTAGAATAAAAGTTTAAAACCCTTGAAAAACAAGTATACAAGTTCTCATTTCATTGGGTATCAAGATGAGTTGGTAATAGATAGATTTTTTGTCTAAATCAAATCCTTTTATTTTCTACACCGATCATGACTTGTATATACTTACATTGAATTTATGGATGACACATTTCTTAAGTATGTACTGATATCCTTTTCCTGTGAACTTTTTATTTATTATCAATAAGGGGGAGATAAAATTAAATGAAAGTTTGGATAATTTTAGTTGAGAGAGAAATAATAAAAAGGTTCTCATATTGACGTATACATTTTTAAAGCACTTTGAAGGTATTTTCAACAAATTAAAAGGAAGATATTGTAAATAAAACTTTATGTATGAGTTTTATTTTTTAATGTTTATAATTGGTTTTTAATAATCTCATTGATGTCAATATGTTGATGAAGTTGTAACGAAGTTTAGTTCTATTCAATCTTAATAAAAAATATAAATATAGCATGGATGATTGGATAAAAATATGGTACTCAAGTGTTATTATCTTAAGGAAGTACTTTTTAAGACTTTGGGTTTCTAACTCTGATGATTTTTGAATTGATCTTCATGACAAGAACTTTTTTCAATGTTGACACATTGTTTATAACATTGAAGAAGATGATTGGATGATGAAGATATTTTTGCAATTGATATTCCAAAAGGAATGGAAGATGAATTGATAAAGAAGTTTCATTGAAGGAGGTAATGCAATATTTCATTGTTTCATGAAAACCATAAAAGGTTTTATTTGAGTAACATGAAAGTATTTATTTTCTTAAAGAAGAATTTAATTAAAATAATGAAAAATATCATTTTTCATGATGAATAATAAGACCATGAAATATAAACATTAATTGCATGAGGAATGGATGTGGATAAGTGAAAATATTTAAGTGGATTGTAATTTAGTGGTGAGAATTATAAGGCATGTGGAATGGAAATTATTTAGATTGGATAAGTTTTATTTGGAATTTATTAAAAAAAATAGTCCAACCACCTATCCAGCTAAGGGGACCCCACAACCACTACTTCTTAGGTGGGAAAGTTCAATCCTTGTCCATCCAATGTTTGTTGTAGAGGAGAGTATAGTTCCCATAGGGAGTGCTTGTAGGAACCATAGGAAGTGTAACCATATCTCCCACATGGATCACATATGTGGGTGAATGCATAGAGGTTCCTAGGTGGGATAACACAGGTGAGACACATCCTGTGAAGATCATAAGTGCAATGTGATGGATGTTGAGCCCCACATCTAGCTCAAATAAATAGAGGTAACATATTAACTTATTATTAACACCTCGAAAGAATAAAAAATCTATGTGGGACTCATACATGTGTGTTATTATTCCTCCATCTTAATATATATATATATAAGACTAGTCATCTGATTTGATTGATCTCAGTTGTATGGTTGAAGCCTTTAATCATCTTAAACCTCTCATGGACCTCGACGCCAACCTTTGGTGTCAATCAACTCTGAAAGCCAAACCAAGATCAATAGTATTGATCTATCATCAATTTGATACATAAAGAACCATATAAATCACAATTCATGAATGCTTCAATGTGTTCACAACCATCTACTCAAAGAATATGGTTTATCCGAATAAAAACAAAGTTGCATAGGATGTGTTGAACATACATTGTACATTCACAAGTTCAATCATGAGGAGTAGATGGTTTTAATTTCATGCATGTGAGGCATTTTTTTGTAAGAAAATATTCCATGATTATCAACATCATGAATTTTAAAAAGAAATAAACCCATGGTTTAATTTTAAACAATGTGATGTTTGGGTATTAAATATATTTCTTGACAAAACATAAAATTCACGATTCAAAGTTAGTGAATGTATGATGAAAGGTGGTGGATTCTTTCATATAAATATTGATTCTCTTAGGAAGAGAATATTTTTTTCACTCATGTTTCATACGATGTCTATAATTTTCTATAAAATATATCATATCCCATTGTCTTTTACGTAAAAAAACAACGGAGTTTTATGATCCTCTCATCCATATGAATATTGGAGTTCTATGAGCCTCAAATGATATATGAAGAGGGTAGTTCTATGCTCATTAATATCATGAGGAAGAACCATGCACTGATTTTCATTAATAGGGATAATTTTGGATGCATGAATTATGTAAATACTCTCTCATCATACTTCATGAAGAAGAACTATTCTATGAACCAATGATTGGGAATTATACCCCCACTATAATACATAAATAGAACACCATTAGTGTACCATATTGATACATAATGTATATTAGTAATAACTACACACTATTGTGCTGAAAAAAGGAGGTGGTAGCCATATAATATAAATAGTCTTGCATGAAGTTATTTCTTGAAGAAGAAACCAAGACACTTGTGTGAATGCACATGAAGTGTGTAAGGAAGTGTTATACTGCATGCTTATATCCTTATGTGAAGATACATTGATTTTTAAGATTAAGTGAATATAAAAAAATATAATGTATTCATATATATGTGGGGGGATGAAACAAAGGAGATATTGAATAGTTCATGAATGATTTCATGAATATGTGAATACTCATGCATGCGTGAATGGATATGCATTTGAGATACCCAAAATAGACTTGAATATAGAACATTAAATAATAATAAATTGAGTGGGGATATAAAATAATAAGTATAATAAATTTATATATTCTTTATAACAACTACATGTGAAAGTTAATTGAGTAGTTTAAGGTCATAAAATAATAATAAAATAATATTTCAACTCATCTACTCAACAATTTGTTGCACCAAGAATTATAGAGAATTGATAAAATTATTATTATTGATATTTTGTATAAAAAATATTTAGAATCCAACACCGCAATTAAATATATCATATTTTTTGTTGAAGACTAAAATTAGAAGAAATGAGTGTCCAATATATATTTAGTTGATTATAATTTTGTTCAAAGAATAATTCTTCTATACCCATTTCACTATACATTCATATCATTCTGACTGAATAATAATTAAATTTGATAGGGTTGATATGAGATTTTATTGATTCAATAATCAAAAAGGAATTTTGTAATTCTAGAAATAATAAATAGAATTTTCAATGTAGTTTGTTTTGTACTAAAAAAGAAATAAGTGAATAAGATAAGAAAGTATTGTGTATATATTTTTTCACAAGAAAATGAAGAATAATATAGAGTATATTTTAGTTTGTTGTTGTGAAGAAGAAGGGTTTATTTCATGCTACTATGCAAGAAACAAGTGAAGAAGTTAGTATAATAACAAAAGAAACACAATGGCATCCATCAAAAGTATCAACGGGTGGAATAATTTATTGGTGTTACAAAGAACTTTAACAGGTGAATACTACATTTAGAGGTGATATAAAGAACCATACACGAGCTATAAAACAACCATTTTCATTTGATTATAGTTAAAAATAATTTATTGGTTATTCCATACTTTTTATAACCCTGATTAAAGTATTATTTTCTAGTGGTTTTATGGTTGGATTGTTTACAAACCATGATAAGGACTAACTACTCTTATTGAGTAGTGAATATTTTAAAAATACCATGTTTCATATTTACTACTTTCATATAATTTCATGTGATAAGAAAAAGATAATAAGATAATCAATATCCTAACAGGTCTAATAGGTAAAGGGATAAAAATTTATAATTGGTGAAAAGTTTGCAACACTATTTCACCCCCCCCCCCTTAGTGTTGAAGGTATCCTAAATTGGTTTCCTCAAAGAGAATAATAATATTTAGAAAAATAAATTTTCCATAAAATTATACTATATAGGAGTTATAGACTAAGGATTCAATTGACACATCATTAATATTTTTCATTAATAGTTCAATATCTAGATTTTGGAGTGCCGATTTGGTTCCCTTAGAAAACTTTTGAAATATAAAGGAGTGTATATAATTGTAATAAAATATAAAATTTTTAGTTATTGAGTGGATGATGAGTGTACCTTACACCACTTCATTTTTTTGACTCACTTCATCAATTGTGATTATGTAGGAATTCCCTTAATCTCATAGATTAGGAGTATGTTGATGACTATTATCAGAATTATCCCTTGGATTGGGGAATTTCATTTCATAATTATAAAACTCTATGAATTTTAGGCAATGAAGTGTGGGTGGTTCATTAGTGGATACCATATTATGTTTTTTGTACTAACCAACCTCTTCATATTTTTTTTGAAAATTATGAGCTTTGTGGCTTGTATTTCCACACTTGAAATATTTTCTCATTCCTTTCAAGCAATTTTTTGGGTGTTTATTCCTATATTTTTTACACTTAGAAAATTGTATCTTATATTATACATGGTATTTATCACTTTAGCATCTATGAAACCCCATTTTTATCTTATTTAACGTGTTTCAAAGTTTTATAAGGTTTAATTAGTTAACTTGATTCTTCCTAGTTCCAGCTATCGACTAAAACAAAAAAGGCTAGTGTGAGTATTATGTAATAATAATCAGAGTAAGAGATCATATGATATGGGAAATAAATCCTAATATATCTTAAATTATGACACCTATGACACTTTAGGTTTATCTGTCACAACCCATCCCAGTGGGGCCCGTGCCGCAACTCCCCAAGCCTGCCTCCAATAGGCCAGGGGGTCAGTGACTAGCACCGAGTAGGAATGTCACTAACATGGGAGGCATTGCTTATAAACCTGTACACACACACACACATCTCCAATCCCACAAATCTAAAAAGTAAAAACTACTGAAAATGGAAATGCATGCATATACTAAAATCCCAACCAACAGAGTACGGTAGGAAATTAAAGTACATAAATGTAAAACCCTGGGCCAAAAGTACAATCCCACAAAAAGAGAGTCTATAACAAAGTCCAGCCTGTAAATAAAGGTACCGGGACTACAATCTGTAGTTGTAGGAACACACCTCGGTCTGTCTAATCTCACTAAGCACCATCTGGTCCTAGTCTACCTAGAATCCTGTCAAAGGCTCGCTCGTCTGCACAAGACACGACACGTGCGGGCAAAGCCCGTGCAGGGGTGAGTATAAAAATACTCAGTAGGACACCTAGAATCCACAAAGTAATATAAAAAGGGGAAATAACACAAAGGAAAGACACATTCAACTATACACAGTATATGTTTACAGAACATATAACAAGAATATCCAGATATACTCATACACGATTGACCATCGTGAAACCAACACTAAGATCTAGCTCAAATATTCCACTAAGCACATAACAAGGAGAACACACTCCTAGGTTTGAAGAGATAGATAAGAAGTACTAGTTCCAGGAGAACACACTCCACAAGTAATTGAGAATATGATGCTCAGATGAGGATCACAACCAATAACTATGGGGTGATTCCAACAAATCAGTCTGAACTAATCTGCTAAGCAGAGGATTGGTGCCCGGGTAAATTAGGTCACGTCGATACCAAGAACTCTACTTAGGGTTCCAGGAATGAATAGAGGATCCGACTTCAATTATCACAGAGGGGATTCCAACAACTCTATTCAGGAAGTCCTGTTGAAGGGATCATACTACTGTACATAGGAAATGATACCAGAAACCTTCAGGGGAAAGACCAAGGGTAAGAACCCTAAGAAAGCTAGTCCAAGTCACAGAATACAAATGGATTAAGCCAAGTAAAACAAGTTACATGGCGTGTAGTATGGTTACACGCCGTGTTCCTTGACCCCGGGTACTACCCGTGTAAAGAGCCCATGTCATCCGGTCAAGCTGTGTAAAACTCAACTACACGGAGTGTAGAAGGATCACACGCTGTGTTCCTTGACTCTGGGTACTTCTCGTGTAAACGGCCTGTGTCATTAGTCTTGTTGTATAAAAAGTAACTACAAGGCGTGTAGTAGGATTACACATTGTGTCCGAGCACCTGGGGTTCACTCTGTGTATGCTGGCCATGTTCTCGTACACGGTCTCTTTCAGTGTCGTCTGCCTGTGTACCAGTACACGGGGTATCCTGTGTATTTGGTCAGGTCTGGCCGGGGAAGGGTATACATGTCATGTCCTTGGATGTGTACCCAACCCGTTTGGTGTACTCTCAGAGAACATTCCAGGTGTTCTGTCGACGAACACACGTCGTGTAGCCCATACTACACGCCGTGTAGTTTGGAAATTTTCAGAACCGTCGTCTTCCTCCTTGCGCCTCATCCGATCTTCCGAATCTTGATTCTATCGTCTGTTTGCCACAAAACTCAAGACTCTGGTTCATTTCATCATCCTAACACTAAATCCGGGTGTTTCGGACCTTCAATCTGCTTGGAAAACAAGCGTTGATTCATCATAACGAAAACACCCAAAAACTCATATCTCTCGATCCACTCTGAATCGTCCACCAAAATCGTCGTCGCAGCTTCAGAACACCCTCCTGAGGTTGGATCTACAATCTCATATCATCGCTCCAACAAAAGAACGTGCAACGATTGATTTCCTCCAAGAACTTGTAGAACGCACACGAAGAACGCGAGAAGTTGGGGAAGAAAGGCACAACAAATCGAGAGGGATGAACCTCAATTCATGTTCATGTCGATCTTTGTTCTTCATCATTAGAAGATTAAACAAAACCAAAATAACTTCAAGAATTAAATCCCCAAAATCCCCTCTATCACAACCCATCCCAGTGGGGCACGTACTGCAACTCCCCAAGCCCCGCAAAATCCCATCCCGCAAATACAATCGATCCATGGGATAATTTATTTGTAGATTAGTCCACGTTTGTCGTATGAATCAAGAACGGGGAAAGGAAACCAAAATCCAACATCCTACCTGGATCTTCAGCATTTGTTGGCAAAGATCTGGTCGTTGTGTCATCGTTGCCGGTGAAACCCGTCAAGAACGCCGTCTCCTCGTTGGGGCTTCCTCCAGAGCCTCCAGAGCCTCTAAAGGTTTCAGGGTTATGAAATCTGTAACCCTGGACCCCTGTGAAAATATCTATTTAAAATATAAAAGATATTTTCTGCAAAAAAAATTAATAAAATATTTTTATTAAATATTTTATTACGATTACGTCCAAAAACTGGATTTCACCACCGACCTGCGCCAGCCGATGTTAGGCCTCGCCTAAGGTAAAATTTCTATTCTGAATGCAACGGTGCCCTCAGATTTCTGATTTGATAACCTGTTTGGGAGTTACTCCACTTTTTCAGTAAAACCACATGCTCGCGTAATTTAATTACTTAATTAAATTCAAACATTTGTTCCGGGCTCACCAGGCCTCGGAACTGCACGTCATCTCAGAGCCTGGTCTCAGAATAATTCCCACATAATATTAAAAATAAAATGCGGAGAAATCTGAGACATTACATCACACCCACCTTAGGGCTTTACGTCCCCGAAAATCCAAAACAAAGGCTACTCAAAAAGGTGCGGGTACTGCATACGAATCTGAGCCTCCTGCTCCCACGTGCTCTCCTGGAGATTCTCGTGCTGCCACCGAACATGCACCAAGGGAATATCTCACCCACAAAGGATCTTCTCTTACTGATCCTCGATCTTCATTGGGTACTTAGCAAAGGTCTCTCCATCATCGATGTCGATCTCTCCCCAGTCGATAACGTGTGATGGATCATGCACCTACCTCTGTAGCTGCAACACATGGAAAACGTTGTATACTCGGTCCATCTGAGGAGGTAGAGCCAAGTGGTACGCCACCTCTCCAACTCTACTCAAAATCTAAAAAGGGCCGATGAACCTTGGATATAGCTTGTCGCCTCATCCAAATCTCTGCAATCCTCGTCGAGGTGAGACCCGAAGGAACACATGGTCTCCCTCATCGAACTCTAAGGGCCTCCATCTCCTATTGGCATAAGACTTTTGTAGACTCTGTGTAGTCTTCATCCACTCCTGGATGACCTGCACCTTCTTCATAGTAGCTCGCACCTTCTCTGGGCCCATGAGTGATGACTCTCCTGGGTCAGTCCAGCAAGGTGGTGACCTGCAATGTCGCTCATACAAAGCCTCAAATGGTGCCATACCAATAGTGTAATGATAACTGTTGTTATAAGAAAATTCAACCAGTGGTAAGTGATCCTCCTAGATACGACCGAAATCAAGTATGAAATCTCATAGCATATCCTCCAGAACCTGGATAGTCCGCTCTATTTGACCATCAGTCTGAGGATGAAACATTGTGCTCAAGCATAACTGAGTCCCAAAAGCTTCCTACAATCCCTTCCACAAACAGTATGTAAAATGAGCATCATGATCTTAGATGATCATGGATGGAACTCCATGAAGCCGAACTATCTCCTGCATGTAGAGGCACACCAAGATCTCTACTGAACTCTGCTTTTGTATGGCTAGGAAGTGGTCCGACTTGGTGAGTCGGTCAACGATAACCAAGATGGCATCGTGTCCCCTAGACGTATGTGGTAAACCCATCATGAAGTCCATGTATATCCCATCCCACTTTCACTCTGGCACCTCAAGGGGCTAAGTCAAACCTGCTGGAACCCGGTCCTCAGCCTTTACTTGCTGACAAGTAAGGCACCGAGAAATAAACTCTGCCACACCCTTCTTCATTCATGGCCACCAGAACTGATGTCGGAGGTCCTGGTATATATTTTACACGCCTGGATGCACCACCAAAGGAGATTTATGGAACTCCCTTAGAACCTCCTCCCGCAATGTCACCATCACTACTGTGTGCCCTCTGAAAAGAACAACTTGCTCCCCAATTTTTTAATATCCATCAGCAGCATCACCTACGTATAGCTAAGCACATAGAGTCTCACAGCTATCATCATCAATTTGTGCTTCCCTGACTCGCTATAAGAGTGGAGTGGTTACAACCATATACTAAAGGTAATTTCCCTCATCTCTATCCAAGAAGGATAACAGTAAAGATCCCAACTGCCTCGTCACCTCATCCAGTAACTGCGAACTGGATTTCCTGCTGAGAGCATCTGCCACAACGTTCCCCTTCCCAGGAGTATAAATGATCTCAAATTCATAATCTTGGAGGAACTCAAGCCACCTCCTATGTCTCAAATTTAGATCCTTATGATAAAAGATATATCTGAGACTCATGTGATCAGAGTAGACGGTAAACAGCTCGCCCATCAGGTAGTGTCACCACATCTTCAATGCGAAGACAACCACTGCCAACTCAAGATCATGGGTCGCGTAGTTCTACTTGTGTAGACTCAACTGACATGAGCCATAGGAAATCACTGCTTTCCTCTGCATCAGGACACAACCAAGCCCGGTTCCTAATGCGTCGCAGAACACCACGTACTCAACACCCTCTTCTAGTAGTCCCAAGATCAGGGCACTCGTTAGACTCTGTCTCACCTACTGAAAATCCTGGTGGTATCTCTTGGTCCACACAAAAGGCTGCCCCTTTCAGGTCAAAGCTCTCATGGGTGCTGAAATCCTGGAGAAATCAAGAATGAATCTCCGATAGTAGCCTGCCAACCCAAGGAAACTCCGCACCTCCGTTACGCTCTGGGGTGGCTCCCATGCTAACACTACCTCTACCTTGGCTGGGTCCACTACTACACCATCTACTGAGATAACGTGTCCCAAAAAGTGGACCTTATGTATCCAAAAATGACACTTAGAGAGTTTCATGTACAACTGGTGCTCTCGGAGTGTGTCCAGAACCATCCTTAGGTTCCTCGTGTTCTCCTCCTTGGACACAGATTACAAAGGGATATCATCGATGAAGACCACTACGAACCGATCTAGATAGGGATGAAAGATCTGTTTCATGAGTCCCATAAACAATGTCGGGGCATTCTTCATGCCGAAGGGAATCACCAAGTACTCATAGTGACCATAGAGACATATGAAAGTCATCTTCGGTATATCATCATCCCATACTTGCAACTAGTGATAGCCTGATCGTAGATCAACCTTCGAGAACCATCGTGCCCCTCTTAACTAGTCGAATAGGTCATCGATCCTCGGTAGTGGATACCGGTTATTCACGGTCACCTGATTCAAGCACCATTAATCCACACACATTCTCAAGCTCCCGTCTGCCTTCTTGGAAAAAAAACACTGGGGCCGCCCAGGGTGAAACACTGGGTCTCACAAAGCCATTCCTCTACAAGTCTTCCAGCTGTACTCTCAGCTCACGAAGCTCTACAGGAGCCATCCGATATACTGATGCTGATATCGGTGTCGTCCTGGGTTGAAACTCAATGAAGAAATATATCTTCTGATAGGGAGGTAGTATGGGGACATCCTATGGAAAGACATCTTCGTACCTAGCCACTACTGCTGGAAACAGGAAACTCGTAACATCTGTTGCGCCAAGATCTAGGCTATCCAACTGATGTGAAATTAGTTGTACCTTCCTACACACGATTACATCCTGCACTGCTTGGGTCTCCTTTTCACCGACTAAGAAGAACCTCATTCCATCACTATGGACACACCGCACCCTTTTCCTAAAATATTCAATCTAGGCATGAACTGTGGATAGACAATACATACCAAGAATGACATCATAAGGCCTCGACGCTACCACAAAGAGGTTCCAACCAAAACTCTCACCTCTAAGGGTCAGGTCACACTGTCTGCAAAGGTGTGTGATCTATGAATCTTCTTCAGTCGGTGTTTCTAAGCGTAAGGGTCAATTCAATGGATCAACTGGAATATCAAGTTTGCGAACAAGATAAGCAGTCAGAAAAGAATGAATAGAACCTGTGTCTATCAGTACAGCAGCCAAAGTATAAAAGACACAGATTGTACCTATAATCATTCCAAGAGTACGTAGGTCATAAGACTCTGCTGCCTGCAGTTGTCCCTCCCTCTGTCCACTAGTTCCCTAAGCCTGGGGTGGACCTCTTGGGGGTGGTGGTGGTAAAAGGTCAAAATGTCGACCAACTCCATCTACTCTCTCAACTCCACTACCATGTCCACTTCCCCATGGATCTATTTGCTCTACACATTGCCTCTGCCTCGGTGGTCTATCCACTTCTCCCGTGTTAGTAGTACGGCGGGTCAGATAATCTTGAGTGAGATGTCTCCTTCCATCACAAGAGTAGAATCACCTCTCTCGAGGCTGGCTGGATGCGCCCTGCGAACCTCGTATGGCAGATCCCCTATCCTGGGATCTCCTTTGAAAATGTCTCCCATGCCTGGGTCCCTAACATCGTCTCCCTGCTGCCGAGGTCTCTGCTCCAGCTCGCTCACTACTGACAACTACTGGTTGTCTCTGCTCTGCCAAAAATCTCTCGACCACCAAATCCCGCTCGAGCACCCCATCATAAGTAGGAATGCTCATAGGGATTATGCTAGCTTGGATGTCTCTGCGCAAGCCCTGCTAAAAAGTCTGAGCTCTGAAGTACTGATCCCTGACCATATCCATCAAGTACCGTGAGAGGTTGATAAACCTTGATGAATAGTCACCCACCATCATGGTTCCCTACTAGAGCTGAATAAGATCTTGTATACGTACTGCTCTCAGGGTAACCGGTGAAAACTCATCTATGAAGAGACGCTAAAACTCTGATCATGCAAGAGTTGCCTTGTCATGAGTTTGGATAACCAAACTCCACCATCTCCCTGCCAAGCCCTTTAGAAGGCTCACCGCCAGAATCACCATCTAGTCTACTGGTGTCCTGACCAAACGGAAGACTCTGGTCACTACCTCAAGTCAGTCCTCTACTGCCTGAGGGTTAGGCTCACCATGAAACATGAGGGGTCTCTGTATCTGAAACTCATGGAGTGCGCTCAGCATGTGCTCCTCCTCCACTGGTACAACAGGCACTAAACACTGCTCCACAGGTGGTGGAACAACTGTCACACCACCCAAAGGTAAAATTGGGTGATCTGGTCCCTGTATCGAAGATTCATCACTAAGGGGTTCATCCTCGTGATCGAGCTGCTGGATCCTAGTGGGTGTGTGTCGCAGAGTCATCCTACAAAGAAACAAGATGTATCTCAGTCAGTGAGTATATCTAGAGAGCTGACTCAAGAAGGACATGGAAACCACAACCCATTCCTATATGATGCATGTACTGTTATTTTACCCTAAAACTAGTGTTATCATGTTCCAAGTTGAAAATCAAGTTATCAGAGTCCTAGTGTATGGATACGTCGGCCGCCCGCACCAACACCGAGGTCCCTGGCCTGAAATCCAAACTCGAAACACTTAACACTATTGCCCCAAACCAACTCACAGATTCTCGGTCCTAAGGTAGAACCGACCACCTCTGATACCACTCTGTTATAACCCGTCCCAGTGGGGCCCATTCCACAACTCCCCAAGCCCACCTCCAATAGGCCATGGGTTGGTGACTAGCACCGAGTAGGCATGTCACTAACATGGGAGGCAACAGTGTTAAGTGTTTCAATTTCATCTTTCAGGCCAGGGACCCCGGTGTTGGTGCGGGCGGCCGATGTATCCATACATCAGGACTCTAATAACTTTCTTTTCAACTCGGAACATGATAACACTAGTTGCAGGGTAAAATAACTGTACTTGAATCATATAAATATGGTTTGTGGTTTCCATATCCTTCTTGAGTCAACTCTCCAGATATACTCACTGACTAAGATACATCTTGTTTCTTTACAGGATGCATCCGTGACGTGCACCCGCTAGGATCCAGCAGCTCGATCGTGAGGATGACCATATCAGTGATGAAGCTTCAATATAGCGACTAGATCCCCTCATTTTACCTTCAGGTGGTGTTCCAGTTGTTCCACCACCTTTGGAGCATTGTTTAGTGCCTACTATACCAGTGGAGGAGGGGCGCAGGCTGAGCGCACTCCATGAGTTTCAGAGACAGAGACCCCTCAGGTTTTGAGGTGATCCTGACCCTCAGCCAGCAAAGGACTAGCTTGAGGCAGTGACCAGAGTCTTCCATTTGGTCAGGACACCAGCAGACTAGATGGTGATCCTGGTGGCGAGCCTTCTACAGGGCTAGGCAGGGCGATGGTGTAGTTTGGTTATCCAGACTCACGACGAGGCGACTCTTGCATGGTCAGATTTTGAGCATCTATTCAGAGAGGAGTTTTCACCAGTTACCCTGAGAGAAGTACATATACAGGAGCTTCTTCATATCCAGTAGGGAACCATGACGGTGGATGACTATTCATCAAGGTTTACCGACCTCTCACGGTACTCGATGGATATAGTCAGGGGTTAGTACTTCAGAGCTCGGACTTTTGAGCAGGTCTTGCATAGAGATATCCGAGATAGCATCATCCCTATGAGAATTCCTACTTATTCTGGGGTTCTCGACTGGGCTTTGGTGGTCTAGATCTTCTTGGAGGAGTAGAGACAGCCAGCAGTTGTCAATAGTGAGTGAGCTGGAGCAGAGACCTCAGTAGTAGGGAGCTGACGTCAGGGAACCAGGCGTGGGAGACATTTTCATAGGATATCCTGGGATAGGGGATATGCCATACAGGGTTCGTAGGGAGCATCCATCCATCCCCGAGAGAGGAGATGCTACTCTTGTGATGGCAGGGGACATCTCGCTCGATATTGTCTGACCCGCCGTACTACTGACATGGGAGCAGTGGATATACCATCGAGGCAGAGGCAACGTGTGGAGCAAACAGATCCGCAGGGTGGAGGACGTGGTAGAGGAGCTGGGAGAGCAGCTGGAGGTGGTCGGCGTTTTGACCTTTTACTACCACCACCCCCAGTAGGTCCACCCCAGGCTCAGGGAGCTGGTGGATAGAGGCAGGGACAGCTACAGGCAGCGGAGGCTTATAACCCAGGTACTCCTGGAATGATTATAGGTACAATATGTGTCTTTTCTACATTAGATGTCGTACTGATAGACACAGGTGTTAGTCATTCTTTTCTGGCTGCTTATCTTGTTTGAGACCTTGAGATTCCAGTTGAGCCATTGACTCGACCCTTACACTTAGAAACACCGAATGGAGAAGATTCAGAGATCACACACCTTTGCAGACAGTGTGACCTAACCCTTGGAGGTGAGATTTTCTGTTGGAACCTCTTGGTAGTAGCGTTGAGGCCTTACGATGTCATTCTTGGTATGGATTGGTTATCCAAAGTTCATGTCCAGATTGACTGTCTTATGCGAAGGGTGCAGTGTGTTGGTAGTGATGGAATGTGGTTCTCCTTCGTCGGTGAAAAGGAGACCCAGGCAGAACAGGATGGACTCGTGCATAGGAAGGTACAACCGATTTCACATCAGTTGGCTAGCCTAGCCCTTGGCGCAGCAGATGTTACGAGTTTCCAATTTCCAGCAATAGTGGCTAAGTACGAGGACGTCTTTCCGAAGGATTTCCCCAGACTACCTCCCTCTCGGGAGATTGATTTCTGTATTGAGTTGCAACCTGGGATGACACCGATATCAGCATCATCATATCGGATGGATCCTTTAGAGCTTCGTGAGCTTAGAGTGCAGCTGGAAGACTTGTAGAGGAAGGGCTTCATGAGATTGAGTGTTTCACCCTGGACAGCCCCAGTGTTGTTTTCCAAGAAGGCAGATGGGAGTTTGAGGCTATGTGTGGATTACCGACACTTGAATCAGGTGATCGTGAAGAGCCAGTATCCACTAACAAGGATCGATGACATCTTCAAATAGTTAATAGGGACACAATGATTCTCAAAGGTTGATCTACAATCATTCTATCCCTAGTTGCGAGTACGGGATGAGGATATACTAAAGACAGCTTTCTGATGTCTCTATGGACACTATGAGTACTAGGTGATGCCCTTCGGTGTGACGAACGCCCCGGCAGTGTTTATGGGACTCATGAATCGGATCTTTCAGCCCTATCTAGATCGGTTTGTAGTGGTATTCATCGATGATATCCTTGTGTACTCTACGTACGAGGAGGAGCAAGCGAGGAACCTAAGGATGGTTCTGGACACACTCCGAGAGCACCAGTTGTACGGGAAACTCTCAAAGTGTCATTTTTGGATACAGAAGGTCCACTTTTTGGGACACGTTATCTCAGAAGATGGTGTAGCAGTGGACCCATCCAAGGTAGAGGCAGTGTTAGCATGGGAGCCACCCTGGAGCGTAATGGAGGTGCGGAGTTTCCTTGGGTTGGCAGGCTACTATCGAAGATTCATTCTTGATTTCTCTAGGATTTCAGCACCCATGATAGCTTTGACCTGAAAGGGGCAGCCTTTTGTGTGGACCGAGAGATGCCAGTAGGCTTTTCAGCAGTTGAGACAGAGTCTAACAAGTGCCCTGATCTTGACACTACTAGAAGAGGTTGTCGATTATGTTGTGTTCTGTGATGCATCAGGAACTGGGGTTGGCTGTGTTCTGATGCAGAGGAAAGTGATGATTGCCTATGACTCACATCAGTTGAGTCCACATGAGCAGAACTACGCAACCCATGATTTTGAGTTGGCAGTGGTAGTCTTCATGTTGAAGATGTGGTGGCACTACCTGATGGGCGAGCAGTTTACCGTCTACTTTAATCACAAGAATATCATATATATCTTTTCTCAGAAGGATTTGAATTTGAGACAGAGGCGGTGGATTGAGTTCCTCCAGGATGATGACTTTGAGATCATTTATACTCCTTGGAAGGGGAACGTTGTGGCAGATGCTTTCAATAGGAAATATAGTTCGCAATTGCTAGATGAGGCGATGAGGCATTTGGCCTCTTTACAGTTATCCTTCGTGGATAGAGAAGAGGGAGATTACTTCAGTCGATGGTTGTTACCCCTCCACTCTTATAGTGATTCAGGGAAGCACAGCTTAAGGATTATAGCTATGAGACTCTACGTGCTCAGATATTCGCAGGTGATGCTGCTGATGGATATTAAAAAGGGGGGAGCATGTTGTTCTTTTCAGAGGGCGCATAGTAGTGCCAGTGATGTTGTGGGAGGAGGTTTTGAGGGAGTTCCATACCTCTCCTTTGGCGGTGCATCCAGGAGTCGAAAAGATGTACCAGGACCTCCGATGTTAGTTCTAGTGGCCAGGAATGAAGAAGGGTATGGCAGAGTTTGTTTCTCGGTGCCTTACTTGTCAGCAAGTAAAGGCTGAGCACCAGGTGCCAGCAAGTTTGACTCAGCCCCTTGAGGTGATAGATTGGAAGTGGGATGGGATATCCATGGACTTCATGATGGGTTTACCATGTACGTCCAGGGGAAACGATGCCATCTGGGTGATTGTTGACCGGCTCACCAAGTCGGCCCACTTCCTAGCCATACGGGAGCAGAGTTCAATAGAGATCTTGGGAAGCCTCTATGTGGAGGAGATAGTTCGGCTTCATGGAGTTCCATCCACGATCATCTAAGATCGTGATTCTCATTTCACATTTCATTTTTGGAAGGGATTGTATGAATCTTTTGGGACTCAGTTAGGCTTGATCACAGTGTTTCATCCTTATAATGATGGTTATATAGAGCGGGCCATCCAAGTTCTGGAGGATATTCTAAGAGCTTGCATACTTGACTTCGGTCATAACTAGGAGGATCACCTACCACTGGTGGAATTTTCTTACAACAACAGTTATCATTACACTATTGGTATGACACTATTCAAGGCTTTGTATGGGCGACCTTGCAGGTCACCACCTTGCTGGACTGACCCGGGAGAGTTAGCTCTCATGGGCCCAGAGATGGTGCGACCTACTATAGAGAAGGTGCAGGTCATCCAGGAGCAGATTAAGACTGCACAGATTCGGCAAAAGTCTTATACCGACAGGAGACAGAGGCCCTTGGAGTTCAAGGAGAGAGACCATGTTTTCCTTCGGGTCTCACCTCGATGGGGACTGCGGAGATTTGGCCGAGACGAAAAGTTATCTCTGAGGTTCATCGGCCCTTTTTCAGATTCTGAGTAGAGTTGGGGAGGTGGCGTACCGATTGTCTCTACCTCATCAGATGGATCGGGTACGCAATGTCTTCCATGTGTCGCAACTACGGAGATACGTGCATGATCCATCGCACGTTGTCAATTGGGGAGAGTTGGACATCCATGATGGAGCGACCTTTGCTGAGTACCCAGTGGATATCAAGGATCAGTAGGAGAAGATCCTTTGTGGGCGAGCTATTCCCTTGGTGCGTGTTCAGTGGTAGCATGGGAATCTCTAGGAGAGAATGTGGGAGCGGGAGCCTCAGATTCGTGTGTAGTGCCCACATCTTTTTGAGTAGCCTTTGATTGGGTTTTTTAGGGACGTAAATCCCTAAGGTGGTTGTGATTTAATGTATCATATTTCTCCATATTTTATTTTTAATATTATGTTGGAATTATTTCGAGACCAGGCACTGAGATGACGTGCAGTTCCGAGGCCCGGTGAGCCCGGAACAAATGTTTGAATTTAATTAAGTAATTAAATTACGCGCACGTGTGGTTTTCCTGAAAAAGTGGAATAACTCCCGAATGGGTGCTTGGATCAGAAATCTGAGGGCACTATTGTGTTCAGAATAGCGAGTTTACCTTAGGTGAGGCCTAGCAGCAGCTGACGCAGGTCGGTGGTGAGATCCAGTTTTTGGACATAACCTTAATAAAACATTTAATAAAAATATTTTATTAAATCTTGTTGTAGCAAATATCTTTTATCTTTTAAATAGAGATTTGCGCAGGGGTCCAGGGTTATAGACGTCATAACCCTGAAACCTTTGGAGGCTCTGGAGGCTCTAGAAGAATCCCCAATGAGGAAACGGCATTCTTGACGGGTTTCACCAGTGACGACGACACGGCGACCGGATCTTCGCCAACGAACGCCACGGATCCAGGTAGGATGTTTTATTTTGGTTTCCTTTCCCTGTTCATGATTCCTATGATGAATGCGGACTAATCCATGAATAGATTTGCCCGCGGATCGATCGTATTTGCAGGATGGGATTTTTCGGGGCTTGGGGAGTTGCAGCACAGGCCCCATGGGACGGGTCGTGACATTATCCTACACCACTTTTGGTTTATCATAAGTTGTTTTAAGTTGGATTCTCTTATACTTATTAACCTAATCTATAAAAATAACTAAAACTCACTCTGATACCAACTGATATATCCTAAACATAGAATATATTTTTTACATCATTTCCATAATTTAATAATTACATATTATAAATAATTATACAATACTAAAAATCAAAGTTTTAATGTATTTAGAGATTATCTATATGATCTTCTTATAATAAGTTTTTAAAATTTCCCAGAAAATTCTCCACACATGATATCCTTCTATACATTTCATATATAAGAATAATTTTCATTGCCTAGTGAATGGAAACATAAGAAAATGGGTGAGATCAAATGCTTAGTAAAGGAAAAACTTATCAATGATTCATAAGGGTTAGATCATAATAATTTGAGAAAACATGATCATGGGAGAAATTTTTGAATAAAAGGATAATGGAACCATAAGAGTTTTCCATAAATCATAATATAAGGACATAACCTAAAATGATCAAACATGTACCTTGGTCATAAGAGTATGGAATATGAGACAATAATCATGATCTCACAATATAGGTTTAAAACATAATATAGAAATATAGAAAAAATATAATAATATACAATTGTAATAAGGTGGATCAAACATCACAACTTACACCCCATAATATAGTGGAACAGGAATCATAACCTACACCCATTAATATATTGGATCAGGAATTATAACCTTAACCCTATTACATAGTGGATGAGGAATTAATACTTGAACCATATTTCATAGTGGATTGGGTATTACTATATCTTTCATGACCCCTCCTTGCTAATGTACCTATCTAGGACCTGCAATGATATAATAGAGATAATGATGCTTGAATCCAACCTCTAATAGTCCACGAGTTGGATTGTAGCACTGAGGGTATGTAAATCTCACATATATGAGGAATTGCCTTCTATGTAGATTTAAGGAATAAGAGATGAGATGAGAAAAACCACTAAAACACCAGCTCATAATAAAAGAAGACGTAATCCCAATACATGATACGAATGTAATGATATACAACTGAAATAACTAAAAACACTATAAAAATCCTTGATATCAACCTTAAAGCTACAATATCTTCTAAACAACTCCTTGAACTAGAAAATCCTATATCGATCACTTACTAGCTCCTTATAACCTAAAAACAATTTATATATAAATAGGGTGAGCTTAATATGTATACTCATTAAGATCCTCCATGTAACCTCTCATGAAAAATGTGAAATAATCATACTAAATATCAGTGAGTAAACAAATGAAACAAACTCATCATCTGAACATGTTTTTTATTCTTTTTCACATCCTTGTCATGGCTCACTCACCAAGTATCAAATACAAGCAATAATATAATAACCAATAAAATATCAACTAAAGGTACCCCACTACCACGTCCCTATATGTTTGATACTCTACCCCAATGTTGCATGTCTTAAGCCATCTCGGTCCAAAATTAATCTATCCTGAAGACACCTAGACTAAATTAGTTATCCCAAATACACTTGGGAAAAAGTAATATATCTTTCACCTCATGTATCACATCATCCCATCATCCCATCCTCATCTCTAGATAGTAAAATAGTAGTTTTTAGGATCCACCATAGCACGTACATTGCATATTATACCTCAAGACATCGCATATCATACACAATATTCCTATAATAACAATTGAGATACTATATATAGAGATACATTTGTGTGAAATAAACAAAAAATATTATATCCCTCTACACACATACATAGGGAAAGATAACTACCATGCATAATAGCATATAATCTATCATGATAAGAGAGTATGGTCAAAGGGGGTATTCTGTTATCCTTTCCTCACCAACCTGGATGTTTGAGAAAACAACCTCCCACAGTACACTAGCTTTCAGTATCCCTATCGACATGGGTGGGATAACATATGAAATCGAAAAACAAACATGATATATATGAATCTCATACATACAATATTGGAAACTACCTAGCCTTAGACTCATCTGTTTCTAACATCACACAGGACTCCTAGCTGCCATTGTTAAGGTATAAGTGTCAAATAATCATACGATAATAAAGATTAAATTTAATTAATTAAGTAATTATCCATTAATTAATTATTACCATTATCATTTCTAATATTAATGTTTTAATCTTCTATTCTAATTGAAAAAAACATTATTAATTATTTTCTTATATTCCCAAGTATACCATCATCATAATAATGCATCAATAACTAACCCCATTTTTTCATTACTTCATTTATCATTTCATAAACTTATGATTACTCTAGGACTCAACCCAAGATACTATATAAAAGATGAACTCATAGTGCACAGTATCAAACTACTACCCATAGTTGGAAACTAATTATATAAAAAACATTTAGTCATTTAGCCATTAAACAAGAAGATTCATTATCAAAAAAGTATCCTTGTTTATGTACAATAGCAATGTGAAATCCTAGATTCAACCCATTTTATTAATACCATTTCCATTCCTGACACTACTACACATTATATCAATCTGGAATCCCATGTCAATATCATCGTCATAACCGGCACCCCACTTTCACATCCATAGGCATCACTTCCCATTATTATAATCACACAAGGTTAATATTAAATCATATAAAGCCTTTAAATCCATATATCATAAATAAATATTTAAATTTATTATTCCACACATAATTTTAAAGTCAACCATATCTAAAACAAATAAGGAATTTTAGCCTTTATCAAACAAAATTGGTCTCATTTATCCCCAAAGTAGTGATTTAAGAAATCATTAAATTATCATTATTGTATTTAATTATCTAATTTATAATGATTAAATCCTATCAGAATTAACCATATAAATTTATAAGGATAAATATTATTTATTTCATCTACCATTTTTCCTTAAATTTTTTTCATATATCAACAGTCTCAACATTAATTATTCAAAATTTCTATTTTATTGTAATAAAATAATTAACAACATAAATTTGTTATTTAACTTCCAATAATATCAACTACACTTAATAACAATAACAAAATATAGCACACTATCTTGTAAATATCAAAGGAAACAAAATATATATCACAATTCATGTGATCACATGTCCAAAAATATTAAACATGAATATTAATACTTCCACATAAGATGATATTTATCAGAATAAATAAATTTATATGCATAGAATAATATTTTTTAGAAGAAAAAAAATAGGAATAACACATGTCATAATCTCCATTTCAGTCTTCTAATAGACACAATTATCAAATAATTCTCAACAATAATATTTAAGTAGTTTAACACCATAACATACCATTATTTTTTCTATCTCTTGAATAATTTATAGAATAATTGTCTTCAATATATAACCTGAAAATGATTATTTCCACTTTCTTCCAAAAATATTATAGATTATCTAATAGTATTATCTACTACATGTAATAAATCATTAATCACCATTGTTGAAATTATTATCAAAAATATTTATTATAAGAATCAATTTATATATTCTAAGATAAATTTATTTATCCTCTATATGAAATATTATTTCGAATTAAATTATCTAAATTAAATAATAATAAGTTAACCATTTTCTATAAGAAATAAAACCATTATTTCTTTACTTGAAAAAACATATTAATTCTATTTCATGAAATTCTAATTCTAACAGAAGAAAATTCTTCTATATAAATTAGTCTTCCATTTAAAATTTGGTAAATAAAAATATTTCATTAATATAATTACACAACATGTAATTTATCCTCCTATTTTATAATTTTCAGATTATCATATATTCATTCCTTGTGTAATTATTTTCCATATTATTATCTAATTATGGTTAATAAAATCCATCTAAATAAATGAGTCTAAATAATTTTAATTTTACACTTGAATAATGTAAAATGTAGAGAAGTATTAGATCCCTTACTTGGTGTTTTCCCTTGAAAATATCTATACCCAGAAAAGGATAGGGAGAGATAATTCTTTATCTTGGAAACACATACTTCGTATGGGATTGAGAATCTTGGATCAACTACATATATATTCACAAGATTCCATAAGAGGATTTGAGATCATCCATAATTTTGAAAGGAAGAAAGACTTGAACAGGGAAGATATTGTATTTTAGAATACATAGATACAGTCTCCACATGGAAAATTCATTTCTCATCAAAACCCTATTAAGGTTGGTTCCATTAAAAACTCATTTAAATCTTTTAAATTTATATATAGTAAAAGATCAAATTGAAAAATATTAACCAATATATAAACCATAAATTTTCAAATGAAATTCCATAATTTATGTTAAAAATTCATTATAGGATGTTCTGGGAAAATAAAACTAGGTTTTTAGAAAATTTTCCACTACCCTTACATTAGACATACCCCCTATGTAATAGTAACATAGCTTTACACTTACATGGATTAATACCCTTAAATAATAAAAAAACATGGTATGGACTTTACTAAAGTCTTGTGTTACCCTCACATAGCCTTAAGAAACTCACAACTACCCTTATGCAAGTCAACTAATATCCTTACATATAGAATGAAAGGTCAAGGTGACAATTACACAACAATAAAGTTACCCTTACATAGGGAATTTTTTATCATTATGTAAGGTTAAGGAAACCCAAATTACCTTTATGTGAGTTGTAGAATACCCTTACACAAGTTATCTTGAAGGATTTACCTTTATGAGATAAGGGAATAACCTTACATGACTCCAAAATTTTAATTCTACCCTTACACAGCCAGTTTAAATCCTGGATTACCTTTAAGAATATGATAAAAAATTCACTCTACCATTACCTAATACATAAAAAACAATTGTTTCGCCTATAAACCCCTTTAAAAATAAGGCTTACCCTTATATAGAATCATTTTCATACATAATGGTAAGACTAAACTTAAAAATATAAAATTTACATTTAAAAAAACTTATAAAAAATTTAGAAAAATCATTTTAGTCACTTCCAAAATCCCAAAAACACTTAGAATCACTTTAAAAATATAAAAATTAAATTATAAATGAACATTTAAAACTTTAAATTTATATCCATAATTTTTAAAACCATTTTAAAACCTCTTTAAAAATTATAAAATCATTTTAAAACAAATTCTAAAATTTATGAAATTTCTCCTAAGCCACTAGACATACTATAATGACAAAGGAAGGGATCTGTAAAATCTACACACTTATATTAGATACCTCTTAAACAATTTACATCCTTGAGAGTTCAAATAAAACCAAGAAGTTAAGAGAAGGGATAGGGAATAAATCAACCTCACCATGAGATACCTCTCAAGGTTCTCACTATATCTATAATACAACAACCACTAGACGAACAAAGTGTATAGCTACAAAACATTTTATAACTGTTCAAAATAATCTTCTGAGGTAGATACCTCTCAAATAGAAACAAGGATATTAATAAAACATTTCATCAAGAGGACAATAAATATCACATATCTAAATGAGATAAAATAACTCAACCTAAAAAATCAAGCATTAAACAACTTTGGAATTTTGAACACACGTATGTTACTTTCATTCCTAATTAATATCACATAATCATATCAAAGACCATATATATAGACAAAACAAATCCAAAAATCAATGCATAAAAATTTATTGAAAAATTTAGATAATCTACTTACAATAGTTCATTAATTCATTTTAGTTAAGTATCTAAAAACATAGATATGTTTTCTAAAATATTCCTTTCTTGTTAGACATGTATCTGAACATTTCATACTAAAACTCTTTAAATTAAAAAACATGTTTATAAAAACATTTCACTCGGTATCTTGTTTTTATAATTAAGTAGGTTAAGAAATATTTAAATGAAAACCATTTTTAATACTTCTTAATAATAAGGTATTTATCAAAAAAATATTTGAGAAAACACTTTCAATATATTTTCAAAACCATAAACTTCATGGAATAATTTAAATAGTTTGATTAAGGAAACTTATCACCAAAAAACAAATTTTTCTAATTGGGTCTTACTGAATATTATTATACAGCATGAACAAAACTTCCAAGGATGACATACTCAAAGTAAATTTTACTTTTCAAAAAAACAATTCATATTTAACATGAGTTTCATGATAACTCACGTACATTGGAAAGTTACCCGCTTTAATTAAATTATTTTCATCTAACTAACCCATCTCTACCATGATATTTATAAAAATAATATTAATACACATAACATTGAAAACATAGAGAACTAAAATTTAACATATGACATATATTACAAACAAAACATAAGGTTTAAACTATCTAATTTATCTATATTTAAAAAAAATACATTTTTATTAACAGATATTTATTCTCCAAGGGAACACTCAAAAAAATCTAAAAGGATATAATGTCTCATTTACCATATGTTTAGGACATTACTTCAAGAGTTTAAAATTAATATCACATAAAATTCCCCAATAATCACAAGCACCAAGATCAACATAAATAGAGCTTCCACAAGCACAAAAATCAATGGAACCCATCCGCCACACCATGATATTATCCACTTTGGGTGGAACTAACTCACCCATATAGTTTTAAATTTTTTTTATGGTATATGAATTGTCCCATCTATTCATATTCTCAAGTTCATAACACACACATTATAATTATAAGGGAAATTCATTTTGAATACATAATCAAAGAATGCCACAACCATGTTGTAAACAAATCCACATATATAACCCATAATATAAAATAATTAATTCAAAATAGAGAGATAAATTAGTCTAAAACTAGGAAAAGAATAAATAAAGACAAAATATGATATCTTCTTTCCCTGAACCAAGGCCCATATCACCTAGAATGAGTGAAGTTTATATTGATTAAAATAAATTAAGTCATATAATAACCCCTTCCCCCAAACCAAATCTTCACCAAATGAGGCTTGAAAGAAGAGTAAAGGATAGAGATAATGATAACAACCCCTCCCCCTGGATGAAACAAGGGATAAAAGATAGAGTAATAGAATGATATGAACAAGGTTATAAAAACCCTTTCCCTAGACCACATCTCTATCTCAACATAGGGTATGAGGAATGAGTTATAGTTACCATCTCTAAATTCATTTAGGTTTGGATTTAAAATTAAAGGTTTAACTAACACAAATAATCATAGCTCAAGGATTTATTAGGTGTGTTTCAATCAAGAGAAATATGTGGTTTTCCTAGACTCATTATGAAGGTCTATAAATTGAATAATGATGATAAATCTTGAAACTCAGTTCAAGGGGATAAAAATAAAAGGGTTTCATTCTCAATAAATCAATTCAAAGTTCTCACCACACATTAATATAAGAGATCATAAATCCTATAATGGATATAAAACATCATTGAATAAGAATTAACCCATATATTAAAAGAAAGAAAATTTTCCTAAAAACCATCCTTAGAAAATCCCCAATAAAACATCTAAATCCTTGCAAACCTTGAGGAACAACTACAATCATTGTTAATCTGATCCACCCAACATCATCATAGCCAATAAATCTCAGTTCTCTATTTGAGAATAATTTTATTGAATTCTATCACCACCTCCTCTAACCAAGACTCTATACCGTGACATGAAATTAATACCCCATACTTTTATAGACTCTGGTTCTAGAACTCTTGACATGTCCTCCGAGCATTGTCATTGTAATCCTCTACTTTGTAGTGATTTGATGGCACATCTTACTGAACATATTTGACATGAACCTCATAGAGACTTCATCCTGGATCTAATCCTGAAAAAATATAAAATTTTAGGGAATTCTAAATTGGGAAATATATTATTTAAGTTTGGTTAATCACTTCATTTTAAAGATTTATTCATTGTTTACTTTATTCAAACATAGTCACATATAATCATGATACATGATTCTTTCCTAGGTTTGTACCCCACATACAGCATCACTTCTCTTTGAATATCTAGTAAACTTGAATGTTATTTGCATCATATCATAAGGGCCCTTAAAATAGAATGTCCTATATGGTTTACATTGTTTAAATCATGTACTAATCCCATTTGATATTATTTCCCTACCAACATATGCTTCCTCACTAGTTTCTAACTCTAAACTTCATACTATCTCTCAACTATCACCTCTAATACCACTCTATCATGACCCCCTACCCCAAAAGATACCCCTACTAGGCCAGAAATGAGTGAAGATAGATAATGACACCTAAATCCCGCCTCTAATAGGTCAGGGGTTGGTGACTAGGACCATGGGTATATAAATCTCACATATGGGTGGATTTACCATCTATATAGATTTAAGGAATTAGAGATAAAATAAGAATAACCACCAAATAACTCCTCCTCATAATAAAAGAATAATAAATCCCAATACATGATATAAATGTAATAACATGAAATTAAAGCAAATGAAAACACTAAAACAGATCATCATCGGCAACCTAGAATCTCCAACATCTCCTAAATAACTCCTCAAACTATAAAATTATATCTCAATATCTAACTAGCTCCTATTATATTGAAAATAAATTTATATATATATAGGGTGAGTATAACATGTATACTCAATAGGATCCTCCCTGTAACCTCTCATGAAAAATGTGAAACAAGCATACTAAATCCCAATAAGTAAACAGATGAAACTAACTCATCACCTAAATAGGTTTTCTATTAATTTTCTCATCCTTTACATGGCTCACTCTCCAAGTATCACATAAAATTATTAATATAATAATAAACATAATATAAAATAAAGTTATCCCACTATCACTTCCCCACTAGTTTTCCAATCTAAACCAACATCAAACATCTAGGGTCATCTCTCTTCAAAAGAAAGTTATCCTAAAGACACTTGGGATAAAGTATGCTAGCCCAAAGACACCTAGTCTAAAGTAATATATCATGAACTTCATGCATCTCATTATACTATTATCTTGTCTATATATTCCGGTAGTAACCAGGTAGTTTTTAGGATCCACCGCATCTTGTATATCATGTATTATATCACAAGTCATCACATCCCATCTACAACATACCTATATTAACCATTTGGATACTATATCTAGAGATACATGTGTTTTAAATAATCACAATACATTAAAAACTTATACACACATATATGGGAAAAGATAACCACCATTCATACCATCACATAATCTACTAGGAGAATAGAGATGGGTCTAAGGGGGTAGTTATCCATCCCTTCCTTACTAACCTAGATGTTGGGGGAAAACACCCTCCCATAGTCTATTGGGTGTCATACACCCTACCGACATGGGTGGGGTATCATATGAAATCATAAAACATTCATGATATATATAAATCTCATAACCACACTATGGGAAACTACCTATCCTTAGACTAATTTATTGCTAGCATCACACAGGACTCCTAAATTCAACTATTAAGGTATAGATATCAAATAAGCATACAAATAAGAAGCTTCATTTTAAGTAATTAATTAATTATCCATTAATTAATTATTACCATTATAATTTCCAATATTAATGTTTTAATCTTCTAAGACATCTTCCAAAAACACTATTAATTATTTTCTTATATTCTCAAGTATGTCATCATCATAATCAAGTATCAAGAACTAACCTCGTTCTTCCATTAATTAATTTATAATTTCATAAACTTTTTGGTACTTTAGTACTCATCCTAATATACCACATAAAATATACACACAAAGTGCATAATATCAAACTATATCCCATAGTTTGAAATTGATTATATATAAAACATCCAGCCATTGGGCCAATAAAAAAAGAAAATTCATTCTCAAGCATACATCCCAGCTTTAAATATAATAACAATAGGAAAGACTAGATTTAACTTGTTCTATCAGTACTAGTTCCATCCCCAATATCACTTCACATAATATCACTTACATCATCCCATTCCCACGTCATCATTATAACTAGATCCTTATGCCACTATCATAGCCTCGGTTATCCCCATCTATCATCATCATAACTGGCATACTATGCCACCATCATAGCCTCGGGTATCCCTACCCAATATTTCAATAACACATGGTTAATATTAAATCATATCAATTCTATAAATTAATTGTGTATAAATACATTTTCAAATGTATTATTCCACACATAATTTCAAAGGAAGCTATGGATAAAACAAATAAGACATCCCAGCATTTATCAAATATTGTCATATTTCTTATCCCCAAAGAAATTTTTTAAGAAATCATTAAATTCTCATTACCAAATTTAACTATATAATTTATAATGAATAAATCCTAGCAACATTATACATATAGATTTACATTGCTAAATATTATTTATGTCATTCATTATTCTTCCTTAAGCTACTTTTTCATATATCAATAATCTCGATGATGATTATTTCAACATTCCTTTTTATTATAACAAAATAATTACCATCGTAAAGTTTTTATTTAATTTAGAAGAATATAAAACATAATTAAGAATAATAAAAAAATATATAACACTATCTAGTAAATCTCAAAGTCAACAGAATATATATCACAGAGCATGTGATTACACATCATAAAATATCCAATCATGAATATTAATATTTCCTCATGTAATAATATTTATAAGAATGAATAAATTTATACACATTAAATAATATTATTTAGAAAAATAAAAATAAGAATATCACATGTGATAATATCTATTTTAATCTGCTAATAAACAAAATTATCAAATATTTATCATAAATATTATTTAAGTAGTTTTTCTCACTTGAATAAATTCTAGAATAATTATCTTTAATCCACAACATGAAAATACTTATTTCCACTTTCTTCCAAAAATATTACATATTATATAATATTATTATCTATTGTATGTAATAAATCACTAATACCTATTATTGAAATTATTATCAAAAAAATTATTTCACGAATAAATTTACAGATTTTAAGTTAACTTTATTTATCCTCAACACGTAATATTATTTCTAATTCAATTTAGGAAATTAACAAATAATAGGTTAACCATTTTCCTCAAGTGGTACAAGTTTTATTTCATTACTTAAAATAACACATTAATTATATTAAATTAAATTCCAATATTAATATAAGAAAATAGTACTACATAAATTAATATTCCATTGAAAATTATAGAATTAATAATATTTCATTAATATAATTACATAGCATGTAATTTATCCTTCACTTTTATAAGTTAAAACTTAGCACATATTAATTCCTTATGAAATTATTTTCCATATTATTATATGATTATCATTAATCACATCCATTTTAAATAGAGTATTATAAAGAATGTTAATTTCAAACTTTTATGAAATAAAATATAGAAAAGTTGTAGATCCCCTACATAGTGTTTTCTTTTTAAAATCACTACATCCAAGATATAGGAGAGGGAGAGAGAATTCATCATCTTGGAAACAAAAACTTGGTGTGTGAAGGAGAAGCCTGGGTCAACTACAGATGGATTTGTAAGATTATGAAGGTTGATTTGAGATCATCTAGACTTAAGAAAGGAAGAAAGACTTGAACATAGAAGATCTGGTATTTTAGAATACACAATTATAGTCACCACATGGAAATTTTATTTTTTATTAAATCCATAATAAAAATTATTCCATAAAAAACTCATTTAAATATTAAAAATTTAAGTAAGGTCAGATATCACATTAGAAACTCTTAACCAATAAAAAAGCACCAATTTCCACAAGAAATTATTCATTTACGTTAAAATGAGTTACAGGAAGTTTTGGGAAAGAAAACTGTGTTTTTTAGAAATATTCTACTACCCTCATGTGAGTCATACCTATTGTATAAAGGTAGTACATATTTTTCCTTATATATCTTACTAATCTAACATAACAAGGAACAAATGTGGGTTTGCCTTTATGTGGGTCTAGTTTTAACCTTACATAGCCTTAAGAAACAAATAAATACTCTCATGCAAGTCGACTCCTACCCTTGCATGCATAAGGAAAGGTCAAGGTGAACTTTATGAAATGATGGAGTTACCCTTACATAAGGAACTATTTTCATTTATTCAAGGTTAAGAAAACTCAAATTACCTTTACATGAGCTGGAGAAGGCCCATATGAGAGACACCTAAGCAGGGAATACCCTTACATGACTCTATAATTTCAAATCCACCCTTAAATGACCTATTTAAATACTATATTACCTTTATATAGCTCATATAAAATTATATCTACCTTTACACAACAAAAGGAAAACAATATTTACCCTTACCCATCCCTTTAAAAATAGGTGTTACCCTTACACAGAAGCATGGTCATACATAAGGGTATTAATTTCCTTAAAAATGTTAAATTTATATTTAAAAAAAATCTATAAATAATTAAGAAAAATCTTTATCATCACTTCTAAAATCCCAAAAAAAACTTAGAATCACTTTAAAAGATTCTAAATTAAATTCCAAATGAGCATATAAAACTTATAAATTACATCCATAACTTGTAAAACAATTTTAGAACATATTTAAATTTTAAAATAACATTTAAAAAAATTTAAAATTTATAAAATTGATTCTAAACCACCAGGAACTCCATAATAACAAAGGAATGGATTATAAAAATCATGGAACCACCTCAATAGCTAGAAGGAGAAGCAATATGAAGGAGAGAGATAACGTGCCTCATGCACCCATAGTTTCCCAAAATCCTTTTTCTTTTCATACTTCGGATTCATCATTGATTAGAATCCTATCATCGGTAACCTTTGATCCTAGCCACGTACAAGCACAGATATTTGGATCCTTCTATGCAGATGGAAATGGTCCAACATTCAAGGAAGCCCTATGTGGTTTGTCCCAGAGTTCGGGAGGTTTCGTTTTTCATGAAATTAAATCATTTTCCCCGTTGATTTGTAGGAATGATTCTAGTTTTATTGTAGATATTTTTTCAAAGACGTATGAAGAGGCGGCTGACTGTCTTAAATGGACTCTTGTTGCATGATTTGGATCAACAAATCCTTCTTTATCGCTATTCAAGAAGTTTGTGAATTCTTGGGGGATTTCTTCTATGGTAAATATTTCTTCAGTACATCAGGTTTCGTTCTGCTTAATCTTTGATTCTGAGTCAGATTTCATTAATTCTTGGTGCAATGCTCCCCGGATCATGGGTCGTTTTCATTTCAATTTGGCTCAATGGTCGATTAATGTGCATAAAGGGAGGGAAAGTCCTCAGGAGACGGTGTGGATTTCTCTTCCAGGTTTGTCTCTACTGATGTATAATGAGTCTATTCTTAGGGTCATTGGGGATTCCCTTGGAGGGTTTATTTGTGTGGATAAAAAAACATGTGGTTATGAGAATTTATTGACTGTAAGGATTTGTGTGGAATTAGACTTGTCGGCACCTCTTCTGAATAATATATCCTTGAAAGTGAAGAAATCGATTGATTGGAAATAGGATATTGTTTATCTGGTGTTACCGAGGTTTTTTTCTTATTATTCTTTATAATTCCATTCAATTCATGTTTGTAGGAAGTGTTAATAAGGTAATTTCAGTCATACAGATACTTTAATGGCCAAATTTAATGAGTCTTCTGCTGATGTCTCTATGGAGATTGGGAAGGATGCTCTTATAGCTCTTGAACGAAATGTAAAGAGGAAGTGAATGAATATGGATTCCATAAAGATCATGTTTTATTCAAAATTGTTGAGATATCTGATGATGATACTATGGAAGTTGAGAAGGTTAATCCTGTAACCTTTGAACAGCCATGCAGTAAACATATTCTGGAAGGATTTGAATTTTCCCAGCCTTGGTGTATTCCATTTGAGGAGGATTTTAAAAGGGAAGCCAGGGTGAGTGGTTTAATGAATGTATATATTAATGCTCAAGGTTTCAAGTTTTCATGGCCAAGGCTGGAGAACTAGTCTATGGTCGGTACAGTGTTGCATCTTTTTCTTCTGGTGTCCAGAACAGAGGTTATCCAAGTTAGAGATGAAATTGGAACAATGATAGGTTGAGGTAGAGAGTCATGTAAATTCGTGTTAAAGGACAATAAATCATGGTCTTTATCTAAAGTAAAACTGGAGGATGATAGGATAAATTCTTATATTGTTCTTTTTCTGTGAAAATTATGGAAACTTCTCTCCTTTGAGCAAGGTGGGAGGGATATTTTGAAGGAGACTTTCCTTTTTGGATTCTCCTAAGAAATATTCTTTGTCCCTGGAAAATTTAGTATGTAAAATAGCAAAGCTATGGTCTATGTAGGAGTTTTTATCTTCTCATTATAATGTGACCAAGACACCTGGGGTCAAATCCAGGCTAAATATGTTACAATGATTCTGTTCCTAATATGGAATTCCCATGGAATTGGAGCTCGGGTGAAGATATATTTTCTATTCATGGAAATCAAAAAACCCAAGGTTTGTATTGTTGTTATTCTGGAACACAATCAGAACATGTCAAGAGTAAACAAGTTTTCTTATAGACTTAGAATGCATACTTTTTTACATATAGAACCAGATAATTATAATATATGGATTTTTTGGAAGAAGGAAATGAAGGTGGATCTGATTAAAGCTGGTGATCAGTATATTATGTTAAAAGTCAATACAGGTGTAGAGTTTATGTATATATCCTTTGTGTATGGGAGTTGTGATGATTAAAGATGGGAGGTTTTATGGCAGGACTTTTATATATTTGATTCAGAGGAATTACCATGGTTTGTTGGTGGAGATTTTAACATTATTTCTGAACCAGATGAGAATAAGGGTCAGGGTATATTTCCTCATATGGATGGCATGAGTTTTGGTTGATTTATGGCGGGAAAAGGGATTATGGACATGGGTTATTCTGGTGATTTTTTTACTTATTGTAACAATCAGAAAGGTGATAGTAAATACTAGAGTCGGTTAGATAGGTGTTTGGAAAATGCTCATGATATTGAAAGTTTTCCCAATGCTAAGGTAAAACATCTTGTTCGTGGTATCTCAGACCATTCTTCACTGCTAATTTCTTTTCCTTAAAGACAAGATTGTATTGAGAGGTTTATATTCTGTAATCACTGGGTTGGTGTATAGGGGTATCAACAGTTAGTTAATGATAGCTGGGGAGAAGATATTTAAGGCTATGTTTGGGTTGCTTTACATAACAAGATGAGGTTTTTGAAAAATAAACTTCAGGTTTAGGAAAAGAATAAATCTCATTTGGATCAGGATGTTGAAATTTTAAAATAGGAAGTTGATATATTGGAGATATCCCTTGAGGATTCATGGGATGAGGAAAATTATAAATTTTTTTATGCTAAGAAAAAATTGTTGGTTGATCTGGTTTTAAAACAGGAACATGTTGCAAGGGAAGGTGAAAGAGGTTAAATGGCTTCGTGAAGGTGATAAAAACTAAGCCTATTTTTATTCTTGAATTAAAGAAATGAGGGGGTTATTTAAACTAAATATTCTGCTTGAAGATGGGTCTTACTCGGATGATAGAGAGGTCATTGGAAATATGGATTTTTTTTTAAAAAAATTTACTTACAGGTCCCAATCTGAATATGATAAATGGATATCCTAGTGGAAATTCTGAGTTGTTTGAGGTGATTCCCAACATGTTGTCTGATAATGATAATGCAGTGTTAGAAGCCATTCCAGATAAAAGGGAGATTTACGATGCTATTATGGGTCTTTATCCGGAAAGTTATCTGGGTCTGGATAGTTTTCCTAGTTTGTTTTATAGGGGGTCTTGGGAGATTATAAAATATGATATCATTATGGCCATTCAATATTTCTTTCAGGGTGGTTCTATACCAAGAGTGGCAGGGGATACTACTTTGGTGATTCTCCCTAAAATTAAAAACCCAGTTTCTATTCTTGATTATAGGTCGGTAAGTATGTGTAATTTTCCTTATAAGATCCTTTCTAGTATTGTCAATAGGCGGCTTTCCAAGTATGTGCCTCAGTGGGTTTCCTTAGAGAATCATGGTTTTATTAAAGGTTGTTACAGTCAGGGTGTAGTGGATTTGGCCTAAGAAATGATTCAGGATATTAACTTCAAAACTCATGGTTCAAATATGGCTTTGAAGCTTAATATAAACAAGTCTTATGAAAGAATGGAATGAGGATTTATCAACAGGGTGCTCAAAGGTATAGGACTTTACTCTTGGTCTCTGGATATCATTTTTAGATGTTTTATCTCTTCTTGGATGGCGGTTTCATTCATGGGGAGAACCTACAGTATCTTCAAGTCTTCTCATGGTCTTAGACAAGGGGTTCCAATTTATCTGACTTTGTTTATTCTTATTCAAGATACTTTAAGTCGCCTTATTAATAAAAATATGTCCACAAGAAGTAGTCTTCAATATCGTAGGAAAATAAATCAACCTTTGATTTCTCATCCAATGTTTGTGGATGATACTTTAATTTTCTGTAATGCTAGTGGAAGATCGGTTGGTGGTTTATCTATGATATTGGATAAATATTGTTTATGGAGTGGTTAGGTGATTAATAGATCCAAGAGTAGCATTTTTATCGCTAATAAGTGTGGTGACAGGCAGGTTTCATCCTTGTGTAGTAGAATATATATTCAGAAGGGCAGTTTTTCGATAGAATATCTTGGATATTCTATTGTTCCTAGTCGTATTTGAATCTGGAACTTTAATTATATTGTGAGAAGGATTGTGAATCGTTTGTTGAACTGGAAAATTTTATTTTTATCCTTTGGAGGCCGGATAACTATAATAAATAGTGTGTTAACGTCCATCCCTATTCATGCTCTTTTGGCCATCTGTGTCCCTAAGGGAGTCTTTTCTTACATTGATAAAGTCTCGGCAGGGTTCATTTGGGATTCTTTATCTAAGGGGAAACACCATTGGGTGTCATGGGACAGAATGGAAAGAACTGTACAAGAATTTGGGATTGGAGTGAGAAGTTTGGATAATATCATTCATTGTATGCATGAAAAACTTGCTTGGGAAGTGGTAGAGGAGCGAACTTTGTGGGGGAAGATTATGTCCTATAAATGGATTATTTATGAGATAAATCATGGTTCAAATGGTTCTCCCTTCTAGTCCTTAATCCAGGAGTTTCTTCTGATTATTCGGCAAAATTCAAGATGGATTATAGGGAAGAGGAGTTATCTTTTTGGTTTTATAACTGGGAAGGATCAATTTTGGGCTATCAGGGATGTCCTAGACCTTTGATTTACTTCAAGGAGGCTAGTGTACATCTCAGTTTTATTGATGCAATTCTGGATAAGGGTCAAAGGGAGGTTTTTGATGATATTATTTTAAATTCTAATATAGATAAGTGTGTGTTTACTACTTCCAATACAAGGGCTTTCTCTTTAAAGGACATCAATCAGATCTCGACTCCTCAAGGGCAGCATGATAATTGGAATAAAAAGGTATGGTGTAGTTGTATTCCTACTAAATTCAACTTTCTTGTATGGAGGATAAGAAACTAGGATATTCCTACAGATGATAATGTGAGGAAGATATGAATTAACCTGGCCTCTAAATGTCATTGTTGCAAGTTATACAGGGAGGAAGACATGAATCACCTTTTCTTTGAGGGTGATTGGGATAGAGCAGTATGGAGATTCTTTGGGGGGTTTACTGGTATTTTTTCCATTGATCTTGTGGAAAATTCTTTTATGGAAATATGGTTCCATGGTATTAAAGGTGAGGGACTGGAAAAATGGCCATAGCTGTAATTTTAAGTGCAGGTTGTTGGTGAATCTGGTGGGAAAGGAACAAGGCCAGGTTTGAAGGTATTATTGCCAAAAAATGGTCCATTGTTTTGAGGACGAGATCATTTTTTATTGATCTAGTTAATGGTATTAATAAATGTAATGATGCTCCATCTTTTAGATCCTTGTAGGGGAATGTTTTAATGATTCGGCAGCCTTTTAATGAGATAAGAGGGAATTGGGTCTAGTGGATGGCTCCAAACACTAGTTTGAAGTTGAATTTTTATGTTTATTTCTTTCTAGGGAATATGAGAGGAGGAGGGGTGGTTTGTGATGCATGGGGGAGTGTACTGCTTGCATATTCTGCATATTTTGGGAGGGAAGATTCAATTCAAGTAGAATCCAAAGCTATGTAGATGGGTCTTGTTTTGTGTGGCCAGAAAAAAATTATTCTCAGTCAGGTTGAAACTGATTCTTTAATTGTTCATGATTCAATTCATGGTAAAATTTTAGCTCCTTGGTCGATTTTCTACTCTATAATGAAGTGAAAATCTATCCTCAACAACACCAACATTTGGATTTCTCATGTGTAGTGGGAGGGCAACAAAGTGGCTAATTATCTGGATTCATTGGCAGTGGAGGATCAAGGTAATCATGTCTTTTGTTTTTCTAGTTCTTTGCAATTGGATTCGGAGGGGGTTAATTTGATTTGGGGGGATCAATTGGGTCTCCATTATTTTAGGCCCCCCTAGCTAGTTTTTTTGTCTGTTGTCTTCTTTGTTGAATTCATCTTTGTTATAGTTTTTTCTATCTTTAATAAAAATGCAATGTTGAATGAATGATTAGAAAAATCTATACCCTTAAATCATGAACCCCATTTTATATTGGACCATGCATTACTACTTGTTCCCCATAGTAGATAGAGTATCATAACTTTCAGCCCATAATTATATCATGAGATATAAATCTTTAACTAATTAATTGGAGGTCTATATAGGACCTCACACATTATATAATGATAAAAAATACATATGTGAACCATATTAAATCAATAATACATCATATCATATAAAAACCCATGGAAATAAAGTGGATTTCATAGCATTTTCAAATGTCATCTCATAAAATGAATTCAAGGTTTAGATCAATTGATACCAAAATTCAATCTATCAGAGGCATATCATAAAAGTACATAGATTAGGATCATGGAAACTACTCCATAGGTGATATATCTTTTGGTTATGGGGATAAAAATGGAAAAAAAATTATAAAAAGTGAATTTATAAAATATTTTTTCATTTTCAAAAAAAGATGATGTCACAAGTCACTTTTAAAAATAATTTTCGATAAGGTGACAAGAATAATTTTTGGAAACATTATTTTTAAATAAACTCATATAATTGAACCTTTAAAATAAATAAAGGTATATTTATTAAATGTGAAGTGGAATATATAAAATAAAGTAAATTAAAATGAATTTTATTTTTATGCTTTTTGGATAGTTTTAGAGAAAGATTTACATCGAAAAAAATGTTATAAAACATCGTTTTGAAAAGATTCAAAAATAAATATGAAGAGTATAAGATATAACATATATTTATATATAAAAATAATATAGGAAAACCTTTTTTAAATTAAATAATATAGACATTTAATAGAAATATCTATTAGACATGATGAGAATTACTCTTAACAATGTTACATTTTAATGAAGAAATAAATCCATATAAGTATATGATTTTGATTTTAACATGTAAATTACTTAGATAAGAAGTGAAATTACTATATAAAATAAATAAATGGAAAAATATAAGAAATATAAAATAGTGTTGAAAAGGAATAACTTTTATGACCCAATGAAATGAAAATTGATTTGATGAAACCCTTACGACTTTGCTAATTTTTGAATCAAAAACTCTTAAAAGAGAGAACTTGAAATAAAAAATTACATACCATTAATATTCAGATAATAATTATATAGTATATAGAATAGTTAGTTTAAATTCCATAAATGAAAGTATGTTTATAATACAAAACATTTCTCAAAGAATCTAAATTGAGATGAAAAACCCTTATGGACATAATCATTTTTGAAATAAAAATCATTTTGAAAGGAGATTATGAGAAATAAGTGTAAATACCTAGAAAAATTAATATTAAATAAATTATAATACCATAATAGGATATAATAAATCAATATTGTGAGACCATAGTCAAAGAGGTAATGGTTATGACTCCAGGAAATTAGTTCAATCAAGAAATGATCTTATCTTGGATTCATTATTGGTCATACACACTATAACTTACTATATAATAAAATAAGGATCATTAATAACCTATTTTGGAAGATAATTAATATTTATTATCTTTTATATTCATTTTTTATATTCATTTTGTATATGGTTGTTGCTTATTTTTAGTTAATATTAGTCATTGGTTTTTACCAGTTCCAACTATTCCTTGTCGGTCTTCAATATAATAGTTTTGGTTATAATTACACGTTTATGATTTCATCATCCTCATAATATTCATAAAACTATAATATAAGTTCAATAATGACTTATGAAGTACCATGTTCATTCCATGGGAATTTTAGATAGATTTCTCCAAGATGAAATCCATAACACGCTTATTTTGGTCACTTTTAACAAATAAAAGGTTATGTATTTGCTATGAGTTAAATATTAATATTACCATTACATAATTAATAATACATATTAAATTAATCATCATTACATTATTTTATAATAATTTAAGTTTTCTTAATAATTTATGATATAAGCATTATAACTTCATTCATGTAGGTGGTAGAACCAACCCAAACGAGGACACGTTATAATAAATGAATGAGGAATAAAGTATATTTATATTATGAAAATATCATTTTCATAGAATAATAATGATTTTAATTGAAAATATTAAGAGTTTTGAATGATTTTTAGGAATATCATAAGTGATAAAGATAATGAATAAATGATTAGGGATTGGATAATACTCACGTTGAGGACTTGGATCTTCACTTGGAGAGCCTCTTACAAATAGAATATTTGGGACACATTCTTATGAAAAGAGGTTAAAAATGTGGTATAGGAATCTAGGATAGAAAAAATGGGTAGGTATTTAATATTAATTTTAAGGAGAATAGTAGTTTAGAGTGGGTGGAAGAGTGCTCCTTTTATAGGTGAAAATGAGCGACATTTCTTTGGAAAATTATGTTAGGCATGGGGTAGAGATATAATCACATAGGATTTTGGTTAATTGGGTGAGAAAATGTTCATGAAAATTGTAGGATTTACTCCCACTCCTAATAAAGGTCTTATAGAAAGAGTTTATATCTTTAACACCTTAGTATTTTGGAATATATTTTTTGATAGCTTGTTTTATGCACAACACCAAACTAAACGAGCTACGACATATTATATGAATACTATTAAGAATATTGTAAGAAAAAAACCTATAGTAAATGAAATTTTATTACTAAACTAATTTTTTTTATATTTATATGATAAATAATTAATATGATTTAATAAAAAGGATTTCTCTTTCTCAAATAACTATTTTTTAAGTGTTGTATATTTTATCCTAATAAATTAAATTAACCAATTTTAAAATATTATTATATATTAAAAAATATATTATATTTCATTAAATTACAAATTTAAGTGAAATAAAATATATATTAGGTTCTTGGAGGTATAATTACATTAAACACACACACACCACACACGCAGGCTAGAAAGGTATGCCATAGCCCCCCAAGGGATAACTCACCCATAAAGCCTTATTTATTCAGTACATGGCCCAAAGGACTAGTGAACATTAATCCCATTACATAGCCCAAAGTCATACTAACTTTACCAAAGGACCAGTGTAGCGTCATTCCTGCATCATACTGCCTGCATCATGCTTGCATCACTACATGCCTGCGTCATGCATCATGTCTGGATCACCACTTTCCTATGTCACCGCCTGCCTACAGAAATTCACTCCCACTCATATTTCAACTTCATTTTTTAATTAATAATTTCAAAATTATCTTCATATTAATTTTCTATATTTTTATGAAAATGGTTGAATTTTGGGTGAATAGTGAAAAATGCATATTTTTTATTAATATCGTGACATTTTTAGTTCTATCATGATCTAATAATGAATTAAAACTTATGTAAAAAAATCATGACCAATAATGTATTTATGGAATAAAATTATTCATTTAAAAATACAATTTTAAATTTATAAAACTAATGTTTAAAATTTTAGAAACTTAAGCGATATTTTACATTAATAAAAACAATTTTTTGTCTCTTTCTTTTAAATAAATATATACAATGAAGAATTATATTTTATAATGTTTTAAAAGAAAAATAAATAATATTTGGTTAATAATAAACCAATTAATTTTATATAAATCAATAACATTGAAAATTTTATCCTAATCATATTTTTTAAGCATAAAAAACACTTTTTCTAAAAAATGATTTTTACGTGTTATGTGAGATAATATTAAAATAAAATTTTATCACCCATATAAATTTAATTTTAAAAAATGATTTTATATTTGAAATAATTAGGTCCAAATTATGTAATAATACCCATTTTATTTATATAAATTAAAATTAAATTACTTAGGTTAAAATTAGTTACCACGGTAGAAACCAAAAATGGTAAAAGTGAAAAATATATGAGTAAGAAACATAAAAATATGTTAAAAACATGTTTTAAAATGTATGTTTGAGTCTTTATATAATTTACCACTTCCACCATTCCATTATTGTCAATTATTGGATCCACTTGACCTTTGAATAGTGACTTCCCCTTTATATTATTACAAAAATGTCACTCCTCTCCCATATAAAAAGATTCATCACCACCTCACTTCTACCCACACCCCAATCCTCTTAAATTTGACCAAAATCTACAAAAATAAATATTATAAACTCCTAAAAAATTATATATTTTCTTTTATTCTCAAAACACCACCTCTTAAATCCTTAATCCATTTTTCAAAGGATATTTTCTAAAGAGTAAGGTAAAATTATCCATTACTCCTCTTTCATTTATTTTACTTTATTTATTATTCTACATAAAATGAATATAATATAAATTTGTTGAAATAATTACATAATTATCATAATTATACTAAAAAAATTTATGTTTATGGTATAACCATTTTCTACCTTCCTCCTAACCATTCGAAAAATGAAAATGTCACTTTTGTTACGTGTGGACTACCACCTTCATTATAAGTGTGATCTGTTTTTCATAACCACCTTACATGTATGGTTAAAATGGATTATTTAACAAATAAATATGATATTTATAAAATTATTAATATTTTTAAATTATAAAAAAATCCATATCTGTCTCTTGTTCTATGGAAACGAATGCATCACATATGGTATGTGCAGACTACCACCTCCACAAAAGTCATTTATTTTGTTTTCCATATATTATTTTATTATTTATAAAAATATATTAAAATATAATTAATCACCTTAAAACATAAATAATATGATTACAATTCTATATTAATTATATTATTTCAAAAACTAATCACTTAAGTATACTCACCCATAGATTATAGCTCGTTCTTATCGGTTTAACCACCTGCATAAACAATTCTATAAATCTATATCATGGATGAAAATATAAACTTAACTACTGGTGTTGTTATAAATTATTTTTAAAATATTTTTTTTATGGTCCTAAAAATTTTTATTAATATTTAAATTATTATTATTTTACGTCTATTTTCTTCAATAGAAAATATTTAAACATACTTGTCACCAAATTTTTCATCATGATTAATAACTAAAATGATTATGAAATGAAATTATAACATTATAAATCATTATAAATCATCTATTATAGTAACTATAATGATCTCAGAATGATTAAATTTGAATTTAGAAATAATAATTGTCATTTCCATTAAGAAACTAGTACTAAATAGATAATCAAAGTTAATAACTTTTGATGATGAAAATATAATATAACTAAATAATATAGTTATAATAAATGATTATAAAGTAAGTTTAAAATTTTTTATAGGTATGAATAAGGTTTTTAAATAGGTGATTAATATTGTTGTTTTTGTAATACATTAGGTTAGATCATGTTCAGCTAAGCGAGATTAATGGTATGGGGTTTTTATTAACTCAAACCCCCTTTATTTGATTTATAATGTTTCATCTTGAACTTATTAATTACATGTTTTGTTTCTACAATCCTAATATTTCATATTTTAATTTTTATTTATCTCATAGAAAATGAAACATTTTATTAAAATATTCCTCATCAATGAATTTATTCCCCATAAAATTATGTCACTGTTAAGAATATTACTCATTCTTTTTAACATTAATTTTTCTTCCATTTCCATATTTTCCATTCCCATTAATTTTATATTTTATTTTTAAAAAAATAATTTTGTTTTATCTAATGTGACCTTCATATTTCTATTCTCCTCTTTTCAAAAGGAATTTTTATTATACTTTTTTATGATGTGGGATTTCAATGAAGGTATTTTAAAATATTATTATGGTATTCTATATAAACCTAATTCATAATAATTTTAAAATTAAAAGGGATATTTCCTATTGTTTTTCAAATTAATTTAACCATTGATCTTTAAAAGTTATTTTTAATCTATTTCAGCATCCTTAATTCTTATTATATTACACTATGTATATTTTCTTATACCATTATCCACCTCTTTTATATAAATGAATTATGAAATGTTCTATAGAAATTTTCATGAAAATTTTCTTATTTCCATGGATTAATTAAATGATTATTGAAATATAAATATTTTCATATTCTCTTGGCACACAAATATACAAATTATTAATATCGATAGGTGGGGTATTGTATCAAACTCCAATGCATTGGTTGAAGTTTTTTATCTCATGAGATCAAAAATGGCACATGAGTAGTATCCCCACCTAAGAGGGAACATGGGTAGTATCCTAATCCCAAGAGGGTATATGAGAATTAGCTTAATACCAATATGGTACATGGGTTGTCATCCCAAGCCTAATAAGGTACATTATTAGTATCCAAATCCAAAGAGGGTATATAGGTTATATCCCAAGCCTAAGAGGGTAAACGGTTTATTATCCCAACCCCAAGAGGGTGCATGGGTTATTATCCCAAGACCAAGATTGTGCATGGGTTGTTAGAAAAAGCCCAAGATGATAAAAGGAATACTAGACCAATCCCATTATGTGATGGGAATCAGGTAGCATTCCTACTTCACTAGGTTATAGTTTCTTATGATTTTATTTATGACAAATTTATATATTCTTATGTTATTATACCATGGATAATGTTTATTTTTTCATGTTTCTTCCCTCCTATGTTATGGTATATATTTTATCATTTGATATTGTAGTTCATTTTATTATTCCTTGTGGATAAATCTTATTATTCCATATTCTTTTTAATAAAATAGTTATCTCATGCTTATGTATTATCATATTATTATGTTCTAACCTGTGATGATATATCGATGATTTTTCCCATTTTTGATCTATTGATATCACCTCTTAATTATATTTCAATTACCCAAGTTATTGAGATGAGTGTAACTTATTGGGATACTATAAGGGTTTCTAGTATGGTTTTATTATGAATAAATGTCTACAAGAATAGTAAAATATATTACTTATGTAACTGCTCATTAAAGACACTAAACCTTCTGTTCTTGTGATTATGAATATGTATGATAAGTGATGTTTAGCTTGTTAAAATAATGTGAAATAAATATATATTTTTCTAGATTTTTATCAAAGTTGGTTTTCAAAGAAATTTTTTTTATCACCACATATGGAAGTGTGGGTCTAGGGCACCTCAGTTGGTATTAGAGTAGGTTTTAGTTATTTTTGGGGATTAGTTTAATTCTTTTATGGATTAAGATAAGAGATAATTAACAAAAAAATATTAGGGTAATTAAAAATATAAGAAAACATCCTAAATTTTTGGTAAGGTATAGATTGTATGGTTTCCTAGAAATTTCATCCCTATCTAGATACTGGAAGTTTGATGTGGTTGTTCCATAAATACACCTAGGGGTAATCACCCTAAAAAATAATATTTTAGTATCAACATGATATTCAATCAATGCATGATGATTAGGCCTAAGACTACACACCTGGATTGACATTCCCAGAGGATATGCTTTTTTTAATTAAAATTTTATTTACAAACTATTATAAAATATTTAAATACCTAACTAGTTAATTTAGAGAACTTTGTAGGGATGTGTTGAGGGATAACTTAGATTGAAACTTATTTATCCATAGGTTAGGGTATATATTCCATTTATGAGTTATTTATAATAGGTTTATATTTTTATTTTTTATGAATTTAAAAAAAAGCATTCCTAACTTTATTTTATTTAAATTAATGGCTGAAACATAAAGAAACCAAGTCAGTAGTAATGGGTATAATAGAAAATTTAAATATTAACCCAATAAGAAACCTAACGGGATAGAAAATAGAGTGAAAATTTTCCTGAAAATGTTATCCAAGGTTATTAACAATAACATAAACCATGTAGAGATCCTAAATGCACTAAGGAAGGATAAACTTATTATCGAGTATTTCATGCACTAGTGACCACTAACCTTTGGTGGGTCACCTGATCTACTAATTACTAAGAAATTGATAAATATGGTATAAAATATATTTTAAATTATATAGATATTGAATCATGAGAATTTTTTTTAGTTATATGTTATTTAGAAGGTAAATTTAGTGAAAATTGGATCCAAATCAAGACCACGAGGCCAAACAAAAAAATTGACTCCATTAAATGGGGAGATTTTAAAGAGGAATTAATTAATATATATTTCATTGAAATTATTGTGTAAAAAATGGAGAGATAATTTCTTGAGTTAGAAAAATAACATTGATAAATTTTAACCTATAAAGAAAACTTTAAACTACTTAAAATGTATGCCTATGGTTTTATCAGTGACCATGAAAGATCAGGTTTTTCTTTTATGGTTTAAAGTTGAGTCTCTAAAAATCATTAGTTATAATGGATTTTGGAAGTTATTAAGAGATATTTAGATGTGTACTTAAGGTGGAAATAGAAACTGGAGACTCTCGTTATTCTCTTGGTTTAGGGAAAAGAAAAGAAAAAAGGATTTCTATTGGAATTCAAGTGATAAATACCTTAGAGGAGAGAATATTTTTTTCCACTTGTATAAATTGTGTGAAGAATCATGGGGGGTTATCTCTAAAGAACAAGTGAGTGATTTAAGTGTGGAAGTGATATTCATTGATCACATGAATTTAGAAGAGATATGAAGAGACCAAATAATTAAATATATTGAGGGAAATCCCAACTTAATTCAAAACCCTCAATCCAATGATTCAATTGGAAGGAGTAGGGTAATTACATAAATAATTGCACCAAACCCAGGGTTGATGGTGACAATAAACATCAAAATCTACCTAATCCAAGGTAATAAGGAAAAACCTATCAAATGACTACTATATAAGTTCATAGTGATAATTAAGTGGTGTTAGGTACACTTATTCTTCACTCTATATTTTTGGATGTCTTATATTGTGTATGTTTTCACTAACTATTAGATATTGATTATAAATAAAAACACATAGTGGTATATTTATTATATCTACTGTATATGAATATCCTTTAAGTTTTATAGGATTATGTTTTATCCAAGTCTTATTACCTCTACTTTAAATGAATTATATGTTATTTTAGAAATATATTTTCTATATTCATATAGACTCCATATTAATTACAAAAATATGAAAATAATAAATTCAATCAAACGTATGACCATTTATTAGTGTAAGGATTAATATGATCACACCTGAAAAATTAATTCTATTATAGGAGTTATGATACCTAATCATGAGGGATATTTAGCTTAAGAGGTTTTAGAAAAACTCAATATTGGTATTGACCTATTCTAAGGGGAAAAGATACATTTCCTAAGTTTATGAAGTTGATATATCTTGATAAATTATATCTTGGGTCATATATATATTTTATATTTCCTTATTTATTTTCATCAGCGACTGATAATTAAAATTATAAGGATGAAATTTATTTAAGGTTAGAGGAATATAACACCTTGACATTTTAAAATATATTTTTTGATATCTTGTTTCACATGAAATATTAAAATAAAATTATTAATGACATTTTAGATGAATATTATTAATAATATAGTAAGAATAATAAAACCTATAGTAAAAAATGTTATTAATCAATTCAAATTTCTTACATTTAGATGATAAATAATTAATATGATTTAATATTAAAAATGTTTGTTCTTTCTCTAATAACTATTTTTTTAAGTGTTCTATATTTTATCCTATTAAATTAAATTTAAAAATTTAATTTTATTATTATAAATTAACTAATATATTAAAATTCTTTAAATTTGATTTTGATATTAAATAATATTAAGAAATTTTTATTTTTCAAGAAAAGTGGTTTTTCCTTATATTTTTCATTCTCATTTAAAAACTAAATTTAAAAATTTTAGAAGATTAATTTTATAAAATGAAATTCAGTTTTGATTTCTATATTTCAAAACTAATTTTGGATAATTTTTTAATATTTTTTTGAAAATGTTGAATTTTGGTTGAGTAGTGAAAATACAGTTTTTATTAATATTGTAGTATTTTTGAATTTATCAAGATGAAAACATGTCATAAAAATTTTATAAAACATTTTTTATTAATAATAATTTATTTAAGGAATTAAATTACTAATTTAAAAAAATTGAATTTATAAAACCCATGTTTATGCTTTTGGAAACTTAAAGTAATTTTTTACTCTAACAAAAACTATTTTTTGTTCTATTTATTTTAATTAAATATCCATAAGGTTTAATTAAATTTTGGTATGTTTTTAAAATAAAATAACTCTTATTTATTTAATAATAAGATAATTAATTACATAGAAATCAACAACATTAATAATTTTATCTTAATCATTATTTTTAATCATAAAAATACACTTTTCAAAAAATATTTTTTACACGTTGTGTTTGCTGATATTATAAATTATTTTTTATCATACTTATAAAAAAAATTTGATAAAATGGATTTAATATTTTAAATAAGTATACAAAAAAAATTTAATAAGTCCCTTTTTATTTTTAGTAATTATAATTAAATTACTTAGGTAAAAATTAGTCACCATAGTAAAAACCAAAAAATAGTAAAAGTGAAAAATCTAAGAGTAAAAGTATCAAAAACATATTAAAAACATGTTTGAAAATTTATGGTTGAGGATATATTGAATTTAATTCTTAAACCACTCTATTATTTTATATTATTGGATCCACTTGACCTTTTAATAGTGACTTGTCATTTTATATTATTATAAAAATGTCACTTTTCTCCCATATAAAAGGAGTCATCACCACTCGACTTCTACTCACACCCCAAACCTTTTATATTAAACCAAAATATTCTCAAATAACTATAAAAAAAGTCCTAGAAAAGTCTAATAGGTTATGTTATTCTCAAAATATGACCTCTCAAATCCTTAATCCATTTTTCAAAGGAGCTCTTCCAAGGCATAAGGTAAAATTCACCATTAATCTACTTTCATTTATTTTCTAGCCTTTCATATTCTAGATCATCTAAATAGAATATACCCATGTTGATATATTTAAATCAATATCATAAGTATATTAAATTTTATTATTCTTATGGGATGGCCATTTTCTACCTTCTTTCTGGCCATTTGAAAAATGAAAATGTCTCTTGTGTTACGTGTAAACTACCGCCTCTATAAATGACATGATTTGTTTTTTATAAATGCCTTATATGGATATTTTTAGGGGTATTTAATGAATAAATTTTTTATTTATAACATTATTAATATTTTGAAATTATAATCCATTCTTTATCCTCTTTTTGTTTTATAGAAATGGATGTATCGCTTGTGCATATGCACAAACTACCACCTCTACAAAAGTGACGAATTATGTTTTTCATCTAGTATTTTATTCTTTATAAAACTCTATTAAAATATTATTCACGACCTTAAAAACAAATTTATATCCTTATTATTTTTTATTAATGTTATTATTCCAAAATAATCACATCATTAACCATGATCACCCATAGATTATAGCTTGTTCTTATCGTTTTGATGACCTACATGAATAATGTTATAAATCTATATCATGGATGACTATAGAAAATTAAATATTGGTGTTATTAAAAATTATATGGAAAATAATTTTTGGTTTATAGTCTAGGAAAGGTTATATTAATATTTAACATATAATTATTGTATCACCTTTTTTTTTGTTAAAAATTACTAAAATAATCTCATCACCAACTTTGTTGTTATGAATAATAACTAAAATTATTATAAAATGAAATTAAAACATTATAAATAATTAAAAAAATCTATTATAGTACCTATAATTATCTCAGAATGATGAAATTTGAATCCATAAAGAATAATCGATACCACCATTACAGAACTAGTACTACATAAATAATCGTAGATAATAACATCAGATAATGAAAATAAAATATTACTAACTAATAAATTTGTAATAAATGATTATAAATGAAGTTTATAAAAGGTTATAGGTGTAAATAAGGTTATGAAATATATTATTAATATAACTATTATTTCTAAATATGAATTTGGATCAAGTTCAGATAAGCGGGATTAAAGGTAAGGGTTTTTTGTTAACTCAAATCCTATTTATTTGCGTTATAATGTTTTATATTGAACTTATTACTTATATGTTTGGTTTCTTACACCCTGAGATTTTATATTTTAATTTCACTTTATATTTGAGTAAAATGACACTTGTGATTCAAATCTTCATCTTATATTAATTTCATCCCCATAAAATTAAGACATTATTAATAATAATTCTCATTCTATTTAATGATGATTTCTCTTCCATATATATATTTTAAGTTCCCAAAAATTTTATCCTTTATATTTTGAAACCTAATTATTTTTTATCTCATCTGACCTTTATATATCCCTTCTAATATTTTCAAAAATTAGTATTATTATCCCTTTTTATGATGTGGGATTTCGAAAAGGTATTTTAAAATATTAAAATGATTTTCCTTCCATGATAATTTGATTTATATTCCACTCCACATTACCTTGAGATGTTCCTTATTTCATTTTCAAGGCTCCATTATTCAAGGTTATATTTTTAAAAGTAAATTTTTTCAAAAAAAATTACTTCACCTTTTTGAAAATAATTTTTGAAAGGGACTTTCCACTTCATCTTTTTATGATAATGTTAAAAATATTTTCTAAAATCTATTTTTAAGGTTTTTTCATGTGAAAACATTATTTTTTGTTATGATAATTATTTTCAATGAATTTTACTTTCCATATTTTAAACTATTTTTCCAAATAAACCTAATTTAGAATGATTTTAAAATTAAAAAGTTTATTTCCTATTATTTTTCAAAGTGATATACCTAATGATCGTGAAAACATATTTTTCACCCATTTCAACATCATTAATTCTCCTTATGTTACACTAGGTATATGTTCTTATACCACCTTATAAATTATTTTTATTGATGTCTTATAAAATATTCTATAAAAAATTTCATGAAACTCATATTCTTTCTATGGTTTAATTAAGTGATGTTTGAAATATGAATGTTTTCATGTTATCATAGCACAAAAATGTATGGATGATTATTATTTATGTTCGGGGTCCTATATCACCCTCCAATGGTTTGGTTGAAGTTTTATATCTCATAAACTCAAAAATGGTACACAGGTAGTATCCCATGCCTAAGAGGGTACACAAGTAGTATCCCTAGCCCAATAGGTCACATGGGTAATATATCCCAAGTCTAAGAGGGTCCTATATCACCATCTAATATATTAGTTGAAGTTTTTTATCTCATGAACTTAAAAAGGATACACGGTTAGTATCACATCCCTAATAGGGTACATCGGTAGTAGCCCAAACCTAAGAGGGTACATGAGTAGTGTCCCAAGTCCACGAGGGTACATGGGTAGTGTAAAAACCCCATCTCTAGTAACCCAGAGTCAATCTATACTTTATTACATTATGATAAGATACAAGGGATCACATAACCATGGGATGATCATTTTAATAGTATTAAAGAACCAAATGTATACAAAATTCTCATTTTATATTGAAAATAAATTATAAAACATAGTATAAGTAAATATTTTTCATCCTAGAAGCTCATTAAAAGATTCTTTCTTCATGTCCTGGGGAAAGGAAAATAAAATAAGTGTGAGATCAAAAGCTCAATATGGGTTCATACAATGGAATTTATCATGAATAAATAAGGAATAATCAATATTCTAAGGTTGATAACTAAAAACACATTCCATTTAATCAATAACTTGATTATGAGATAAATCTATGGATAATATCAACGTAGTAATCTCATGGATAATAATAACTGATTTCACAATGAAGGAAATGAATAATGTTGAATTTCTTGACCAATTAATTATGTTAATATACTTTCATATATGGGTAGGTATACACTAAAATCCATTTAATAAGGCTAACCAACCAGTTTATCTCATGAGACTTTTCGATGAATTGAGGGGATAAATATAACTAGGCCCCAGCCATAACTTCATATCAAATTAATTCTTCATGTATTGAATGATAAATTTAACTCATATACAATATAACTTATCAAAAAATATCTATATTAGGAAAATAATACAGAATACCAATATTTTTCTAGTTAATCAAATAATTTTCATAGTAAAATTTAGTATATAGAAATGGTATGTGGTTTAGGAAATAAGAATACCCATGATAAAAATAATATGTATATGAAAGATAAATGTAATATTTTATGAAATATGATCATAAGAAAGTTAATTTTTTAAAAAAAAATTAATGAGCAAAAAAATAATAACAGATAAAATATAACCATTAATTAATCAGAAATATTGGTTTTGTAATAAAATCAAGTCTTTTGGAGAATATAATAAAATTTCAGAAAAATGATTAAAAGATTTCATTAAATAATTTTATTTATAAAACCATGGGAAACTTATAGAATAATATAAATAGTGTAAAATGTTTATGGTGGCAGGAAAATCTTTTAACATCATATATATTAAAAATAAACATTTATTTTGAATTTTTGAAAAAAATTCAAAAATGACCCTTTCATAGAACATTGGAAATATTCCTTTCAAAAAAATTAATTAATGTAAAAATGGGAATATTATTTTTTTAATAAATTATTTAATTAAATTGAAAGGGCTTTGGTAAAACAATTTTTAAAAAATATGTATATGGTAAAAAATATTCTTGAACAAGAGAAATAAGAACAGCTTTTCATTTAAACATTTAATTGATAATTAAATTTTAAAAGAGAGGAAAATTTGGAATAAAATATTAAAAGGCCTTGAATATCAAAAGGATAATAATATATAATGGAATAATGAATTATATATTATAATATTCCTTTAATGAAAATATAATCAATCCCAAAAATGAGATTGCAAAAATAAATTCACGCCTCTTTTGAAACTTTTGAATTGTAACCCCTTAAAAATTTAAACTTAAATTGAAACTTTAAATATCATGAATAAATAAATATTCATTTAAAATATAAAAAATGGGAAATATGTACACTGTATAAAGTAAAATAGGTGTATAATACAAAATATGTCTTAATAAAGTTGAAATTGAGAGGAAAACTCTTTATTTCATGCTTCTAATTAAATTAATGTGCTCTAACCTACTATATAATGGTTTTAAATTTATTATTAATTCATACTAGAACCATATTTATATTTATATTAATTGATATATATTCTCATTACCCATTAATTACTAATTATTATCAAAATCAATCATCGGGTGTTAACTATTTAATTTTCTCATGCGTGTTCTAACATGGAAGTTCTATTTCTTACGCATAGGTTATAGTTTAATAATATCCATAATTATATGTATTTTATAAATATAATATTTATTCATTAGATACATTTTTATAATCCTTCTTGAATGGTGGAAATGAGAAATGAATTTCATTACTTCATAGAGGTGGTAATCCACACGTACACACGAGCGAAGTTGTCATTTTTTAATGGGTGGAAGAAGATAAATGATATATTATATTTATAGAATTATAATAATTTCATAAATATCACGTAAATTAATTTTTTATATATTTATAACCATCCAAGTAAAGTGTTGATGAAAAAAAAATTGTGTCGTTATGTGAAACTAGTAGGATGTACATACACATAAGTGTTGTTTTTGTTTTCCATAGGTTGTAAAGGAGATGAATAAGGGATGTTACACCATCATAATAAAATTTTATTATATTTAATATAATTATTATATTATATTTAATATAATTATTATATTATATTATCTTTGTTATAGAATATTTTAATGAGGTATAATAATAAGTAAAATAAAGATTATTGGTTAAGAATATTACCTCCTCTTTGAATAACCTCCATTGGATCTATCCTTAGGGACCCTAGGGATTTTATTTTAAGAATAAAAAAACTCTATAATGTATATAAGTATTATTTAGAGATATTTCATCTAGTTTTGGTTGATAAAAATTTCTCAAAGGGGTTTGAATAATATAAGTAGGGTAGTGTCCTTTTAAAGTAAAGAAAATGAAACACTTAGAATTACTTAAAATATTTAAATATAATACATTATTTTTCATCTTAAAGTGGATCCAAGTTCAAAATTTTTCAAAGATAAGATAGGGTAAAGTTTAAATATTTTAAACCAATAAAATTTGGATATGTTCATGTGGAATTTTAAGTATTATCTTTTGGTTTAATCCCTTCATTATCCAATTTTAACTTTAACTATGGTAACAAATTTTTCATTCTTAAAGGGATATAAATTTACTTATAAGGTAAAAATGGCTCCAAAAAGTCAAGATATAAATTTTTTTATCATATCCCATCCCCATTTTCCTATTTCAATATTTTTATGATTTTTAAATCATTTAATAATAAATTATTGATCATAAAATACCATTAAATTCATTTAAAGAACTATTCACATATTTTGACTTTAAAGACATCAAGTGAGGTATGTAATTAGAATATAAACTATTTAACCCTAAATTTTACATTACTATTAATTATAAAATTCCCATTACATCATAATTAATCCAAAAAATATTACTTTTTATGTTTTTTAAAATCATTTACTTTGATTTTTCTACTGCTTGCACAAGCATTGTGTCACCATTTTGTAAGAATTTAAGGGAAATAATCAATCACTAGAAAATAAAAAAAATAAAAAAAATATTTTCAAAATAAATTTTTATTTCATTCATAACATATTCTTATATCTATGTGTACATATAAGAGAAATTAAAAGCAAGAGAGTGACATTTGAGAATTTTACTTTACTTAAAATAATATATAGGTCTTTAATGAAGAAAAATGGAACCAAGATGCCATATTTTTTAACATATGAATGTATTGGTTGAATTAAACTCATAAAATTAAATATAGGTAAGTTAATAGATGATTTTGAAGCCTTATTCGATAATTTTAACCTTGTTTATCTCATTTTACCCTGGATTGAGGTGATAAATTATATCACAGTTACTATTCAGAATGCCTAAAAATGGTATTATTTTTAAAATTTTAATTTCCTATTTCCAAATATGGAATCCATGTTATAAAGTTCAATTTATATAAGTGGAATAAATTTATTTAAAAATAAATCCACAAAATTTGATGAAAAATGGTTTTTCAAGAAAATGTGTTTTTCAAGCATAATATGATATTATATTAATTCTATAAATAGTAATAATAATTAAATGAATTTAAATTCATTTTATAGATATATAATTTATAAATCTCATTTAAATCATTCATTTTTAGGGGTTATTTAAATTAATTAAAATTAAAAAAAATGATGCACTTAAAATAAATTTTCTTAACAAAAAATATCCATTTTTTACCTACAAATAATCTTGTATTTATTTCTATAAAATTGATAATAAATATATGATAACTTAGACTTAATATATCATATCATTATAAATAAAATTAGTATTAGCTAAATACTTCATTTTCAATTACTCATAAAATCATATTTCTAAGGGAAATTTCAAAAAATCATTCTAAGATTATTTTGACATAGTAAGTTCAAAATCCATATACATCTAATAAAATCATAATTTTTATTCCATAAAATATTAAAATATTCATTGTATTAAGATAAAATTTTCAGTTATTATAATTTAAAGATCAGGTGTTACATTATTTTCTCCTTCAAAAATTCCATCCTTGAAATTTTCATAGACATTAATTTCTAAAAAATGGGGGTGGTTCTGCTTTATAACTTATTTGGTTCTGAAATTTCTTCCTCTATTTTATGATTTCTTTAAAATTAATTTTCCAATCAATTCATCCAATTCTACAGTACTTGTTATCTAGTGTCAATAATATAAATGGGATCTTTATAGTAATATTGATCAAGTTCTAATTCCATTTCTTCATAGGTGATAACATGTATTGGGTCTATAATATACTTACTTAATAATGAGATATGGAATACATCGTGTTCTTTAGAGAGGATTATAGTAATTTATAAATAATAAGACATAACTCTATTTTTTTCCAATATTTCAAAAAAATTATGTTACTAGGGATTTTTTTACTTTTTTTACCAAACCATATAAGAAAAATTAAACATGAGTGAAGTGGATATGGCTCTAAGAGGAACTCACGAATGGTCGAATCACAAACCCTACTTTGAAGATCGATGATGTCTGGTTCCCAAATTAATAGATCTCATTCCAAATGTACTCATTTGATCCTGCCTAGGATAAATCCTTCAAGTGGAATACCCCTCTCATAAATAAATATAAATAATCCCTATAAAATTCCCTTCAAGCTTTGATCCAATAATTTAAAGAGATATCTTTCATGGAAGCTCTTAGGGAATCAGATCTTACAAAATATTCCTCAGCGATGACCCCAAGGTTTAAAAAAATCGATGATGGAAGCTTTGTAGTTTATGATGATCCTAAAGCACTATATCAAAGAGAAAAAATGTGTAAGTACTCTGTACTTGAATAGATCTCTTACCTTAAAGAAGACAAACCATGGCTAGTGGGTGAACTCAAATTGAGAATCACCCACTGTTAGGGCTCAACCAATTGGAAACTTGTTCCAATTGGGAAAGGGAATTTTCATATAATCTTACACTCTCATGAGGAATTAGATCGGGCCTAGAAATATGGAATCATATAGTCGAAGCCTAGTATACTTCGTCTGTCTACTTGGGATTATGTTTTCAATCCTTTCACGCATAGGACCTCTATAGCTCAGATCTGGGTCTGGTTGTATGGCCTTAGTTGGTTCTTTTAACACCCAAAAATACTGAATAACCTCACATGTTCCATAGGGGTCCCTCTTAAAATAGATTAAAGAACTTTTAATGGTGACTTAGGTCTCTATACAAGAGTCTTGGTAGAGGTTAATCTTGAAACAAAATTGCCCCATGTCATTGAATTCAATGAAAAGGATTATAAGAATGAGGTTGATATAGAGTTTGAACATAGACCACCCTTTTGTGACTATTCCAAGATCACTGGACACTCTATAATGAATTGTATATTTGTTAAGAAACAATTCCAACCTCATACTGATAATGATTATACTGATGTTAGAAGAAACAGGAAGGAAAAAAACCTTTTTTGGAGAAACCTGAAACATACATGAAGAAATAGGAGATATGTAAGAACAAAACTAATAACCCATCTTCATCAAAGGATACTTAAAGGAAATCATGGGCTAACATGGTTGAAAATTAGGAATAGGATAATAAAGATCATCTATTTTCTGAATAAATTGCTACCATGGTTTTGAATACTGTTCAGCTGAGTGATCAGGAAGAGGGTGATACTGCCCATCTTGGTAAGGAGTATAATGTAGAGGAATTAAGAAAGATCCCAATCTTAGATCCCAGGACTGATGCTACTTTTGAGGGATGTCATAGAACTCCTTTATCAGGTACTGTCATTATCTCACAAACTACTATTGGACCTATAGCAGCAGACCAAACTTCTCCTAAGCAGGTTTCCAAAAGCAGAAAGTCACTACCCCCTACTATCTATGCCACCATTTTGGTGCTTAAAGACACTACTATCCAACATAGATATTCCTATCCTACATACAGTGAGAGGAGATCTCCAACACTAAAAATATTTTGCAGGACTCATATTCTTAATGAAGGAAAGATAGAACACATGGAGGATGATGGAAAACACATAGATATCCAAAATGATAATGATAACATGAATAAAGCTATGCATGAAAGTGTTAAAACTGTCCATGACCCTCAGTCACAAAACTCTGAAGTTTTTCCCAATGACCAAACATCTAATAATAAAAACAAGTCGCGCAGCTCACCTACACACAATGGGAGAAATTGAAAATTCCCAAGCACCTGGACACTCCTCTGCTTTCCAGGACACCCCTTTTGTGTCTGAAGATACTTCAATCCCACATATATATTACTCACCTACACATAGTCAGAGGAATATGGAAAAGTCTATAGCACTAAATCTATTTTGTATCACATATATGATTGATGATAAAAAGGAAAACAATATAAAAGATGATGACAAATGTCTGGATTTATAGCAGATCAAAGCAACTAAGATGAGCACCCCTATCCCTAAGGCTGGATCCAACACTCATAAATTGGATAGCAATATTGAGGAATCTGACATCAAATGAAAAGAAGTAAAATATATATAGATGCAGTAGGATAATGAAAACAAAAAAATACATCAAGAAGAGGACTCGATAGGTATGAAAATTAATGATATCTCTCCAAAATCTTCCATGTATTTTCAAGGAAAAATGAAACGATAACTAAGGATAATTCTATCAAGAAATTAAGGAAATGAAAATGGGGAAAGAACTCTAGAGGTAATATAAATAAGAGGCCCAGTCCCAAACATAAGTATAAATGAATATTTTCTACTGGAATTGTGAGGGTATTGCTAACCCTGACACCATCACAACTTTAAAAAAAATATTTACGCATAAGCCAATGATTTTTTCTATCTCTAAGACTAAAATCACCTTTTCTTCTAGCTTTAATAGTTTGGATAGATATAGCTACACTTTTATTGGTGTTATTTCTAACAATAACACTTTTGATTCCTTGTGGGTCTTTTCTCATGTCTCTATAAGTAATTTTCATATTTTTAATTGTGATTCTCAATATTTGACATGTGAAATAAATTTACATAATAATACTTTATACTATACTTTTGTGTATTCCAGCAATATATACTAGGATAGAAGAACTATTTGGTATAATATATCTTCCCTTAATAGAACTATTCAAGCACCTTGGTTCATTGTCAGTGACTTAAATGCTATTTTTAGACCTAGTGAAAAAATGGTAACCTCACAATAAATTATCTCTACTAAAGAATTTAAACTATGTACTGATGACAACAACATTATTGAGATTAATCTTGTTGGTGATAAATATACTTAGTATAGAAGACACCATAATAGAATTTTAGCAACTAAACTAGATATATCCTTCACAAACTTTCAAGCTCTTAATAATTGGAATATCATCTCCAGTATTACTTTTCCTAAGCTAAATTATAATCATCATTCAATTTTAGTGAGCCTCAATACTAGAGAAAACAATCCTATACTTCCTTTTAGTTTCAATAATTCATGGAACACTATTTTAGATTGTAAAAAAATTGTCAAAGATACTTGGAATTCAATCATCTCGAATGATGCATTTTCCTGCATAATGAAATTAAAACTTCTAAAACAAAAAATTAAAGATATGGTGCAGAGACAGAGTCCAACAAACTGATAATGATATTAACTCCCTTGAAAATTCCCTCAATAAGATTAAAACTAATTCAACTCACAATGATTTTACTAAAAACCCAACCTAGGAAATTGATCTTAGTAATAAACTTAACTCTCTTCTTTCCTTAAGAGAAAATATTAGGAAACAAACCCTCAAAATAAACTGGCTTAAAGATGGAGATAGAAACACTAAATTATTTAATTCTATTCAAATGACTAGAAAGGAAAGTATACCTCTTTACACACTTAAATATGGGTATAATATCATTGATAATGAGGAGAGACTAACCAATCATGTTACCTCCTACTATAGAATCATTTTTAATGGTCCAAATCTGAATAAGGATATCAAGGATGGTATCATCCCTATACTAGTTGGGTAAAGTGATAATAATCTCTTGAATAGTATTCCAATTGACCATGAAATTAAAGAATTGGTTTTTATTTTAAATCTGGATAGTTCCCCTGGTTCTAATGGATTCCTAATACTTTTTTCCAACATCATTGGGACATTGTTTGCAATGATATTTGTCACCTTGTAAAATTCTTCTTCACTAATGGCTACCTCCCTTATGGTATTAATGCTCAATTTCTTAACCTCATTCCTAAAGTGGAAAATGAATCAGAAATACAACTTTTTAGTCTAATTTCTCTTATCAAAACTGTGTATAAAATTATTTCCAAGCTACTAGATATGATAATGGCCCCTATTTACAACAAAATTGTATCTTGGAATCAATTTGGATTCCTAAAAGGGAGTAATATACAAGGATTCATTTTACTAGCCTTCGAAAGTATAAGTTTGTTAAAAAAGAATCAAATAGGGGGAAGAGTTTCCATTAAGATTGATATTAGGAAAGATTTTGATACCATTGATTGGAGTTTCATCTTTAAAATCCTTTATAGATTTGTCTTTAACGACAACTTGGTAAGAAAAATAAAACCCCTTTTTAACTCTACTCACATCTCTATTCTGATCATTGGTTCCCCAAAGGGATATTTTACTTGTACAAAAGTTATTAGACAAGGATACCCCCTTTCTTCCATTCATTTTTTTATTGCTGAAGACTACCTCGATAGAATTATCACTGATTCGATCAATAAGGGTGATATCAAGCCCATCTTTTCCTCTAGAACTCTGACTGTTCCATCACATATTTTATATGTTGATGATATAATTTTATTCCTAAAAGGGGATAAGAAAATTATAAAAAATCTTAAATATGTCCTCTCACACTATGAAGATGTCTCTAGTCAATCCATAAACTAGAGAAAATCTTCCATTTTCTTTGGTAAATTTTTCCCCATTACTAGAAAAGTTGATATCATGAATGAATTAGGAATAAAGGAAGAACCCTTCCCCTTTATGTATCTTGGGGTCCCTATCTTCTAGGGAAATCCCAAAAACACATACTTTTCAAATATTTTTGATCAGATCAATAACCAACTCTCCTTTTAGAAAGGAAAATATTTATTGATGGCAGGTTATATTTATCTTGTCAAATACACCATTGTTTATAAAATGGTCTACTCTATGATGGTGTATAAATGGCCTGCTGATTTTCTCAAAAATATAAATATAAGAATAAAAAAATTGGAGCGTAAGTACTATTGAAAGAAAACTTTTCACTATTCCTTGGAAAACATGTTTCACTCCCATTGATAATAGAGGTCTTGGTATTGATAATCTCAACCATTTCAATGAAGCCCTTCAAGACAAACTTACTTGGAATATTGTGGACAAAAACTCCCAAGTTTATTATTTCCTTCATGTTAGATTTTAAAATAACCTTAGAAAAGGCAAGCACTCATATATGGACTCCCCTATACGGCCTTCCATCAAGAACACCATTTCAAAAATCTTGTCTCTCTCTAGATTGATAGTTAACAGGGAATCCTCTCTAAATTTTTGGTTAGATAACTAGAATGGAATCCCTATTTTTAGCATTATTGGCCCCATAAAATTACCCACAAATATTAATATCTCCATTAAAGATTGTTTGAGCTCTTCTGATGTTATTTTACCCGATGAAATCTCTATTATTGTTAAAAACTACACCTTTTTTAACACTAATGATTTCTTAGTTTGGGAACCATATCATAATGGTATTCTAACCTTTAAACTCTACTATAATTATAATTTCACTACTAACATAAATTATTTCTACTGGGTAAAGAACTTTAACAAAAATTGGGTTCAACCCTCTCGACTCACCCTAGTTTGGAGAATTTCTCATAATATAATTCCCACTGATTATAATCTTCAAATGTGTGGTATAAAACATTGTTCTAAATATCGCATGTGCAATCAGCACAGAGAGGATACTGGTCACTTAATTCTAACTTGTTCTACTGCTTCCTCTTTATGGAAATGCATTTTTGATACTTCTGATCTCATATGAATAGGTTTGGACTCTATTGGGCTGCAGCTTCAGAGATTCACTACTAAGGATGCCTCTCCCCAAATTAATCAAATTTTCATTACCATTATGGCAGAACCAATACACCTTATTTGGTATGAAAGAAATTTAATTATGTACAAAAATAACACTTTTAGTTTTCATTCAGTTCAAATAAAGATCTACACTATGATCAAGGATGCTAGAATTATTCAAATAGGGATTTACCAAAACTCCATTAAGTATTTCAGTATCCTGTGATGGATCATGATCAAAAAAAGATATAACCTACTGAAGGGTTTTCTAGAAGTATTCTGGAAACCACCTATTTCTAGCTGGATCAAAATTAATGTGGAAGGTTCCTCAAAAGAAAACCTAGGACCTGCAGGCTATGGTATCATTTGCAGAAATAAAAATGGTAACATTCTTGGATTTTGTTTTGGTTAGTATGGTTGTTCCTCCTCACTTAAAGTAGAAATGTACAGTTCCATCAATGTAGTTGATTTTATAATACAAAGAGTATAGAACAATGTATGGATTGAAATTGATTCAACTACCACTTTACAAGATCTTAGACATGGAATGATTCACCTTACGTGGGCCCTCACAGCTAAATGGATCATTTTCCTCTAATACCTATCAAAACTCAATCATATTATAACTCATGCCTATAGATAGGTGAATAAGGTGGTATATGGTCTTTCTAATAAGGGTGTATATAGAAAAAACATGTGTATAGAGAACCTTCCAGTTGAGTTCATCCCTTTACATCAAAATGATTGTAATATAATCCCCTCCTTTAGACTCTAGTAAACTTTTTATCTTTATATATTCCAGTACTTTGGTCTTTTGACCAAGGAAACATCATTAAAAAACAAACCATATAACACCCATTCATGGAGATAATATCAATAAAACATTATCTCCCACTTGAAATTCTAAATCTTTACTTCAGTCATTATCATAGATATTTTTCCTTCTTTGAGATGCTTTAATATGGGTCTGAATAGTATTTACCTTCATCATTCTCCTCAACAAGTTTTGGGCCTATAATCTTTTTCACCAACTTCATCCCAAAAAGTTGAATTATGACATCTCTTTCCATATAATGCTTCATATGGTTATATTTTAATACTTAAATGGAAGGTATTATTATAATAAAACTCCACAAAAGGTAAATATTGATCCCACATTTCTTAAGAGTCTAGTGAGCATAAACTCAACATGACTTATAAAGTTTGAATATTCATTTCAGACTATCTATTAGTTTGATAATGATATGAAATGATAAAATTAAGTTCGATATCAAGAGACTTCTGAATAAATTTCTATAATTTTAATGTAATCCATGGATCGTGATTAGATATAATCAAAATAGGTGAACCATTAATTCTTAAAAATTCATTAATATAAAGTTATGAAATATTATCAAAAGCTAAATCTTATATTATAATGAGAAAATGTGTGGATTTGGTAAGGCAATCAATAATAAACCATATGGAATCATTATTTTTAGAAGTATTTGAAAAACCAATGACAAAGTTCATAGTGATATCATCCCATTTTCACGAAGGAATAGGTATGGGTTGCATGACTCCCTTATAATATTGTTTATTATCCTTTACCTATTGAAAAACCAAGCATCTTGATACATAATCAGAAATTTTCCACTTCATATTATCCTACCTAAAATTTTCCTTCTAATCCCTATACATATTTTTACTACTAAGGTGTATAGAGAAATTCAAGGTATGAGCATCATATAATAATTCCCTTTTCAGCTTAGTTATAGATAGAATACATAGACTCTTTCTAAATTTTAGAATATCGCCTTCATAAACAAACTCTTCCAATTTTCTATCATTCACAGCATTAATTTTATTTTTAAAATTCTCATTATGGTTTTGATAAATGTTAATATTTTCTAATAAAGATGTTTTGGAAATCATTTAGAAAAGGAGTGATGTTTCCCCTTCCCTAATAATTCACATATTTATGTTTACTAAATCCTTAAACATAATATCCTTATTAATCCCCATTTTATTCAAGACTTCATGATATTTACTACTTAATACATTAGCTATCTTATTTCCCTTTCCTAAGTGGTAGTGTATTGAGCAATCATAATCCTTGAGTAGGTCGATCAATTTATTTTTCCTCATGTTGATATCTTTCTATGAAAATATGCATTTCATTATCCTATAATATTTTTATGTCTTTAATATTTCACTATAGATATAATTCCTCTATATCATTAAATAAAATATTATTACTTCCAACTCAAGATCATGGGTTAGATAATTCTATTTATGAGTCTTTAACTGTGTTGATTAATAAGAAATAACTTTATCATTATATATTAGAAAAAACCCAAGTCCTTTCTTTGATTCATCACTATATATCAAAAATTCATCCATTACTAATGGTATATTAAATATTAGAGAATTTAAAAATATCCACTTCAATTCTTCAAAACATTCTTTATGTTCCTTTTTCATATAAACTTAACCACTTTACATTTTAACTTGGTTAAGGAGTTATCCAATCAAGTAAGATTTTGAAAAAAATGTTGATATTAACCTTCCAAACCAAGGAACTATGTACCTATATTATGTTCATCAAAATAGTCTATTATTTGACTTCATTTAGATTTGAAGGATCAACTGAGATTCCATCCTTGGAGAAAATATGTCCATGAAAAGAAATTTTCGAAATCCTAAGTTCACACTTGCTAAATTTCCCATATAAATATTTTCCTCTAAGAGTTTCAAGATTTATTTTAAATTTATTCTCATGGTCCTTATTACTTTTAGAGTACACCAAGATAACATCAATAAATACCACAAAAAAATATCAAGACATTCCTTGAATACATTATTCATCATATCCATAAAAATAGAGGGTGCATTAGTCAATCTAAAAGGAATTATTGTAAATTCATAATGTCCATACCACATAAAAAATGTTTTATTTAGAATATCTTCCTTGTTTACTCACAATTGATGATACCAAGAATAAAATTAAATCTTTGAAAAATATTGATCTCCTTTAATTTTATTGAACAATTCATCATTATAAGGCATAAGATTCTTGTTCTTTATAGTAATAACATTGATATACCTATAATCAATTCATAGCCTCATAAATCTATATTTTCTCGTAATGAAAATAACTAAGGATACTTAATGTTAAACACTAGATCATATAAATCCATTATCACACAAATCCTATAGTTTTTTCTTCAATTCCACTAATTCTACAGTGGTCATTCTATAGGACTTCTAAAGATAAGGAATTCTACATCTCTATCATGAATTATAATATCCTTCTATTGGAATCTTTTGAATTATAATTTGAAATACAATCCATACTAAGGATTATATAAAATTAAACTATAGGTATAATAATCAATTATATAAATAGGTTATATTTATGTGTCATAATGGGAATTGGCTGACACACCCTTATTATGGTAAGATTTCCACTAGGAGTCTTGACTAACAACTCCCTTATTAAGGTGCTAGGAAAATATCTAATTTTATTAGAAAACATGAAATATAAGAAAAAGTGTGAATATCTAGAATCAAATAAATCATTATCTAAATTTCAAACTATAATTAAAGTACCTAAAAACATATCTTTAGGAACTTCAACCTCAGTTATAGTGATTGTATAAGTTTGGTCTCTTTTGGGGTAAGTTATCTTGACTCATGGAACATTTGTTTTAATAATTCCTAATATATATATAGTTTAAGAACTAGATAGTAGTGTATTATTTATTTAACTTGAATTCATTATCCATATGACCATTATCTCTACACATGTAATAAAATCTCATACACTTTAAGCATTTTTTAAGATGTTTTTTTCCATAACTTTAACATTGGAAAATTTTCACTATAATTTGAAATCCAATACATACTAAGTATTATATTAAATTCAACTATGGGTATAATAATCAAGTCTGGAAATAGGGTACATTTATCTATCATAATGGGAACTATTAGACACATCCTTTTGCGGTAATATTTCTATTAGGAGTCTTGACATATAGATCCCTTTTTAAGGTGCTATAGAAATATATAATTTTCTTTTAAAACGTGAAATATATGAAAATTTTTGAAGATAAAAAATCAAATAAATCATTAACTAAATTCTAGCTATGATTAAAGTTCCATCCACCATGAATTTTCAATCATGAACCTTAGTAGTGGTGATCGCATAAGCTTAGCCTTCTCCCTTTGACCTCTTATACAATAGAATCCATTGATTCATGGGATATTAGTTTGAATAATTACCAATTTATCTATATTTTAAGCACTATATACCAATAGTTTCTTTATTTCACTTTCATTAATTTTCAATATTACCCTTACCTCTACAGTTTTAACAAACTCTCATACCCTTTAAGAATTTTCTAAGATGTTTCTTTCCACAATTTTCACATTATTAAAATTACATCATTACCTTCTTCTTCTTTGACATGCTCTCTTTTTCTTAGTTCTAATTTGGCATCTTCTTATCTTAATTTTAATTGAGTATATAGGATCTAGAAAACTATTTCTCTATTTTTATGGCACATAATACTATTTAATCATATAATGAAATTTTTTGATAAACAAGTTCCCAATAGATTCTTGGCTTAAGCCCTTCAAAGAAATGGTCAATTTTTTATTTTTGGATTACATATGTAATTCATAGAATACATGGATAGTCTTTTAAAGGTAGACTTATACTCTAAAATACTTTCTTATTCCTTTTTCTTTAAGCTAAGTAAATTTCTCTTCATCTTAGTTCATTTATCAGGGAAATATATATCAAAGAATATTAATTTAAAAGATCTTCATTCCATATGTACTATTTATTTTTCCTCCATAGTATTTTGGATCAATGAACACCATTGATCTGCATCACCTTTAAGAAAATACACTACAAGTATAAAATTTTTCCTTTCATTGCATCCCAATGCCAAATATATATTTTCAAGGGACTTAATTTATTTCTTGGATGCCAATGGATCAGTAGTTCCACTAAAAGATAGAGGATTATATCATGTGAAATGATCCAATATTAGTGTATCATTTCATGTAAAATCATGTTTCTCCACATGTGTAAGGTTATTAGACATAACCTGGGTTAGATACCATAATATGGCCATAATCTGCTCAGTTATAACACCAGTTGTATTGGATTTCTCAAAAGACAAATCCCTATATTGTCCATGAGTTTTTATACCATTTCTTCCTCTAGGAACCAATTCTAAAAAATGGAATATACTAAATTATATCATAAAATTATGAATTTTAAAACATATTATATAATTTTAAATCAGATTTAACACTTAACATAAATTGAAATTTAATGCATAATTAATCTAAAAATAATAAACTTGGTTTATTTGAGAATATCCTAAAATAATAAAAATATTTTCAAATATTTCATAATGGTTCATAAAGAGCATGTGAATAAACCAAATAATATCCCCTAGAACTATTTATATAGGTGTAAATTCTTAGGCCCACTAATCTTATATTGGTGATGATTGAGTCAATACCCAATTCGGCCCATTCCATGTTATTACCCCTAGGTTCATCTGTGTTATAGCCACATCTACTTTCTAGTATCCAGAAAATGATTTACTTTCTAATAAAAGAACACAATATCTATTTTACCAAAACTTACAATATTAAACTATACTTAGACTTATCCTCAGAGTCTATCATATGGTTATGTAATCTAATCTATGATTTTTTAAATCTAGTTCCCAATGTTTCTACTAAACTTTATATAATAAAAACTATAATAACCTTGACTCTGATAACTTATACTCAATGTATACTTTATTACATTAACATGATATAAAATGGATCACATTACCATAGACCAATCAGTTTAATAGTATTGAAGAACCATATACATTCATGATTCCAAATTTATATTAGAAATAGTAATAAAACATAGTAAAAGTAAATATTTTGTATACTTGAATCTAATTCAAATATTCCTTCTTTATATCTTAGGAAAAGAAAAAAAATAATGGTGATATCAAACACTAGATAAGGGTTTTTTATAGAAGAAGCTATAATGACTAAATAAGGCATGATCAACAAGTCATGGTAGATAAATAGAAAACACAGTCCATTTTATCAATAACTTGAGAATAAAATGCGTCCATAGATAATATCAATGTAGTAATCTCATAGAAAATAATAAAATAATTTTTAATGAAGTAAATTCACAATTTCAGACATCTTGATCAAGGCCTCGGGCCAAGATACTTACAAATATGAGTAGGTATACACAAAAAACCATTTAATAAGGCTATTCAGGTGGTTTCTATCATGATACTTATCAATTCTTCAAGGAGATATCTATAACCAAGTCGAACCCATAACTACATGAATACTTTATTCCTCATATATTGAATGATCAATTTAAATTATAAACAATATTCCTTATCAAAAATATCTATATTGAGTAAATAATATAGAATATCAATATTTTTATATTCAATAAAATAACTTTCATAATAAAACACCATATAAAGAAATGGTATACAGTTTAGGAAATAAGCAATCCAATGATATAGAGAATATGGATATCGAAGAAAAATATGATGTATAATGAAATATTATCAAAAAAAATTAATGTTTTCAAGAGAAATTTAATGACCATAAAATTAATAAGAGATAAAATACGACCATCAATTCATTATAAATATTGGTTTTGTAATAAAAACAAGTCTTTTAGAGAATTGAAGGATATATAATAAAAATAATTAAAATAAATTTTCATTAAATTATTTTCTTTATAAAACCATTGGAAAATTTTTGAATAAGTAAAATAGAATTAAATGGTTATGGAAGTGGAAAGATCTATTAATGATGTATATGTTAAAAGACAAATTCCCTTTGACTTTTTGAAAAGAAATTCAAAAATGAATATTTCAAAGAACATTATAAAGATTAATTTAAAACCTTATAAAAGGAATTAAAATATGACATATTATTTCATTAATAAATTATTTAATTAAATATAAATGGATTTGGTAAAACAATTTTTAAAAAATATGGATATGAAAGAAAATATTTCTGATCAAGAAGAGAAATAAGATAATATTTTATTTTAAAAATTTATTTGATTGGTTCAAGTGTAAAATAGAGTAAAAGTTTAAAAAAAACATGTAAAATTCTTAAATATTTAGATAAGAATAATATATAATTTCTTTAGGAAATATATATTATAATATTCCTTCAATGAAAATATAAGAAATCCTAAAAATGAGATTATAAAAATAAACTCATACCACTTTTCTAACTTTTGAAATATAACCCATTGAAATAATAAACTTGAATTGAAACATTAAATACCATAAATACATATATATTCATGTTAAATATAAAAAATGGTTATTATATACACTATATAAAATAAAATAGATGCATAATACAAAATATGTCTCAGTGAAGTGGAAATTGAGAAGAAAACTCATTATATCACCCTTACACTTAGTTGAATGTTACTTAACCTCTTGTATAATGGTTATAAAATTTTTATTAATTAGTTCCATAACCATATTAATATTTATATTAATTTATATATATTATTATTACCCATTAATTTACAATTCTTAGTAAAATTAATCATCGGGTGTTAACTGTTTAGTTTTGTCATGCATGTTTCATTGAGGAAGTTCCAATTCTTGTGAATAGGATATAGTTTCATCATACAAAGGATTATATACATGTTATAAATATAATATTTATTTGTTAGATACATTTTTTAATCATTCTTGAAAATTTGACATGAAAAATGAATCACATCGTTTTGTAGAGGCATTAGTCACTTGTACACACGAGCGATGTTATCATTTTTTAATGGATGGAAGAAGTTAAATGATATTTTATATTTATATAATTATAATTATTTCATAAATATCATATATATTCATTATTTACATATTTATGTCAATCCAATTAATGTAGTGATGAAGAATTAATTACATTGCTACGCGGAGACGGTAGGTCGTACTTACGCACGAGCGATGTTTTTGTTTTCTAGTGGATTGAAAGAAGATGAATAAGATTTATGATTCCATAATAATAAAATTTTAGAATATTTAAATTATTTATTTTATTATATTATTAGGTTTATGTAAAATTTTAAGGAGATATAATAAGATGTAAAATGAAAATGCTCAGTTAGATTATTACCTCCTGTTTGAAAAACTTCCTTTAGATCACTCCTTAGGGACCATAGGGATTGTATTTTAATAATACCAACACCTATAAAATGTATATAAATATTTTTTATAGATATTTTTAATTATTTTTTTAATATAATTTTTTCGATTTGGTGTGAAGAATAGAGGAGTGGTGGTGTCCTTTTATAGTGAAGGAAATGACGTACTTATAATTACTTAAAATATTTAAAAATAATAAATTAATTTTCATGTGAAAGTGGAAAAATTGGAAAAAATTTAGAAGATAAGATATGGTAAGGCTGGAATCCATTAAAAAAATAAAATTTTTAAGGGTTTGTGTGGTATTTTAAACCTTATCTTTTGGTTTAACCCATTCGTTAACCAATTTTAACCTTAACTTTGGTAACAACTATTTCATTCTGAAATTGTTTAAAAAATTAATTACAAGGTAAAAATTGGCTCAAAAAAGGTTAAGGGATTAAATTTTAGACCTTATATCATCCCCTTGTCCTATTTCAATATTTTTATGATTTTGAAACCATTTAATAATATATTATTTAATATAAAATACCATTAAATCTATTTTAAAAACTATTAACATATTTTGACATTAAATACATAAATACAGGTATGAAATTAGAATATAAACTATTTAAACATAAATTATACATTATTATAAACCATTAAATTCATGTTAAATAATAATTAATCAAAATAATATTATTTTTTATGTTTTTCTAAAATCATTTACATTTATTTTTCTAGTGCTTACACAAGCACTGTGGCAGGGTTATGTAGAAATTTAAGGTAATTATACCATCACTAAAAAGTAAAAATAAATTAATTATTTTCAAAATAAATTTTTATATTACTTCATAGAATATTCTTATCCCTATGTGAACATATAATTGAAACTACAAGTAAGAGAGTGGAATTTGAGAATTTTCCTTTACTTAAAATAATATAACGGTCATAATCGAAGAAAAATGGCAGAAAATTTTTATAATTGGGAATATATCAAGGGGGTGGTATAATTAAACTCATAAAATGAAATATAGGGAAGTTTACATATGATTTTGAAGCCTTATTTTATATTTTTAATCATGTTTATCTCATTTTACCCTTTACTGAGGTGATAAATTTTACCAAAGTTACTATTCATAATGCCTAAAAATAAAATGAAACTATTTAAAAATTTTGAACATAATTTTTACAAATATTTAATATATTTTATCAGATTCAATTTCTATGATTGTAATAAATTAATTTAAAAATAAACCTGCAAAACATGTTGAAAATATATTTTCAAGAAAATACATTTTTCATGCATAAGATGATCTTACATTAACACTATAACTAATAATCATCATTACATGGATTAAAATTCATATATATATATAGTATATAAATTTTATTTAAATAATTCATAATTAGGGATTATTTTAATTAATTATAATGGAAAATCAGTATGCATTAAAAAATGTTTTTTGAAAAAATATCCCTTTTTACCTCCAAATGTTATTGTCTTTATTTTTATCAAATTTATAATAAATATGTGATTAATTATGTGTATTATAACACATAATTATATATAAAATTACTATTATCTAAATACTATATTTTAAATTATTTATAAAAGTATATTTTTAATGTGAAATTTCAAAAATTCATTCTAGGCTTATTTCAACATAGTAAGTTCAAAATTGATATCCATAATATCAAATTAGAATTTATGTTCGATGGAATATTAAAATGTGAATTGTATTAAGATAAAATATTCATTTACTATAATTTAATCTTGGGTGTTATAAATAGAAACCCAAACCTAATAGGGTACAAAAGTTGTTAGCTCGAGATCAAGAGGGTACATAGGATGTTTTCCCAAGCCCAAGAGGGTTCATGAGTTGTTAGAACAAGCCCAAGAGGGTTTTTGGGTTGTTGTCCCAAGTCCAAGAGCTAAAAAATTTTGTTATCCCAAGACCACTATGTAACGAGAATCAGGTAGCAATGCCTTATCCACTATGATATGGTTTCCTTTAATTTTTCTTATGAAACATTTCTATATGCTTATGTTGTCATACCATGGATCATGTTTATTATTTTATGTTTATACATTATTATAAAATGGAATATGTTTGATAATTTGAGACTATAGGTTATTATATTATTCCTTGTGCATAACTATAGTTATTTTATGTTCCTTTTAATAATACATGCCTCTCATGATCATATTTTCTCATATGCTTATGATCTAACCCATGATAATATATTGACGTGTTTTCTCCTTACTGAGCATTTGATCTCACCCATTAGTTATGTTTTTATTCTCCAAGTTATGAATATGGGTATAAATTATGGGGATTCTATAAGGTATTATAGTATAGTTTTATTATGAAGAAATGTTCACAAGAATTATAAAATAATTTTCTTATGTAGTCGATCCTTAAATACACTAAACCTTCTGTTCTAGGGATTGCGACTATTTGTGAGTTGTAATGCTTAACTTATAGAGATGATATAAAATAATGGTATTTTTATTAGTTTGTATCAAATTAAATGTTTAAATAAAGTATTTTTAGCACCATATTTGGGAATTCGGGTCTGTAAAACCTCAATATCATTTTAATTATCATAAATTCATGCCACTTTAAGTTCCCTCTTTTTACCCCTTTCTACCTTGTTTAAATATATATCATGGTAATTATTTTCTTACTAAAAATAAAAGATAACTACTCTTACCTAATTTTGATATTATGATTTCAAATTTGGACTTCGTTTAATCTAATTCAATTTCTATATATGATAAAATTAACTTTTAAATTAAAACATAGTATCTTTTTAAAAATTATGCATTATTATTCTTATTTCCTATAAATTACTAATTAAATTAGTGGTAAAATATTTGTTTTATTTATAAAAATTACATTAGAACCATAATTTAAAATATATTAATTTAATTTATTTATATAAATATCACACAACACTTATAAAAAAATTCTTTGAAAATGACCCTTTTACCCTTACTGTGGTGATTAGATTTACCTCTGTAACTTATTTTTATGTCTAAAAATGAAATTAAACACATTAACTAATTTGAATATTCTAATTAAAAATATGAAATCCATTTTATTTGATTCAATTTCTAAAAGTGATAAAAATTAATTTTGATATAGAAATGCATAACACATAAAAAAATATATAAAAATGTATTTTTAAGAATAAAATAATTATTTGTATTCATTGACAAGTAAATATATTTATAGGAATATAATTTATTTTTTATATATATAATAAAAATATTTTAATAATATAATTATTAAATAGTATCAATTTATTAAGATAAAAATACACAACACTTAAAAATTAGTTCTTTGAAAAATATCATTTCATTAAATAATTTTAACCACATCCTATTAAAATTAATAATTTATATTCAAACCATTTAATTCTATCAATAAATTGGTATTAAAATATTTCATTGAATTTTGTCAAATCATTCTTTAATAATAATAATAATAATAAATAAAGTATAATATATATATATATATTAGTAAAATGTTTTAATAAAATATTATATTTTTGTTTCATTTCAAAATTATATTATATCCTATTTTTTGCTAAAAATTACACAAATTCAATGTACCTATTGGATACATGCATACCCAATGACCATATATCCAATGACAATATTTTCAATGACTATATTTTTAACTCTCGGATTTAATTCCTATATAAAGTCTTACATAAATTATTAAAATCATTTTTATTATTCATTTACTTCTCTCCTAATATGCATATAATAATTTTTAATTCTCTTATATATTTTAATTATTGAAAATCGGGTTATGTTCTTCATGTAAACTATGACGATAAATATTTCATGTTTGCGGTATTATTATTTGCTTGTAGTTTTATTCCACTTGCACTTTTCTTAATGTTATTTCATATTTAATTATTAATAGAGACAATATTTTCATATATTTAAATTTTAATTTTAATGTTTTAAATCCCAAAAAATTGTTAATTTAAAGGTAATTGTCACATATTTGGGTTAAAGGAATAATTTTGATTGAATTTTGAAAATGAAATAATAATTTATTTATAAGTGTTTTTATTAATCTTTGATAATAATTGATAAAAACGTATTTTTTAATTGATAATATATTAATAATTTTTAATTTTAAAATGAATTTAGAAAGTTCATGGAAATTCTAATTTTCCCCTTCGAACTACATGTTGGTATTTTTATCTTAAATTTTTTTATGTGCCAAATTTTTATTTCAAAATTTTTTACAAGATTTTGCACTTGTTTGTATATATATTTAATTTTAATACCTCATTATAAATCATAATATTTCATGGTGATTATGGTCCTTAAATTCAATCTCAATATGGATTCATTGATCTAGGAATCACTTCAATTTTTGGTCTATAACTTTTCATTTGTGCTCAAATTGGGATGAAATTTTGACACAAGTTAAAGGAATAAAAATCAAATATTTTGTTAAACTAGAGAATTTTTTTTTGTTATGATTATCATCCATGTGGTATAAAATTAGGTATTCAATTTGAATTGACTTTTAATTTCCTTTTTTATAACATTTGTAAGCCTAGTCTCCCCTTCACTATATAAATAAGTGTTATTCACTTTTGGAGGGGGGTTCTAGTGACAGTTTAAGGGAAAGTTATGCTACTACTTTTAGAATAATTTTCTTCTTTATTTTATTATATTTTTATTTTGTAATATCATGTTACATGTTTTAATATATCTTTCTTTTATTTATTTTAGTGTAATTTTTATATTTATTTATTTCTCTCTCCCTATTCATTATAATCTTATATACTCATGATAATGTGTAACTAACCTGATAAATTTTCTAGGTAATGAATCCAATGTTGAACCCAAGTCTCCATGAATTTATTTTTATTGTTTCTTATCTTCTTTGGGTTTATTTTAGGATTACTAGTAGTGGAATAAGTACCCTTATTTTTTGTTTTTTAAGGATTAACTTCTTCTTATGCACTATTCATCCTTTATTTTCATAGAGGAGGCTGATATGAATTATACTTTGTGGTTATTTAATACATTGTATATTCAAAATTGGGGTAGAATAGGATGTTCACACCTAAAATGGAGTGTTTTTATTAATTAAATTTAAGGATGGATAGAAGACAATGAAGGTTCACTTTAGATGATTCTCTTGAGATTAGTTCTTTTCTTTATAACTACATTCATTCTATCTATGTAACATATATATGTTTAATTTTTATTTTTTCATTTCATAACCAAAAACCTCTATATTTATAATTCATTTGTTAAAGATAAAAAACACAAAAAAAATACAATAAGTGAATGAGGAGTAGTAAGTGTTGGACTGTAAAAACTCCTCAAGTAAGATGACTTTGATTAGTTACTATGATACACTAGGAAAACAAATAACAGATTTTATACTACCCTATGATAGGTGAATTTATTCTTAAAATCTATTTATCATGCATTTTGATATTTTTATCTTAATAAAATGTATCGCGATTTGTTTTAGTTTGGAGTTACATGTGAAACAAGTTATTCAACACAGTGTTCATTTAAATGGAAATTAATAATAAAATCACAGGGTGTTATAGTGGTGTCAAGATAGGTCCCTCCTAAGTTTTGGGATATTCCCATGATCTGTGGATACCCTAAGGGGTAGTAAGCCTTCGTTTTGTCCTCATTGATCTCAATAAAATGTTTATTTTAAGCTTAGACAATCCATATAATCAAGGTAAAAAGTACACATTTTTCTCTTTATTATTTATTCAATTCAATTCATATAGAAGATATTATGGTTTAATTTTAAGTTTTTTATTATTTTGTTGCATTTTGATAAATTTTATCCCCACTAAATCTCTTTAGTTATAGAGTGAATGTCACTTATTTTATTTAGTGAATGTTATGTATATTATCACCAGAGTATAAAGCTAAGATACACAAACTCTTTTGTGTTTTGAAATAACTATAATTTAATTTAGTGGTAATACTTAACAAACAAACTATTGTATACATATCTTATAATATATTATATGTGCTTGATTGAGATCATGACCGATCCCTTTGTAACTTGTGAAACATTAATTCTTTATTAGAGGTCACACTTTTCCTATATTTATAGATTTGGGAATTCATAATTATTTTAAACACTATAAATCCCCTTATTTTTATGGTTTATAGTTTTTAAAATGAGTATCAGGTTTATAAAACTTTTAGAGTGACCCCAAAAGTATTTTAGATGATATCTAAAATAATTTTTAGATGTATTTTCACAAGTTTTCAAATATGATATAAAATATGGTGAAAATGGATGATAGAATTTCTAAATGAAATTTTGGAAATATCTAAAAAGGAATTTTTTTATATGTTTCCACAAGTTGTTATATATGATGTGACATAAGGTTCAAGTGCCCAAAGTCTATGAGACTTTTAGTGTAAGTGGGATATTATTGGGAAAATTCACTAAAATAGGCTTAACCACACTATAGTGTATGTCATGGTCTGTGTTAAAGTTCTCCAAAACATAGTAAAAGTCATTATGTTGTATTTTTTTTTGGTAATATTGTGTTGTGTAATAATGTTTTAGTTTATTTAATATTCCATAACAAATGTTATCTTGTTTGATTATTTTTCATTTGATGATAATCATAAGGTGTTTCAAAGTGTATAACAATCATTCAATTATTAAATTATGATTATGAGGATTTATTTGTATGTTTCATAATTTGAAATTATTTGATGCATTTATGAAATATATTATAAATATAGTCAAGTATTATAGTCCTAAAAGGTATATATAAATTGGATGAATCCCATCACAATAGGGGGTGACACTGTGAAACTCTCTGGATGAGATTATTCTCAATATCTCATTCTATCCTACCTTTAAACAGGGTTCTAGAAAATAGTGGCATTGAGACAAGTCTTTCCTAATCATTGAGAGATTCCTATTATCCATGGATACCTTAGAAGTTATGATCCCTTCAGTTACTTCTTAGTGATCTCAATCAAACACATGATTAAATCTTGGATAGGTCAAATCATCAAGGTCAAAGGTACATATTTTTATTATTATTTATTCAATTTAATACGTATGGTATATATTATGGTTTAGATTTCAATGTGTTATTGTTTTGGTGTATTTGGATAAATTTTATCCCCACTAATACCCTTCAATGTATTCTTTTAAAAAATAATGTCTTGTGGTGGGTGAAGTTGTTATAAACATCATTCATGAATTGTAGAAAGAAATTAATCTTCTCGATTCCTTTAATGGGACTCTCATCAAATTGATTCATATGTTCTAAAATCCATCTCAAATAAAGGATTTTAAGCTAATAATGTTATTTAATGTTATTTATATAATCTTTTTAAATATTTCAATAAAAAATTGGGGTTTATTTTACAATATATTATCATGGAGTCCCAAATTTCATTTATACCTCAACATATAATGACAAATAGTGAAATTATTTCTCATGATATATTTTATTCAATTAAGAAGATATCAATCATTAGGAAGGGTATTGTTGTATTAAGACTTGATAGGATAATTATTTGTGACAAGGTTGAGTAAAAAATTATTTATGTTTTAAGTAAAATGATATTTAATGATGTATGGATTTTTAACATATCCAGATTCATTTATTTAGTTTCTAACAGGATCAAGGTTAATGGTGGGGTTTCTGAAAAAATTATTCTAATTTTGGGCTTTCATAAAGGTGGTATTTATCCCCATATTTATTTATTATTAATGTGAATTTGTTTTTAAAGATAATTAGATTGATGGTTTCAAAGGGACATATTCATGGACTGAGAAATCATAAGTCTGGACTTGTTATTTCTCATATCTTCTTCATCAATTTCAGTCTTCTATTTACTAGTTCTACTCATCGAGAGTGTCAAATTATTGTGGATATTACTGAAAAATATGAACATGCATCAGGAGAGAAGGTTGATTTTGAATAATCTTATATTTTTTTTAGTAAGTGTGTTTCAGGACATAAAAGAGATGAAGTTAGTGATTTTATGAGTGTTAGGAATTTTGATTCATATAATAAATATCTAGGTTATACTACTATTATTGATATATCAAAAAATGAGGTCTTTGGGTCAGTGGTGGATTGGGTGTAGAATATAATCCATGCACAAGAAGGAAAAAATATATCAAGGGTGGGGAAAGAGGTTATGTATAAGTATATTTCACAATTTATATCATCATATATAATGACTTTATTTAATTTTTTTGACACTCTTGTTTGACATATTAATTCTTTATTCTCAAACTTCTAGTGGGTTAGTATCAATGAGAGGAACATTTAGAATTAGATATTATGGGACTCATTTTGTTTTCCTAGGATCACTGGTTGGATTAGGTTTAGAAATTTGAGTATTTTTAATCTTTCACTTTTAGAAAATCAATGTTGGATGATTTTTTTTATTCCACAATAACTTTGTGGGAATTTTTTAGAGGACAATTACTTTATGGATATTCACTTAAAACCAGGTAAGTTTTATCTTATGAATGTCTAGAATCATAAGGGAAAATATGCATGAGATGCATATTTCACCTTATGAAAGGTTGATATATCATAATAAAAGAATTAGATGCTTTTGCTACTAGTTTCATATCATATGAAAAGAATTAAAACATGCATTTCATGGGATGCATGCATTTTTCATGTCCCTAATGCATGGTTTTCCATTTATTCCAATCCATGAGATGGATTATTTAAATAATTTATAACATTCATTGAAAGAGTTCAATAAATAAACCTCAATGGGAAGCAAAGCCTGATTCTAAGAGTTAGCACATGACTATTGATGCTCTTTATTCAATAAAGAGCACCAGGGAAGGCCTATATAAGGGAAAGGATTCCCTATATTTGGGTTAAACCTAGATATTTCATATTATTTGAATCTCTCTCCCTCTCTCTCTCTCTTCACCTTAAATCTTGGTTTTTCACTAGGTGAAGGCACTAACACCCCTACCTAGATTCGGGGTCCTTGGGAAGCGTTCTAAGATATGTTATTTGGTGTAGTCCCCTCAAAGGTAGGAAGCCTATGTTTTCTTCTCTTATGATCATCATCAATCAATCTTCATTAAGATAGAGGTTGTTTTTTCACTATATAGGTACGTTGTTCTTTAATATTCTATAAACATTGAATCCTTGAAGATTGATTAAGTCATTTAATGGGTTTTTTTCACAACCAAAAGTCATTAGATTATCCCCTAAATACCATAAATGGTATCATATCTAGGTTCTTAAAAGATTTTTTTTGTTAAATTCACTGTTTTTTCAAAGAAACATATATCGTATTGAGTTTGCAGTGATGTCGTAAAATATGATATGAATAAGCCTTCTATTTCACTTTATCATAGTGTGTGACAAGTATATATTGCAAGTTAAAATTTATCATAAACCTATGTTTTTGAACTATGTCATATAATATGATATATAATATCATAAAAATGATTTGACCTAAGTTTTTCATGAAAAAAGGAGGTTGTGGCATAAATTTGACACATTCTCAATCATAAAATGTGATTTGAACATTACAAAAGGGCTAATAATATTCAACAATACCTATCGTAGTGTACAATTGAAGTTAAATTGTGTAATATGATGGGTTCATAGAATTTTCTCTCTCTAGTATCATCCATATTTTATGACTGATAATAGTCATAAAATACTACATGCATAAAAAATGTTATAAATTTTATTTTTGATATTTTTAATTATGGTTCATAAATTATTTATAAATTATAAATATTAGTCATCATAAAATATTATTTTTAATTCCAAAATAAAATATTAAAATTTCATATTTATTTATTATGTTTTTAAAAATAAATAAATTGTTTATTTATTATCTTATTCCTTTATATTATTCATGTTTATAAATTTTTTATATAATGTGAATGTAAGACCCTCAATTTCAATTAATTTTCCTAATTATTATTTATTTTGAGAATATATAATACTTGGTTTAAGTTTTTGGAGTTTCCAAAAGGTTTTGGAGTGTTTTTGAAGTGTTTTTAGAGGTTCATGGTTTAAGCATGGTTAGTAAAAAATTGTTCACTATCTCCATGAAACCGTGCATGGTGATGTTGGAAGTCACTGGGAAGGAACATGGTTGGATGGTTTATCCAAACCATGTAGGTGGCCATGAGAAACTATGTAAGTTTAAATAGTGTAAAAAACATGGTCAGTTCATGGTTTGTCAAACCATTTGATCCAATTGTGCGAGGATTTTTCCTTGGTAGAGTATAATGGAATAGTTGGCACATGGTTTTCTAAACTGTGTGGCACAATAGTGTGTGTACTCAAGTTTTTTCCAATGGAATACACATGGTTGGTGCATAGTTGGTTAAATTATACAACCTAATCATGCAAAATATAGTTAATGATTAAAAAATTAGATTTTAAATAGGATAAATCCCCAAAATCTTCATTTTTCCTCTATTTATCCAGGGTCTCAAATTATTTTTCCTCCTTAGGCTCCCTTGGTGTTTACCTTTGCCTTCAAAGAAACTTTTGGGTCAATAAAAGTGAATTGGATGTCTTGAATCATCAATAAGTCCTTATTATCCCTTATTCTTATTAGATCTACTCTCCTTTTCTCTCTAAAATCCATAGATATAGTATGTTTTGGATAGATATATGTTCTAGGACATGAATCTTGATGGGATATTGTTGGATCTATTGAAGGGAAGGTGTTTTCAGTCCAGATCTAGAATTTATTTGTGACATTCTTTATTTTCATCATTCATTGAGAGGTAGGTGGATTTTATCTCATATTCACTTATATATAACATGAAGGCTTAACTTGTTTTAAAGGTTTTATTGGATTTTATATATAAATGTTATATGAATTCATGAAGGAAACCCTTTTAGATTTTTTTTTTGAAAATGGAAATAATTTTATAGATTTTGGAAAAATATATTCACATATAATTTTAAAATGATGATTTTAAAATTATGTTTTGGTTTTTATACATGAAAAATGATTTTGAAAATGATTTCAAAGGAATAATTGTTTTATATTAAATGTTTTGGCATGGAATTTCTCATAATTTGGGTTAGTATATGTTCAAAGTGTATGGGTTTGGTTAGAATTACCACTTTCAAGGTAGGATAGATTATGGTCATAGAGAACCACTATCAATGGTAACACCAATATTGAGTGTTTGGATATGTGTGTGTGTGTGAACATGGGTATGATATTACAAAATGTTAATGAATGGAAATGACCTTGTTTTTTATTTTCTCACATGGATTTCACTTATGAATTTATATAAACTTGTTAACTACTTTCCAACTGTATTCTATAAAATGTATTAACTAATTATTGTCCTGGTGGCATGTGTTAGGAAGTATCTAGGGAATCTCTACTAAGTTTATACTCACCCCCTACTTAGTAACTTTAGTATATTATCATATGTTATATATTGAAACATAGATAAGGGAAAGGTATCTTATTTCTCTAGTGATTCATCTTGATACTATGGGTGTAGAAGATGTTGTTGGAGCTTGAAGCTAGTTTGGGTGGTGTTCGGGAACATGTCACTTTAATGTATTTGAGACATGTTGTCTTTTAGTTTTTTTTCAATAGATACTCATTGTTCCATTTTCACTCTAATATTATTTATATGTTGGTTAATTATTTAGGTTTAATTACTTATAATCATGTGTCATATAGTATTATTTTATGTTTATATTTTATGTTGTTTGGTTATTTAATCTTTAAAGGGAAAATCATCCCCTAAATGTCTTCCTAATCCCTTGGAAATTATTGTCAGCCATTGTGTCTTGGGGATATCACCTAAGGTTAGTGGCACTCCATATCTTCTCTGGAAAATTATTTGTGGTGGTATGTTATAGAAAATAATGTGTATGTTTAAATTTATATGATAAATTGATTCTATAAGATAAAACATTAAATTGCATGCTAGGTGTGACTTCATAAGATTTAGTTTTCATCTACCTTGACCTCAGTTTGTTTTTTTAGAGTTATAATCTTGAGAATAGTTGTTTTATATAGATTTTTATACTAGGTATTAAAAATATCATAAATTTAATTCTCTTTTTATTAAAGTCTCCCTAGGGAGAAGGAATTGGGGCCAGACTACCCACCTGCCTGAAGGTTTATTCCTTATTCTAGAAAATTTAGGGGTTGTATATCTATCATCTAGGGCTTACTCATATAGAGATTTAAAATATCATAAAACTCTATACCTATATATAAAAATTCTATATACATTATTCATGAAATTAATTCAGATATGTATGGATATTTTTTTCTTCAGATTTTTGGAAACACAATCTTATGGGTTGTGTAAAGATCTACATATTAATGTAATGTGAAAACATTAATTTGGTGGATGAAATAGGATTCCAAAACTAAATCATTATAATCATGCATACACAAATGAATAAAACATGAGACAATAATTATTTTATAATATTCAATGGGTTTAATATGATTCATGAGATGTATATTAAACCAGAGATACTTTTAAATAAAAACCCTTAAAATACTAATTTTGAGATTCCTTTTAAAGTGGAACTTATCAAGAACTCAATCATTCATTATGGGTGACCCTAACAGTATGATTCCCATGAATTATCTTGTATAATAAAATTAAGTAATATAGTGACACTAAAGGTTAGGTAGTTTGTTATTGGTGTTAGTTTTGGGATATACTTAGCTAGGAAACCCTAACAGTTATAATACCAGAAGAATATAGTTGAGTGAATCTGTATGATAGACTTAGTTAAAGTGTTTACACACTCATTCATCCAAGAATTATATATGATATTATTGAAAAAAATATTTTCTACTAGATATAATCATCGCTTATTTACATGATCAAACTAGTGTATATCATTGTAAAATATTGATCTTGACTCACTAAATAGATATAATGTAAGGGGTTATCATTTTTAGTGGGAGTACATTAGTTAAAAGTCTTTTATGAAAATATATAATACACGGTACTCACCCATATATAAGTCTTTGTTATAGGTTATTCCTTACTTCATTATGATCATATTGATATCCCTTATAGGTATAGATTTTAGAATAGTTTAAGATTGGTATTTATGGTTGAGAAGTGTTCTCAAAGTGAATTATTCAAAGCATTTGAATTTGAATGTTATATAGGCCAATTTCATCAATTTTGACTCATGGGTGTTGTTTATTGGGTGTGTTTCACACATTTGTGTTGACAAACACATGCTCAGGGATGGGAGGGAACTAAAAAATGGTGAAGTGGATCTTCATTTTTGTAATAGATCAAGAGTCATTGCATTAGAAGGAAACACTTATGATATGATTTTACCAAATGTATTAATTATAGAGTGGAAAATTGTTATTATATTCCCACCATAAATATAAATTTGATTTTTGTATCTTGTTTGGATAATAAGGGTTTCTCATTCATATTAAGAATAAGAGTTGTTCTATATATATGAATGAGGTGTTTTATGGAATTGGAAATATGATAAATGGTTTATATATTCTAGATATGGATAATCATGTTTATAACATTTATAATAACAAGGTCAGGGTTGATTATAATCCCATATATCCTTGACATTGTCACCTTGGGAATATTAATGAGAAAAATGTCTAAAGACTTCATAGATATGGGTTATTAAACCCATTATATTATGAATTTTTTTAGAACTGTGAATATTATTTATTATTAAAGATGACTAAAACACATTTTAATGGGAAAGGTGAAAGGGATAGTGGACTATTAGATCACTTACATAGTAATTTATGTGGACCAATGAGTACTCAATAAATTGGTAATTTTTGGTACTTCATTACATTTTCCAATTAATTTAATAAGTATGGATATGTGTTTCTAATGAGACACAAGTATGAAACTTTTGAAAAGTTCAAATACCTTTGGTTAAAAGTACAAAAGTGGGTAAGAGTGTTAAGACCCTATGATTGGATTGGGTGGTGAATACTTGAGACAATAATTCATTAATCATCTGAGGGATTGTAAAATTTTCTCACAACTCAATCCTCCTAGAACACCATAATGGAACTGTGTGTTTGAGAGGAGGAATTATACCTTATTGAACATGATTCAGTTGATGATGAATCATTGTGACCTTCTTATTTCATTCTAGGGTCATGATTTAGAATCTAATACATTTCTAATAATTTATATTCCATCTAAAGTGGTCATAAAGACATTGTATGAGATATACACTAGTAAACATAGCATTATGTATTTTATAAATATTTAGGGATTTGAAGCATTCATATAAAATTTGGATTCTGAAAATCTTGACTCTAAATTTAACAAATGCTTATTTTTTAGTTATCCCAAAGAAACTATGTGATATTGTATCTATAATCCTACCAAATGAAAAGTGTTTGTGGATTTTTGTGGTGTTTTTATTGACAAGTAACACGTAATATGATAATTTAGTGGTAGAAAAGTTGAACTTTGAGAAGTTAAAACCCAACAAACATAAAGTGTTATCATTGTGGAAATTTATCCGATCCCACAAAGAGTTTTAGAATAAGAACTGAATCAAGTTACGCAAGAAACTCAAAGGTTTAGTAGGATTTATCAAGAACCCGAGTGATATTTACTTATCATGGTGAATAATTATGAAGTTAAATTCATAAATTCTAAACATACTACCTATAAATAGGCCATGGAGAGTTAATATTATAATAAATGGTTAAAATCCATGGAATATAAAATGGAATCCATGTACACTAACCATGTTTAGAAATTATTAGATGCACCTAAAGGGGTAACACCCATAGGGTGAAAGTGGGTTTTACATAAGAAAATTGAAATGGATGGTAGAGTTTATAAATATAAAGATTGCATGGTTTCAAAAGGTTACAAGAGAATTTATGGTATTTACTATGAAGAAACCTTTTTACATGTAGTGATGATAAAGTCCATTTAGATATTTCTTTCCATAGTAGCTCATTGTGATTATAAGATATATCAGATGGATTTCAAAATCAATCTACTTAATAGGAATTTATTTGGGGATGTATATATGATACAACTCAAAGGTTTTAAAATTACAAACAATAATGTTAATGTATACAAGTTGAAATGGTCCATTTATGGATTAATACAGGCTCCTCGGAGTTAAAATATCTAGTTTGATGGTGAAATAAAATAATTTAGTTTCATGAAAAACAAAAATGGTTCTTATGTATACAATTTTATTATTGGTAGTGTATTAGTATTTCTAATATTGTATGTGGATTAAATACTGCTTATCATAAATGTCATCATGAAACTTATTTCTATAAATATGTGGTTGGGTAAGTGATTCTCGATGAAAGGCATGAGTGAAGTATCCAATATACTAGGTATGAAGATCTATAGAGATAAATATAATAGGTTTATTGACATAAATAAAGGCACATACATATTTAAAGTTTTAAATATGTTTAATATAAAGAACTCTAAAAAGGGATCTTCACTAGTGTTCCATGGTATGAATCTTTGGAAGATTCAAAATACTTCTAAAGAGTTAACAAGGATAGATAGAATTCCTTATGTGTTCACCATATGTTTTTTCATGTATTTCATTATGTGAACTCAACTTTATGTATCCTATGGTCTCATTATTATAAGTAGATACCAATACAATCCTGGTGAGAGTCTCTAAATTGCTATGAAGAACATCTTTAAGTACTTAAGAAGGACTAAGGATATGTTCTTGATGTTCAATGGAAAGGATGAGATCAATGTAAAGGGTTTTATGGATTCAAATTTCCAATTTTATGGACATGATATAAAATACCAATATAGTTTCATGTTTTTCTTAAACTATAGAGGTATCATTTAGAAGATTTATAAACCACCCACCATAGTATACTCAACAATAGAGGTGAAGTACATCATTGCATCAGATACTACAAACGAAGTTGTTTAGATTGAGAAGTTCATATCTGAATTAGATGAAGTTAATAGAATGAGGGATAAATATAGATTTACTATGAAAATAATGGATCTAGGGATTATTAAAAGGAGCCCTAGTATCACCAAATGATCAAACACATCCTTTAAAAATACCATATTATATGAGAGATTAATGTGATGGGCGTTGTTAGAATCAGTAGGGTAGTTATAGATGATAATGTATAAGATCCATTGACAAAACCGTTATCACTAAAGAAGTATGAGGTTTATGTAATGTTTTAATAATGTATAATGTATTTATAATAAATGAAATATCTATTTATCATTCATTCATGTGTGCTATAATTTACTTTACTTGAATAGTGGAATGATAATATCCCCCCAAATTATGACTTTGATTTATACCTAATCAATGATCATCATAGAGTATAATGGGTTGTGATGATATCTTAAGATAATTATGAGTAGTGGAATCATGAAATAATAAGTTGAGAGTTATTATTTGGACCGACCCACCAAGTATTCCACATGGAATTTCATATAATCATCAATATACTTAGGGGTGTATACTTAAAATAAATCCTACTTACCTATGGTTGGAATGATATCGAGCATGAAAACATTCATACTTTGATAAATTTCTAATGTGATTCATCGAAAATTAGATAATTAAGTAGTGTGTGGGTATATTGTTGATCATGTTATTGGATGAATCATGGCCAAGATAGGATTCTTCCACTCTTATAATAAGAAAATACATTTGACCCTTGATTAAACTAAACTGGGGAAATACATTTCCATTCTTGGTTGAGTCACATGAGATGTGTTAAAACTAATTAGATGAGGTTAATGTGACATGATCATCCCCTAGATTAATTGCATGTATTGTATTCATTAACCAAGTCATCTTTTTTATAGAATCAAGAAAGAGTGGGATGAACTATACTAGATTAACATTGTCCCATGTCTAGTCGTTATTAAATTTCATGGGAAAAGGGATTATATAGGTATAAATATGATTTATATGATATATATTTTGTTTTATATGTTTATATGAGATATGAGTGTGTTTGATAAAGATCTCATCAGACCTCTTAGTATCTTGAGTATCACTAACACTTTGTTAGAGGTCTCTCTTTTCTTGCATATATGAAATTTGGATTGTATATTTGTAGTAAACTTTGTTAAGGCATATAGGGTCATATAGTTAGGCCTCTAGATGAGAATTGATTTTGTAAAAAATCTAAAATGAAGATAGTTTGATAAACAATATCCAAACGAATTTTATAAGGATTCACAAGAGTTGTGAAGATTTGTATTGAATCCCTTATGGGTTTTTATAATCAAGTTGGAATTAATGTATATATATTTAAAACTAGGTAAGACATATCTTATGAATTAATATATTAATAAGGGGTAGTATTCGTGAGATTAATGCCACACCTTACAATAGGTTGTTATCATAAGAAAGTCATGAGATACCTTTATTACCTAATATAATGTTTCCTTGCATGGTATGCATGCATTTTTATTGTCCCCCCATATAGTTTTTCTTCAGTTTTAATCCATGAGATAGTTTATTTAAAGCATGTAAAAATTCATTTAAGGAGTTTGATGAATGAAATTCAATGGGTAGTAACATTTGATGCTAAGAGTTAGAATGCAACGACCGAAACTCTACATTAAATGAAGAGTGTTTGGGAAGGCCTATATAAGGAAAATGTTTACTTTTATTAGGGTTCACCTTGTGTGTTTCATGCTAGATAAAACCTCATATCTTCATCTGAAATCTTTTTTTGTCACTAGGTGATGGAAATATCACCCCTTCTTAGATTTAGGGTCCTCAGGAGGTGTTTTAGGATCCATTGATCGATGCATTCCCCTTGAAGGTAGGAAGCCTATGTTTTCTGATATTTTTATCATCGTCATGTTGAGAATATTACACCAAACATCGATCCCCTAGATGTTAGAACACCAGAACCGTCAACCTAAAAAATATCTAAATGTAACTCTCTGAATGTTAGTGCTCTAGAATTAGGGAAAAACACCTTCACCATAATCACCTCACATAGTTAAACACACTTTATCCCTTTCAGTCACAACTAAATTAAAAATTCAAGAAATAAAAAAATAAAAATACAAAGTGAAAGAACATATGACAATTTTATATGGTTTGGACATTTACTCCTATGTCCACTGAAGAAACACTATAATTATTAATTTCATTGAAAGATAAATGTTTAAATCACTATGACTAGGAATCCACATAGATCATTAAAATCAATGACTACATCACACCTCAACATGTGGTCCCACCCACATTTAATAGTGGGTCCCATCTAGTTAACCAATTGCATTGACCTCTAAAATTTTTAGGGGTCTATCCATTCCCAATGGTGGTTGTCAAACTTTTATAACATCAATTGTCTTGACCACCAAACCTTTAAAAGATAAATCCACGGACCTTCCTATCACACCAATAGATCCTAGTGTTAAATGTATTTTGGCCAACCATCATATAAAAAATAACCACCATGCCTCCTACATCCATCAGAAGGATAGGTCCTTCCAACGAGAATGTCTGGAACACCATCTAGAAAAACCTTACACTTTCCAAAAACATATTATCATTGCTAACAAAAGACTAAAGGGTCTTTGAAAGTTCCTCCATCTGGTCGACTAACTCCAACACATGAAGAGGCTTCACAACCATAATAATATCCCACTTGAATAATGCTTCAAAGACTTCCACAATATCCTCCAACACTTTGGAGAAAATCTTACACTTAAACTACAGGAAATGATCCCCCCCCCCCGCTTCTATTCACCTAAGGTCTACTGAGGTATAGTATTTCCTCAGACTCTACTGGACCAATCCCTTGGTGAACATATCCACCAAATTTTATCTTTATATAATATTTCACAACTCTAGATCTCCATCTTATAGAATCTTATAGATAAATTTTTAATTTAGGTCAATGTGCTTCATATAATCATAAAATGCTAGATTTTTAACTAAATAGATTATACTTTGACTATCATAGAAAAGTAGTACAATTTTCTAGATGCTTCTGAGCTCTTCAGTTAGACACCTCAACCATACCATTTATTTGATTACTTCCATTGTTTACACATACTCTAATTTCATTTAATAAAGTGAAATCACTAGTTACAACCTTAACATATAATTTATCATAGTTTTTTCAATAGTGAAGACATATATGGTTGTACTATTATATGTATCTAAGTCACTCCCAAAGTCTACATCAATGTATCCCTATAATGAATCATCATCTATGAAAAAAAAAGTAATATCTTATTTCCCTATAAGATATTTAATAATCTACTTTATAGTTTCCCCATGAACTTTTCTATGTTTCATCATGTACCAATGGACCACTCCCACTACATGATCTATGTTTTGAAAAGTGAACATCATAATATATATGAGACTTTATATCGTTGATGCATACAATACTCTCTCTATGTGTTTTACCTCATCTTCCTTCTATAGCGTTTGCTCCACTGAAAGTTTGAAGTGCCTAGAAAGTGATGTTGAGACTGACTTACACACATCCATGTCAAACCTTTCAATGATCCTATGGATGTGATCCTTTTAAGATAGAACCAGAGTCTCGGTCTTCCTATATTGATTATTCCTAGTGTCTTCTTTGTAACACCAGGATATTTCATTTCAAACCTTTCAAACAAAATCTTTTTTCAATCTTGAATTTGTTAAATGCATGGACCTACAAAAAACATATCATCCATATAAAAAATTAAATGAAGTCCACATTATTATACCACTCTTGGTAACAACAATGGTTTGAGTTTCTCCACTTAAAACCTTTCTCCTCTGTAAAATATTCAAATTTCTAGTTCCATTGCATTGAATACTATTTCAAAACATAGACAGTCCTTTTAAATTTACACACCAAGTCCTAATTTCACTAATTTTAAAAACAAACAGGTTAATTAATATTCATTTCTCATACTAAATACCTATAGAGAAAATTTATGTTTACTTCTGTTTTCTCTAGATGTAATCCTCTGGATGAAACCAAACTGAGAACGGTTTGGATAGTGGTGTGTTTTAATATAGGTGAAAAAATTTCAGAGAAGTATATACTTTCTTTATACTAAAACCCTTTAACTACCAACCTCACTTTATACCACTTTCTTCCATTAACTTCTTACTTTAATAAGGAACCTCAATGTTTTTCAAGTTCCCTCTTTCTAGATGGTAGATTAGTTGTCTCTTAGCTATTTTTCACATGCGGTGAATCCAAATAATACTTAATAACCAACTCCAACTCTTGGAATCACAAAGTATAACTACTTATTTTTACATTTTTGGTTCTATTGTATGTATTAAAATTAATAAGTTTAGGTCAACTCCATACCCTTGTACTAGATATCTGACCCTTGTGAATCTGTATAAATTAACCCATGGTTCTTCACCCTCCATAACTAAAACCTATGAAATTTTATCCTTTATAAATTTAAACTGAACCTCAATAATTCTCAAGATTTTAAATGTATCTTCCATTTTTTTGAATTTTCAAACTTCTTATGCTTTCCTCTGAACTCTCCTATGGAAGTTTTGATCTTTTAGTAGATTCAAATCCATCCAAACTCCCCAGAACATATAACTCTTCATAAAATTTATTTAGATAAACTTGTATTGAATATGATTAAGTAATTTAAATATCCTTATTAAAAATGTTTTTCTATTTTAATAGGTCCTTATTATTAAATATAACACTTAAAATTTTGATAAATTTCCATTTATCACCATCCCAAAGTTAAAATCTAAGATTTTCATCTCTATATCCCATAAAGAAACTAAATAAAGACTTAGATTCAAGTTTATCCTTATATTTGGAATCCATGTGTAAATGTTTTATGATTATAAATACCTTAAGGTGAGTAAGTATTTGTCTTTTATCAATCCATGGTTCTTCTGATAGTTTTTTATCCCATTGGTGTTAAAGGGATCTAGTAAATTAAGTATGTTTTTGTGTTCACTACCTCTATAAAAAACTACTTTAGCATTTTGAAGTGTATTCTCAAGATTCACACATTTTAAATCAATTTTTGATTTATCCTTTTAGATACAACCATTTTGTTTAGGTGTCCTCGATAGAGTCTTCTCATGTATGATTCATCAATGTTTGCAAAAAAAATTAGTATCTCTTTCTGATATACTCACCTTCATTTTCTGATCTCAATCACTTAAACTTATTTATTATTTCCCTTTAAACCAAATATTTACACTAAAAACACTCCAAACACTTCAATTTTATATTTCAAAAAGTATACCCATACTTGAATGTCACAAAATATTTTTACCCTTCATGATATTTTACTGGGCCAAGTCCCCATACATATGTATGTACAAGTTCAGGATTTCAGTATTTAGGTGTTTTTCTAGTCGAATTGAAAGACCCTTTTTATTGTTTACCAAGTATATAAATCTTGAAACATTAAAAGTTTTAATTTTCCAACTTTAATATTCATTTTTCTTCAAAAATCTTTTTACCCTTCTCATTAAGGTTCCCAAGACGTCAATGCAACAATTACAAGATTCTAAAATTTTATGTTTTGACAAGTTTCCCTTTCATATTTCCTATTAGATAGAGTGTGTCATCATTTAAACCTCTCACTATTACTATAGAACCCTGATTAATTTTTCACACTCCATTTACAATTTTGGTTCCATAGCCTGCTTCATCCAATTGTCTGATTGAAATCAAATTCTTTTGAAGACGTGAAATATGGAGAACATAATTTAACATAATGAAACATCCATTATTCATCAAAAAAAATTGAATCCCCCTTCCTATTTATATTAATAGATTCATTATCTACTAGATTTACATTATAATATATTCTAGAGACATAATTTTGTATGCTTCTCTTTTCATTGTTGGAGTAGAAATATTCTCCAAAATCTATTATCCAAGATTCCATTGGAATATTGACACTTAAGATTAGGTTGGATTCATATAATTTAAAACTCCATAAGATTTAATTCTAAATATTCCTTTGTGATAATGATAGTATTTCTTGATATGGACCTTTTTACCATAATTCCAACATGCATGTTCAGTTTCTATAGATTTACCTCTACTTCACTCTCTTGACTTTTCTTCTGATTTTTCATGGCTTCTTTGATGAGTTTAGCACCCTCTTCCCTCTACATTCAATACTTTTCTAAAATATTCATGGATCTCCCTCCTACAAAAACCTTTATTTAGAATCAAATTTCGGTCATCCTCGAATATCAAGTTCTGGATCCCTTCATTTATAAAATCCACTTTCACTAATTCAAGATAACATTAGTTCAATTTGAAATCATTAACATGAATGGTCACTATCCTACCATATGATATCCTCATACTAAACAATATCCACATCAAAAATACTTTGTTATATGTTATTGGATTCTTGTATATGTCTACCGGTGCTTCCATTAACTTTAACATAGTCTTCATCTCTTATATGTTCAAGAACACATTCCAGACTAATGACATTCATACCAAACCAAATGCCTTTCTATCTAGCCTTTACCATTCTATTTTTTTCATCGCCTCCATATTTCCCCCTTTTAATGGAAATTCCAAGTCTTTTTTGATGATATTGTCCTACATTTCCATCAAAAAAAAAATCCATCCCATCAAATTTTTTTACTCAGCCCTTTCTATCCTCAGATCCTATCCCTTCTGAAAATAATAACTCCTATTGAAAATGAAGAATGTATGATCAAGAGATAATGTTACATAATCTATTGCTGAGAGAAGTGTTGAGATTCTAAGAATTGAATCTCTAATACTAATTGTTGAGAATAATTCACTAAACTGTGGACATCCAAATGTTAAAATGCCAAAATCAGCAATGCAAAAACATGATCTAGACAAAACTCTTCATATTTTAGTGCTCCAAAACTAGGAAGAAACACCTTCACCATAATCACTACACCAATTCAAACACACTCTAGATGTTTCATGCACAACTCAATTAATCATTCAAGAATAAAAAATAGAAATACAAAGTAAAATCACACAATAAAGTTTAACATGGTTTGGACATTAAGTCCTGAATCCATAGGATAAATAATGTAGCTTTTTATTTCATCGGAATATCAAGGTTTATAATCTTTATGACTAGGAATTCATGTATATCACTAAACCAATGATCTCATCAAACCTCAGAATGAGGTCTCACCCACCTTTTATATTATGTCTCGACCGGTCAACCAGTTGCACCGACCTCATAAATTTATGGTGGTCTATCCATTCCCAATAGTGACTATTGATCTCTTGTAACATTAACCATCTTGGTCACAAACCCACTAGAAGATGATTCCATGACCCTTATAATCACACCAGTGAATCTTCATTTTCAGTATCTTCCAACTAACCATAATCTGAAAACTAACCACCACACTTCTTATATCTATTGGTAGGATGGGTCATTCAGACTATAATGTTCAAAACACCATATGAGAAAGAATAACACCTATAGAATACCTTTTTTCACTATAAACACAAAACTAAAGGCACTTTCAAAGTTCCTACTTTTGGTTTATTGACTCTGGTACTTGAAGAGGCTTCACAATCCCAACACATCAAGTCAGATTCGTTGAGATGGAGTCTATTGTTTTTTTATATATAGGTATGTTTTCCTTTGACATTCCTTACAATTTGAATCCTTGAAGATAGAATAATCCATTTCATGGGTTGTTTCTGCTGAAAAAATCATTATATGATCCCCTAAATCCCATTATTAACATCAATCTTCTAGTTTTCTTAGATCTTATCTTGGACCATGACTGATCTTTCTTTAGTAGAGTTCAAGGGGTTTGAAATCATTATTTCTTGAAGGGATTTATTGGTAGATTTCGGATGGAACTATAATTAATGTATAAAATGATCATTGATCACATGATGTGGGTAATGAGTGTGCAACTTATGATATTAAAACTATATGGGAGACTACTGTAGTTTGGGACCTTATGTTGGAAGATTTTTTATCCTAGAATCTGAAGATGATTAACCAGTTATTTAATGATCAGGACAAGGGAATCACTCTTTATATACCTGCTTGTTAATGGCCTAATGAGGATTATTTATTTTGGGATCATTCAAATAACGGAATGTATTTTGTGATAACGGGTTATATGTTATAAATTAATGGTTTTCATCTTCCTAGGAATGATTTTTTTAAAGTTGTGTGTAATTTGAATCTTCCTCTATAGGTTTCTCATTTTTCATGGAATCTTTAAATCTTATTTTCTTCTAATGGGTGAATTTTTATAGTGAAGTCATGTTATTACTATTAATTTATATTGATTGTATCATGTCTAACTAGAGTCAGTGGTTCATGATTTGATAATGTGTGACACTATGAGACCCTCATGGGAGAAGTAGGGTAATATCATTCCACTATTAATGGATCAATCAACGATGGCCTCTACTTGAATAATCATCGACGTTTCGATGTGACTAAAAGTTGGTGGATCTTACGCTCACTGTTGTAGCTCCACCAGTGCCCAAAACTTGAATTTGAGCATAGATAGAGACTTCTTGCGTTGAGATATTCACAGATATGGGTCTTTCTCTAACATCGGAGTTTATTTTAGCATGGAAAAAAGTTTATCGTCGAAGAACAATGAAGAACATGAAGAACGCAAAGAACGGACGATCCCGAATCAAAATAAATGACGGTCGTTGTTAGTTTGACCATAAACAAAGGATTATAAAGTAGATAATTTCAATATAAATCAAAAACAATAGAAAAGGATTCAATCAGGGGCTTCAGAATCCAAAATAAAAATACTACCTCGAATTTGGATCCACAGTTGTATTTTCTACGCTATGATCTACTAGAACATGTATTTTCGTCATGATCTGATGAAGTTCAGACATTAAATCTCGGTCAACCATAGCTTCGTTGTCTAAGAGAGAAATAAGATAACTCTGGCTCATTTATCTAAACTTCTATTTGTAGGAAACTATTAGTGGTCTCGAAATCTGAAACTTCCATGTCCGCTCAATTTATGCCACGCCTAAAAAAACACCCTATTTTGAACTCAATAGTGGTCTAGAAATTTAAATCTGATTACCTGTTCAGTAGTTATTTGAAAAGACATCTGAGATTAAATAATTAAATTTTAATTATTTTATTTACAGAAACACCCTCCTTGTCATTTTCTACAAAAGGCCCGTGATAACAAAAGTTATACCCTGCCTAGGGTAAACCGCATGCTCCAAACTCAACTATGGCCTCAGATTTCTGATATGAGCTACTATTTAAGATATATCCTATTTCCATCACATGAATAGTATAAAAATACTTAATATTTTTATAAAATTAATTTTGGGAACACTGAGCCTCGTAATTGTACATCATCTCAATGCCTTGCTCTGTAATTATATGTAGAAATATTCCAAAGTCTTACAAGGAAAAAACCAGGTCTCTGCATGGGAAGAAGAAATCAACCAAAAACTCAAAGAATCTTACCTTGGAAACTTGTAAAAGAATCAAAGGTGGGAGGAGAACAAAGGAGAGAGGGGTTTTGGGACCCCTTCATGCACCAAAAATGACCAAGGAGGGAGGGGCTTGATTTGGGGTTAAAACATAAGAGGGGAATAATTAGAATTTAAAACTTTTAAGAATCTAGGAAACTCACATGGTTTGTCTACACAGTTTTCCAAACTGTACGCAATTCATGTGGTCGCCACTATTTAAATTGATAGAATCTCATGCACAGTTTTTTCACAATTTCCCAAACTGTGTGCAACCCATGCACTTTACTACTGGACCCCAAAACAAGTTGCACGGTTACTTGGGATAATCCGCATGGTTTCCCTTAATCGTGCACTACCCATGATCCCCATGATGTTAATCCCAAAACTTCCATTTTTTAAATAGAAACTCAAAAAATCAAATCGGGACTCAACCTGAACTATAATAAAAATCATATAAGATAAATAAAAGAATAAAACAAAGTAATTTCCAAGGTCAGGGTGTGATATTTATCCCCACAAAAAACACTTTCTTCCCCCATAAAATCACTCAGCCAAAAGATATACAAAACTCGGTTCCAAGACCAATAAAAACCAAAATAATCAATGAACCTCGGTTTGACCTTTCACTTCACAAGTCACACCTTAACGTCCTAGAGGAAACCACAATACAAGAACAACATAAGAATATGAGACCGTTCTCCCCACCATAAAAACCCAACTAGCCCCGCCAACAATGAAACCTCCAGCAACACCACCTCAAGGTGACTAGTGTGGGAACTCCCAACACAAGCTACTCAAACTTCTTCACACCAACTAAACAATACTTCCACCATAATTGGGAACATGAAACCAAGTCAAAAAACCCTTCAGAATCAGGGGAAAATCCCACAAATGAAACTCAAACCTGTAACACCTCAAGATATTACAATATTTTCATATTAGAATAAATATTATTTTGTCTCTCTTTATATGAAACACAAATCTAAACTTATGTTACACACAACACTGAATTAACTTATGTTACATGAATGACTCAGTTTTACTACCTTTTAATGGAGAACCTATATTAAAACTAAATTTTGAAACTTTTATGAATTTTATTTTTAAAAATAAACATCATTTTTGAATTGAGAAATTAGAAATTATCTTAGGGTTAATTATTGGGTTTTTTCTGAGAAACTTCATTTTTTTGATGAATAGTAAAAATTACTGCAATTTAGTTAAAAACAGTCTTTTTATTTAAATAATGATTTTTGTTAAATTATATATTAAACTTGTTTTAAGGTCACATTATATAAATTATACATATATTAATACAATTTAGTTCATTAGAATCAATTTAAATTTGAAATTGAATATAAGAACTTAACAAACTTTTGAACATTTTCCTACTTTAAAAACACACTATTTCGTATCGTCTGTGAGATTAGAATTAATCTTAATTTAGATAATTCTGTGAATTGAATTTCCAAAATCTGACATACACATTTTTAATCAATATAATATTTTTGGTCTAATAATATCAACTTAATTTGTTAACCAAAAATATTAGTGAAAGTGATTAAAATTTATTACAGTGATTAAGGTAAAATTAAGCTTAATAAGGAACTAAACTTTGATCTTAAGGACCAAAATGACTTGGAAACTTGTCCAAAAGACATTGGATGTCAATAATTAGACCATATCTTCTATTGTTTCTAATTTTATGGGTTAATGGGATATTATTAAATATAATTTTCCTATATAAAAGGTTAAGTAAGGAAAAAGAAAAAAGGGAACTTTCCTTACCTTTAACATTTATAAAACATTTAGATATGTAAAAAACATCATATTTTTAGTTATAAATATAATTGTGAAATATAAATGGTCTATTTTTATCATAATAATTTATCAATAATTTTTAGATGTGATTTAGTTACTTAAAATTATTAATAAATGCCAATGTAGGGACTATTTAGTTAATAATAAACTAAATTAAATGATACTATAAATATTAAACATGAGGTGTATTGATTGAATTATTGTAATTAATTATTTTTTTAGATTAATATATCATGTTATACAGCTATAAACTTAATATATTCGAATCCAAATATTTTTTTTTTGATATTTTAAAATTAAAATTAAATAAATAATGTCAAAATTGACATTATTGTTATCTTATAATAAATAAAATTTTATTAAATGATTTAAAATTAATAAAAAAATATATATTATAAAAAGTGATTTGTAAGTTTTAATAAATATTAAATTTATATTTTATAATTAATATATTGACCCATATATTGTAAAAGAAATTTAACACAGTCTGGGTTAAAGAAATGTTTTAGTCTATCATATACGCTTGTTTTAAAATTAATTTCCAAAACACAAGGTAATTTTTTTTATAAATTATATGTCATATTAATAATTAATTGGATATATATTTTATAATAAATCACACTTTATTTTAGTCTTAATGGTTAAATTAATTATATTAGAAAACTAGATGCTTTAATAAAAACCAAAATGATAAAATTAGGGAATCTTAGAAGTTAAGGAACTAAATTATTAAAATGCACATATTTATGTGTGATAGAGGTTTGAATAGATCATTATTACCATTTTATACATTATTTTTTTTATTTTGGAGGCACTTTAGTTAAGTTATACCCCCCATTAATGAAGACCTTTTGGTATTTACAAGAGTGACGCTCCCCCTCCACTATAAAAAGGAAAGCACTCTCCCACTTCTTCACACATATAAAAACTTTTAAGTTTAGATAATATATACCCAAATAGTCTCCCAAAATCCCTCCCCTAGACCTAGAATCCTCCCTTTGGGAATAAATCCACTTAATTAATCCCTTTGGTACAAACCAAAAGGAGTTACCTGGTTAAGAGGTAACGTCTTCTCTCAAGATCTCTAATTTCATTTCCATTATCCACCCCCTCAAATATATTTATTATATGATTATATAACAAAAATAGAATCCTAAATATAATAGGATTTTTATATCTAAATTTTTATACCTACACTTACACACACCTACATCTAATGGGTAATGAACATATTGTTTCAGTATATGATGAACTACTGCCTCACGAAATGATGATTGTTCATTTTTCCTTTACCACATCTCATAGTGGCCATTATGATGAAAACTATATTTATATATGATGTATATGATATTTATTATATATTTATGCTTCAACAATCCTTATTTATAATATAAATTTATGCTTTCCATCTTTTTTAAATGCTATAATTTCGTTTGAGGAAGTGTGGACTACCGCCCCCTCAAAGCAATGTGACTTATTCATGTCATACATGGAACGTATAAAGGATGGTATTAATAAACCTATGTAACATATATAACATATGTATGATACTATAATTATAATATATATATATATATATATGTATGTATCATTTAGTTTTCATTATTTTAATATGAAAAATAAATGAAAGTAGTGTTCATGAGTACGTACGGCCTACCGTCTCCATGAACGGTGCACTACATTCCTATTCTCAAAATATTATAAAATAATATAAAATTGTATATACTGATTATATTTGATAATTAAGTCATGGTTTATATTCTTTATATTATGAAACCATGATATAATTAATGATAATGACAAGTAACAAGTTAAAACTTACCTGAGAAAACTGGACAATTAATACCCGAAATAGTGAAATTAATGAAATATTGTTTACCAAACGGTAATAAAATATCATAAAAAGTTAATATAAGATATTATAAACATGATTATGGTTATTTTATTAGTTATTAAAAAAAATTAAATCACTATAAAAGAGGATAAATACCATACAACAAAAATCAAGGTTAAGGTAAGGATTCCATCTCAATTTACATTCCATTAGGACTTGTTTGTTATTATACACAAAATCACTATTATATAGTGTATAAACTACCCTTAACATGTTATAACTTGAGTCAACTTATTCTATTAATATTCTAAGTTTCATTTAATTCATTGGTAATTAATATTTAAATGTTTTAAAGTGGTATGAGACATTTTGGAATGTTTAAAGATTATTTATCCTCAATAAAGTTTTAATGTCAACAACCCTTGTTGTTACTTGTCCTCCTTTGAGGTATTATTAATAAATACATATTATTTTTTCAATATGTATATTTTATAATGCACATTTATTATTCAATATGAGGAATTTTTTGGACTGGTACGGCATGGGCAGGGTCTGCTATAGCCCCTCGATGCATCGGTAGTCTCATGAGACAAATCATTTGGCCAATCAGATGGGTTTTTACCCTATATTATATAAACCATCTTGTGAAAGGTCTTGATGATAAAGTAACCATGTACATATAAAACATAGAATCCAATAATTAATCATTTCCCTCATTTATATTTAGTTATTATTCATCCATGAGATTTTTCTTCGACATATCTATGGATACATTTTACCTTAGTTTCAGTAATTATTCATCCATGAGATTTTGCGTTGACATATCTGTGGATACATTTTATTCTAAGTTTATTGATTTAGATGGCATGAGTTTAAGTTTATTACCTTTCCATATTAATATTTCCTTATCTGGTTATTTTAATGACATGTGTTATCATTTATTTACCTTTCTATATTAATTTATTCCTATTGATTTATTATTGCTTCTTCTTTACTTACCCTTACTGATCATTTGATATCACCCTTATTATGTTTCTTTTCTCCATGTCATGAAGAATAATTATTTGAATAATATTTCAAGGACACAGTTTATTTTTTCTTTTTATGTATCATGTTTGTAATTCTTGTTTCCCAATGAATTATCAGTACCATATATGTAATCTGGATTTCCAAGAATTATAAATTAAATGTTCCTTTAGGATTTTATTCCTTTTAATGATGAAAATATAATAAATTAATGCACCAAATCTATGATTATAGGTTCATGGTGTTATATAACCAAACAGAAAACTCAAACACAAACTAAAAACATCAATTTTCACAAGAAAGGATATCACCAAACAATCTCAACTGAAAACTAAAATAGATTCATGAAGGGTTAACCCTTTAAAGATCCATATTCAAATAAAGAAAACCACTAAAGATATGAAATAACAAGTTCATCACACTTTTATAATAGAAATATTAACTTACAACAGTATTAAAAACTACAACAAGAAAACTTCAAACATCCCTACTCCAACATCAGAGACAAAGACTGGTCCAATTTTCCCCACACCCCGGTGATTCCTAACTATGAGAAAGCTTTACTCTGAGGCTTATGTATGGAACCCTAATGACTGAAGCATCAAATGACTCACTATCAGGTGCAAACATCCTTTTATCAAGACTTCCTATTTAGAAACCACTTCCTACAAAACTTTCCTAGATGACCCAAATGGCCACAACAATGGAAAGTTTTTAGAGGATTGTCACAGGACGGGTTCAGATGCCTAAACCGGACACACTAGTGGCACAAAAGTGAGTGTTCTAATGAACTAAGAGTTAAAAACCAATGAAATAGGCTTTTCTTAAATAGGTTCCTCTAGTACACACCTATCACCAGATGGGGAACCTTTATGAGTGGTAAGAGATATCAGATTACCAACTACCTAAGCTCTGAAAACCAACTCATATAAGAAGGATTCATCCATAAAATTCTCAAAACGAAGATCCTTAGAAAAGAGGGCTCTCTCATTGATCTCTAGAAAAATACCCAAAATGAAAAAAAGGCTTTCAATAGATCATGTGATGATATAATTGAAGATAAAGAAACCATCACTTTGAAATGTTCAACATAATCCTTAACTTTCTGATGACCTTGTTGAACACTCATGATCTCTTCCACTTTCTTCATCTTCACCTCCTAAGGTACAAACCATCAGAAAAAAATAGACTTGAACACTTCCCACATCATCCTGACTTGAATTGATAATAGATAAAACATCTTCCACCAATCCAAAGTTAGACCCTCAAACAAACCCAGAACAGCACAGACTCTAATAGCTTCAGGAGTTCCCAATGATCTGAAGACACACTCAACTTCATCAATCCATTCCACTACCTCTAATGGACATCGATCATCACAGAAGATGGGAAAAACTTAGAAAAACCAGAAATAGTATAAGACCCACTAAAAAGATTGGGGACCTTTCTAGGAGGCATATTCTGAAAAATACAAATATTAAAAAACCAAAATCAACATCAACCAAAAAAATAACAGAAAGAATATCTCAAGATAAAATAAAAGGATCACAAGACAAATATTACAAGAGCAACCAAAAATTCCTCTGTTCAAAAACCACCCTTTCCATTTAAATTTAAAAACCTTCTTCCAATGCCACTATCCAAATATAGAAATTCATTTTTTTCACAAACAAGAACCCAATTTTTTAAATAAAAACCCACTCCCAAAATCATTTTCCCTTTCAAAAACCATTTTGGAAAAACCAATCCAACCTTTTATGTCAAACACTCACTTATGGAATCCTATGAACCATTGCATATGTGTTCATCCCACTTCTGCTTATATCATTCATGTACACATGCCAACATGTACCTTCCATACATACCCACATGTATGCGAACATACATAATGGATACCAAGGGTCACACTTACCATTTCATTACCAAACACAAGAATTCACCCAAAATTTTTGAAATTCCAAATCACCTTATTTTTAAAACCCATTATTGAAAATTTAAAACCACTTGAAAAAAACCATTTCCATTTCAAAAAAACATTTTCATTTTAAAATACCACTCACAACAATTAAAACCAAAAAAAACACAACTCGCACCAAACTACCAAAATGAGGAACCAATGGTCATGCATAATATAGAGACATGGTTAGTGGGCCATGCCCCAAGTAAGCACTAACCACTAAGAGGACCTTGAATCATGAATGTGGACTCCACATAGGTCACTACTCCATGTGATATCACAACATGACACTGGGTCACTTCCATTTTCATCCCTCAATCCAAAACAAGACAAAAGACCCAAATCCAGGACAACCCCTGGAAACTTAAGGATTGAAACGAGCAAGATTCCATGATGTCCCTCCCATACCTACCTCTCGAGTCCTGAAAATTGTAATCTCCAATAACCTAACACCCTAAATAACAAGGGACTCCTTTGATACCATTTTTTCATAAACCAAGTCAGGATGTCATCCAACCCGACATCTAACCCAGTATGAGACATGGCCAGAAGGGAGTTCCCTATCCCCATGGGTAGGAAACTAGTGTTGAGAATCAAAGTAATCATGATGGGAATGATTTAGACCAAAAAAATCAGGGTCAATATCCAAAATAACATGCAACAAAACTGACAATAACTAAATCTTCAATAAATATTCAAAACTGATTCAATTATAACAGCTTAATAAAATAGAATCTAATTACAAAACTAAAACTCATCCATGTAACACGATCTCCACCCGACCTCTTGTTCACCACTAACCAGAAGACCAACCTTCTTCCAAGGAGAGAAACTGAACCAAAAACATGCACCTTCAAAATAGCTCGGGTCTATTGACTCCGAGTGACACTAGTAGGGTGTGAGATTAATAGCTCAGTAGAAAATCACCACAGAGTCCATGAATTTACTTTCCTAAATCATTCCATAAACACTATTTTTAGATACATTCATAAAAGGATTTTTATACATTTTAGACAACTAAAATAAAGTTTTCCTCAAATTCCCTTTTAAAACAACACACGTAGTTTTCCTTTTTAAAAACAATATCACTTTCCACAACCCAGTTCAAAAGAAAAGTCTAACTTCAATCCATACCATGTAATAAAAGGGGGATGTGCAGAGAGTAAAGAAAACCAAACTAGTATGTAAAACTAACAAGTATAATACCTAAAGTACAACAGAAATAAATAGAACGTGTAGAAAGATAATCATGGGGTTTTCCTGAACATCCCTAGAGGCATCCTTGTACATACTAATTTTGGAATGACCTAGCTTCATATGGTTTATCTCAATAGTCAATAACTCACTATCCATTCTAAATATCAATCTAGTAGAACAATACCACATGGCCTCTAAACATCCAAGGGGTACCAACCCATCTAATTAGGGTCAATAAATAACCTTCACTTGACCCTGTAAAAGATGCCTAATAAGCCCATAGTAATAGTACATAGTGAAAGGAGGAGACCCTCACATGCATGACTCACCTTACCTTCAACCACTACACTTTCATACCCTAAACATTGACACCAGTTACGCAACAACCTACTCTCAGAAAATTCTCCATAGGGGTGACTATCTCATAAAAATCCCTTCACAAGTTCCAACCAGTCTGTCACATCACATGATCTTTCAAACCATTCCTCAAAACAAGCTAAGATTCCAACTGGGCCTTCAAAATTACCAATTCCAATACATTTAAAAAACCATTTCCAAAACAAAATTAAACACTATTTTTATTCACAATTCCAAATGGTTCTTAACCTGAATCATTTTACAAAACATATATTAAGTTCCAAATGGGCCTCAAACAACCTTTAGAAAAAAACACATATGAAAAACCAAATCATACAAAAATCCCATTACCCAAGTTTATACACACACCAAAACTGTTTGGGAATAAATTTCACACTACTTTCACAATTTATGAAATCCATTTTAAAAAGCTACAAGAAGAACGCTTGTGCAAACCAAACTTTTCTATTGGCATAACCCCTTTAAAAATTAACATTCACATTAAAACCCCTTTTTATAACATGCTTAACAATACTTTCACAATTCAAAGACGCATTTATAAAGAACAAAAGGAATTTCACTTGTAAAAAAACCCATTTATTTTGGAAATCCCACTTTTAATACATGTGCACGTAAATTCACTCTAAATATATCTTTTTAAATAAACATCACTAGTTTTTGAAATAAAGCAACAATCACATGTAAGAGTCATGCCATAAAAGTCACCAATTTACACACACAATTCCAAATTCACAACCCAACAATGATACCAAAATATTACTAAGGAAGAACACCACTCAAAGCACAAAATTTCACTTTAAAAGAAAAATATACAATTTAAAAAACACCTTGCGTACATAACTATATAACATGTTTAAAGAAACCACTTTAAAACCACTTCAACCAATTTTTTCCAACATAAAAACACCATATTAATCCAAAAAATCATTCTAGAAGCATGAAAATTACATTTATATATTATTTAAAAATTTGAAAGCATAAAATATAATGATCTAGAAGGTAAATGGCTGGAAACACCTACCTCAATGGAGTGCGGATGCGATGAAACTCTTGGATAAGCATGAATACGCCTGAAAAGATGATATGCACACCCTAACATCAAAGAAATCGACCAAAATCATCCAACCCTAACCCTAGGGTTTGTCCAAGAGATAAACCCACCATGAAAGAGCTAATAACCAAGAGATAACAAAAGGGGGAAGAGAAAATCAACAAAAAACTCAAAGAATCTTACATTGGAAACTTTGAGGAGCATTAAAGGTGGGAGGAAAACCAAAGGGGGGAGGGGGTTGGTACCCATTTGTGTGCTAAAAATGACCAAGGAGGGAGGGGGCTCAATTTGGGGATAAAATATAATACGAGCATAATTATAATTTCAAAATTTTAATAATCTGGTCAACTCTCACGGTTTTTCCACACCGTTTTTCAAACTGTGTGCAATTCGTTTGGTAGCCACTATCCAAATAGACAGAACCTCGTGCATGGTTTCCACATAGTTTCCCAAACTATGCATAACACATGTTCCTTAATCCTGGACCCCAAAACAATCCACACAGTTACCTGGTCTAAGCCACATGATTTCCCTTAACTGTGTGCTACCCATGCGTCTCTTGCTACCAAACCCAAAACTTACATTTTTTAACCAAAACTGAAAAATAATCACTGGGACACAGCCCGAACTGCAACCAAAGTAATCTAAGATCAATATAATAATAAAACAAAGTAATTTCCAAGTTTTGGGTGTGACATACATGGTATTTTAATCAATTAAGTATATATATAACATTTATTATTGATAAAAAATTGGTTTATATAAATTAAATATTAATAAATTTAAAAAAAGGTAATTAAATACATACCATATTCATTAATTAAGATGAATTTTTGAATAATATTTTTTAAAAAATATTATTTTATTACAGACATGTCAAATATTGTAATGTGTTGATTTGATTTTTGGAAATATAAGTTAATATTGGTACAAAACAAATGTAAAGGTCTATTAAAGTAATGTTCGCTTAGTAGAGGTTGAGGAGCTACCCATAACTGTCCATGCATGAATTTTGGATTTATTATAGAAAATAATTTAACTAGATATTTTAGTTAAGCATTGCATAATTATGTGTATGGAACATTAGAGAAAATATTTCAAAGTTTTCAAAAATAGTCCAAAATAATCTATTTCAAGTAAGATTCAGAAATCTTATTCTTCAAAAATTATCTACATCTCTCTTTCAATATATATATTAGTTTGAAAAATAAATAAAATCGGGTGGTATTTTTTATTTTCTAAATAGAACAAGGAGGAGGCATAATATGAATATGTTTCTGCATAGATACATGTATATCTTGAAAAAAAATTATTCACCTTGTATCTATGAGTAAACCTAGAATTTTAGATATAATATCAAATGGTGGAAGTAACCAAAAGTTTCAAATTATCAACCTTATAACTCCTATTAATGAAATAAATACCATTCATAATATAAATTAATCCACAACCTAATTTAAATCTTTAATTAATAATATATTAAATATAATTAAAATTTTAAAATCAAAAACTTTATTTAAAAATATGATTTCATGTTTCATAATTAGTTTTTAAAAAAGAAGACATCAAAGATATTTTATGACCAGCATATTGAACATTATCTATCATTACTGTTATATTAATCCATTATTTCTCTATTGGAAAAATCTATTAGGATAAATAAATTAATTTTTTAATTTATATATCTATTTAAGAGGGTAAAAATGTGTCCGATATAAAAAAATTATAATATTTGTTTGAATAAGAAACACTAAATCTACTTCACTTCTAATGAAACATCCACATTTACAATATAGGAGTCATTAATATTATTTAGTAGATCTCTTGAAATATAATAAAAAATATTTTAATTTTTTTCCAAGAGTATTTTTAGTTCATATAGGATATGGTAGATATTATATAATTTGTAATCATATAATTTTTTGTACCTAGTACTCACATGAGAATTTTTACGAGGAATCTATTTTGTATGTAATTTTATATCATCATAAAAATGTCTATTTTATTTCCAAATAGTTGTGTCAATATAAAATTAATTAACTCATTATATCCTATTAATTTTTCTTGATCACAAGATAAAACTACAATCACATGTGATGATCATGGGGAGATAAGAGTAGTTATTAATGAAAGGTATATTAAACCTTATTATAAGGTTTAATATAATTATTCCTTACCACAGTACCAATATTCTTCCGATGAACGCATATCATACTAATGAATTTTTTAATACATGACTCAAGATATTAATGTGATTTTGGAAAAAGATTAAAAAACAAATTTAAAGGTCTATGAAATTAATGGTCACTCATCATAGGTTGAGTATATAACCATCAGTGTCCATGTATTAAGGTTTAATTTGTGATAGGAAATAATTTAATTGGTGATTTGGGTTAAGCATTGCATAATTAAGTGTATGAAACATCGGAGAAAATGTTTCCTAATTTTCAAAAATAGTCCAAAATACTCTGTTTCAAGTAGTTTTCATAAATACTATTGTTTGAAGATGATCTATAACTCTCTTTCAATATAAATAGTTGGCTAATAGCTGAATCAATTGGGTTGTATTTTTTTATTATCTAAACATAAATAGGAGGAGGCATGTCATGAATATGTTTCTGTATAGATACATGTACACCTTGAAAAAAATTATTCACTTTATATTTATGAGTATACGTAGAATTTTAGATGTAATATCAAATGGAAGTAGTAACCAAAAATTGAAAACTGTCAACCTTCTCACTCATATTAAGGAATGAAATGTCATACATAATAGAAATATATCCATTACCTAATTGAAATCTTGAATTAAATAAATATAATTGAGAATTTGAAATTAGAAACTTCATTTAAAAACATGATTTCATGTTTCATAATTAGTTTTTCAAAAATATTACATCAAATAAATTTTATGACCAGTATCTTAAATATTATTTTCCATTGGTGTCATATTAAGATAGTGTTTCTCCATTAGAAAAATCTATTAGGAGAATTAATTTTATTTTTTAAATTGTGTATCTATTTAAGAGGGTACAAAGGTGGTCTATAGAAAAAAAATATAATATTTGTTTGAATAGGAAATATTAAATATACTCTACATCCAAAAAAACATCCACATTTTCAATATATAGGTCATTAATATTATTTAGTATATCACTTGAAATGTAATCACAAATATTTCAATGTCTTCTAAAAGCAGTTTAAGTTCATGTGGGATAGGGAAGATATTAGATAATATTTAATAATGGAATTTTTTATGCCAAGCGCTCATGTGAGAATTTTTACAAAGAATATATTTTTTATATAAAGTGATATCATCATAATCCTTTCTAATATCTTTCTAAATATTTAAGTCAAGATAAAATTAATTAACTCTTTGTATCCTGTTAATTTTTCTTATTCTCAACATAAAACTACAATTACATGTGATGTACATGGGGATCTAAGAGTAGTTATCAATGAGAGGTAAATTAAACCTTATCATAAGGTTTAGTAAAAATATTCTTTAACATAGCTACTATATTCTTCTAACGGAAACATCTTGTACTAATGAATTTTCTAATACATGACTCGAGTTAATTGATAGATAATTTAACTTTTTTCATAATAAAAAAATAAAACATGGTTTTTTTCATGCGATAAGCCCCTTTAAAATGAAAATATATGGTTCCTCCCAATAATTGGATAGTCCAAAAATACATTCATAATTAATGAAAATGTTTTTGATAGATTTGAGTGAGGTGGTATAACATCTATAAAGGGTAAGACTGCTAAAATCTATAAACTATATAACACATTCATTAGGTAAGACTATTAAGGCCTATAAAATGTATAACAATATAATGGATGAAAAAAATGTTGTTATTATTTCAAATAAACATTTAATTGAACACAATTAGGAATTATATAAATGAATATTCATAAGTGAAACTATGTTAATAAAGATACATAAGTGAAAAAACTGTTAGAATGTGCATAACAAAATCTGTAATTGAAACTGGAAAGCTTCCATAGAAATGTTATTTTTATACTTTTTATTTTGTTTTAATGATAAAATAATATATTTTCTAGTGATTATATATCAAGATTTAAGGGGAAAATAGTGGTATTAGGTCCAGAGCAGACAATATATTAGTGTAATTGTTTTTAATATCATAATATTGAAATGGATTGAACAATTTTAAATAATCCTTGGGGAGAAATGTATATTGAAATTTAAACCTTCAATATGAGTAAAAATATATATAGTTAAATTGAGAGATGAATTAAGAATAAACCATAATTCATGTTTTTTTTAAATTATCATGACCGAGAAAGATGAATTAAAGTGGAAAAGATTTTTAGTTTCAATGCCAAAAAATCCCACAATGCATAACTTGTTGGGTGGAAAAGAAAAGGAAGTGATGGCAAGAGGGGGGGTGAATTGCCTTTTAAAAATTAATTAACAACTTAAAAATCAAAGTGAAAGTGCAGCGGAAATAAAGAAGGCAAAACACAAAACTTGATAACGGATTTCGGCTTAAACCCAAGCCTACGTCTCCGCTCCCAACTCAACCGTTGATAGATTTACTACCGCTTGCTTTTTAATGGTTTTAGCAAGAAACCCACTAGACTTTAAGGTTAGTCTAGAACCTATTACAGCTTGCTTTTAATGGTTATGCAAGAACCCACTTGCTTTTAAATGGTTGAGCAAGAACCCACTAGCCTTCTTACAGGTGAAGGCTAGCTCACCTTTGATTCAAGCCTTTTGAAAGGTAAGTCTTGACTAACCTCTTCACACCTTAAAGGTGATGTGAAAACCCAAAAGAATAGAGGATGAGAGAAATGGGAGTTTTTAGGCACAAACTCAATTTAAAGCTCAAAATGAATAAAGCAATAAAAAAACTGTAATGGGGAAGTCTTGGGCGCCAATGGATTGATGGAGCTGATGAAGGGTGCTCCCAAGCTTCTTTGGTGGTGCTCCTTGGATGTGGAAGTGTGTTGGAGCAAGTGGGGTTCCCTTGGAGGAATGCGCCGGAGGTTCACCAAATGATCAAAATGTGTTCCGTGGGCTTCCTTGGCTTGGTTATGGTTCCGGTATTGTTCCTTCGGCTTCCGGGTGTTCCTAGTCCTTTATTTATAGAGGGGGGACCCTCATATGGCCTTTGGAGGTCTTCGGAGCCGTTGGAAAAGGCTTCGGAGCTGTTGGGAGGCAAGTGGACCAGCCTGGTCAAAGGCCCAATGGCTAGTTTGACTGGGTCCACCGGCTGACCGGTGCTAGGCCACCGGTTGGCCGGTGCTTGCAAAATGGAGATCAATTCTGCCCAAGCTCCACCGGCTGGCCGGTGAGGATGCCACCGGTTGGCCGGTGCTGAGACAGTAGCAAACACTATTCTGTCTGGGTGCCACCGGTCGGCCGGTGAGGAGGCCACTAGTTGGCCGGTGTGAAGGCAGTGGGTGACCCTTCTGCCTAGGGTCCATCGGCTGGCCGGTGGTGAAGCCACCGGTTGGCCGGTGGACATGAAAACAGTCCACTTTCCTCATTTGCTTCTTCTTGCTCCTGAAATCATGCCTATTAACAAAAACACTTGAAAACAAGATTAGATAAATAATAGGGTGATTGTGATCATGAAAATTAAACCTTGAGGGGTTCGAGAGGTACAACAATCTCCCCCTATTTTGATGATCACAATCACCAAAACAAACAATGTAAAAATGAAATGAAAGACATGCTTTAAAGGATAAATGGGAAAGTAATGCAAAGCATGAGAGAAAGATTTCCCCCCAATCAACCAAGAATTTCTCCCCCTTTGTGATTATCAAAATAGCACGGGGCATAAAACTTGATTGAGGGAAAGAGTTGAAAAACAAGATAGAGTTTTTAAATCAATTGAAATTATTGAAATTTGAATTGAAAGTTTTGAATGAAGATTGAATAACAGTTTGAATTGAAAGTTTTGAAATGAAAATTGAATAACAGTTTGAATTGAAAGTTTTGAAATGAAAATTGAATAACAGTTTGAATTGAAAGTTTTAAATGAAAATTGAATAACAGTTTGAATTAAAAGTTTTGAATGAATTTTTTGAAAATAAATCAAAAAGGCTTAAACAATCCTAACTCCCCCTAAATAAAAACAACAAATCACCGGGGAGAGGTTTTTGAAACCGAAACAAATTTTGGCCCGGTGAGACTCGCTAAGAGGGATTTTTCAATCCATACTTGTCTAGTGGCGGTTCTTCTCCTATAAAATTTATCATTGAAGAAAATAGTTTTGGGCCTACCATACCGGGAATTTTTACAATTGCACTCATAAATTAAGTTTCCGGGTTTTTTGCAATAATTACAAAATTTAAATTGGGAGCTCCCCCTTACAAAAATAGTTGGAGCATGGGAAGAGGAAGCTTGCTTGGAATAGCCAAGCCCTTCGGTGGTTCTAGATATGCGTTGGGAACCAAGCATATTGTTCAAATTTTGTTCACCTTGGGTGAACTTGGCAAGGTATTCCCTTAAATCCTTGATTGTTGATTCCATGGAATCAACATCGGGAAGGTTTTGGATTTTGAGGGACAACTCCTCCTTTTCTTTGAGAAGTTGTTCCTTTTCGGAAGAAAGTTTTTTGAAATTCTTTTTTAAAGCAACAAATTTGGAAGAAAGTTCGTGAAAATCTTCCTCCAATTGATCTCTAGCATGTTGGAGATCCTCATATGATAAATGATTAAAAGAATTTGAAGAACTAGAGGATGAGGAGTCGGAATATGTTACCTCATGAAATGCCATTAGGCATTTGTTACCGTTGTCACATGAGGAGGAGGAGGTGGATGATGTGGAGCTATCACTCCATGTGGCCTTGAAAGCCTTCTTCTTTTCCTTTTTCTTGGCCTTTTTCTTGTTGAGTGGACAATCGGGCTTGTAATGGCCTTTCTTGCCACACCCGTAGCATGTTACCTCGGGCTCGGATTTTTCGTCGTGTTTTTCCTTTCGAGCCTTGCGGGATTTCTTCTTCTTGTGCTTCTTCATGAACTTGTGCATTTTGCGGGCAAGATTCTCCATTTAGGAATCGCCGCTTGAAGAGGAAGATGATGAGGAGGAGGAGCTTTCTTCTTGTTGAACTTTGAAGGCGATGTTCTTTAGAACTTTGATCGGTTTGCCTTCTTTTTCAGCTTGCCTCCTCATGGTGATTTCGTAGGTCATGAGTGATCCGATGAGCTCTTCGACCGGCATGTTCTTGATGTCTTTAGCTTCTTGGATTGCCGTGACTTTCGGTGCCCATGAGCTTGGTAGGATCCAAAGGATCTTCTTGACCATCGTCTCTGCAGAAACATCATCTCCAAGAGATTTTCTACCATTGCAAACATCAGTAAAACGTGTAAACATTTTAGAAATAGATTCGGATGGATGCATGGAAAAAGACTCAAAATCTTGACGGAACATATCCAATCGAGTATCCTTTACTTTTTTGGTCCCCTCATGGGTAACCTCCAAAAGTTTCCAGATTTCATGTGATGAGGTGCATGTGGAAACTCGATTGAACTCATTATGATCAAGGCCGCAATGAAGAGCGTTCATGGCTTTGCCATCAAGCTCGAAATTTTTAATGTCGGCTTGAGTCCATTTGGATTCATCGGGAGAGGAGAGAGAATAACCATGCGTGACAATTTTATAAATGGGATAGCCAATGCTTCTAAGAAAAGTGGTCATGCGGGTTTTCCAATAAGTATAGTCGGTTCCATCAAAAAATGGAGCACGACCCAAAGAATAACCTTCGGGGGCGAAAGAGGTTGAAGCCATCACAATGGATCTTGAATTTGAAACCGGTTAGGGTATTACTCAAATTTTTCCTTTGATACCAATTGTTGGGCGGAAAAGAAAAGTAAGTGATGGCAAGAGGGGGGGTGAATTGCCTTTTAAAAATTAATTAACAAATTAAAAATCAAAGTGAAAGTGCAGCGGAAATAAAGAAGGAAAAACACAAAACTTGATAACGGAGTTCGGCTTAAACCCAAGCCTACGTCTCTGCTCCCAACTCAACCGTTGAGAGATTTACTACCGCTTGCTTTTTAATGGTTTTAGCAAGAAACCCACTAGACTTTAAGGTTAGTCTAGAACCTATTACAGCTTTCTTTTAATGGTTATGCAAGAACCCACTTGCTTTTAAATGGTTGAGCAAGAACCCACTAGCCTTCTTACAGGTGAAGGCTAGCTCACCTTTGATTCAAGCCTTTTGAAAGGTAAGGCTTGACTAACCTCTTCACACCTTAAAGGTGATGTGAAAACCCAAAAGAATGGAGGATGAGAGAAATGGGAGTTTGTAGGCACAAACTCAATTTAAAGCTCAAAATGAATAAAGCAATAAAAAAACTGTAATGGGGAAGTCTTGGGCGCCAATGGATTGATGGAGCTGATGAAGGGCGCTCCCAAGCTTCTTTGGTGGTGCTCCTTGGATGTAGAAGTGTGTTGGAGCAAGTGGGGTTCCCTTGGAGGAATGCGCCGGAGGTTCGCCAAATGATCAAAATGTGTTCCGTGGGCTTCCTTGTCTTGGTTATGGTTCCGGTATTGTTCCTTCGGCTTCCGGGTGTTCCTAGTCCTTTATTTATAGAGGGGGAACCCTCATATGGCCTTTGGAGGTCTTCGGAGCCGTTGGAAAAGGCTTCGGAGCCGTTGGGAGGCAAGTGGACCAGCCTGGTCAAAGGCCCAACGGCTAGTTTGACTGGGTCCACCGGCTGACCGGTGCTAGGCCACCGGTTGGCCGGTGCTTGCAAAATGGAGATCAATTCTGCCCAAGCTCCACCGGCTGGCCGGTGAGGATGCCACCGGTTGGCCGGTGCTGAGACAGTAGCAAACACTATTCTGTCTGGGTACCACCGGTCGGCTGGTGAGGAGGCCACCGGTTGGCCGGTGTGAAGGCAGTGGGTGACCCTTCTACCCAGGGTCCATCGGCTGGCCGGTGGTGAAGCCACCGGTTGGCCGGTGGACATGAAAATAGTCCACTTTCCTCCTTTGCCTCTTCTTGCTCCTGAAATCATGCCTATTAACAAAAACACTTGAAAACAAGATTAGATAAATAATAGGGTGATTGTGATCATGAAAATTAAACCTTGAGGGGTTCGAGAGGTACAACATAACTGTTTCATAATCATTATAAAAAACCTAATAAAAACACTAAAGAAAATGAAACGGCCAAATGAATTTTCAACATAACCAAAAACCCCAAAGAAATGAATCATTGAAATCAAAGGAAATCAAACATGAAGGAATTTATTATGGTTAAGGAATTTCATTACACGTATCTAGGTATATAATAATAGGGACACACATTTAAATAGGAATTAATATAAAAATATATTATGAGAAAGTAAAAAATAATATATCACATAGATCATGCTTATAATAAATTAATAATAATGATAAAATAATTTTATCACCTTTTAATCTTTGACAATAATAATGGTATATTGATACCTACAAAAAATAATGGTTTGAACAATAAATACTATTTGTGATAAAATTAACCTTTAATTTTTATTAAAATATAAATAGAAAGTAAATAATTGTCAAAATGAAAAATTACCTTGAGTATTTATAACCATTGTATGAAAAAATTGGATATAGTGATCAAGAAAAGATCTATTAATAACCTAAACATTAACCAATGATTTTCATTTAAAATTCTAGTGAAAATTAAAATTGTAAACTGATGTGAAATGATAACTTAGAATATAAATGGTAACCAATTTTAAAATAAAACAACCAAACTAAATTTCATGCTTTAAAAAATTACATTTAACACCTAAATAGTTTATGTTTATAAAGAAATTATTACAATTTATATATACATGGTCTAAAATATTGTGATAAAACAAATATTATAAAATTATAGATGAATTTGTAACTTTAAAAAAATCCCATTAAATAAATTTAAATCCATAACTGGAACATAGAGTATATGTCTAGTGATTTAAGAAAATACATCCAGAATAATATGATTGAAGATAAAACAATATATTGAAATTTATAAGAAATTAATCGAAACTTGTTACTTCATAACTATAAAAAACTGAAAATGTGAATATTTGAGTGAATTTGAGTGAGTCTTTGATTTATGGAGGAATTTATATCATAATAGAGTCATAGAGTTTTTGAGAATAACTAAACAAATTCGAAACAAGGGGGAAACTGATATTCCAAAATTTTCATGAATTTGAGATACTGTATACTAATAGGTTCAACCCTAGGATGAATCCAAGATAGGATGAAGAAGTGATAATCACATAGCTTGTCGAGTAAACCTAAAGGTAAGTACAAATCATATCTACTATAGAGGGGTCATGAGAACTATTTTATTCGTATTTAATAGTTATGTGGAAACCTAATTGAAATACATTGATTGAATCATGAATAATAAATCACTAGTATTAGGGTTGACCATAAAAGATGATGAAGGTGAGGAGATTGATAAAGAGGGTGTCTGAGCTCTAATGTTGGTAATAAATGAGTGAAAAAATTGTATGAAAAAGGAAGGATATAAGATAAGATATAATTCAATCAATATGGAAAAAGTTTTTGTGAGTGATATGTTACTGGGCATGGTGAGAGAGAAAATGAATGAGAGGAAAATGGGAATCAATTAAGAAATGAGTGTGTTTAGAAGGAGCTGACACGTTGTAGAAAGACTTATTCCAAGGGGAAGCATGTAAAAAGAGGCATTGAATTTAGTATAACTAGTATTACACCTATAAAAACATACACCAACACACCTTTTTTTGTAATTTCAATTAACAAATATAATGATCAAATAGCAACAAACATAGAAACAAGAAAAATAAAACATGCAATAAAATCGAAAATAACACTGCCCAAAGTTTCTAATTTATGAATGATTTAAAATAATATAGGTCATGAAAATATTTAGTCATAAAACATTATGATTTCATCATATATGTTCTCTACTCTACTTAAGCATTATATTGAGGCAAACCACCACAAAGAAAACCAAAATGAAGATTATGTCAATAGAGGACATTGAACACCCACTACACTTATCACCTGGAATCCATAAAATTAATAGACTCTCATCGATGAATCTCATCTAACAAGAAGTAAAAAAACTCATATTCTAAGAACTAGAAAAGTGGTAACACTCTTAATTTAACCATAACAAAATATAATAGAAATTATGATTTTACAATACAAATTTTGATAATATAATTCAAAGTTAAAAAGTTATACCTTTACTATGTTTTTTCAGTATCTATTTTTTTTCCTTTTGAGGGTGAGTACATTATCTATGGGATGACACTTTGATCAGAAATTTTTGAATTTTAATGTGATGTGTTGTTCAACATATCAGTATCATCTTCCAGATCGAAATGTGGAAGAAAATTGGTGCAACAAAAAATTGGATAAATAAAAATCATATTAATGATTGGAGATTAAATAAGAATGTAAATGCTTGGCTAAGGAAACCAATATCCTTATTTTGAACATTAATAAAAATGCACCATTTAAATTTAAAATACTTGACTACGTATAAACTTCCATAATTCTAACACTTAATTTTTTCCAACAGCAAAGGTTTACTACATATGCAATATTTTTATAGAAATATTTTCAAAAGTGCATCATAGAACGTTATTGATATTGATCTAATATTTATATAAACAAACATAAATAAACAATTAAAATCGTTTAATGGGATGTTCAAGGGCTCCTATAGGATCATGAATTGTGTAGGTAATGAGGTAACTAAGGTGGTCTTTATGAAGTAGTAAAGGAAGAGATAGGGTGTAAGTAAGAAAGTTGGGTATGAAAGGACTCAATTGAAGTATCAAGCATATAAAGGTATAATAGAATGTTGGACATGTTTGGGATTAGTAAATTGAAATCAAACAAATAAATAATTTTAGAGAAATATAAAAAATAGTTACAGTTTGGTATAAAACTCCCATTATCCAAATTCCAATGTCGGGTTTGATTAACAAAATATAGATAACAATAAAAAAGTAGTTTACAAAAAAAATATCATTAATTTAGTTAACAATAAATAAAATTAATTAATAATATTGATATATTTAACACTAAAAATATGGTTGACACAAATAAAAAATGTAATTAATACCATTAATACAATTAACACTAAAAAATACAGTCAACGGTTGAGGCACATATCATAAGAGGTAGTGATGGATATGGGTTATCATTAAACTCTGGTTATCATAAATTTATATCAGAAAACAAATATATTATATAGAGGTTACATTATAGGAAATTTATTGAAATATAATATGAATTTATATAGTAATGTACAATAATTGAAGAGTAATCAAATAATAACGTTATTAAAAAAATGAAAATGCAATAGGTATTGGTACCTTTGATTGGTGGGAACATTTATTAATGTTTCTGTAATGAATAGTAGTTTGAATATATTATGATATGATGAATGAATATTATTATACATCTTTTAGTTAAAATAAATTTATTGGTATTACAACTATAACACCATTTATTCATGCATTTATACTTCCAAGTGGATTCTCAATAGCCTCTGATGTCTGTTTGGCATTTTCTATAATTGTTGGAGTCTAGTTTTACTCAATTAAAGATTTTTTATTGTTAAAGTATTTCATTCATATAGAGAATTATTTTAGTACTACTAGTGTTTTATGTGGATCTCTTGATAAATCATCCAAAGAAAGTATTAAATCATTAATTGGAATTATGGTGGTTCCTAGATTGGATTTGAAGTCTAATTCGATGTTCCTAGAGTAGAACTTTCTATTTTATCCATGTTTGGGTGTTGGAGGAATATTTTTATGCATTTTGGGTTGTATGCTATTATTATCCAAACTTAAGTGTGTAGTGTTTTTGTTTTTTGCACCAAGATCTGGAGTAGTGGATACTAATATTGTTTGTAAGTTGTGGATTGCGTGTTATTCTATGGTTTTTAGGGGTTCCAAAGTTGTTTGTGGGTGATATTATTTTTGGGTGAATTTTAGGACCGTGAATCACCATGGGGGTTACTTATACTATGTTGAAGGGTTGTTACAGTGAAGTTATGCTATATATATAGATCTATTCAAGTGTTTTCACCACATAGAGGAACAATTCACTGCTGCTGTTGATATTTCAAGTGGAACTGCTTTGTAGGGGATCTATAATGGAGTAAGTTCATGTTTTCCTAGAATGAGTGTCACAAACCGAATCTGATCACCATAAAAATGGCACCCGAACCAATCTTTGGCAAGTCTCGAAGGGAATTCCCTATCCCCAAGGGCTGTCACAAGTTCCCAGGTATCATAAATATTGGTTTGTGAATGATTTACTTGAGTATGGATACATAAAACAACCAAAAACAATCAATAAATCAAATTTTAAAATTACCAACCAAAAAATCCTTAAATAAAATTTAAAACTGAAAAAATGTTCTTAAAAATGACACAAGAGGTCCAAATATATATAAAAGTATCAGCAAAACATCCTAAAAACACCACACGATAAGGGGTCATCACCCACAAGTCGTCTCCACAACACCGCACCATGGAAGGAAACTAACAACCCGAACCGCCATTACCCAAGGTCTTTCCTTTACCTGTGTCAAACATGATCAAGTATACTTACACCCAAAGGTGTAAGTAGGGTGTGATCCTAATTAAAATAGGATACCACCCAAAGATTTCATATAGTAATCAATACAAGATAAAAATCATGCAAGTTTTAATAAATAAGAAATGGTGGCAATAATTTCTAAAGAATGAAACTTTTAAAAGTAAACCATTTTAAAAGGATGGTTTCAAAGGTTGAAAACATTTCAATAAAAAATGTAAGATATATAATTTTCCATAAATACGAAAGATTTAATGAGCACTAATCTAGGGAACATCCCTAGGCACTAGTTTGTTTCGGGCCCCATGTACCTTGTATCTCGGTGTAAAGTAATCATAACAATATTCATTCTCATGCACAAGACACTAGTAAGGAACATACTCATAACATAGTGGTCCCAAATAATCATCATTATAGTTTTTTTTAGTGTTGTCAATGTCAAACTTGCTAAGTGAAATAGGGGAAAAACCACTCCGGATCACTAACATACTAGTACACATCCACCCACCTAGATACACGGGTCTCCCCCTTTGTTCTCAAACAATTTCCACATGTTACCAAATTAAATGTTCATATAAAAACGCCATTTCTGGACATACACACTCAAAATAGTATCTACACATGCTTTTCACCATTTATATAACTCAATAAACCATTTAGAATTTCCATAAAACATTTTCAACGAATATAACCAAACTTTACACTTAAAATCCATCTAAAATCCATCTTTTAAAAGAAAATTCAGGACAATATTACCTCAAACTATAATTTTAAGTAGAAAAACATTTTAATAAGACCCTCCCATTAATTATAAAACTACCCCAAGTGGTATGACATCGAACACACATGTAAAACACCCATTTTCACACAAAAATGATTTTAAAAAATCAATTGTTTAACAAATTCCACTAAAAATAATTTTTTGCATCAATAAAAATGAAGTAGGAATATGCTAAAAATATAAATCAAGCAATTCTAACTCATCTAGTAAATCTTACACATGGAATCACCTACCACATGTGTCAAAAATAACAAATCCTTGTGTGAAATTTCAACCGCACCACCGTCGCAACACAAGGGTGTTAAATAAAACCTAAAACCCCAATATTAGACCAATAAAACCATTATAAAACCCTTGTTTTGAATACCTACTTTTTGGACATTAAGAACTTCAAGAAAAATGGAAGAAACCCTAAGAAAATGGGAGGAGGAAGGAAGGAAACCCACTTACTTGAGATATCTTGAAAAAAATCACCCCAAATACACCAATATGTGAATCTCCAAGCATCCAAAACCGATATGGAGGTTATAATAAGGATGAATAGGTAAATTTGGAACTAAAATGTGGGGAAAGAGTAAAAATGAAATATTTATGGAAGAAACAAATTACCTTTTCAAATCTGGATGATTTGAGAAAGCCTGGGAAATTTGGCCCTAATCCGTGATGAATATGAGATCTAATGTAAGAACCCTGTTTTTGGCTGCAAAGGACTTTGGAATATTCTTTTTGATATTCTAGAGTAGTTCCTTCAGACGGCATGCAATTCTGATCCCTGGAGTGGCCGGAATTAAATTTTCAGTGTGTTCACACTGGACACGCCAAATAAATGGGATAACTCCTAAACGGTGATTCAGATCAGATATCCAAGTGTACAGATGGGTTCGGAATGGGGTTTTTACCCTAGGAACGACATAAAACATGTCGGTGCGGGATGTTTGGACCCCTCGCTCGCTTCCGGAACGTTAAACGGATAAATTAAATAATTAATTTATGCGTTTAATGGTTAAACTCAAGTATCTCTTAAAAGGTGGCTTGGATTGGAAAACCAAGGGCACCGTTGAGTTTGGAGCGTGTCGTTTACCCTAGGAGGGGTATAAGTTTCGCGGGCGTGGTCCGTCTGTGAAAAATGGCCTCGGGGACGTTTTCGTAATTTGGCAGCCTCAGACGTTCAGTTTTATAACTTTCGAACGGAGTATCGGATTAAAATTTTGATACCACCGTTGTGCTCGGGAGGTGGTTTTTACCCTATGCACGACCTAACTTTCAGTGCGTTTGGGGTTTCGGACGTAGATTTAAATTGGGTTGAGTTTTTTTTTAAGGGGTTAATTCCTTTTAATTTATTTAAGCCTCCCTTCTCCCTTCCCCCTTACCCATTCCTTCTCCCCTGGAGAACCCATCCTTCTCCCCCAACATCTTATCCTCCTCTCCTCTACTCTCTCTGTTGTCAGATCGACAATGAATCCTCGGTGGATCGAGGCGGGATCACAGCGGACGCATCGTCATCGACCGACGAACAAATCGAGGTAGGATTTCATTTACTTTGAGTTCTACATCCCCGCCATCAAATTCTTGAATTATAAATTTGTGTTTGTTGTCAATTGCTTCATTATTGAACATCTGCATCGATGGCCAACCTAACACGACCATCGATCTATTCCTAGATTCCATTTGTTTCTCCCATTTTATCTTTTCTTCACGCGTTACTCGTCGTTTAATTTTTGACGCGTTGAAATGACAACGGATCTTCGAGCGGGGGCATGGATCTATGTAGATTGGGGCTCAAGGTTTATAGATTTTCGATTGTCTCTTGGTTTCGAGTTGAATCGGTGGTGCAACGGTGAATGGAAGGTGGAGTCGATCCGTGCAGGTTGACCGGGACGGGATCCAGCGGTGGGCGGTCCACAGCGGCAGCTCAGTAGGGCGGTCGGCCGGGTGGTCGTCGGCCAGTCCGAGCAGGAGGTGCCAGCTGAGGTGAGTGGGCGGTAGGTGCTCGGTGGCGAGTGGGAGAGCGAGGCGGTCGGCGGGCGTCTGGGGGGGGGGGCGTGCTGCGGAGGAGCGGTCGGCCGGTGCTGGGGTCACCGGAACACAAGGGTCGCGCGACCCTGGTGAAGAAGAAGAGACCCAAAACAGCGGGTCTCTGTCGGGCTTGACCTGCAAAAGCAGGCGACACAAAGGAAAAAAATAGAGAGAAATAATGTAAAAAAAACGGGGCCGCGGTTTTGGGAAAAAAAAGAGGGAAATTAAAAACAAAATATATGTTTAAAATAATAATAATATTATTATTATTATTATTATGGGAAATGATTTATAATTAATAAATCATAGACCAGGAATCGGTCTCGCATGTTGTCAGCGGCAACGCATCCCTTAAATTGAGACAAACTTTTTGAGATCATTTTGGGAATTTTTAATTCCCGAAACGAGGGGCCTCAGAGGCGCGACGCGTCTTTAAGGGAATTGGCATTTTTTTCGGGGGATCTTGTTTTGGACGGCGCGGACGCGTCCGATGTCCGTTTTGAGCGTCGTTAATGGTGTTGGAACCCTGGCACCGAGGTGGAGCTTTCCAGGGTGGTTTCAGGAGTTGAGGCCGAAGTTGAGGCACGGGACCCACGGCCGTCTTTCGAGCTGCGTGCAGCATTTCACAACTTTTTCATAGGACGTCCGTTCGGGGCGTGTGAGAAGTTGTTTTTGGGTGTTTTTCCGAGGGTATTACATTGGCGTAGTCTGACCGCTTTAATTCGGCACGATGGTGTAGGCCCACGAGGGCTGTTTGGGTTTTGATGGTGATTTTTCTATCTCTATCACCAGGTGACCGTTTTGGACAAATGAATAGTCCATATCATGTACTTTTTTGAGAGGATCGCAACGGTACGATCTGTTCGTTGTGTTTCGGGACCGGGATGCGGGTCCCATGTAGCACCGCCCGTGCGCGGTGCACTGGAATGCATCTTTTTCTCTGGATATCTATTCCACTCAAGTAAGTAGTCCTTTTGACAAGTTTTTCTGAGGGGATCGCAATGGTGCGATGCGCCCAACTGTTTTCGGGGCCGAGGCTTGGGATCACGAGACGCCATTTGGGCGTGAGGCGGTGTTGGTGACTTTTTCGTCGGATATCCATTTGAGGCGAGTAAGTAGTCGATCTCGCATGTTTTTCCGCAAGGATTGCAACGGTGTAATCTATTCAGGCGAGCGGAGCCTCTTACGCGATCTTATTAAATTTGGAAATATGAAAGGTGCCCCGGTGGCGGTTCTTCTACCGTGTTTGTATCAGAAGTTTGGCGTGTGATCGCGTGCACTCCTGGGAGAGTGAAGTTGGTGATTAAAGAGATGTGGTTGACTGTTCCTCAGCCATTGAGGTGGCAGGTTGGAGTTGTTACGTTACGCCTTCGCGTTGACGTTGGGTGTCATGTGCGCGTTAGCCTTTGGGCTGGAATGCGGTATACTCTGGGAGTATATGGAAACTCTTGGAGGTACATGTGGATGTTGGTACCTGAGAATGTTTGTGCGCTTGGTTGGGGTTGACTTGGGGCCACATGTTGTGTGGGTCCCATGTGCGTGTCGTACTCTGCTTTACGTACGTTTGGCCTCTCACAACGTAGAGGGTCCCTTTGTTCTCATTTGTTGACCAAGAGGGTTGAGTTTTACTCTGGTCCTCTTCTCGATGGTTTTGACCAGCAGGGTTGAGTGGTTTCCCCCTGGTTCTGTTCTAGATGGTTTTGGCCGACAGATATGGTTTGGTTCCTCTGTTTCTTCAGCTGTAAGGGGTTTCAGTGTCGTGCCCCTTTCATCGGACTGCGGCACTGTTTGCGACTACGTGTGCTCGTACAACGTGGGTGTTTTCCCAATTTCTAGGATGATTTGTCTTGGTCCGCTTCGACAGTGACTCAGCAGATTGGAGTGTCATCACCCTGAGAGTCCTGGGGAGTTTCTCCTATTACTTTGTGTTCCCTGGTAGAGTTCTTGTGGATTCTGTGTGACCAACACTTTACGCGGGCACCGATCCTCTACCCCGGAGGTTGTTTCCAGAAGGGTTGAGGTTGTTTCGAGCAGGGCTCGCCAGTGGGTTACCATCCAGCAAGGATGGCCAGTACAGCAGTGCTCACCTAGCAGTACCATCTAGCAGGGATGGCCAGAGTAGTTTCAGGTTTACCTCCAGCGGGGCTGGGCAGTGGTACCCGATGCCGGGCTTACCTCCAGCGGGGCTGGGCAGTGGTCCCCAATGTCGGGCTTACCCCCAGCTGGGCTGGGCCATGGTCCCTGATGCCGGGCTTACCTCCATCGGGGCTGGGCAGTGGTCCCCGATGTCAGGTTACCTCCAGCTGGGCTGGGCAGTGGTCTCGTCGCCAACTTTAGCCAGGTCTCCCTCTAGTGGATTACCCTATTACGGGACTGGACAGTGTGGCACCCGTCGACTCTTGTCGGGTCTCCCTATAGTGGGAACCCGTCGACTTCCAAGGACCCTCCAGCGGGGCTGGGAAGGGGGTCGCCTGTCGACTTTGAGGAGACCTCTCGATTGTGGAGTAGTGACGAGATGTGGTTTGACGTTCCCGTAGAACTCTCAAGTACGAGGAGCTTTTCCCCCACCGAGACGCAGGGTATGCCACGTGCTTTTTGTGTCTATCTTCTCGTGGTTGTATGAGCCTACTCTCTTACTTTAGGTAGCAAAGAATAGATGGGAAGTTCATCTTCTCACCGTCTCTATCTCCTGATGTTAGGACGAGTCTATTTCCTTTCTCTTGTTGGATTGAGTGGTACTCTTTATTGCACTTTCGGTTGCACTCCTTTACTTTTCTTGTTCGCTCTACTGTTCACCCTTCGGTACCTCCTTTTTTTCTCCCTCGAGCCTTCGGGGTATCTTACTGAGTATTTTTATACTCACCCCTGCTTGGGATTTTCCCACACTTGGTGTGCCCTGGCAGATGACGGACAGTTTGGTCGTGACTTCAGTAGAGCATAGAAGTTCGGGATCTTGGACCGCATGCGGTGGTCGTAGTCAGGTTCCAGGTGGGGAACCCTTCCAGCTGTTTCTTTTGTTTTACCTGTTGCTGGGTTATGGCACTTTTTGGTTGGGCGTGTGTTTTGCCCCTTTCCTTTTCAGTTTACCTTCAGCTTGTACTTTGTACTGTTTAGAGTTCGATGCACATCTGTGGTTTATATATATTTGGCATTTTCCCTTTTACTCTGCTTGTTCTTTCGTTTACTCTGCACTTTTGCATTGAGTGTGTTGTGTGTGTGTGTACAGGTACTTAGGCTAAGGCCTCCCCGAGTTGTTGTGCCTTCGGCGCTGGTCTCCAGCCCCTGGCCTATGGAGGCGGGCTTGGGGTAGTTTCGGCTCGAGCCCGGGTAGGGTCGGGTCGTGACAAAGTGGTATCAGAGGTGTTTAGTTCCTTGGGGCACTGTGCGTACGTCCCTAAAAAGTAATTGGTTGGAATTTAGGGCAACAGTTTTAACATGTCTCGAGAGTGGCTCTCAGGCCAGAGAGTCCAGTGGTGGTGCGGCGGGCGACGTATCCATTCACCAAGACCTTGATAACCCGCTTGTCGACTCGACATGTTGAGACACTCGTTGTAGGTAAATTTGTTTGTGCATCACATAGGATTGAGTCTTTGAATTTCCTTCTTGATTCAGCTCCCCATCGTTGTTGTTATTGGTATATACATATATGATCATCTGACCGCGGCACTCCTTGATAATATTCAGGATGTCTCCGTGAAGACAGCCATCCAGGATACCATCTTTGGTTCATGATGATGACCCTGTGAGCTATAAGGCCTCATTCCAGGACCCATCATGCGAGCCCCTTTCTCCAGGTGGGCCAGTAGCATCACCCCACCTTTGAGCAGTAGACAGCTTCAGCAGAGCAGGCTGAGTTTGAGCGTAGGTTGAGCGCGCTCCGTGAGTTCCAACGGCAAAGACCGCTGAGGTTCAGTGGTGGGGCAGACCCTCAGGCAGCAGAGGTTTGTCTAGAGATAGTGGTTCACCTTTTCAGGCTTGTGAAGACACCAACAGATCGGAGAGTGGCTTTGGAATCCAACCTTTTTGGTGGAGCATCTCGGCGTTGGTGGAGTCTGGTGACTTAGTTTCTTGACGAGTCGTCACTTTTGTGGGGTGACTTCCAGTTTTTGTTTCGTGTGGAGTTTTTCCCCTCCTGCTTACGCTCCATTCGGATTCAGGAGCTCCTGCAGTTTTAGCATGGAGGGATGATGGTGGCCAAGTGCGCGGATAGTTTTGCAGACTGTGCACCCTTTTACCCGGACATGTTCCATGACGACAACTTTCGAGCGTAGAAGTTCGAGCAGGGTCTCCGCAGAGAGATTCGTGATGTCATAGTAACCTTGGGAATTTCCACATATGTTGGGGTACTAGAGCAGGCACTAATGATAGAGAGATTCCTGTCGCGTTCTAGAGTTGGTGGTGGCAGCAGGCACGTTGGATCCAAGACGTCTGCCGCAACTAGTGGACGTCGGCAAGCAGGACCTCGACGCAGGTGGCCTTTCCACTGCTGGTTTCGGAGACGTGGTCGTATACCACTATGGAAGAAAAGTGAAGGGCCTCAGCCGAGGGTTCCCTTCTTTGAGTGGGCTCTGGGCCGTGGTCGTACACCACAGTGGCGTCGGAGGGCACCAGTGCGGTCCGAAGAGAATTAGTGTTATTCTTGTGATGGGCGAGGTCACCTGCCACGAGACTTCCCGACCAGGCATGAAGAGAGCTTTGGGCATGCAGCAGGTGCACCACCACGACGGAGGCGGCGCCATGATCAGAGTAGTACCCAGAGAGGTGGTGCTAGAAGAGGAGCGGGAGGAGGTGGTAGTGGGGGATGGCTTTACGAGGTCTTCTCATCACCACTAGGCGGTCCACGACAGACTCCGGGAGCTGATAGTTGGGACCAAGGACAGTCGCGGTCTTTGGATGTCTATGATCCTGCAGAGCATGAGGTGATAAGAGGTACTCTCTAAAGTTCTTATACTTCTTGTAGTGGAACTATTAGACTATGTGTGTGGAATGCTTTCCTCCCTGCTCTTTGCTTGAGGTGTTACCAGGTTAGCGTGGGGCATCTGTGTAACCCTATGTTGGTATGATAAAAGGCATGAGACATTTTTCCCTAGTCGATGGTGTCGACTCCTTCACTTTTTGAGCGTGTAAGAGAGTCTAGGTTGTGAGAAATCGACTGTGTAATCTTGCATGACCAGATATCCTTAGGTGTTTCACCATATGGATGTTCTGAAGGAGGGAATCACCGGTACTTGTTCCAGGTGCGGGCAGTGATTCCAGTCGCGGTGTGTGACGTAAGGGTTGGGTCGGGGAGGTGAGCTACCCCCGAGAGCCTTTGGGCTATTTGAGACCGTGCAAAGGGATGGCGAGGTTCCCTACCGCCTTGCCCTAACCCCAAAGGCTGGTTTGGGTGCATGACGTCTCCCACGTGACTCACTCGAGAAGAGGTGTGTGTGCTCCTATTCACGAGATCGGTGAGGGCAGACCTCGTGTGAACAGATCGGATCCTTTGGTTTGTGTGTGGTGGCATAGAGTTGTGTGAGAGTTCTTCTGGGTATGGGAGAGCCACGTGCGGGCTTAGTACCCTGAGTTTCCCTGGTTTTGCTTTTCAGGGACGAAAAGCTTGAAAGAGGGAATGATGTAAGAACCCTGTTTTTGGCTACAAATGACTTTGTAATATTCTTGTTGATATTATAGAGCAGCGCCTTCCAACGGCATGCAATTCCGAGCCCCAGAGTGGCCAAAATTTAATTTTCAGTGCGATCACACTGGACACGCCAAATAAATGGGATAACTCCTAAGCGGTGCTTCAGATCAGAGATCTGAGTGTACTGATGGGTCCGGAATGGGGTTTTTAACCTAGGAACGACATAAAACATGTCGACGCGGGATGTTTGGACCCCTCTCTCGCTTTCGGAACGTTAAATGGATAAATTAAATAATTAATTTATGCGTTTAATGGTTAAACTAAAGTATATCTTAAATGGTGGCTCGGATTGGAAAACCGAGGGCACCGTTGAGTTCGGAGCATGCCGTTTACCCTAGGATGGGTATAAGTTTGGCGGGCACGGGTCGTCTGTGAAAAATGGCCCCGGGGGTGTTTTCGTAATTTGGCAGCCTCGGACGTTCAGTTTTATAACTTTTGAATGGGATCTCAGATTAAAATTTCGAGACCACCGTTGTGATTGGGAGGTGGTTTTTACCCTATGCACGACCTAACTTTCAGTGTGTTTGGGGTTTCAGACACAGATTTAAATTGGGTTGAGTTTTTTTTAAAGGGGTTAATTCCTTTTAATTTATTTAAGCCTACCTTCTCCCTTCCCCCTTACCCATTCCTTCTCCCCTGGAGAACCCATCTGTCTCCCCCAACCTCTTATCCTCCTCTCCTTTACTCTCTCTGTTGGCAGATTGACAATGAAGCCTCGACGGATCGAGGCGGGATCGCAGCGGGCGCGTCGTCATCGACCGACGAAAAAATCGAGGTAGGATTTCATTTACTTTGAGTTCCGCATCCCCGTCTTCAAATTATTGAATTATAAATTTGTGTTCATTGTCGATTGATTAATTATTGAACATCTGCGTAGATGGCCAACCTAACACGACCATCGATTTATTCCTAGATTCCATTTGTTTCTCCCATTTTATCTGTTCTTCGCGCATTACTCGTCGTTTAATTTTTGACGCGTTGAAATGACAACGGATCTTCGAGCGGGGGCCTGGATCTATGTAGATTGGGGATCAAGGGTTATAGATCTACGATTGTCTCTTGGTTTCGAGTTGAATCGGTGGTGCAACGGCGAATGGAAGGTAGATCCGGTCCGTGCAGGTTGACCGGGACGGGATCCAGCGGCGGGCGGTCCACAGCGGCAGCTCAGCAGGGCGGTCGGCCGGGTGGTCGTCGGCCAGTCCGAGCAGGAGGCGCCGGCTGAGGCGAGCGCACGACAGGCACTCGGCGGCGAGCGGGTGAGCGAGGTGGCCGGTGGGCATCTGGGGGGGTTGTGCTGCAGAGGATCGGTCGGCCGATGCTGGGGTCGCCGGAACACCAGGGTCGCGCGACCCTGGTGAAGAAGAAGAGACCCGCAACAACGGGTCTCTGCCGGGCTTGACCTGCAAAAGCAGGCAACACAAAGGGAAAAAAAAAGAGAGAAATAATGTAAAAAAAAGGGGCTGCGGGTTTGGGAAAAAATAGGGAAATTAAAAAAAAATAAGTTTAAAATAATAATAATATTTTTATTTTTATTTTTATTTTTATTTTTATTTTTATTTTTATTATGGGAAATGATTTATAATTAATAAATCATAGACCGGGTGTCGGTCTCATGTGCTGTCAGCGGCGACGCATCCCTTAAATTGAGACTAACTTTTTGAGATGGTTTCGAGAATTTTTAATTCCCGAAATGAGGGTCCTCGGAGGCACGACGCGTCTTTAAGGGAATTGACATTTTTTCGGGGGATCTTGTTTTGGACGGCACGGACGCGTCTGACATCCGTTTTGAGCACCGTCAGTGGCGTTGGAACCCTGGCACCGAGCCGAAACTTTCATGGGTGGTTTCAGGCGTTGAGGCTAAAGTTGAGGTGCGGGCCCCATGGCCGTCTTTCGAGCTACGTGCAGCGTTTCACGACTTTTTCATCAGACGTCCGTTCGGGGCGTGCGAGCAGTCGTTTTTTGGGAGTTTTTCCGAGGGCATTGCATTGGCGCAGTCTGCCCGCTTTAATTTGGCACGATGGTGTGGGCCCCACGAGGGCCGTTTGGGCGTTGACGGTGATTTTTCCATCTTTATCACCAGGTGACCATTTTGGACAAGTGAATAGTCCATCTTGTGTACTTTTATCCGTTCGTTGTGTTTCGGGACCAGGATGTGGGTCCCACGTAGCACCGCTCGTGCGCGGTGCGCCAGAATGCATCTATTTCTCTGGATATCTGTTCCACTCAAGTGAGTAGTCCTTTTGACGTGTTTTTTCGATGGGATCTCAATGGTGCGATGCACCTAAATGTTTTCGGGGCCGAGGCTCGGGATCACGAGACGTCGTTCGGGCGTGAGGCGGTGTTGGTGACTTTTTCGTCGGATATCCGTTTGAGGTGAGTAAGTAGTCGATCTCGCGTGTTTTTCCACGATAATTGCAACGGTGTAATCTATTCAGGTGGGCAGAGCCTCTTACGTGATCTTATTAAATGTGGAAATATGAAAGGTGCCCCGGTGGCGGTTCTTCTACCGTGTTTGTAGCGGAGCTTTGGTGTGTGATCATGTGCACTCATGGGAGAGTGAGGTTGGTGATTAAAGAGATGTGGTTGACTGTTCCTCAACCGTTGATGTGGCAGGTTGGAGTTGTTACGTTACGCCTTCGCGTTGACGTTGGGTGTCATGTGCACGTTAGCCTTTAGGCTGGAACGCGGTATACTCTGGGAGTATATGGAAACGCTTGGAGGTACATGTGGATGTTGGTACCTAAGAATGTTTGTGCTCTTGGTTGGGGTTGACTTGGGGCCACACGTTGTGTGGGTCCCATGTGCATGTCATGCTCTGCTTTACGTACTTTTGACATCTCGCGATGTAGAGGGTCCCTTTGTTCTCATTTGTTGACCAGCAGGGTTGATTTTTCCCCTGGTCCTCTTCTCGATAGTTTTGACTAGCAGGGTTGAGTGGTTTCCCCCTAGTTTTGTTCTCGATGGTTTTGGATGGCAGAGATGGTTTGGTTCCTCTGTTTCTTCAGCTGTAAGGGTTTTCAGTGTCATGCCCCTTTCATTGGACTGCGACACCGTTTGCGACTACGTGTGCTCGTACAGCGTGGGTGTTTTCCTACTTTCTGGGATGAGTTGTCTCGGTCCGCTTCGACAGTGACTCAGCGGATTGGAGCGTGATCGCCCTGAGAGGCCTGGGGAGTTTCTCCCGTTGCTTTGTGTTCCCTGGTAGAGTTCTTTTGGATTCGGTGTGACCAACACTTTACGTGGGCACTGATCCTCTACCCAGGAGGTTGTTTCCAGCAGGGCTGAGGTTGTTTCGAGCAAGGCTCGCTAGTGGGTTACCATCTAGTAGGGATGACCAGTATAGTAGTGCTCACTTAGCAGTACCATCCAACAGGGATGGCCAGAGCAGTTCTGGGTTTACCTCCAGCGAGGCTGGGCAGTGGTCCCTGATGCCGGGCTTACCTCCAGAGGGGCTGGGCAGTGGTCCCCAATGTCGGGCTTACCTCCAGCTGGGCTGGGCAGTGATCCCTGATGTCGGTCTTACCTCCAGCGGGGCTGGGCAGTGGTCCCCAATGTCGAGTTACCTCCAGCTGGGCTGGGCAATGGTCCCATCGCCGACTTTAGTCGGGTCACCCTCCAGTGGATTACCCTATTACGGGACTGGGCAGTGTGGCACCCATCGACTCTTGATGGGTCTCCCTATAGTGGGAACCCGTCGACTTCCAGGGACCCTCCAGCGGGGCTGGGCAAGGGGTCGCCTGTCGACTTTGATGAGACCTCTCGACTGCGGGGCAGTGACGAGTTGTGGTTTGACATTCCCCCAAAACTCCCAAGTATGAGGAGCTTTTCCCCTAGTGAGACGCATCCTTGTGACGCGACCTAAAACCGTGCGGGTGAGTCAGTGCCACCCAAAGTGGATAGTGTTGAGGTGCGGTGGTTTGATCCCCTTGACTTGTAGTTCGGGGCAGACATGCGGGATGCTGGGCATCGATGATGGTGTTTACTTCTGGGACTGATGGCGACTCACTTTCTTGGGCTGAGCTACGGGATGGAGATCCCCTTACGACCTTCTTTTGGGCTTCTTGTTGAGCATATGGATATGTATATACCCTGTTTCAGTTCCCATTTCTTGGGTTTTGGTGACTCTCCTTCCAGGAGAGGCGAAGATGTGTGGGGTATGCCATGTGCTTTCTGTGTCTAGATTTTCGTGGTTGGACGAGCCTACTCTCTTGCTTTAGGTAGTGAAGACTCGACGGGAAGTTCATCTTCTCACCGTCTCTAGCTCCTGGTTTCAGGACGAGTCTGTTTCCTTTCTCTTGTTGGGTTGAGTTGTACTCTTTACTGCACTTTCGGTTGCACTCCTTTAATTTTCCTATTCACTCTACTTCTCACCCTTTGATACCTCCTTTGTTGCTCCCTCGAGCCTTCGGGGTATCCTACTGAGTATTTTTATACTCACCCCTGCTTGGGCTTTTCCCACACTTGGTGTGCCCTTGCAGACGATGGACAGGTTGGTCGTGACTTTAGTGGAGCATAGGAGTTTGGGATCTTGGACTGCATGCGGTGGTCATAGTTGGGTTTCAGGTGGGGAACCCTTCCATCTTTTTCTTTTGTTTTACCTTTTGTCGGGTTGTGGCACTTTTTGGTTGGGTGCGTGTTTTTCCCCTTTCCTTTTCAGTTTACCTTCAGCTTGTACTTTGAACTGTTTAGAGGACGATGCACATCTGTGGTTTATATATATATGGCAGTTTCCCTTTTACTCTGCTTATTCTTTCTTTTACTCTGCACTTTTGCTTTGAGTGTGCTGCATGTGTGTGTACGGGTACTTAGGCTAAGGCCTCCCCAAGTTGTTGTGCCTTCGGCGCTGGTCACCAGCCCCTGGCCTTTGGAGGCGGGCTTGCGGTAGTTGCAGCTTGAGCCCAGGTAGGGTCGGGTCGTGACATCCAAAGAGGTAGAAACGAACATGGAGGAGTTTCTAGGGATATTGGGCTTGATTTAGAGTTATAATCACTGATAAATGTTAAAAATTTAATGATATATGAAAAAAATATTTTTTTAAACAGGAAATTGGCTCACGGGTTGGCCCAAATCCTAAATAAATCGCCCAAATCCACCATTATTATGGATTCATAAAGGGTACAAATGGATATGGTGGTTTTAATAGGTCAGGGTAGGACAAGTAGGAAGTGGAATGGATGAAAAATGTTGAAAAATGAATAAGTTATAAAAGAAACAATATTTGTTTTTAAATCTGAAAATGGGCTCATGGTTGGGCCCAAATCTTGAAAACCCACCATTTCCTCCAAAATGCATGGGAAACCCCCGCAACAAATCAAGAATATAAATTACATGAAAAATACCTTTAAAATAAGTAATGTATGTGACAATGATGGTCTATTTTATTTCAAGAGATGATATGTTTGTCTATTTCAGATAGAGGAAGTGGATTGTTCTAATTTGTAGGTCGATATGTGCTCATTTCCAAAAGGATCATGTGGGTTGTTTATTTGAAGTGAAAGTGGGTTAATTGTTTGGAGTTCACTGGATCCAAGATAGGGTATTATATTTATCTAAGTGGTTTTGGAGGTGAATTCTTATTGTATGGTTATTTTCAAGTTTATTGTTGTTATTGGGATTTATCAAAAGAATGTTTATGTGGTAGTTAGGTTGAGTTAGATGTAAAGTTTTAAACCACTAGATAAATAAATATAACCAATACTTGAGGAGGGATGAACAGTGAAGAGTAGAGGAATATATAGTGGACACAGAGGTATCACAATATAAGATAACTAATAGGTATCTATCATAATGAGAGAGAAAACATTATGTATTTCTATTAAAAACGCTAAAATTACAGAAGAAATAAGAGGAATATGAAGGAGGAGGAGAAAAAGAATAACATGTAAGGAAAAACTCCCTGATGTTGTTCTTTAGGTCCCATGGTCATAATCCTCATTTTTTACAGAATAATCATATCCAAATACAATCATAATTCCCACCCAACCCAGAAATCCCCTATTAATTATTCCTAACAACTCTAACTGTCTACCTAACATTCTAGCTAATTATTACTCTAGTAAAATACAATGCTTCCCCTAGCAGTTATAACCACTCCCAGCCTCACTTTCCAAATCTTTCTTTCTAGTACCCCTATACAATCTACCTTTACACATCAACCCTCCCTAGCACCCTACCTTAATGCAGCATCTCCCCCATGTAACTTTACATAGAAACACTAGCTACTCTTACATATAACATAACTCCATAGCCACCCTTATGTAGGTATTCAACAAGACCCTTACACAAACTTCTCAATAAACCCCTACAAATACACATAGCCTAGCCCCACATTCCAATCTGCCTTTATGTATCAACCCTCCATAGTTTCCTACCATAATTCAGAAGCTCCTCTATGTACCTTTATATAGAAACTCTAGCTACTCTTACATACAAAATAGCTCCACAACCACCCTTACATTGGTATTCAACAAGACCCTTATGCAAAACTCTCATCAAGACCCTTACACAATTTCTCCCATTTCATCCCCGCATTCCAATCAAGAATAGAGGAACATGGGGTGTAAATCATTTCATTCCCTATATATTTATTTTTACTTCCCTTTGTTTACTTTCATGTAATACTTTTGTGCGCTATTTTATAGGTGGACTAGATTGTTATGTTTTGATAAATCATTAGATATTCATGAAATTTTTCTTTAATGGATGGTTTTTTTTCATCCCAACACATAAATGATCACCTTTATATTATAATAATAAAATGTATAGTTTTATTCACCACCACCACTATTTCGAAAGCATATAGATTTAATCAACACCAACATTATTTAAATCAATGTTAATAACATACTCATATTAAATAAGTTTAGTCAAAATAGTTATAGTATATTCTAACCACTTAAACATTGGATTACATAAAATTTTGTATGAATTTTTAGAATAACCTTACATTATATTGTACGTTTAAAATAGGATTCCAAACATTATATCCTAATGGCACTATAAAAACTCCATCTTTCAGTGAGATAATGTTGAAAATGTTACATCATAGAGATATCCCTAAAATAAGATAGAATATTGGCTGTATAGTTCAAAAAGTTTATATTATTAGATAAGTTAGTATTATATGTGTTTCAATGTGTACAAAGGAAGTTTCTTATTCTCCAAATTTAATACCACTTAAAATTGAAGTTTGTAACAAAGAATTAATTTGTGACAAGATGTGTTAAATACATAGCATCATATATTTTTAACTAATAAAAGTTTCTTAAAGAATATTTTAGTACCATGGTTGTTCATATTGGTTTAGCTAAAGTTGGGTTGGAAGCAGTTTTACTAGTACTATCTATAACATTTTTCAACCTACAATAAGAAACATAAAACTAATATAAGAAGTATATATTTGAAAATTTTAAACATTAGATTGATTGAGAGTGAAATGGATTGTAATAAAATGATAATTCCTAGGTAATTTTAGTAGTTAGCAATGTGTTTTTAATTATTTTTATAAAAAAAAAATTGTAAGTGTTTTTTTCAGAGTCACATTGATAGTTCCAAATATTAAACTCATAAATTTCCAATGATATAAGCACCATCTTTAACTTAAAGGCATTCAATTATGTGGGAAACCCAAACTCATCACCATTATTCAAGGAATGTTATTAAATGTGAAGGATAATTTATAAATGAATCAGGATATAAAGTAAAATAATCAAACAGGTTACCTTAATTAATGCGTCTCTCAGTTTAGATGCAGTTTTGGTTATAAATTGCATAACTTATTAGTCAAACAGAACTATCAAAATTGTTCCACTCTGATCACTAACCATTAATTTCACTCTAAATATAGTGACATGTACAATAAGTTACAATATTGTAATTGATAAATTTAATAACCAAATATAATGTAATGATATTGTAGTTTCTAAATTTCAATAAACAAATAGATAAGGAGTAACCTTGGAGTAGTGCATGTCATATACACATTATAGTTGTTTTACCATAGAGTTTCATTGTAGTTTTAATTTTTTTTCATAAAAGAGGTACATAATTCATAATACCAGTTGTAGTTTCTCTAAAGTTTACAAATTTTTTCTAACATCGAACGTCTTATTATCTTGAAAAATAATAAGAAAAATTATAGTGCAATGGAAATTAAATTAGACACATATAGTCAATATATAGTTTTTTTTTATATAATAGATTATATGTTATATACCTCTCTAAATTTGTTAATATATTTTAATGTTTTATTATTGTTGAAGAGAAATAGTGATGTTGAATATGCACTTATGAAAGTTATGAAAGAAGAAATATCCAGCTCTAATGAAAACACCAATGTAAAACTAAAAAATAATGAATGTTAAAAGTTAGATAGATACACACAGATATTGAATAACTATTAGTATAAAATATTTATCCAAACTAAAAAATAAGTAGGTGGTTCAATTTTTTTTTCTAAATTCAATCTTCTTATAAATTTATGTACTTCAAAAAGTTCTGGATTGTAAAACAATTTACTTGTGCTTAGGCTTGTAGTTATAATGGTGTAATCTGTAGTGAAGTTTCAATATAAATTATAAGTAATAGTATTGAAATTTAAGTTCTCAAAACATTTATGAATATAATAGAGAAGAATAATTATGAGTTAATTATTTCACCCTCAAAAGTGAACCAACACATCCTTTGAATTTGTTAACCCTTTCAAAAAAGTAGTCGTTTGTTTTAAAAAATCATCCCATGGGGTTTAGTTTAGTTTGAAACCTATAGAAGAAGTTTTTAATATAGATTCAAATGTTTTATTAATTTCTAATAGTTAGACAATAAATTATTAAACAAAATAATATATAAGTTACACAACCTTCCATTCTGTAGCACTACTTGCATCCTTATATTGGAATATCCCCAAGGTTTCATTGATAGATAATGATTAATATATATAATAATCTTTCCATTTCATAAATATTATAAAATAATATATAATGTATTTATTTAAATTTAAAATATATGGAATGACAATAATAAAATTGAGGATGAAAAAATTGTAGTGTTTGGGTATATGCAGTGCGCATGGTAGTGTTCATAACTAATTTATCAATGGTTTATAATTTAAATAATAGAAAATATATACAAATATAGGTGAGGGAAAACTAATTTATTGGATGTTCCTTTGGAACCCTATTATTAATAATTTCATTATTTTTAATGAAATTAAACCCAAAATGTGGCAATTATACTTCACAAGGATGAACATGAGTGCTCCAATTAAAGATAATTCAGAAATTATGGTGAGTTGATAAATATTTTCAATCATTCATAGTAATTTTTAAATTTTGTATGATATAAAATAACCCTTATAGAATAAGTAATTTCAACGTTGAAATCATACATCGACTAGTTATGGTAGCTTGATTTTTTATTTCATAAAGAAAAAAAATTAAAATAAAATAGGACACTGTGAAAATATATTTTTGAAAAATTAATAAAATCATTAAATTAAAGTTAAAAAATATGAGAATAATGTTAAATTTATGTACTTATAGTCTCCTCAATTAATTTTAGGTCTAATGTGACAATATAATTTGAAAATTTAGAGGAGTATGTGAACCAAAAATTCATAATTCGGACTTAAACCTTCAAAGTTTCATCATCATCAATACTAATGTCATGAAGCATAGTAAAAGTGTATTCCATGGGTAAAAATATACAATATTTACATATGAAATTAATAAAATAATAAATTATATCTTAAAATATGTATATTGTTTTATTCTCTACTTAGTTTAAATTTTCATAAATTTTCTTGAGTATAATATTAGTGGTTGAAGTATAAGATGTATGTTTACTATCTTGAATCAATATTTTTAATCATTTTGTTCTCATGACTCTGGATTTAGAAACATATAATTATCCATGAAAAAAATGGGATTCTATAAATATAACCCAGCAACAAAAATATATTATCCTTGGCTTTTATTAATAGTCATAACATAAGATACAATTAAAAGATATTACCTTATTTGAAGTTTTAATGGACCCTTTAAGTCCTAATGAGTCATGTTGATCCTCAGTATAAATGTGTGCTCATCTGAATGAGTCCCAATTAATACTTTTGTTCTAATGAGATGATCTCAAAAATTTGTAATAATCAACTGAGTACTATTACAAACACCAAATGATTGATCAAAATTTCATAGAATCATGACCATAACCCCAAATTTAAGTAAAATTTTATACAGAGGTAGGAATTAGAAATTAATACCATTTAGAATGTCAGGTGTATAAATTTTTTATGGTCTGTATATTTAATAACTTTCCTTGAATATTGAAATAGAACTTAGATATACTCTTTCTTCTATTTCAATCAACATGGTCACAGAGTCATTGATTTGTTATACACTATCATGTATTGGAAAAAAGACATCACGCTATTTTAAGTAATTTACATTTTTTTACCCAAAACCTCAGCCAGAGGCAAACCTCTAACTATTTATTAAGAAAGAAAAAGCATCAAGAAAGTACAACAGGGTAGAAAAGAAAACTATAGATCATAAAAATCATACCCGTCACCACATCCATTATAAATTTCCTCATCTGTCATAGCTGATTCCCACTCGGAACTTTCATAATCATGTTGAGTAGTGGATTTTATTGGATTTTAAAATTATGTAATGATATATTCTTGTGGAATTTGTATTTCAGTCTCACCACCATTTGGTTTGTCAATGCTTCCATTTCCAACATTAAATATCCATTCTAAGAACTTTTTGAGTTAAACTAAATCATAACCTAAAAAATTATTTTGTAAATGCATATTTTTCATCAAGTAAGAACATGAAAATTGTTCCAAAAATATGAGGATTTAATACATGAAAAAATAATGACTCTTCTATTTCCATCAGGTATAACTAGTAATATTTTTCTAAAATCACCTCCCAAAACAATTTTTTTACCCCAAAATTTAGAGTTTATGCATTAAAAATAACTACACCAAAATTATAGTTTAACGATGGTTATTTAGCAACGGTTTTTCAAACCACCACTAAATAAAATGTAAATATTTTAGTGGCAGTTTTTTAAAAACCGTCGCTAAATATTTACTAAAATTAAAAAAAATGTTCTTTCTCCCCTCCCCCAAATTCATTTCCCTATATTCAAGACCTCTCCCCCCACTCCCCCACCCCTAATATATCTCATGATATCATCTCCCCCGATCCCTCACCATCAAGCTCTCATTGTCACCGCTCCCTCCCTCTCCCTTGACCTCACAGTCTCCCTTTCTTACTCGTCCCCCTCCACAACCCTCATCCCCTTTTTTCATGACACTCCATCTGCCCCATTTCCCCCTATTGTCATGATAGTCACCCCTCACTCCCCCTACCATTGTTCCACTCACCTCCTTTCTCCTTGTGGATCCCACACCCACTATCACCACGCCAATCCTCCTCCCTCCTTTCCCCCTACCATGTTTGAGCATCCCACACAATCGATGTTATAAGGCACTTATCTCCACCATTTGAAA